>CM035413.1:191635903-192323403 GCA_020310875.1 Ceratopteris richardii | reverse complement strand
GAAGAAGCGAGCATAATTGGAAGGGTTTCTAATAAACTGAAATAGTGAAACAAGGAAAAATGGAGAGGGAATAATGGGTAGTGGATGCCCTATGGATGATCCCATCTGGGAGTCTGGATAGTTTGGGTATAGCGGAAGGGAATGATATAGTGGGGAGAAAGGGACATGGATAAATGGGGTTTGGAGAAGGGGAACATAGGTGAAAGGGTAGGGAGAAATGGGGTTGGGGAAGGGGAGAAGAGGGGGAAGGGCAGGGAGAGGGCGATAAGAAAAAAGGGGAAGGGGGTTTACCATAAAACTTAAAAAAATGACTCAGAGACACAAAGAAAGAAGCACCAAAATATATACCAGAAGAAACTTCATCTACAAAGCAAAATATGTCATACAAAGCAAATAACTCATACAATAACTGTCCAGACTACTGGAGCATGGGCATAATAATAGATGCTTAGATCAAAACATTACCATGAAACCCAAAAGAAATCCACTGAGTGATGCCCAAAATATACAAAATCCTCAATACCAGAAAAAGATCTAATGGCCTATGCATGAAGTGATCAGAGCCATGGTGGTGGATGGGAAGCAGGGGGTCGCAAAGACACGTCTCGAGGAGCGTCTCGGGACGACTATGGGGGGTGCTCTGGTTTACCTCCTCATAGAGAACTCCGAAATTTGTTAGAGAGTGACAAAGATGGTCCCGCTCGTGCGAAAGGAGACAACAAGCTAGGCTATCGTAGATACCCAAGGATGCTTGCTCTTGAAGCTCGAAAAGTGCCCGAGTCAATGAGTTGACCTCATCCCATAATCTGTCGCACTCCTGCTCCACTACATGGAGTGAAATGTGAACAACCTGCCATTGGACGATGGTCGATGCACATATGCACTCAATGGTCAAGGCGTATTGCTAGTGTAGTGATGTTGTCGCAGAGACCGAGTCAAGGAGTGGCGTGCAGCATCGGCCCCATCACTCGCAATGAGGCTTGCATCCCTAAGGAGACCAAGGAAGGGGGGGTCATCGACAAGGTTATCGGGGATAGAAGGTGCAAGGTCAGGTGGAGGGGGTGCCTGGGCAGGCTGGGGGCATGTGGGAGAAGCATGAGGGGAGCGATGATGAGGGGAGGTGGATGCAGATTGGGAAATCACCGGAGATGTAACACGCAGACCAATAACGGCTTGCTAGGGTAGCAGGGAAGGTTGTGGAGCTTCTGGGCAGGCTACTATCTAGAAATGAGTCCAACAAGCGGGCTCTGACCTGCCTAGCGCAGGATGGAGTGGTGGCTGCGATCTGAGTTGACTCTCGATGTTTGGAACTATGAGGTGTAGCAATATGGCAGGCGATGGAAGACATGGACGAGGAGAATGGGTGGGTGCATGAGGAGGGTGGGACTGTGTAATGTTGGGGTGGGAGAAAGGGACTGTAGACTAGGTAAGTGATAGAGCCAGGCTAAGATGGGTGCCGAATATACGGAGAATGATCATGTCCCTCTATGGATGGCAGCAAAACCATTGAGAACAAAGGGTGAATGACTGAAACATAAGGGAGGTGTATGGATATTGGCGACCATGGATAAAACAAACAAGGGGATCAACAATATGAATATTGTATTGGGGAATGGTAGAGGAAGGACTATGGAATAGAAAATAGAAAATAAATGGAGGAGGGTGAGCCGGTGCAGGGTGGGCATGGCATCATTGCCAAACAGATGTAGGCAAACGGTGATTGTCTCTTCACGAGACAATCCAAAATAGAGGTAAGGTGGGGCGGGATACGAAATGTCACTAGAACCGATGGCAGAAGTGATGATAGCGGGGGTGATGACATGAAATTTGATACCCTTAGGCTCGGAGAAGAGGATGGAGGCTAAACGCTAGAGGCCAGCCCAACGAAGCCAAAGCTCAATGAGAGGGATAGGAGACATGACGAGGTGGAAGCAGAGGGATAGGGAAGAGAACTGATCGTGATGATCAACTATGGAGGTAGAAGGTGGGCATGGTATAGCAGAATTGGAGTGGCTATCAGTGCTACACGCGGGATGACCACTGGAACCAATGGAGTGAGTCGGAGCGGTGGGAGGAAGGTGAAGCCCCAACAGGGCTGCCATACTTTCACCTTTTTGTGCCATACTTTCACCTTTTTGTGCCATACTTTCACACACAAAAGGTATGTGAAGTGGAAGCACTATGCAAAAGTGAAAGTATGTCCCACTGGGTGTGCCAAATTTTGTTGGGGGATTCTTGTGCAAAAAGGGACTTGAGTGTTTGTAGGAGAAGGAAGAAGGAGAATAAGAGAAATAAAGACACAGAAAACTTCTGTAGATTGATTATGAAGAGAAAAGTACAATGATGATGTAAAGCACAAAGCCAAATGCTCTATGTGCGTAATGTATAAACCAAACTAGTACACAATCAACAAGGTTACAAAATACTCAAGGTTCTTTCTATTGTGGACCTTCTCTGCACCATACCTCTACCTTCTCCAAGAGCTTGCACTTGTGCACACCTTGCACTCAAGCTCCCAATAGGGGAGGAGGGATGGACACCTTCTATCAATGCACACACAACTTCAATGGGACCTTGTAACCCTTGATTGCCTTGATTAACACTCCTCTGTACACACCTAAGTCACACTTCTTGCTCACTTTGCATTTTCTTCTCTCTGTCGCACACTCACTGTGAATGCCTCTTGCTCTTCTCTCTCTTAGAGTAGATATGCTCAGCTTGCTTAGTCTAACCAAGAATAATGCATGTCTTGAGTTGAGTGTCGATTCATGTACAAATGCTCCTAACTGATAGAGTGTCTTGGAGCTCACTTTTGTGTCCCAAGATTGTCTCCAAATGGGTGTAGCCAATGAATCCCTGTCTTGTCTTGTACTGACCTTAGGAACATAACAAAAATTTAAACGGGGGCCATACTTTCACTTTTGCATACTGCTTCCACTTCACATACCTTCACTTTTTTCCCTTCAATTCTTCAAATGTGTACCTAAGGGAGGGTTCACCTGAACCTTCCAAACAGTTTAAAAACCCTTTGAACCTTAGAGAATTTATAGAAAGACAATTTGCAACCTGCATCCACTTTCTGCAAAACATAACCTTCATGAACAATTGATTGTGCACTACCTGTGCACCTTGACAATTGAACTTGAATCCTTTGACTTTGACCATGTTGATTGTAGACCACTTTTACTTTGACTACTTTGACTTGACCAATATGACTTTGATGGGCTCAACAGTTGCCCACCACCTAATGTGCTCTCTCTCCAAGAGAAAAGAGATATCCAAGTAGGGAACCAAAAGAAGAAATGTTGTAGGGAAAATAATAAAAAATGCATCTTATCTTCCCATCAGACCCCTTGTCTTGCATAAGGCTAAAAATCTCCTAATGTGCTCATCTGGGTCTTCTTGTGCTAATCCCTTGAAGGATGGAAATTTGATATTTAATCTAGAAAGTAAAGTTTCCAAGTCTACCTAGGCTGCCATATTCTTTACTGATTATGTCGATGACAATGGACTGATTGATCTTCAAATAACCTTCCGTTTTGTTGCTTTGCAAGGGACCCTCAAGGTTTGAGACCGGGTTGCGATCATGAGCTGCTCATACTCCTCTTAGGCTAAGAGAATTCCAATAGAAGAAAGATTACCTCTTAAGCCAATATAGTATTGTTATTACCCTTGCACTCTTCTCCACTTTGCAAATATTACTTGAGTGTTTGTAGGAGAAGGAAGAAGGAGAAGAAGAGAAATAAAGACACCGAAAGCTTCTGCACATTTATTATGAAGAGAAAAGTACAATGATGATGTAAAGCACAAAGCCAAATGCTCTCTGTGCGTAATGTATAATCCCAACTAGTACACAATCAACAAGGTTACAAAATACCCAAGGTTCTTTCATATATTGACCTTCTCTGCACCAGACCTCCACCTTCTCCAAGAGCTTGCACTTGTGCACACCTTGCACCCAAGCTTCCAATAGGGGAGGAGGGATGGACACCTTCTGTCGATGCACACACAACTTCAATGCGACCTTGTGACCCTTGATTGCCTAGCTTAACACTCCTTTGCACACACTTAAGTCACACTTCTTGCTCACTTTGCACTTCCTTCTCTATGTTGCACACTCACTGTGTATGCCTCTTGCTCTTCTCTCTCTTAGATTAGACTATGATCACCTTTCTTAGTCTAACCAAGAATAATGCATGCCTTGAGTTGCGTGTCGGTTCATATGTGTATGCTCCTAACTGATAGAGTATCTTGGAGCTCACTTTTGTGTCCCAAGATTGTCTCCAAATGTGTGCAGCCAAAGAATCCCTATTTTATCCTGTAGTGACCTTACGATAATGACAAAAATTTAAATGGGGGCCATACTTTCACTTTTGCATAGAGTTTCCACTCCACATACCTTCACTTTTTGCCCTTCAATTCTTCAAATGTGTACCTAAGGGAGGGTTCACTTGCACCTTCCAAACACTTAAAAAACCCTTTGAACTGTAGAGAATTTATAGAAAGACAATCTGCAACATGCATCCACTTTCTATAAAACATAACCTTTGTGAACAATTGATTGTGCACTACCTGTGCACCTTGACAACTGAACTTGAACCCTTTGACTTTGACCATGTTGTCTGTAGACCACTTTGACTTTGATTGTTTTGACTTTGACCAATATGACTTTGATGGGCTCAACAGGGGGCCACTAATAAACTCTTGTGTACCGCTTCACTTCATCCCTTTTCAACTTTTGACCTTCTGTTGAAGCTGAAGGTCAAGGACAAAGCACAGGAGCACATCAAAGAGGTGGACACACAAGAAGAAGAAGCAAGTAGGGGGAAGAAGTGTATGTCAAATTTTTAGAAGAAATCCCTATAAAAATAGTGATTTTCATCACTACAAACGATTGTAAATGCCATTTTCTATTTTTTTAACTCCATTTTGTTCAAGCCGAGGAGTTCTCAAGCTTGAGGAGTACTAGAAGTATCATCCTACCAATTTTCATAATTTTTAGACTTCGTTTGAGCCCTCAAATAAGCTCTGGAACCTAATTTTTAACTAGGCCGGACACTAGGTCTGGATAGGGCCAAAACTAGTCAAAAAAACTATAAAAAGAGCTAGAGAGCTCATTTTTGAGGTTGGCTTGTTAGAGAATAGAGCTTTGTAAGAGAACTCGTTTGCAATCGAAGCTTTCCATTGTTCCTCTCTTTGATCTTACCTTGTGCGTGCGTGTGTGTATGTGTGTGCATTTTTGTGTGCTTTCACTCACACACGTGTGCCTTCACTTGCTCGTGGTCTTCATACCGGTCCTCACGTCTCCGTAGATTGACAGTAAAGGAGGTGGTGCTTACGCTTGAGCTACACCAAATTTTGGCGCCCTTGCCGGGGAGAGAGCTTCGAGGACGAGCGTTGTGACGTTAAG
Source organism: Ceratopteris richardii (assembly GCA_020310875.1). Classification (NCBI taxonomy): domain Eukaryota; kingdom Viridiplantae; phylum Streptophyta; class Polypodiopsida; order Polypodiales; family Pteridaceae; genus Ceratopteris; species Ceratopteris richardii. The sequence continues at coordinate 192,317,993 of CM035413.1, read as the reverse complement.
ATCGTAGATTTGCGACGTTGGAAGGTAAAAAAAGTGTCATTTTTGTTCATTTTCTTATTTTTCCTCTTCATCTTCATCATCATCACCATCTCCATCTTCTTCCATCTTCTTCTTCATAGAAATGTTTTGTTTTTTAGTGCATTTTAACCATTTTCATACCATTTTTCATGCATTATTGTGTGAGAAGGAGTGAGGAGCTGTAAGGGAGAGCAAGCGCTGTGTTTTTTCATGATTTTCTACTCATACGGAGCTTGCCATTGCTCGATGCACATAAATTTGAATTTCCTGCCAAAAAACGCGATTCTGATAATTATAAAAAAAATACGATTCCGTAATTCTTGCCTAAAAAGCCTTTTGAAAAGAACACGATTCTGGGGTCATTCTCAGAATCGCAATTCTGTGGTTGTGCTCAAAATCGCGATTCTCTAAATTTTTGAAAACCACGATTCTGAGGCGAAATTGCGATTTTCAAGTAAAAACACGACTTTGACAAAACACGATTTTCAGTGGGCTCAAAATCGCGATTCTCACAAATCACGATTTTCAGCCACAAACACGATTTTGTGAAAACACGCTTCTTTGTGGGCTCAAAATCGCGATTTTCATAAATCACGATTTTCAGCCAAACACACGATTGTGATCAAACAGGATTCTCTGTTGGCAATCGTGATTTTCAAAACACGATTTTCAAAAAAAAAAAAACGATTCTGGGATCATTCTCAGAATCGCGATTCTCTGGTTGTGCTAAATCGCGATTCTCTAAGTTTCTCAAAAACAAAGATTCTGAGAAGACACGATTTTCAGTGGGCTCAAAATCGCGATTTTCAAAAATCACGATTTTCAGCCAAAAACACGATTCTCTGTGGCTCCAAAATTGCGATTTTCAAAAACATGATTTTCATCCAAGGTACAAAATCACGATTTTCAGAACACAATTTTCATCCAAAGTACAAAATCACGATTTTCAGAACACGATTTTCAATCAAAATCACGATTCTCTGGTCAGAAAACACGATTTTCATTCAAAACCACGATTTTATGATCATTCTCAAAATCGTGTTTTTCATGATTCTCACTCAAAATCGCTTTTTTTTGGGGTTGTTCAGAATCGTGATTTTCATCAGTGCTTAGCATCGTGATTTTCATGATTTCACAAAATCGTGATTTTTGTGGTTGCTTAGCATTGCGATTTTCACTTGGATTCTTCACAAAGGGAAATCCAAGTTCATCATCAAGGCTCTTCTATGAACCACTTGATTCTTGATCAATGACTTCAAAACCGATAGGGCAGAAACCTTTTCTTTACCTTTCTTGGATGTAGTAAATGAATTAGTTTGACTAAAATTATAATGCAATCTTCCACTCCATGGGTTTGAGTTGGAACTATTACTAGGTGACATACTTGGTTCACTCAAACTTGAGATTTTGCACTGAGTTTCCAACATTTCCTTTGTTATTTGATTCAACATTAAGTCCTTCTTTTCCACCAACATAATAGCTTGTCATTTCATCAAATACCACATCTCTACTTACCTTCACCCGACTTATGATTGGATTGTTGCATCGATATCCCTTTTGCTCAAGGGAGTACCCAATGAAGATGCATTTTTCTACTTTTGGATCAAGTTTCTTCCTCAACTCATTTAGAACATGTACATATGCAACGCAACCAAATACTTTCATATGTGATAAGTTTGGCTTTTTACATGTAATCTTCTCTTTTAGTGTAACTTGATGTACAGAAGAAATCAGGGTTCTATTCATGATGTATATACAATTTTTTAATTCAACAATGTCATTTTATTATGGTGTGTACCTACATGAAAATTGCCTTCAAATTCCATGATATTTTAGAAAAATGTTGAATTCATTTGATATGTATTCAGCTCCTCAATCAAATCTTAATATTTGAACATAGTTCCATGTTTGCTCTTCCACCATAGCCTTGAAATTCTAAAAGTGATTAACCACCTCACTCTTCTCCTTCATGAAGTATATCCATACTTTGTGTGTAGTCAATGAAAGTGACATAAAACCTGCAACCTCCCATAGATGTGGTCTTTGCAAGATCCCAAACATTTGTATGTACTATTTCTAACACATTCTCACTAGCATGCTTGTCATGTAGAAATGATGCTCTTGAGTGTTTACCAAATTGACATGCTTCACATACCTTTTGCATCTCTACAACCTTGAAATTTGGTATTCCATTGACAATCTCCTTTCAATGCATCAACTTCAGCCTCTACATATTTGCATGTCCGATTTGCTTGTGCCAAATCTCTATGTTAGAAATAACACCTACACTTTTGCAAACATCTCTACGTTCATTTCAAGAATTTTCGAATTCAAGATGAACATCCTACCCACTTTATTCCCTTTGGCAATCATCCTTCCATTTTGTTTGTACTCTTCTACATATAAACCATCAGAAGTGAACCTCACTTGTAATCCCTAGTCAACCATTTGTCCAAGAGAAATTAGGTTCTTTGTTATGTTGGGAACATGCAATATGTCATCAAAATTTTTTACCTTCCCACCCTCCATGTATAGTGCTATCTTTCCTTTATGCTCGATAGGATGTGATGTATCCTCACGTGTTTCAACAATTCCAAGAACTCACAATTTTTGTAAACTACTTAACCATTCTGCATGGTTCTTCATGTGATTTGAAGAACTTCTCCAAATCATATGCACTTGTGGAGGCATAGTTATTTTGTTATGTTCTGATCTGCTATTTTTAGTATTCAACCTGCAATCACATTCAAAATGATCGAGTTTACCACATTTTCAACATTTCTTATTGTTAGTACATGAAGCATATTGCTCTTTGACTCCCATTGCCTCCAAATTTTCCTCTACATCATGGATTAATTTTTTGTTGACCTTGGTCTTGTTTATTTTTTCCTCTTCCACTTCGAAAGTGTTTGCCTCGACCTCAAAAAAATTTGGAATATTCTGCCTAGTATGAATAGAACTTTTGAAAACCATCCAACTAGCCATCCTGTGTTGCAAGGTTTATTGGTTAAGTACAATAAATCCTGGCGATCAATTAAAAACTTGAACTTGTTGGAAAGTAAGTAGTGTCAAAATTTCTTCATCGCATAAACAATCCCTAGTCCTTCTCATTCTATCATAGTGCAATTCCATTCTACCTCATTCAAATATCTACTTGTGTAAGCTATAAGGTGATCTAATTCTCTTTTGTCAGCTGGTTGTGTCAATATGCATCCAATCACAACATTAGGTGCATCCACGTGAATACAAAATGGTTTATTCCAATTTGGAGCTTTTAGGATGGGTGTTGAATTCAATCTTCTTTCTAGCTCATTGAATACTTGTTTGCATTCATCACTCCATTTAAATTGAGTCAAGAGTCCATATAAGGGTTTCACTATAGTTGCATACATATGAATGAATCGGTGATAATATCCACAATGACGCATAAAGGTTTCCACTTCCTTTACATTCTTAGGTCTAGCAAATTCTAGGATGACCTTAATTTTATCTTTATCAATAGAAATACCTTTTATAGGCTCTATTTGTCCAAGTATTTTGCCTTTTCTTACCATGAAGACACACTTTTTTGGATTCAAGCACACTCACTAATGTCTATATTTATCAAATATTCACCTCAATTTTGATATATGAGCAAAATTTTGAGATGAATAGGTACAAGGGTCATCGAAGTAGACTTCCATACTCTTTCTCAGGAATTCCTTAAAAAAGTGGAATATGAATCTCTAGAAAGTGATTAGTGAAGCCAAAAGGCATAAATCTAAAATCATACACTCCCTATTCAATAGCAAAAGTGATTTTATGTTGGTCTTCAATAGCAATAGCTATTTGATTATATCTTGAAAATCCATCAAGGAAGCTATGCACTTCCTTGCTTGCTACTCTTTCCTAAATATGATCAGTAATGGGTAGTGGATAACTGTCTTTTATAGTGGTAGCATTAACCTTTTTCAAGTTAATACATATCCTCAATTTTCCATTTTTCTTGGGTACAACAAGTAATGAGGAAACCCATTCTGTGTTTTCAATATGAATCTGTTTGCTATCTGTTTCAAAGTCACCACTTTGATCATCTCAATAGTTACCCACCACCTAATGGGCTCTCTATCCCAAAGAGCTTATAGCCAAACCATGGGAAAGTATGACTCCACACATGAGTGGGTAAAACCACAAATAGAACATATGAATAGCCTCACAAGGGAAAAGCAAAATTGGACACCAAATGAGTGAAAATGGAAGAAGAAGCAAGATTGTTGGAGGGGATGAGAAGGGAAGGCTCGTAGGGATGAGGGGAAAATGGGGAAAAGGGAGGGAGGAGGGAGGGAGACGGCTAGGTTTATGTCTAAAGGAAGGGGTAGGGGGTATGATTCGGGGCTAATAATAGTTTGAAAAATTGCCAAAACATGGAAGATACATGTGATACATATGCAAAATGTGAAATATTTGGGAAAATAATGAGGGGATACACCATGTGGACCATATGCGGGATAAAAATCGAATTTTAAAGGTGTACAAAACATATGGGTTTTTAAAAGAAAGAGAAAAGTATGGATTTTGGTGAAACTAATGCAAAAAATGAGTCTAGAGCCAAAACTGTTATAGCCAGAAAAACAAGGATAGAATTTATCTTATTGTGAGCAAGCGGTGGGGTGGGGGGGATGACGATGCATGAGGGAGAGAGAGAGAGAGAGAGAGAGAGAGAGAGAGAGAGAGAGAGCGAGAGAGAGAGAGAGGTAGAGAGAGAGTGAGAGAAGTAGAGAGAGAATGAAGAGAGAGGTAGAGAGAGGGTGAGAGAAGTCGAGATAGAAGGAAGAGAGCGCGTAGAGATATTTTTTTAATTAAAAAATAAAAAGCAAGGGGTGTCGCTTTTTTGGGGGATGCCAAAAAATTAGGAAGAAAATGCAAATAAAAATTCCAAATAAATCCAAAAAAAAATCTTAAAAATTTTCCATAACTTCTAGATAGCTTGTCACACTCAAAACCATAGAGAGCCTCCTTTTTTCTTTTATATTAAGGAGAAAAAGAGCATTGAAAAAAGACAAAAAAAAACTTTTAAAAATCTACAAATTCTAGAAAGAATTCCTAAGAATTTCCAACAAGATGCTCATGAATTGGGCTATGAAATGGCCTCTATATTGCATCAAAAACTTAAAGAAAAAGCATCAAAACTGATAAAAATAATCAAACTGAGCAAAAAAATGGTACAAGAAGGGTATGTACAACCTAGACAGATTTTGCAAGTTCTAGGTGATCTAGAAAGCTTCAACTTTGTTGCATAGGCCTAGAGCTTGGATATGATGACTAAAGGTAGTTCTTTGTCCTCAATAGTCTCTAACTGTACTGCACTCCATTTTAGTTGTGTTCCTTTTGGGCACAATGACCATGGAATAAGGTCACTCTGAATGCTCCACTAGAATAATACTTTTACCATCCTCCATCTTTTGTATCTCTATGAAGATAATTTCAACATACTTGGGATTTAACCTGTAACATTTCCCTCTTACTAGAGTGGCTCCTTCAATCACTGGAATCCTTAGTCCCTCAAAAATGGTAGGTATCTCTTCCAAATCCTTATAATGTTGTGTAAATACATCCATGTATATTCTCATAAGAGATGTTATCCATATTCTTATCTAGAACCAAGTGGCCACTAGTATAGAATGTGAATGAACTTCATCAATGTTGCACTTAAGGGATTTTTTCTTCTCTCTTCTCTAGCCTTTCACTCGTTCACCCAAATCAACAACTTGAATGATCTCCTCTTTTCCTTCATACACTTCCTCTGTACTTGAGTTGTTTGGAAAAATTCCATAGCAAGAAGATGAGTCTCCTCCTTCTAGCCAAGCCAACATGTCTTCTTCCTCATATAAATCCAAATCTGGGTTGGCCACCATATCTTTTTCCATACAAATGCTAATTTTTTGCATCGTGCTGGTACATCCCTGGTTGTTTGGTCCTTCTTCTAAAAATATACGTTTTATCTTTCTCCCCTCTTGTTTTACCCACACAATATTCTTGCCCCAATCATGCAACACAGGCATGCCTTAGCCAAGGTCTCCCAATCAACATAGGAAAACTTCCATCTACTTGTTGTAGTCTCAATACAACAAAGTCCAAAGTAAAGATGCTATCTTGTACCTCAATTGGAACTCCAAGGACCACTCCCATAGGTCTAACTATGCTTTGGTCTTCCAATGTCACAATGAAGTTGGCTGGTCTTGAAGATTGGAGTCCAAGCTTTTTCATAGGATGTTTAAGCATCAAGTTAATGTCTGAGTTTTCGTCCACTATAACCCCTTGTAGAAGTTGTCCTTTCATAGTGAAAGTGAGTCGTGGGCTCATATAATCTATAAGATGGGCTTCCCCTATAACTTTGCCCTTGCTAGTAGCATTAACCTTTTAAACAAGAGTGGACGTGGAAGCTTCATTAATGATCTGCAAAACTTTTGATCTAAATTTTGCATCTATTTTTAATAGATTAAGAATACTAAGCTCCTTTTTTAAGGATTTAAGTAACTTTGAAGCCTTAGATTCCATAGGAGCATGGCCTATGTATGACTATTGAAACTCCTTTGAGGATTTGTTGAATGCATGTCCAATGGCTTCACTTGTGCTTGTTATCTCTTCTTTTTGTTGTGTCTCTTCACTTGGAGCAAGTATATCCTAAAGTGTCCCCTTTTCCTTATTTAGTCCATTCGTCCTTGACTCTAGGCACATTTTTGCTTGAGGGGATTTCCCTTTAGGTCTTGTCTGCATAACAAAAGAGTCGATTTCTTCTTAATGTACTACTCTAGCAGATGATGATGGCATGATCTTTTCTTGTGCATCTCCTTCCTTACTCTCAAAAAACAGTTAAATATGAGGCCTTGATGTGGATGCTTTGTTCTTTGGGCAACAAATTGTGTAGTGATATCTAGCTTTTGGGCAATTTCTACAAGGAGGAGAATTTTGTGGTAGAAGACATTTGCTTTGATAATGTCCACATTCTCCACACCTAAATCAAATGATTGGCCTTCTGAGCCCATTTCCAAAATTATGTCAAGAACCTGGGTTGTAGGTGTTACCTTGAGTTGGTGCAGCAACCATTACATTTGTTGGTGGTTGGACTCCTTCTTGTCCCCAATATGCTCGTGTAGGCATTCCTCTTGAATGAGACTCATGGGCTTCATGGATAGCTTTCCTGCATAACTAACAAGTCATACTTAAGAGAGGGCATTCACTTACCAGAGTGCCTTGTTTGCTACACATGGTGCACCATAGTGCATTTTTTATGTCATTCCACGAAGTTCTTGTAGCTCCTATCAAAGTTGTGCCAATTCCCCTACTTGGGCTTCCTCTTCCTTTTGTAGCTTCAATGCTTCAATCTCATGCCTTAGTTGAGTTATTGCACTTTCTTCTTCTTTGTGGGGCTTGTTTTCTTTTAATCTCTCAAGCTCTTTTTTCAATTGTGTTACTAGGTCTTTAGGTTCCACAAGGTATGGTAGACTAGAAGAATTCTAATTTGCTCTAACTTTATTGTTGTAGAAATGAATTCTTCAATTATTGTTGCGCGGAGCACTAACTCCTTAATCTTGCACTATGTTCATATGGGAAGTGGCTTGACAAGCCACTTCTTGAAAAAAAAATCATGGGGAGTGTCTAGTAGTCTAGACATAAGTGCTTTCACCTTGATAACAAATTCAGGAAATTTCTCGCCTATACCTAGTCGTAGGGTCTCTAATTCTTCAATGATGTTTTCTATCATGTTTCCTTGTTCGAATTGTATCTTGAAGGCCTCCTTCATTAAGTCCCAAGTAGTAAAATGGTTGTTTGGAAATCGAGTAAAACATTTGTCTGCTAGACCCTCCAATGTTGTTGGGAATAGGATTAGAAATGAATCTTCTCTTCCCATTAACCCCCTTGTTTTACATAGGGCTAAAAAGCTTTTTATAGACTCGTTAGGGTCTTCATGTGCTAATCCTCTAAATGAGGGAAATTTGATATTTAGTCATGAAATTAGAGTTTCTACATCTACTTGAGCTTCCATACTTCCTACTTATGAGGTGGATGAAAGAGGATTGGCTAACCTATGTACAACTTTCCTTCTCATTGTTTTGCAAAGGATGCTTAAATTTTGTGATTGGGTTGCCATCATGGGTTGCACATCCTATTATTTAAGCTAAGAGACTTCCAAGGAAAAAGAAAATTACCTCTTCAATATTGTTGACACCTTTGCACTTATTCACTTGGTAATATTAACTCTCCTATGCTCAAGCTGCCTAGTCCCACCTAACATGCCACATTTTGTTGGGGAATTCTTTAGTTGAAAGGTGCTTGATTGTTTCTAGGAGAAGAATGGAGAAGAAGAAGATAGACAATTGTACCAAAAGCCTCTATGTCTTCATTAATAATAAAGAATACAATATGTTTGTCTAGAGTGAGACAAAATGTTCTCTGCACAATAGCACTTAAGCCCAAGAGCACATACACAAGTGTACAAAATTACCACAATGACTAGTGCAGTCAACCTTCTCTATGCCGATTCTCGACCTTGTTGATTATCTTGCCCTTTTGCACACCTTGCACTCATGCTTCCCATAAGGTTGAAGGAAGGGTGAATTTATATCCATGTGCAACACTTCCTTGATGGTCTTTTGTCCCACCTTAGTTGCTCTCCTAGTTGCTCTCTATGCAATCCCTCAAAAGCTATCTTATGATAGAGATTTATTCAAAGCATCCATAGCATTATCTTGAGTATGAACCTTCTCAAGAATGTTGGTATTCTAAGGTTTGAATACCATATGTTGGAAGTGGTAGTGGTCCAAAATAAGAATAAATCACAGGTTTACAGGATCTTCCAATAGATGAACCTTAACATACACACCTTAAGACTCAAAAATAGAGGAGTAAGAGATAGATAGAGAATATACAGGATTTCAAGTGTAACGGTAAGCTATGAGGCTCACCTACACTATCTATGTATGAATGTCAAATTACAATGTGTGTATATGATACAAACTGACAATATTTGTATCTAGGTACAAGAGATTGTGTGCCTAAGAGGTATGAAGAGTGTGTACGTGAGAATATGGAGAATACAAACAATTTAGAACTATTGTACATCAAACCCGAATTTTGATCAACCTAAATCAGAAACAAGTGACCTAGCAAGTAAGGATGGAAATAGACTTGCTATGCACAATAAATCAACAATGGATGTTGATGGTAAGCTGGCAGAATCTCCTCCAAGATCTTCACCAAGATGTAGACCACAACTCCTCCAAGAGTGTGAGAAATCCTCCTCCAAGATAGCCTCCAATATCTCCTCCTAGCTTGAGAAGATATTCCTTGATCACCTCCAAGAGCTTCTTGAGTGATGATTAAACAATAAGCCCTTGGTCTCTTATATAGTAATTGAGTACCCCATCTAAAAGCAAAAGCAAACTCTTATGATCAATATTGATCGTTTAACATCCATCATGAAAGATTTCACGTTTGTGTTCTAAAAAGCATAAAAACGAATTCCATGAACGGTGCCGTATTTCGAAAAAAACATGGTCCCCAAAATAAACTTCATGTCCGCTGCTGCATCCCACGGGATTCAATCTTGCATCCCAAGTTTGGGAGCACTATGAAGTAGCCATGCTGCCACGTGCTCTTGTTGTACCACTTTTGACGAATAATACATAGGGCGTTGTGACCAAGGCTTGAAGAGAAAGCCTCTAATGAAACTATTTTTGGACCATATTGACATTGACTCCAACAATCCCTTCAATGTCACAATGGTACAAGGTTCAATAACCTGCAAAACTTTTGATGTCTGCAAATATCTCTGAACTGATTTCCACTGAATCTTGAGCTGAGTGTGTATGAACCTGTATACTTGAGAAACTACAAACTAAATGTCCTATCGTGTATTACATAGATATATCAAGCAACCGATTGCTTGACTAGATAATGTAGCATCAAATTTTTGTGAATCTGCTTCTGATTGTAATAACACATTAACATCCATAGGTGTCTGCATAAGCTTGGAATATGTCATCTCAAACCTTTCCAATAATTTCTCAATGTGTTTTTTTTGTGTCATGTAGATACACTCATCTTTGTACTTGAAATCAATCCTGGGACTTGTGACAATCATATCACTTTGTCGTGCATCTTGAACACTAGCTGGTTCATTCTCAATTGAAGTAAGAGCTAAACTATTATGATCCTCAAAATGTTCTACATAATTTACTTGGTCTCCTTGTTTTCTCCTGGTCTGACTTCTGGGTCTTCTAGTGTATTGTATACCACTATCCTTCATGTTTGATATAACCAATTTGGCATATTCCTAAAAAGTGGTGGTATATCTTCTGGTTCTTCAATATCTCTTTCTTCTCGAACTCTAGAACCTTCTCCAACTTCATAAGTCAGAACCTCAAGAGGTACTGATGATGGACTATGTACTGATGTAGGTAATGAAATTCTCTCTTCACTTATATCTTGTAGGCTTTGAGAAGGTTCATCATCCCCCTTGTATGGCTGAATGTAAGCATCCAAATGCCTTCTAAAAAATGCATAGTCATCTGCCTTTATGAATTCTGGAATATCTTCCTTCTTATCATAAATCTGACTTTCTACAATATATGCATTGCGTCAGAGTAGGATATCACCTGTATCTCAAACATAGAATTTGTATCCTTTGCTTTCAATTGCATAACCAATAAAGATCGCATTAATGGCTTTTACATCAAACTTACCTTGATCCCTCTTCTTAATGTGAACATAAGCTGGGGAACCAAAAACTTTGAAGTAACTCACATTGGGTTTCTTCCCATAATAAGCTTTGTAAGGTGTAATGATCTTCAAGGCTTTTGTGGAAGACCTATTCGGAATGTGATTGGTTGTATGTACTGCATCAAACCTAAACTTGGGAGAAAGTCGAAGACTTTTCTTTGGGTGTAGAGGAAGCATTAGGAAAAGGACTAGAAGACTTTGGATTAGAAGACTTACTTTCCTTCTTGGATTGTTGAATCTTCTGCTCCTTCTTTGTCTCCTTCTTCTTCTTTCCCTTTGACGATGATAACATGGCTTCATCATTCTCTTCCATACCCTTTTGTTGATCTTCATCTTGAAGTAATAGGAACTGTAGCTCTTCAAATGAAATTTCTCTATCTCTTGTAGAGAGAGATAAAGAAGTAACAAAAGCACGATATGTAGATGGAAGTGAGTTTAGAAATGTGTTTACCATCTCTTCATCTGAAATGTTGACTCCAACATTCAATAACTGATCTCGTAAATCTTTAAGCTTCAAAATATGTGTCTGAATTGATTCACCAACTTTCATCCTTGTGTTAGCTAGTTGTCTCCTTAGATGAGCTTTCCTAGCAGGGTTTCTGCTCTGTAGAGATTCTCTAACTCCAACCAAGCTTGATGAGAGGTTATGTCGTTTTGGCCTCTGAATGCACTATCATAATGCATATGCCAAAAAAAAAATCTTTTTGTGCCAAAGGTATATATAGCTTTCGATTCACTAGTACAAGCATATGAAAGTTTTCTATAGGTCTAGTAGAACTCGACTGGGTGATTTTCTTCAAATTTTTGAGATACAATCATTTTTTTGCATTAGGGTATTTGAGTTAATGGCCATGGCTGAAAGTTACCTCTTTATACTACGCAAGGAATGAGGCTCATGTTTCTTACCTCCAAAAACAGTTGGAGAGTAAGCACATGAATGAAGGAGATTCCATGGACAAGTTTTTTACAAAGATCAAAGAATTGAAGGAGCATTGTATTTTTGCTGATGAAGTATTGCCTGATAGTTCACTTATGCAAACTGTTTTGAATGTCTTCTAGATTCATATAAGAGTTTTGCTTCTTCTCTTCCATTGATGATGAAAGGAAATCCAAATGCATAAACATTTGGGGAGTTAGTCTCTATTATGTTGGAGGAAGATCAATCTAGGTAGAAAGCTTTCCTGGCTAGTCAGAAAGGCAAACGTAAATGGAGCCTATCTACTAGTAAGCAGAAACATGCTAATTCTACACAATCAAAGAAGGATGATAGAGATGAGAAGAAAATAAAAAAGTAGAAATTGTTCTGCAAATACTGTAAAGGAAACGATCATGTCATAAAGAGTTGTCCAAAACCGGTTCCAAAATAGGCAAAGAAAAAAGAGGCTAGAATGGTTACTTCAAAAGCCTCTACACCCAAAATTATGAAAATCTTGAGTAGAATGAAGAATGGGCATTTACTACTACTTGCAATTATGACCCATCTTCTCATGAACATTGTATGTCTGCAATAGACTCAAATGTTTGGTACTTTGATAGTGGGGCAACCAAACATATTACCTTGCAGCGCAATTTCTTCCCTTCACTTGAGCTTGCCCCAACAAGGAATACTGTCACATGTGCCAACAACTCCTCTTATCCTATCATGGGAGTTGGTAACATAATTCTGAATACTTCTAATGGTAGTTCTTTTACATTGTCGAATGCTTTATTTGTGCTAGGGATCAAGAAAGATATGTTATCAGTTTCAGCATTAGCCAAGATTGGTTTGGTTGCAAAATTTGTCGATGAGAGATGTACAATTCATGATCTATCAAATGGTGATGTCATTATTGCTTCTGTCATTTTATGTCATGGGCTATATAAGCTCATAGATTATGCAAAATCTACGAATGATTCAACATGTGCAATTCAAGATTCTCAGGCTGTGTGAGATGCAAAGATTTGGTATGCACACTTTAGTCATTTGAATGTTGCTAGTTTGCTATGCTTGCAAAAATCTAAAATGGTATCCTCTCTGTCCAAACTTGAGGCATCTGGTAAACATGTCTATGAAGGCTATATTTTGGGCAAAATGTAGGGTTCCTTATTCCCAAAAGATGGTTCACTATGAGCTACTAAAAAATTGGAGCTTGTTCATAGTGATGTTAGTAGTCCTATGTGAACACCTTCTTTTGGGAACTATATTTACTTTGTGAATATCATTGATGAGTTTTCCAGGCATGCATGGGTATATCCACTGAAAGCAAAATCCAGTGTTTATGTGCTTCAAATAGTTTCTATTTTGGGCTGAAAATCTATCAACATGTAAAATGGGCACCCTACATTCTGATCAAGGGGGGGATATATATCTTCTAATTTTAATGCATTTCTAGATGAATATGGGATAAAACATTAGTGCACAATGACATATACCCCTCAAGAGAATGAAGTTGCTGAAAGGAAGAACATGTCTCTCATGGAGATGGTGAGGTGTAAGGTCAAGAGTCAGGCTTTACCACATAGTTTTTGGCTTGAGGCTCTTATGTGTGCAACATATGTACTTAACAAGTGTCCCACTAAAGCATTGCAGTCTATCACTCCATATGTGGCTTGGCATGGTTGCAAGCCATCTATTTCTCACCTACATGTCTTTGGTTGTCTGGCATATGCATTAGTGCCTGAACAACAATGCACGAAATTGGATGATAAAGCAATGAAATGTATTTTTGTACAATTCTAAAAACAAAGGCTATCATCTGCATCATCCATAGACTAAACGTATTTTGGTTAGCCATGATGTTGTTTTTTGTGGAAGATGCTACTAAACCATTACTTTCATGTACTAGGGAGACATTAGTTAGCTCCAAAGATGTGTATGATACTTTGTTGCCTCTTTTTATAGATGGACAATCTAGTGTTGTCCAAATATGGAAATTTCTTAGCCTTTGTAGGTTTCACATGATGATGCAGATCATTCTATTTTTTATATAGATTTACATAATGCACTTGTTGATGAGAGAACTGATATAAAGGAGGCAAAAACTATGCCTAAATGGATAGTGCATACTTTGTGAGATAGTAAATTAGATGCATCTCTATCATATCTTACTCGTTCAGCCTCTCATAATGCTTCTTTTCTATCAGATTGCTATGCTATGGCTGGCTCTAGTCTTTTTTATGAGAACGAGCCTATTTTGTTTGATAAACCAGAAAACTTTGAAAATTGGATGGCTACTATGCAATCAGAATATGATGCTATTATGAAAAATGGTACTTGGTCTTTATGTGACTTGCCTCCTTGCAAGAATATCATTCACACTAAGTGGGTGTACAAGCTGAAGCTTAAGCTTGATGGAACATTTGACAAGTATAAGGCTAGGCTTGTTGCAAAAGGTTATGCTCAAGAAAGAGGCATTGATTTTGATGAGACCTTTGCACCTACATGCTAAATGACTACTATTCATAGCATCTGTGCACTTGTAACTCCTTATGGATGGAACGTACATCAATTGAACATTAAAACTACATTTATTAATGGTGACTTGCATGAAGAAGTGTATGTTTTTCAGCCATGTGGTTTTGTGTAGAAATGGCATGAAAAAAGTGTGTAGGTTAAAAAATGCATCATATGGTTTGAAACAAGCACATGAAAAGATAAATGTCTACTTGATTGCACATTGTTTTGACTTCAGTACAACTGAGAGCACCTTATATGTTAAGCATGAAAATGATGTGCTTCTGTTCATTGTTGTCTATGTTGATCACATGCTGCTCACTGGTCCTAATGAAAAGCATGTTGCTGATGCCGATTTTCATGCCTCATTTGAGATATCAAATTTGGGGCATTTGCATCATTATTTGGGCATTCAATTAATGCACATTGATGGCAGACTAGCTTTGTGTCAAACAAACTATATTGACACATTATTGCAGCATTTTGGCCTTGAAGACTACAAACCTATTCCCACTCCTATGGAAACAGGTTTATGGTTGAGTCTTCATGATTCACGAGATGCATTTGATATTGTTCTCTATCAACAAGCTATTGGATGCTTGATTTACTTATGCATTATGTGGCCAAATATTCAGTTTGCTATCTCATATACGAGCAAGTTTATGTGTTTCCCAGGTGTCAAGCATTGGAAGGTGGTTAAGCGCATCTTTTGCTACTTGAGTGGTACCTTAGTACTTGGATTGTTTTATCCCAAAGGAGGATCACTACCGCTAGATTTACATGCTTTTTTTTACTCTAATTGGGTTGGTTGGTAGCTCATGCATATCTTGGTTGAGCAAGAAGCAACCTACTATGGCCACTTCTAGTTGTGAGGCTAAGTATAGGACAGCTTTCACAGTGATTGCTGAGTGTGTGTGGCTCAGACACCTTATGGATGATTTGGGTGTTGGTCAGTCTTTTGCCACCACTATCTTCATTAACAGTCAGAGTGCATTGCCAGTTGTGAGGAACCCTATGTTCCATGCTCGCACTAAGCACATTGAGGTGTAGAATCATTATGTCAAGGAGAGGTTCTCTACTCGAGAGATGAGTTTGGCATATGTGCCCACACAAGAGAACATTGGAGACCTTTTTGCAAAGGCTCTCCCTAGGGAGAAGTTTGAAGCTTTCTGCAAAGCTTTGGGCTTATTTCCTTTTGTGGATTGATTCCACATAGCTTGGCACTTTCTTATACATGAGTGCCAACTCCTTGTTCATCGCATTACTCCCAAGGGGGATGTGTTGATATATTAAGGTAGTGATGTGTCTGAACACACTAGGACTACCAAGGAAACATTTTCCCTCTTTAGGAGGTTTTTTCCCCCAGCTTGTATATATGCCTCTAACCCTAATGGGTGACTTACCTTTGTACATTCTCTTGGTAATACATGGAGTATTATGTGTTGTGCTCCAAGCTTCTTCTTCTTCCTTGTGTTGTTCGTGTGCTTCCATAGACCTCAACTCCAATAGCATACATGAGACTACCAACAACAGATGGACAGGAATTTTGGTCATGAACTCCTTTTCCTCATTTGATTTGGGGTAGTCATCCTCGCTCAATTTCACATATGTGGGTAAAGGTGTACTCAATGCCTTTCCACCCTACATATTGAACTTTGTGAAGTACTTTGGATATGTTCTCACTTTGAAACAAGTGTATGCGTCTTTTACTCCTACCAAGAGTAATGCACATGCCAAGAATATGTTTTGCATCCCCCAAATCCTTCATATCAAATGTTTGACTCAACTTCTTTTTGAGAATTGACAAGTCATAAGAGGACTTCCCAGCAATCAACATATCATTGACATAAAGTATCAAGCATATCAAGCTGTTATTTGAGCATCCCTTTGTGTAGAGACAATGATCCTGGTCACTTTGAGAATAGGCTTGAGACTTCATAAAAGCATCAAACTTTTGTTACCATTGTCTAGGGGATATTTAAGTCCATATAAGCTCTTCTTCAACTTACAAACTAGACTTTCTTTGCCAGGAATTGTATAGCCCTCTAGTTGTTCCATATAGATCTCATACATATATCCATGCAATGGAGCACTTTTCATATCCATTTAGACTAGCTCTAAGTCCTCCATTGCAACAAATCCAAGAACCATTTTAAGGGTAGTCATCTTAACCACCGAAGAGAATATTTCCTCGAAATAAACACCATGTTGTTGCTTAAAACCCTTTCCAACAATTCATGCTTTATACTTTGGAGAAGCACTACCTTATGTGAATTTCAACTTATATACCCATTTTCATGGTAAATCTTTCTTGCACTTTGGCAAAGGTACTAAATCCCAAGTACAATTGTTGTGAATAGAATCCAACTCACTCTTTATGGTACGCTCCCACTTGACATGATCCTTTGTCTTAATGGCCTCTTTGTAGCAAGAAGGCTCACCAACATTTGATAGCATAACAAAATCCAAATCTGGAACATATCTATCAGGCGGATGTGAGACATGCGTAGAGCATCTCAATGGTTGTTGAATAGAAACATTTACATACTGATTTGATTGGACATTCTCTTGAACATCCCTATGTGCAACATTTTTATGCATGCTAACTAGAGGACTAGTATCCTCAAACACACTCTTCTCACTTCAACCTCCTTAATGGGTTGTTTATGCATCTTAGACTCATTGGAAATGACATCACTACTTCTAATCAATGACCGTGTTTCAAGATCTCATTATCTATATCCAAATTGTCCTTCTCGATCATATCCAAGAAAAATGCATTTCTTTGACTTATGCTCTAGCTTTTGCCTAAAATTCTTGGGTATATGAACATATGATTCACACCCAAAAACTCGAAGATGATCATAATATGGTGGCTTCCCAATCCATAACTCTTGTGCCACTTTCAAACCTTTGGCAGTACTAGATGAAAGGTTAAGCATGTTACTTATATTTTGTACATTCAAGTGGTAATTCATTTACTGTTATGTTGTGCTCCAAGCTTCTTCTTCTTCCTTGTGTTGTTCGTGTGCTTTATAGACTTTGAAACTTCAATAGTGGCTAAAGTTGAAAGGAGAGTGACTTGTACCACTTTCAAACCTTTGGCAGTTACTTATATTTTGGACATTCAAGTGGTAATCCATTTACTGTTATGTTTTGCTCCAAGCTTCTTCTTCTTCCTTGTGTTGTTCGTGTGCTTTACAGACTTTGAAACTTCAATAGTGGCTAAAGTTGAAAGGAGAGTGACTAGGACACAAGCTAAAGATGAAGGGAAGAGCTCTAATGATGATGAAAAAAGGTGTAGTATGAAGAAGTTGCAACAAGTTCAAAAGAATCAATCAAGCAAAAGAAAGATACTACTAAGAAAAGAATGAGAATAAAAAAGAAGAGGAAAAACAAAAGAAGAAAATTAAGAAGACACGAAATCACTAATGGTATCAAAATTGGAAAAGAAGATCGATGCCAAGGAGACTTTAAATGACATTTTACTCAAAAATCAAGTGACAATGTTTTTGGAGGAGGTATTTTCAATCATAAATCCATAGTTCCAAGAAAATTTTATAAAACTTGTTCGAAGGAAGAGATTCCCTCTCCCACAAGATTTCAAGATGGAAGAGTTAACTAATGTTACCTTGGTTATGAATGGCATGATCACATTGAGTAACTCATTTGATGATAAAGAGAATGATGAAGTTTATACTTTCCAAGTGAAAAGAAATTTCCTTGGTCCCATTACTTGATGAGAATGTGGAAGAACCTGAGAGGCATTTTAACAAGAACTTTTGGGCAAGAGGAACATGAGAAGTAAAAATCAAAATAGGTGATGAACATGAATCATGTTTAAATCTTGCACTCATAGGCTCAGAGTCATAGATAAATGTGATCTCAAAGAAATTTTATGATAATTTCGTGGCTAATAGAGAAGAAACATTGATGGAGAATGAGGAATGTTGATAAGGGATGAGGAATTCTATTAGGAGCATGCACCAATGTTCCTATGATGATGGGTGGGATTTTAGAAGAATTCCACTTTTTTGTTCAGGATACTACTTTTATGAGGCTATTTATGGGCAACCATTTATAGCCAAAATGAGAATGGAAACTTAGTTTATGGATGATGGATGAACATATGCACAAATTCAATCTAGATCTGCTATGCAGTCACTACAAGTCAAGAAAATATGTCCAAATCATCCATATAATAGAAGAAATTTGAGAAAGAGTCATGTTTCCTCTTATGATCATATGTGCAATGATTGTGCAACAATCAAGGAGTATGGGACATACTTGGATCAAAATTTCTATTAAATTCCATTGTTGATTGGGACAACAATCATAGATGGTTCAATGTCTCACCTGAATATGAGGTTGTACATAAATTAGAAAGCTTTTACTTTCCTACTTCAGAAATGCAATTTCATTCTTAGGAAATGGATTCAGAGGGCCTAAGAAGACACTTTGGAAGGCTCCAAAATAATGTTAACCTTAAGTATCTTCACTCGCACAATCACAAGGCAACTAGGGCTTAGTGATAGGAAAAGCTAATGTTAAGCGATCCTTGGGGGGAACACTACTACACTGGGTGACCTCTTGGGAAGTGCTAGTACTTTGAATTTCTTTATCATAAGTCATTCCTCGCATGCAGCCAATGGTGCCAACAATTACTTTGATGACTCGGATGACAAGGTATGCCAAGATCTATGCCTTGGTCCTCATAAGCCTTGGAGGAAGTTGTAACTGGGTGGGCGGGAGCTCCCTTCATATCCAAAAACCTTTTGCTTTGAATAGTTGTGATACCATTGAAGTGGTTTGATGGTGATGCATCACATTGGATTCTCCTTTTGTGTGATGTTCACACTGATACTCTTGTAATAGAAAATCGAGCTCTAGACACTGCACATAATAATCTGCATAGGACCTACAAAACACACAGAAACCACATAGTTCACAAATAGCATGAACTTGGTATCTTTAGGTTTTATAGATGCGATCAAACTTACATTCTATGGTTGACCAGGGTACTATATGTTTTATTATAGAGCCTATACAAAAGCTTCTATTGGCCATTTTTCCTTTCACATGGACAATAATGGTAACAATTTTCACAAAGAAAAAATCTACCAAAGAAATTCACAAAAACACATGAAAAAAAATACAAAAACTTAGTAATAATTTCACCCAACAAGAAGATTGAATATATGATTGAAATGGCAAGAAATTCTTCTATGTTAGAAGAAATACAGAGTGGCATGAAAGAGAATTAAGGCTTAAAGTTTTTGTTACTCAATATGATTCAAGAGTACTAGTAAATGAATTAGTTGAGGTTAGTACAAAATATAAAATAGTTGACAGAACTAGCCAAACTTTTCAAGACAAAGACAAGTGATCAAAGTTGGAAGGAATGCTATTACTTGCACTTTGAAGTTTCCAATACATAATGTTAAAACCACCATTAAAAAGTCCAAGCATACTACCTTGAAGACCATTAAGCAAAGGTAGCATGAGGATCTAGATATGGCCATCACACTATTTCTGGCTCATTTTATATGAATCAAGCAAATAACTACATCATGCCTACTAAAAGCATGACAATGCTTTTATACATGCTTTTGAGCACTCTATAGACTACATTACATGAATCAAATGGTGTTTAACCTACCCATCAAAGAAAAAGTTCATTTAAGACACATACGTTTTTTGGCAGAGGACTCATGTTGACCAAAATCATTTATCAATGCCTCAAGGCAAGGTTGACCTCCTACTTGCCATAGCCAAAGATGTCCTCTTCCATTGTATCACTCACATGTCTAGATTCAACATGAGGGCCCCCCTACTCATAAGAAGAGGGAAGAAAAGAACTAACAAGGAGGTGATAATATAGACCTTTGAGCCTCTTATGGTGCATAATCCATGTAAAAGAAAAGTAAAAAAAAACTCTAAAGGATAGTTTATTCAATTGATAGGATTGTTAGATTCACTGAGTTCTGGATGGGAAGGGGAAATGGTTGTAGCTTTTGCAACTCAAACTCCTCAAGTAGCATTGGAGGCTACATTCATGCATTATAGGACTATTTCCACAAAGACTAGCCCAATCCCTCTAAAAAATCTTTGAAGAACCGTGAAAAAGAGAACTAAGGGGATAAGGGAAATAATTTTACTCTTGCAACATATGTAAGTTCATCTTCCTACTTCTCTAAAGTTTTAGTTTTGTAGGCATTATCTTCACGTGGCTACACAATCTCAAACAATGTTAGATCAACAAGTTGAAGTAGCCCAGAGATTGATACATAGTCTTAGTTTTCCAAATTTCTTGGGCACAACATCTATGAGGGACACCCATTTGGTGTCCTTGATTTTATAAATAAAACCTACCTCTAAGGTTTTATCAATCTCCTTCTTTATCTTGGCCAAATATACATCATTATAAATGTAAGGCCTTTGTTAATGGGGTTTTGCATTAGGTGCGATTGGGATTCTATGAGCACAAATATGAGAACCAATGTCATTTAAGTCCCTATAAGACCAAGCAAAAATATATCTATACTATGGGGAAAACTCTTTCAGGTGAGTCTCTTCCATTCCTAATACATCAATCCCAATATATGTGCATATTTCTTCTCCATCCTCTATCATTACAACCACCTTCTTCTTCATTTCTCGGGTTTTGTAAGAATCTCCTATCTTGGCTTCCTGATTATGTCTCAAAGGTATAACATTTTGGCCCTCTACCTCATATTTCTTAAAATGTTCAAGAGGCTTGAACTCATTTGAATTTATCTCTATTGAGGTAATACTTTTCTCATCTGGTTTCTCAACTTTGTATAGAAGATACATATAATTTATAGGATCACTACAATCATCGATATGAACTCCTTTCAAGAAGTCCCTTTCTAAGTCAAACTCAGATTCCATATGAATAGAAAGATTCATCATCATATGAACTCTCAAATTGAACCACTAATGGATCTCCTTCCTTAATTTCCTCAAGAAACATGAGCATGGACAGTCCGATAAGTGTATCCCAAGCATCCTTTACTATTTTGCAGGATTGAATGTGAGGAACAATGGCACATTTGATAGACATAGCTATCAATACATGTGCCTGAGCATCTTTACCATCCCATCAAAGCTGCTCTATAGTAGGTGCAATAAGAACTGCAACACGAACAGGAATTTGAAGATCCTCATCTTCAATGCCATCTTCATCACCTTCAAGAATTGTATTTTCAGGTGTAATAGGTCATTTTTTAACACCCTTGATAATATTCCACAATCATTTTGCTACCAATACATGAAGCATCATATATGCCCATAATGGGTAATTAGTACCATCCAATCTATTCTCAACAGCCAACATACAAAAATACATCATGGCTTTCAGCCATGGCCATTGACTAAAATACCATGATGTAGGAAAATGATTGTATCTTGAAAAGTTGAACATAAGTACTCTATCAAGCTCTACTAAATTGGTAGCAGACTTTGAAGCACTTGTACTGGCGAATCAAAAACTTTATATATGTTTGGCATAAGAGGACAAAATTGCATGAATAGGCATTGTGATAGTGCGTTTAGAGGCAAAAATGAGCTCAAATCAAAATTTCAGCACCACAAAGTGAAGCTATTTTAAATTCCTACTCACCTTGGATATGTTCACCAATTTTAATGTGATTTTGAGACTGTGTTCAGAGGGGTGTCCACGACGCCCTAGATGAAGCGATGACATGCTATGATACCAATTGTTAGAGTTTGAGGTCTCTAAAAGTACACAAATAGCACAAGGAAAAAGAAGCTTGGAGCACAACACACAATACTAAATGTATTACCAAGTGAATGTACATAGATAAGTAAGTCGTCAGGGTTACATGTGTAAGAAAATAACAGCACAGCGGAATAGACCTGTGGACAGAGTTGAGAGAAAAACGCAGACAAAGATAGATGCAGACTGAGAGATAGAGAACTCAAGTTCTCAGATTGCCGAGCATAATGCAGTTACAATGATGGTGTTGTCCACCCGTGTGCTCCCACTGTGGAGCTTAGATGGCGATCTAGACAGACTCTAGATGAAGGGCTTACTAGTGCGCAATGCTATGTAAAGCTCAACCTGGGCTGTGCTTATATAGCTTTTACAAGGCGGTTCAGTATAGATAAACGTAGTCGGGAGATACAAAATAGTCGGTAAAATATATGATCCGACAATATCTCCACGACCAGAAGTCCTACCATCTCGGCCCTACGGGCCGAGGGGATAGGCCCCCCAGACCCCGCAGAAGGGGGCAAGCCCCCCTCTGCACTCCCCCCATTAAGGTTCTATGGGGAAACCACGCGATGCCACAAGGCCTTTATTTTCACCTTAAATGGCAACCTAATGGCCTGGAAGTTTATGCCCTACCTAACCTAATGGCTAGGCTCACAAAGATCATCTACAACCATCAATGGTCACACATAGACCTCATCTAACTTGGAAGTTAGGGTTCCACAAATGTCCGGGCTCTCATAATGGCTTCTCCTCATAATGGGGGCGTTACAACTTAGAGCACCATGGATCATTTGTGGTCACATGAGGGTGGAGTATTGAGCATATCTAACACCCCCCCTCAATGTCCACCCGATGGTGAACTACCTCCTTGGTCCAATCCCAAGCTTTGGAAAATGTCGAAGAAGTTGCTCTCTCCCAAGAGCCTTGGTGAAGATGTCTGCTCCATTTTCTTCAGTAGGGCAATAGGTTATCTCCACGACCCCGTCCTCAATCAACTCACGCACATAGTGATATTGGATTTCTATGTGCTTGGTACGTGCATGGAAAACAGGATTTTTGGCGATGGCCATGCAACTTTGGTTGTCACACTTCAACTTTGTAGCCTCCTGTCCTTGTATTCCTATGTGCCATAGGATCCTCCTCAACCATACTGCTTCACATGCTGCAACGCATGCAGCTTTGTACTCAGCTTCAGTAGAAGATAATGCTATAGTCGGTTGCTTCTTACTGATCCAAGAGAAAATCCCTGATCCTAAAGAAAAGCAATATCCAGAAATTGATTTTCTGGTATCAATATCTCCTTCCCAATCTGAGTCACAATAACCGACTAGAGATGATCCTTCTTTATAAATAATACCATAATCAGTGGTTCCTTTCACATACCTAAGTATCCGCATGCTTGCCTTCCAATGAGTTTGGCAAGCCTTATTAGAGAACTTGCTTACTACTCCAACAACATAAGAGATGTCTGGTCTGCTATTGCACAAGTAGATTCCAACTAATTTCCTGTATCTTCCAATATCCACTAGAGGTGAAGTATCTTCAATAGATAATTTTGTGTTGACCTCCATAGGTGTAGAAATTTCCTTGCAATCCTCCATGTCGAATGCCTTCAATATCTGCCTTGCATAATTTTGTTGAGAGATGAAAATCTTCCCTGGTTCCCGCCAAATTTCAAGACCTAAGCAATAATGCATTAAGCCCAAGTCTGTCATTTCAAATTCTGAACTCAGGGCATCTTTTGTTTGTTGAAGAAGAGCATCATCATTTCCTGTAATCACAAGGTCATCTACATAGAGTACAAGCACAATTGTCTTCCCTCCTTTCTTTAGAACATACAAGTTAGCATTAGAAGCACATCTTTTGAACCCTAGATCCAAGAGATACTTATCTATCCGTTGGTACCATGCTCTAGGGGCTTGTTTTAGCCCATATAATGCCTTCTTCAGCTTACATACCTTGTTCTCTGAATGGGGAGCCTCAAACCCAGGTGGTTGAGACACATATACCTCCTCCTTGAGGTCTCCATTCAGGAACGCTGATTTAACATCCATGTGATAGACTGGCCAACGTTTATGTGCAGCCATAGCTAGTACTACTCGGATAGTAGTCATTCTTGCAGTCGGGGCAAATGATTCACAAAATTCAATGCCTTCAACTTGTGAGTAGCCCTGTGCGACAAGTCTTGCTTTATATTTTTCTAGAGTACCATCAGCCTTGTACTTTAGCTTCCAAACCCACTTGGTGCCAATGAATTTATGCTTAGGGGGTCGATCCACTAGCTCCCAAGTTCCATTCTTTATGATATTGTTGTATTTTGTTTGCATGGAAGCCCTCCAATTCGGATCATGGAGTACCTCTTCCACATTGGTTGGTTCCTTTGCTTCTTCTTGAATGAGATCAGCCATCAAGATTGTGTTTACAATATGGGTGCTTGCCCATCTCTGTTCCTCTATTCTCTATGATCGCCTAGGTCCATCTGCAACCTGTTCTAGTGACTGTGGGATGGGGTTTACAGAATCATAGAGTTGCCTCACCCAACGTGGCAATGGCTTTTCCACTTGGGTGTCGACAGGTTGGTGACTTTCAGACTCATCATCTGAAGATGATGCTTCCTTCTCTTGTGTAGAAGGGATAGCTCTTGGGCCAGGTTCATAGTGGATTGCCCCTTCGCCTGATGATAAAGTGGAAGCTCTCTTTTCCTCCTCCACTGCATGTGGCTGCTCATCCTTAAACACCACATCACGACTCACCATGATCTTCTTAGCCTCAGGGTCATAAAGCTTATAAGCCTTCTTATCTTCACTGTACTCTAGGAAGATACATTTGATGCTTTTTGGTTGAAGCTTGTTTCTCTCTCTATCTAGAACATGTACATAACACTCACTTCCAAATACTTTGAAATGGGAAACAAAAGGCTTTTTACCAGTGTAGGCTCCTTGTGGATTCTTTCCATCAAGTGCCTTGGTATAGCTTCGATTCAAGATGTAGACAACAATGTTGATAGCCTCTACCCAAAACTGATTAGGCAGACCCTTTCCTTTCAACATGCACCTTGCCATCTCCATGATGGTTCGATTCCGACGTTCTGAAACACCATTTTGTTGAGGACTATGTGCCACTGTGAGTTGATGCTTGATTCCCTTACTCTTGCAGAAATCTTCAAACTCTGTTGATGTGAACTCACGACCACCGTCTGTCCTGAATTTCTTCATCTTCTTCCTTGTTTCAATTTCAACAAGCTGAAGCCATTCTTTAAACTTACCAAAAGATTGAGCCTTATCGCGAAGGAAGTACACCCACATCTTCCTGCTATAGTCATCGACAAGTAACATGAAGTAGGAAGATCCGCCCAAGGCCTGTGTAGGAATTTTTCCGCACAAGTTAGCATGCACCAACTCTAGAGGATAGCTTGCCCTGTTCTTGCTTTCTTGTGGAAACGCCTTCCTCTGTTGCTTGCCCATCATGCAAGCTTCACATGGTTCCTTCATTTCTGTAATCGATGGTAGGTGTGCAACCATACCTCTGTGATGCATCTCCTTCAGTACAGGGTATCCAATGTGACCGAATCTCTCATGCCATAGCTTACTTGTGCCCACGTTTGTAGTGGCTATAAGAGCACACAACTCATACAGGTTGTTCCTCCTTATGCCAGTCCCAACGATGTTGTTGTTACCGTCCATAATCTTAGCTCCTATCTTACTGAAAGGTACTTGGTGACCTTGATCAGTTATAGAAGCTATTCAAAGTAGATTTCATTTTATTTGTGGAACATACAACACATTTGAAAGCTTTCTGATATCACCATTAGAGTTAATCAAAGAAACCATACCTTCGCCCTCTGCAGGACATCTTGCATTGTTCCCTACCTTTATTGTGATGGGTTCCTTTAGAGGCTATAAGGAACTATAAAGGTCTTTTCTACTCGTCATGTGACGAGATGCACCACTGTCCAACACCCATGAGTCATCTTTTCCTGAATCTTCAGCCGAGGAGCACACCTCCTCTATCGTAACAAATAACTCAAGCTCTGTTTCTGCTGTGTTGGCAGACTCCTTGCCCTTGCCACCTTTTGAAGAGCCACTCTTCTCTTCTGCCTTCTTGATGTGACAATCTTGGATTCTGTGTCCCTTCTTCTTGCAGTGGAAACACTCTCCCTTGAACTTCTTTTTGTCGTTCTTCTTTTTGTCTCCATCTTTTGAAGAGTCTGTTTTGCCTCCTTTGGCATTTGCTGTGAATGCAACATCTCCTTTACTACCACCACTCCTTGCCTTGAGCCGCAGCTCCTCCTCCATGAGTAAGGCACTGAATTCTTCAAAAGTTAGTGGTTGAGGTATGATTTGAGTGTTAAGAGCAGTTACCAAACCATCAAACTTAGGTGGACAGATTCGAAGACAACGTGGAGCTAGCTCCTCACTTGACTTTTGAACACCTGCTCCTGCCATTTGATCTCATAGATTCTTTATGCGAGTGATAAACACCTCTGTAGTCTCCCCATCAGCAAACTGTTCTGCTGCAAGCTGATTCTCCAAGTTCTGAATCCGTGTCTGATTACGAGTTTCATATTGATTTCTCAATATGTTCCATGCTTCACATGCCTTCGTAGTATGCTGAATGAGAGTCAGAACACTATCATAAGTACTTGTAACAAGAGCACACAGTGCATCCTTAATTCTGAGTACTGTTACTCTTACCTTGTTAAGTTATATTAATTTGGCGATTAACACAGTAATGGTATGTTGCCGATAATAAGTCTGTGCGACGTTAATTAGTAATTCCTGCGTTACATACTGTGAAAAGCTTAACACGAGTATGAATAGTAAATCTGTATAGAGAATTCGATACTGAACATTAATGTACTATTTTCTTGATAAGTTAAATGGGAAAATAGATACAGGGCCTCTGATTTATCAGACCCCTACCATCCCCAAGAACCCGAAAAGAGCTTAAAAGTGTTAATGCACTTTTAACACTGGCACCGTCTGTGGGAAGATGGCAATGGATTGAGAATAATCAGTAAGGTGGAGCAGTACGTAAGGCAAGTGGTGCAGAGGTGATATATGCCGGTTACTCGGTCCGACGAGTCTTATCCGAAGTATAGGAGAGATCAGCATCCCTGGACAATACCAAATTTGTTAGGGACACCCCCAGGTGGTAGAACTGCAGGCCATTTAAACCCAGTTGCTAAAGAATCAGAGCCAGTTAGTCGAGATTCTGGTACCAGTTCGGTGATAAATGATGAGATTCCGGTGTAATTCCGATACGTTCTAAAGAAGGTGCAGTAACTTCTGAGTGTACAGGGATGCAGTGCGCAATTGATGCGATACCATTTGGTCAGAATTTGAACCTTTCTGAGGATAAAGTTGTGTTACACAGAGAGATCGTTACCGGAGGAAGTATACCCTGTTTCGGTGAAAGTTCGACAAGTTTCGGTGAAAGTTCGGTACCAGTTGGTGGGAATTTATAAATTTTCGGTGACAGTGCGATACTCTCTGGTGGATCTTTATTACGTACACCACTGTTCAGGGTAAGCTTGCCTACGTTTGATACCAAAGCCGAGGATAGGCTATTTGATTTGGAGATACGTAAGAGATTGAACGCTATTTTTGAGCCGGAGGGTGAGCAATCTGATAATACAGAGTTAGAAGGACAAGAGACACCTCCTCAAAACTCAGGAGACAACAACGGTACCATTAATAGCACAATGAGCGGTCAACAGCAGCAACAACAGCAATAACAACAGCAGAAGCAACAACAACCACCTCCACTTCGACCGGTTCCAATAGGGGTGACTTACACAAAGTTCGGTGGATTTCCAGGTGATGACCCTGATGCACATGTGCAAACCTTTGAGATAAGCTATGCAATGCTGAACCACCCACCCGATCCGGCGTACAAGGCCATCATATTTCATGCAACATTAGTCAATGAAGCAGCGAGGTGGTTAACAGAGTATGATATCAACCATTTCATTAACTATGATGCGGTAAGGGATGCGTTTTTACAGAGGTTCCGATTGAAGAAGAATCCCGTCGAAATCTTCGACTATTTGCAGAACAACCGACAGAAGCCGCACCAGACTATTCAGGAATATGCCACCTTGTTTAGAACTCATTTAAGACAATTGCCTCCGGCACATGCTAATTTACCGGATGATGTTATAACCCAGTGGTTCATTAACGGTCTGACCCCACAGCTAAGACAAATCATGATCATCCGCTGTGTGGGAGCTATGACACTGGATGTTGTTATTGCGATTGCCCTGCAACTAGAGCATAAGGTTGGGGGATTCACCGAAGACTTGGAGTGGCTGAAAGCCAATAAGAACGTTATAGATGATCCGGCTAAACAGATGTATTGTACCAGGTGCAAAAATCCAGGGCACACCAGTGCTACATGTGCCCTTAATCATATGTATTGAGCTATCTGCAACACAACTGGACACTCAACAGAAAATTGTGCGTATAATGCCAAGGTGCAGGGACGAGCAGCTGTAAATGCCATTATCCAAGAACTCGGGCAGCCCGCAACCCATTACGTGCCACCACAGATGCGAAACAATCAGTCGTAAGGATACAAAATTTACCGGGGACAGCGGAATACCAATTTCAATGCCAATCGATGGCAAGCGGGTACATCAGCGGAGGGTACTTCTCTGCCACCACCTCGATGTCATTTTTGCGGTGAGATTGGCCACGTCCGGAGATTTTGCAAGGATGCAGCAGAATACGATAAAAGGAAGAAGGAGCGTCAAAACCCGATGACCAACATGGTCTATATTTCACCAGTGGAATCACAAGCAATAGTGGTCCAGACAAGATCGGGTAAGCAGTTGCAACCAGCAGCTGAGGTGTTCGAACCTGGTATCCATGAGCAGCAGTGAATGTATACCAAAGCTAGCCAATGGGCAGCTAAAGAGCAAACTGTGTTTCCTTATCCAATTCCGATAACACAGGTTCCCCTGCCAACGGCGAGAACGACTGAACAAAATCCTAACCCAGTAACAACAGAATCATCATCAGAAGTGGTGAGGAGTACGATTCAAATAGATCAGGTATGGGAGATTCTATCTAAGGCTTCATTACACTCCCTTTGGGACAGTTGCTTGCATTGGTGCGAGGAGTTAGGCAACAATTTCAACAATAGGTCAGTCCTGGATCTCCCGGTACTCCGGCGACTACAACAATACAACCGGAAACTAATTCTACGGTGGATCATTCAGTCCCATTAATCACTGTCTGGCATAAAAATCAAAAGATTACTCAAGTGCTAATTGATGGCGGTTCGGGTGTGAACATAGCAACTGCAGCCCTCTGTAAGAAATTGGGATGGACCCAAATCGAGCCCGTCCAATTTTTTGTAAGAATGGCAGACCAATCCCGAGTCCATCCGGTGGGATTAGTACGGAATATCCCGATTACTCTGCAGGGTACCACGTTCAAAATGACTTTTGTAGTCTTAGAACTACCAGAATCCAACCTCGACTACAATCTACTTTTCGGTCGGCCATGGTTGAAACAAGCCAAAGTTATACAGGATTGGTCAGTGCAGGAATTGACTTTCAAAGATAATCACCGTAAATATGTTGTTAAACTAGATGCCATCCAGCCCTGCGAGCTTCATGCTAGACCATATGTAGCAGAGCCGGTCCACATGTTGGATGGCTTATCCGACGATGAGGAAGAGGCGTTTTTGAAGAACAATAAAGATTTGATCTCCTTAGGTATTGTCGATCTTCAATCAGTAGCGGACAAGTGGAGTCTGGCAATGTGTACGGTTGTTCCCGTGACCGGAGAGGCGGATGTAGATGATAGTGTTGCTATGGATGGAGCCACCCTACATCAACTTTTACAGTCAACAGACGATCTGGTGAAACCTCGAACATTTTATGTTCCGGAAGACCAGTTAATAACATATAATTTGGGTGATGAGGCTAACCCACGACCTGATAAGATTAAGGCAGGATTGTATGAGGCATTTCAAGAAGATTTGATCCGACTCCTGCATGAGTTTTCCGATGTTTTTGCTTGGGACTATCGCGATATGAAAGGTTTTGATCCGCGGATCTATCAACACCGGGTAGTGCTCAAGCCTGACGCGAAGCCAATTAAACAATCCAATTACCAAATGAACCCCAATTATGCAGTAGAGGTCAAAGCAGAACTTGATCGATTATTGAAGGTGGGATTCATTGTACCAATCAAGCACGCTGAATGGATATCTCCGATCGTGATGGTTCCGAAGAAAAATAAACAGCTGCATATCTATGTGGATTACCGGAAACTAAATGCGGCCACGGTACCTGATCCATTTCCTCTCCCCTTTCTCGACACAATGCTAGAAAGAGTGGCCGGGCATGAGATGTACTCCTTTTTGGATGGCTACAGTGGTTATAACCAGGTGCGAATGGCAGAACAAGACATACCAAAAACAGCTTTCATCACGAATTGGGGTGTTTATGCTTGTACGGTAATGTGGTTTGGGTTAAGGAATGCTCCAAGCACATTTCAACGTTGTATGCAAGAAATCTTTTCACCCTACCTGACTACTTTTATGCAAGTATATCTGGATGACTTTTCCTTATTTGGGAAAATTGTGGTGCACCTGTATCATTTACGGTGCTGCTTTCAAAAATGTCGCGAATATCGACTATGCTTGAATCCGACAAAATCTGTTTTTTTTGTCTCTGTGGAAAACTCCTCGGACATATTATATCTGCACAAGGAATCCAAGTTGATTCGGATAAAGTCACAGCCGTGTTGGAGGCTCCAATCCCCACCACACCGAAAGAAGTTATGCGCTTCCTGGGTCAAATCCGGTGGCATGGTAGACATTTACGGTGGTTAACTCATTTAGCAACACCACTTAATCGGCTAATGACTAGTACTCCACGACAGTTCGAATGGACTCCAGAATGGCGAATTGCATTTGATCGGTTAAAGGGATTATTAACGCGGGCTCCAATTTTGCAACCCCCTGATTGGGAACGCCCGTTCCATGTCTTTGTAGATGCATCGGACATAGCCATTAGCAGCGTTTTAATGCAGCAAACTGACAAGTGGATTTGCCTGTCTATTATGCAAGTCGCCGATTAGCCCCTGCTGAAAGAAACTATTCAGTGACCGAAAGAGAATGTCTCGGGTTGGTGTACTCTGTGAAGAAATTCCGGCATTATTTGTTGGGCCGAAAATTCACCTTTCACGTGGATCATGCCGCACTTGTGTATTTAGTCCGGCAGCAACATTTAGGTGGTCGCTTGGCTCGATGGATTTTATTATTACAGGAATTCGACTATGAAGTTATTCATCGACCCGGCACTGCACATGCCTTGGCAGATTTCCTATCTCGGTTGGATTTCGGTGAAGCTCTGGTGGGGGTTGATGACACTACACCAGGAATTTACGTTACAGAGCCAACTGCTGAAGAACCTACAGAGCTTCTTGTGCCACCTACCTACTATGATACGTTACTCACTTTTCTAACTGATGGATGTCTTCCTCCTCATACTCCCCCTGCTCTACGGCAAAAAATTACGGTTTACAGTCGCAGATTCTGGTTGATTGTAGGTCAGCTATACTACATGGATCATACTGGTGTCTTACTTTGCTGTATCCCACCACATGAAGCAGATTTAGTTATGGCTATGGCTCATTCAATACCCTCGGGTGGACATTGTGCACCCGATCTTACTCACCGAAAAATTCTGCAAAGTGGGCTTTGGTGGCCTACCATGTACAACGATGTGACTCAGTTTGTACAGTAGTGTGACATTTGTCAACAGTCTGGACAGCCATTACAGCACCACTTCTTTCCTCAACAACCTGTATTACCTTTGGAACCCTTTCAGAAGTGGGGTCTTGATTTTATTGGGCCAATAACACCACCAGCAACCCTTAACAACAATCGATATATACTGACCTGTACAGATTACGCTACCAGGTGGGCGGAAGCTTGGGCCTTACGGTCCGCCACAGCTGTTTCGGTGGCAAAACGCCTGATGAAGGATGTTTTTCTGCGTTATGGATTATCTCTGGAACTTGTGACAGACCAAGGCATACATTTTGCCAACAATTTAATGTGAGTACTAACACACACTTTTCAAATTCTGCATAAATTCAGTTCACCATACTATCCCCGTGCCAATGGATTAGCTGAAAGTACCAATAAAACTCTGTTGACTATGCTTCACAAATTGATCGTGGAATCGCCAGAACGTTGGGACCAGTTACTTCCCATAGTTTTATGGGCATACCGGACTACATACAAAGTGGCAACCGGAATGACCCCTTTCAAGCTGGCTTATGGGTTGGAAGCAATCGTGCCGATGGAGATTGTAGTGCCAAGCCTATGCGTGGCCCTAACTCAAAAATTGTTGCCCGAAGACTCTTTGCCATTTCGGTTGGAAGCACTCAAAGCATTGGATGAACATCACTGGGAAAGTTTGCTGACTCTTCAAGAAGTTCAGTTGTGGCAAGCCCGTACTCATGATTGTTTCCTCAAGACTCCAGTTTTTACGGTGGGCCAACTTGTGCTCTTTTATAATGCTAAAGCAAATCGTTCTGCTGGGAAGTTTAAATTACAGTGGTTCGGTCCCTACCGGATTAGTGAGCAAGTGGGACCAGCTACTTTTTGGTTGACTACCTTGACCGGCATTCCTCTTCCCAAAGTAATCAATGGTTCCAAGCTACGCCCGTATTACCAATCGTTTGATCACTGCTGACGTGTCCCTCGATTTTTCGCGTGTCATTTATTGCTGTTTAGTTCCGCATTTTGGTTGAATATAGACTGTAACTCTCCTCGTTTTGATATCTAAATATGATTAATCGCCGCCTGTGTTACTGTTTCTGCACATGCATGCACGTCGTAATTATGAAGGTTATCATTTCAATACCGCGCGATGATTAGGGTTTCCAATTGCCTCACGTTGTCGTGTGTCTACCTAATCTTATTCATGTCACGGTTAATCGCTATTGTGTCTGTGTGTTCTGTGCTCTGTGTTTTCTGTGTTCTCTGTGTTCTTGTACTTTCGCATGCGCGTCATGGAAGCACTAGCCAATGTTGCTACCTTCCGTGAAGGACTCATCCCGGACGTGAGTGAGTTTCTGCATATCCAAGGCCTTTTGAACTTTGCTGAATTGCCTTGGCATTCAATGGAGTGTCACCCATTTTATGCGAGATCGTTTCTGCCATCGCCGCCACATCTACTACAGAGCAATGTTGGCCGGTTACTTGCTTAGCATCCCGCGTCGTAATTACTTTAACTTCCTTTGCTGAAGCATTTTGTCTTCCCATGGAAGGCTTGGAGAATGGTCCTCTCCTTCCTGTCGCTACCATGACTGCATTATTTCCACGGCACTCATCTAATGAGTATACCATTTTGTGTCGCCTTGATCCTGAACGTACCGCATTACAATTCTTAGTTGCGATCTTGAATTTGCAAAAACGTACCTACGGGATTTCGCGTCCCTTTTATTCGATGATTGATATGGCTTCTCATGAGCCTATCAATTTCGCCTCTTTTTATTTCCGGCGCATTCACCGTGAATGTGTTACGATTATTAAACAAGTTAACAAGGGTGATCTTCCACGCTCACGTCTTCCCTATATCCTCACGTTTCTCTTTCCATCCATTCAAGCTGTGCAACCTCCGCCCAATGCTCCCTTCTTATTGCGTGAAGAATCCACTTGGATGCTCGAAGATGAAGAGGATGAGGATGAAGATCTCTTCCAACTTCTTCGCTGGAAACGCACCCGTATAAGTCCGTCTGAGAGCCAGGTGCAAGGATCTAATGCCGCACATGAAGAAGAAGTCTTCCACGACACCGCCACTTCTATCCATATTGATTCTTCCGCCTAGTCTTCTCCAATCCAGCAGTAGGAACAAGGTGTTTCCACCACTAAATCTGAAGAAATTTCTTCTAAGGAGGATTCTCAGCAGCAAACCCAAGATGATGTGCAAGCCATTATTACTGAGGTTGTCAATGAAGTGATTGCTTTGGTCGACGCTGTAATTGACCGAACTGAAGTGACCACACAGTAGACTACCGGAATCATGAATATGGTGCCCAACATGACTACTGTTGCGCCAGTTGCCCCAGTCCAGCCTATTGTTCCCGACGGACCCCCTTCTCCATCTTCTTCTCCCGCCTATTCTCCACCGTCTTCCCCTCATCTATTATCGGCCTCTTCATCCCAACCCCTTCCTCCTCTTCCTCTTCTGGTTCCAATGTTTCATGAACTTGAATCGATGGGTCGTCTGTTGATTCAATTCTCACAACAGTTACCAATGCAATTGAAGATGGCAACAGATAGTATCCGTCAAGACTTACAGCACAAAGTGGATGTCCTAGAGGCCGACATTGCGCCATTGCAAGAAGAAACTAATGTAGTGAAAGCGAAAAATCATGCCCTGCAATTATAGATTTAGCAGCTTCAAGCCAGGCTTGCAGAACAAGACACTGTAATTGCTCAGCGCGATGCCGCATTGGCCGAATTAACCACCAAAGATGTTTTGATAAATGCTCGTGATGAAGAGATCACTCAGTTAAAATAGCTAGTACAGGATAAAGAAGATGCTAGAGTGGCATGGGAAATTTGTTGGAAGAAACGCGAATCAGCTTGATGAAGTTGCGCAAGAGGATAGGAGATGGCTAATTTAGCTAAGCAAACTACTGCAGAACTCCAGACCGCAACTGCCGATTTATTTCAGGCAAATTCTGCTCTTAAAGCCAAGATGACTCTGACTATTCAACTTCACAAGGAGATAGCAGGGATTAAGAAGGAAAGAGATGCATATTACCAGACAATTCAATATCAAGCTCAAGAGCTAGAGAGAAGAGAAAAACAACTGGGAGTTCAAGCAGACTGACTATCAAGAATTGATGATTAGATTAATGATATGAGGTTGAGTCAAGATGCAGCCCTTGCCAATGATTTTTATTTGCAAGAGGCATTTTTGCAAACTCAGACTGAAATTTTGATGAGTCAAGTAATTGCAACCAGTTCTCTTCGAACTGACGCACAATTAGTAGAGTCGGAAACCTTAAAGATGATGCTGGATTTGCTAAAACAGAAAATTACCAGAACCTTCAAGTTAGCAAGAACCATGTATATACAAGGCATCGTAGACGAGCCTTAATTTTGTTTCCGTTGTGGGTTCAAGTCCACCGTGCGTGCCAGTGTAAGGTCGCCGGATTGGCATTATGTAAATATTATATTTTCCTATATCGCACGTACCGAAAGGTCGTAGCGAAGTGTTGTATCTTTCTATCAATTAATGAAAAGATATTATGGTGGCTCTTCGGTAGTGAGGAACGGGATCTGAGTGATTTGTCTGGGTGATTTGCGGCCTGTGGAGATGCCGTAGTACAACATTCCTTAATTCTGAGTATTGTTACTCTTACCTTGTTAAGTTATATTAATTTGGTTATTAACACAGTAATGGTACGTTGCTGATAATAAGTCTGTGCGACGTTAATTAGTAATTCCTACGTTACATACTGTGAAAAGCTTAACACGAGTATGAACAGTAAATTTGTATAGAGAATTCGATACTGAACATTAATGTACTATTTGCTTGATAAGTTAAATGGGAAAATAAGATACAGGGCCTCTGATTTATCAAACCCCTACCATCCCCAAGAACTTGAAAAGAGCTTAAAAGTGTCTGTGATGAAAAACACACTTTTAACACATGTACGGATAGCCTTGTCTATCAAACATGCCATCATTCCTCACATTCGCCCTTGCAAAATAGCAAAGGATGCTTGTTGTGCAGAATGAAGAATGGGCATTTACTACAGTTTCTAGTTATGACCCATCTTCTCATGAAAAGTGTATGTCTATAGTAGACTCAAATGTTTGGTACTTTGATAGTGGGGAAACCAAACATATTACCTCACAACATAGTATTTTCCCTTCACTTGAGTCTACCCCTATAGGGAATATTGTCACATGCACCAACAACTCCTCTTATCATGTCTAAGATCATTATGACTACAACTGATCTTTTACATTGTCAAACGCTTTATTTGTGCCAGGGATCAAGAAAAATATGTTATCAGTTTCAAGATTATTGAGGATTGGCTTGGTTGTGAAATTTGTTGATGAGAGATGTACAATTCATGATATGTCAAATGGTGATGTCATTATTTCTTTTGGCATTTTATGTTGTTGGTTGTATAAGCTCATAGATTATTCAAAATCTGTGAATCATTCAGCACATGCAGTTCAAGATTCTTAGGCTATGTTAGATGCAAAGCTTTGGCATGCATGCTTTGGAAATCTTAATTTTTCTAGTTTGCTATGCATGCAGAAATTTGAAATGGTGTCCTCTCTTCCCAAACTTGAGGCACCTCGTAAACATGTCTATGAAGGTTGTATTTTGGGCAAAATGCAGTGACGGTTCAATTCGAGCTACGCAGCTTGTTCACAGTGATGTTTGTGGTCCTATGTAGACACCTTCTTTTGGGAACTACCTTTACTTGATGACTTCATTGATGATTTTTCCATGAATGGAAGGGTTTATCCACTGAAAGCAAAGTCCTAAGTGTTTATGTGCTTCAAAAAGTTTTTGGTTTTTGGCTCAAAATTTGTTAGCATGTAAAATGGGCACCCTCCATTCTCATCAAGGGGGGGAATATATGCCTTGTTACTTTAATGTATTTTTGGCTAAACATGGGATAAGACATTAGTGTTTAGTGTTGTATACACATTAAAAAAGTGGAGTTTCTCAAAGGACGAATATGTCACTCATGGAGATGGCGAGGTGTATGGTCAAGGGTCAAGCTTTACCTCATAGTTTCTGGCTTAAGGTTGTTATGTGTGTAGCATATGTACTTAACAGGTATCTCACTAAAGCATTGTTGTCTATCACTCTATATGAGGCCTGACATGGTCACAAGCCCTCTGCTACTCACCTGTGTGTCTTTGGTTGTCGAGCATATGCATAAGTGCCTAAACAACAACCAAGGAAATTGGATGATAAACGAGTGAAATGTTTTTTTTTTGTACAGTTTTGAAAGCAAAGGCTATTGTCTGTATCATCCACAAGCTAAACACATTTTGGTTAGTTGTGATGTTGTTTCCGTAGAGGATGCTATTCATCCATTGCTTTCATGTACTAAGGAGACAACATTTACCTCCAAAGATATGTATGACACTTTGTTACCTCTTTCTATAGGTGGATAGTCTAGTGCTAGTCCAAATGAGGAAATTTCTCAACCTTTGCAGGTTTCACATGATGATTCAAATCATTCCATTTCTCATGGAGAATTACATGATGCACTTATTGATGAGAGAACTGGTATAGAGGAGGAAAAAACTATGCCTAAGTGGTTGGCATAGTCTTTGCAAGCTAGCAAATTAGATGCACCTCTATCATATCATACTCGTTCAGGCTCTCATATTGCTTCTTTTGCATTAGATTGGTATGCTATGGTTGCCTCTAGTCTTTGTGATGAGAATGAGCCTCTTTCGTTGATGAAACACAAAATTCTAAAAATTGGACGGTTGCTATGCAATCAGAATATGATGCTATTATGAAAAATGGTACCTGATCTTTATGTGACTTGCCTCCAAGCAAGAAGGTCATTGGCACTAAGTGGGTATACAAGCTGAAGTGTAAGCATGATGGAACGATTGACAAGTATAAGGGTAGGCTTGTTGCAAAGGGTTATGCTCAACAAAGAGGCATTGATTTTGATGAGATCTTTGCTCGTGCATGTCGAATGAATATTGTTCATAGCATCTACGCACTTGGAGCTCATCATGATTGGAATGTATATTAGTTGGACATTAAAATTGCATTTCTTAATGGTGACTCATGAAGAAATGTATGTTTTTCAATCCCATGGTTTTGTGCACAATGGGCATGAAAACAAAGTATGCATGTTCAAAAAGGCATTATATGGTTTGAAGCAAGCACCAACTGCTTGGTATGAAAAGATATAGGCCTACCTAATTTCACATGGTTTTGAGATTAGACCATTTGAGAGCACCTTATATGTTAAGCATGCAAATGATGTGCTTTTAATCATTGTTGTCTATGTTGATGACATGTTGCTCACTGGTCCTCATGAGAAGCATATTGCTGATTTTAAGGCTGATTTGCATGCCTCATTTGAGATGTCAAATTTAGGCATTTGCATCATTATTTTGTGCATTTACTTTATGCAAGTTGATGGTGGAATAGGTTTGTGTGAAAAAAAATATATTGACACATTATTGCAATGTTTTGGCCTTGAAGACTGCAAACTTATTGCCACTCCTATGGAAACAAGTCTATGGTTAAGTCTTCATGATGTTGGTGATGCATTTGATGTTGTTCTTTATCAGCATGTTGTTGGATGATTGGTTTACATATGCATTATGTGTCCAAATATTCAATTTTTTGCCTCACAGATGAGGAGGTTTTTGCATTTCCCAGGTGTCAAGCATTGGGAGGTGGTTAAGTGCAACTTTTGCTACTTGAATGGTACCTGGCTACTTGGATTGTCTTATCCCAAGGGGGGATCACTACCTCCAAATTTACATGCTTTTTCTAACTCTAATTGGGTTGGTTCCTATGACACTCATGTGTCCACTAGTGGTTTTTACTTCATGCTTGGTAGCTCATGCATATCTTGGTTGAGCAAGAAGCAGCCTGATATGGCCACTTCTAGTTAGTCTTAGTATAGGAAAGCTTTCATAGTGAATGTTGAGTGTGTGTGGCTCAGACACCTTATGGTTGCTTTATGTGTTGGTTAGTGTTCTACAACCACCATCTTCACTGACAATCAGAGCACATTGGTAGTTGTGAGGAACCCTGTGTTCCATGCTTGCACTAAGCATATTGAGGTGCACTATCATTATCTCAGGTAGAGGTTCTTTGTTGGAGAGATCATTTTTTCATATGTGCCCACATAGGAGAACATTTGCGGGAACTACATAACCCTCTTCTTGATCTTACAAACTAGACTTTCTTTGTCAGGAGCTACATAACCCTCTCCTTGTTCGATATAGATCTCATATGTAAGATCTCCATGCAAGAAAGCAGTTTTCACATCCATTTGGACTAGCTCTAAGTCCTCCATTGCAACGAATCAACCAACATGCGCAGGGTAGTCATCTTGACCACTAGAGAGAAGATTTCATCGAAATCAACACCATGCTATTGTTTAAAACCCTTTGCAATAATTCGTGCTTTATACTTTGGAGAAACACTACCTGATGTGAATTTTTAGTTTATATGCCACACATTATTACGATGTTTAGCCTTCAAGATTGTAAACCTATTGCCACTCCTATGGAAACATGTTTATGGTTGAGTCTTCATGATGCTAAAGATGCATTTGATGTTGTTCTCTATCGGTAGGATGTTGGATGCTTGACTTACTTATGCATAACTCAGCCTGATACTCAATTTGTTGTCTCTTAAATGAGTAGGTTTATGCATTTCCTAGGTATCAATCATTGGGAGGCAATTAAGTGCATCTTTTGCTACTTAAGTGGTACTTGACTACTTGGACGTTTTTATCCCAGGTGGGATCACTACAACCAGATTAACACACTTTCTTTGACTTTGATTGGGTTGGTTGCTATGACACTTGTGTGTCTACTAGTGGTGTTTGCTTCGTGTTTGGTAGCTCATGCATATCTTGGTTGAGAAAGAAGCAACCTACTTGTGGCCACTTCTAGTTGTTTTGTCTTTAGGTCATATAGTTGTAAGTGCATGTTGCCTTTTGCATAATTTCGTGCAACTTCAAGGAGAAAGTGAACCCATAGAAGAAGAAGATCAGAACCCAAATAATAATGAAGAACTATACCATTCAAGAAATACAGTGCAGCATGAAGAGGCATCACGGTTATAAAATGCTCTATTTAGAAATTTTATTGAAAATCATGAAAATACACAATAAACAAGTGAGTTTTGTGTATTTAAGCAACATAACTAAATATTGTGTAGCTTTACATAACTAACACTTTTTTTAGGTTGGAGATGGACAAAGAAATTTGTTATAGAGCTCGTTGATTGAAGAATGCCATTGATGGAGAGAAAAATGTAATTCTTATTCAAGAAAATATGTACAATCATCATGAAACGTAACTACTTCATATATGTTGCTTCCTAATAATAATGAATTTGTCTTTTGTTGGAGTTGGACGTCTATGGAAGCACGTGAACAACACAAGGAAGAAGAAGAAGCTTGGAGCACAACACACAATATTGAATGTGTTACTAGAGAATGTACAAAGATAAGTAGCCCATTAGGGCAATAGGCGTATATACAAGCCAACAAAAAAAACCTCCTAAAGAGGGAAAAAAGTGCCCCGATGGTCCTAGTGTGTTCACACACATCACTACCTAAATATATCAACAAATCCCCCTTGGGAGTGATGCGGTGAACAAGGAGTTGGCACTCATGTATAAGGAAGTGTTAAGCTATCTGGAATCAATCCACAAGAGGAAGTAAGCTCAAAGCTTTGCAGAAAGCTTCAAACTTCTCCCTAGGTAGAGCCTTCATGAAAAGGTCTATAATGTTCCCGCGTGGGCACATATGCCAAGCTGATCTCCCAAGAAGAGAACCTCTCCCTGACATAATGATAATACACCTCAATGTGATTACTGTGACCATGGAACACAGGGTTCCTTGCAACTGCCAATGCGCTCTGACTGTTAGTGAAGATGGTGGTGGCAGAAGACTGTCTAACACCCAAATCAGCTATAAGGCATCTGAGCCACACACACTCCAAAGTTGCTGTGAAAGCTACCCTATACTTAGCCTCACAGCTGGAAGTGGCCATAGTAGGCTGCTTCTTGCTCAGCAAAGATATGCAAGAGCTACCAAGCATGAAGAAAAAACCACTAGTGGACACACAAGTGTCATAGCAACCAGCCTAGTCAGAGTCAAAAAAAGCCTGTAAATCTGGTGGTAGTGATCCCCCCTTGGGATAAAACAACCCAAGTAGTCGCGTACCACTCAAGTAGCAAAAGATGCGCTTAACCGCCTGCCAATGCTTGACACCTAGGCAATGCATAAACCTGCTCATCTATGAGACAACGAACTGAATATCTGGCCGATAATGCATAAGTAAATCAAGCATCCAACAACTTGCTGATAGAGAACAACATCAACTGCAATAATGTGTCAATATATTTCGTTTGACACAAAGCCATTCCACCATCAACATGCATAAACTGAATGCCCAAATAATGATGCAAATGCCCCAAGTCAGACATCTCAAATGAGGCATGCAAATCAGCAATATGTGTGTCATAAGGACCAGTGAGCAGCATGTCATCAACATAGAAAACAATAATCAGAAGCAAATCATTAGCATGCTTAACATATAAGGTGATCTCAGTTGGAATCTTCTCAAAACCATGTGCGATCAGATAGGCATGTATCTTCCAATACTAAGCACGTGGTGCTTGCTTTAAACCATATAATGCTTTCTTTAACATGCACACCTGGTTTTCATGCCCTTTCTGCACAAAGCCATGGGGCTCAAAAACATACACTTCTTCATGCAAGTCACCATTCAGAAATGTTGTTTTAATGTCCAACTGATGTACATTCCAACCATGATGAGCTACAAGTGCACAAATGCTACAAACAGTAGTCATTGAGCAAGTAGGAGCAAAGGTTTCATCAAAATCGATGCCTCTTTCCTATGTATAACCCTTTGCAACAAGCCTAACCTTATACCTGTCAACTGAACCATCAAGTTTACACTTCAACTTAGTGCCAATGCAATGGCCTTCTTGCCAGGAGGCAAGTCACATAAAGATCAAGTACCATTCTTCATTATAGCATCATATTTAGATTGCATAGCAGCCATCCAATTTTCTGAATTCTGTGCTTCATAAAAAGAAACAGGCTCATTCTCATCACAGAGACTAGACGCAGCCATAACATAGCAATCTGATGCAAAGGAGGCACTATGAGAGCCTGAACGAGTACGATATGACAAAGGTGCATCTAATTTGTTGTCACGCAAAGTCTGCACCAGCCATTTTGGCATAGTTTTTGCGTCCTCAATATCAGCTCTCTCATCAACAAGTGCTCGAATCGAAGTTCCTTTCAGGGCTGGCTAGCAGGCGGCGGGCGAGATTGAACCATTCATTGGCACTTAACATCATGTAAATCTGCATAAAAAATGGGATGATCTGCATCATCACATGAAAATTGCAAAGGCTGAGAAGTTGCCTCATTAGGACCAGCACTAGACTGTCCACCTGTAAAAAGAGGCAGCAAAGTATCATACATGTCTTTGGAGCTAACAAATGTCTCCTTAGTACATGAAAGTAATGGCTGAATATTATCTTCCATAAAAACATCACGGCTAACCAAAATGGGTTTAGTCTGTGGATGATACAGACGATAGCCTTTACTTTCAGAACTGTACCCAACAAAAATACATTTTACTACTTTATCATCCAATTTTCTATGATGTTGTTCAGGCACTAATGCATATGCCAAACAACCAAAAACACACAGATGAGCAAGAGACTACTTGCGATCATGCCAAGCCTCATATGGAGTGATAGACTACAGTGATTTAGTCAGACACATATTAAGTACATATACTACACACATGACAGCCTCAAGCCAAAAACTATGTGGTAAAGCCTGAATCTTGACCATACACCTCACCATCTCCATGAGTGACCTATTCTTCCGTTTAGCAACTCCATTCTGTTGAGGTGTATATGGCACTGTACACTGGTGTTTTATCCCACGTTCAGCCAGAAATGCATTAAAATCAGAAGACATATATTCCCCCCCTGGATTAGAATGGAGGGTCCTCATTTTACATGCTGACAAATTTTCAGCCAAAACCAAAAACTATATGAAGCACATGAACACTTTAGACTTTGCCTTCAATGGATATACCCATGCATGCCTGGAAAAATCATCGATGAAAGTCACGAATTAAAGATAATTTCCAAAAGAAGGTGTCTGCATAGGACCATAGACATCATTGTGTACAAGCTGTGATTTTTTAGTAGCCCAAACTGACCCATCTTTTGGAAAGGAGGAATGCTGCATTTTGCCGAAAATACAGCCTTCACAAACATGTTTTCCAGTTGCCTCAAGTTTGGGCAAAGAGGACACCAGTTAAGATTTCTGCAAGTGTAGAAAACTAGCAAAATTCAGATGACCAAAGAGTGCATGCCAAAGCTTTGCATCTGACATAGCCTGAGAATCATGTACTTCACATGCCAAATCATTTACAGGTCTTTCATAGTTTATGAGCTTATAAAACCCATGACATAAAATGCCAGAAGCAATAATCACATCGCCATTTGACAGATTATGAAATGTACATCTGTCATCAACAAATTTCACAACCATGCCAATCTTGGCCAATGCAGAAACTGTTAATAGATTTTTCTTGATCCGTGGCACAAACAAAGCATCTGACAAAATGAAAGAACTACCATCAGCACTAGTCAAAATGATCTTACCAACTCCCATAACAGGATAAGAGGAGTTGTTGGTGCATGTAACATTATTCCCTATAGGGGCATGCTCGAGTGAAGAGAAGAAACTACACTGTGAGGTAATATGTTTGGTCACCCCACTGTCAAAGTACCAAACATCCGAGTCTACTGCAGACATGCACTGCTCATGAGAAGATGGGTCAAAAGTGCAAACACTAGTAAACACCCATTCTTCTTCCTACACAAGATTAGTAGACTCTGTTTTTGGTGTAAAGGCCTCTGCAACAACCATTCCAGCCTCTTTTCTTCTTTGCCTCTTTAGCAGCCAGTTTTGGACAGTTCTTTATGATATGATCATTTCCTTTACAGTACTTGCAAAACAATTTCTGCTTTTTTGATTTATTTCATCTTTGTCTTCCCTCTTCGATTGTGCAGAATTAGCAAATTTTTGCTTACTAATTGAAGAGCTCCATTTTCCTTGCCCTTCTGACTAGCCAAGAAAGCTTGATCTGCAACATGCATAATGGACATGTTCTGCTTGGACTTATCTTC
This sequence comes from Ceratopteris richardii, assembly GCA_020310875.1. Lineage (NCBI taxonomy): Eukaryota > Viridiplantae > Streptophyta > Polypodiopsida > Polypodiales > Pteridaceae > Ceratopteris > Ceratopteris richardii. The sequence continues at coordinate 192,274,043 of CM035413.1, read as the reverse complement.
CTGCAACAAAACAGAGACTAACTCCTCAAATGACAAGGCATTTGGATTGCCTTTCAGCATCAACTGAAGAGTAGAGGCAAAACTTTGATATGAATCAAGAAGACCATTCAGAACGTTATGCACAAGTGAGCTATCTGGTATAACCTCATCAGCAGAAATGTTCCTTCAAGTCTTTGATCTTTGTTAGAAAATTGTCAATAGAATCACCTTCATTGTGCTCGCTCTCCAACTGTTTTTGGAGGGAAGCAACACGAGCCTCATTCCTAGCTTGGTACAATGTGGTAAGTGTATCCCAAGCATCCTTAGCTATTCTGCAAGAGTGAATGTGAGGAATAATGGGATGTTTGACAGACAAAGCTATCAATGCATGTGCCTGGGCATCTCTGCCATCCCAACGAATTTGTGATGCAGTAGGTGCAGCAGAAACCGCAACACAAACAAGAATATGCAGAATATCATCATCTTTGATACCTTCTGCATCAACTTCAGTACATGCAGTTTGTAACAATTGCAGGTGTCATAAGACATTTTTCAACACCCTACACAATGTTCAACAATCCTTTTTCAACCAATACATGTCACATCTTATAAGCCCACAATGGGTAGTTGGTACCATCCAACTTATCCTCAATAGCCAACATACAAAATACATCATTGCTTTCGACCATGGCCAGTGACTAAAATACCTTGATGTAGAAGAGCTTCTATAGCATTGGAAAGCAACTCATAGAGAATCCATGTGTAGTTATCATTGAGAAGTATTTGAAAGCAATAAAGAAAAATATGCGCAAACAACAATGCACACATGTTTGCAACCTTATGATGGCAATGTTTCAAATAACCCGCCTCCGTCATTCAAATGGAACGGTAGAACTTTGTGCTGACTATTCTCAATTGATGAATAGGCTATTGGTGAAACTACATGCAGTTTCAAAACACAACCATGCACTTAGCTTCAGGATGTTGCTTAGATGGTGCCATTGCCATAGTAGAGAGGCAATAGCTCCAACATAGTTTAGAAAAAGATAGCAGCAAAGCAAGCAACCGGTGTGGCTCAGTATGTATTTCTGTTGCATTCGATCACTATCATGATGAATAATAGCAGTTTGTTTGCAACAAAAAAAAGGCTTGCAATAGAACATTCCATAGTGGGGACACAACACATGCAAACACGTTATTTCTATAAAATGATAAAGATGATGCAAACTTCAAGAGTAATGATGATTATATGGAGAACAAAAAAATGATAACCATGATTAAAGAGAAATGCAAGTAGTGCTTAAAAGCACTTTTATTATAAAGATGCTATATGGGAGGGAGGGAGGGAACAAAATCTTATGATGCTAATCAAGGTTCATGATGAAAAGGGAAAAGTTAAACAAAAAAATGAAACTTAACCTATGCTCTGATACCATGTTGAAATCAAGAAAGACTACTCCTTATCTATTATTAATCACACACTAATTAAACTATGGAGGATTTAACAAAAGATAGAAAAACATAATGAACTTGCTAAAAGAGAAGCCTTACATACCATGCTCTATGATCATGGAGAATCCATGAGGAGAGTGTGGGCACTCTTGCCAAGAGCTTGAGTGTATGAGCTTGTGGGGAGTGAAGTGAGTCCCTCCTTATATGGAGGTGAGGGGAAATGTCCTTGCATGTGGGATAAATGAGCTTGCATGAGAATGAGTCTAGCTTTGGAAAAAAGGGTGGAGCATGGAACTCTCAATAGAAAAATCCTCATAATTGTTGTCATGCATGGGATTCCATTACACTCTATAAGAAAAATCATGTAGGTTGAATTTTATGGTTACTCCTGCATGTTGCAAGTATAGATAATTAAGAGCCTAGTCTTGCACTATGTTCAATTGTCTTAGGAATGGGCATCCAAAGAGTGGTTTGCAATTGCTTGTGGTATCATAAGACTTAGATCTTAATCTAAAAATGAAGTGTTTTTCATGAAAAATTTTAAGGGTTTTGCTACAGTAGGTTCAAACTTGACACCACGAATTGTGAGAGTTATAGCCTTTAGAAGAACAATTGGCCATTCCCTAATGGGTTATCTTTGTACATTCTCTTGGTAATACATTTAGTATTGTAACTTGTGCTCCAAGATTCTTCTTCTTCTTTCTTGTGCTCTTCATGTGCTTTTGTAGACCTCAACTCCACCAAGAGCAGCTTGCTGCTTCATCTAGGGTGTACCCCTCCAATGACAGTCTTAGAATCACATCAAAATTGGTGAGCATACTCAAGGCAAATAGAAGTTCAAAAACACCTCATTTTATGGTGTCAAAATCTTGATTCGAGCTTGTTTCAGCCTCTAAATGCACTATCACAATGCTTATGTAGGCAATTTTGTCTTTTTCTGCTAAAGATATATACAAGTTCTAGTTTGCCAGAATAAGTGGCTCAAAGTCTGCTACAAGTTTAGCAAAACTCGATAGGGTAGTTCTGTTCAATTTTTTGAGATACAATCATTTTTTTGCATCAGGGTATTTTAGCCAGTAGGCATGGCTAAAAGTAGTGTATTCCATATGTTGGCTATTGAGGATAAGTTGGATGGTACCAATTACCCATTATGGGCTCATATAATGCATCATGTATTGGCTGCAAAAGGACCATGGAATATTGTGTAGGGTGTTGAAAAATGGCCTATTACACCTGCAAATACAATTATTGAAGGTGATGTAGATGGCATTGAAGATGGTGTTCTTCTTCAGGTTCTTGTTCGTGTTGCGATTCTTGCTGCACCTACGATAGAGAAACTTTGTTGGGATGGCACAGATGCTCAGGCACATGCATTGATAGCCTTGTCTATCAAAGGTGCAATTATTTCTCATGTTCGCTCATGCAAAACAACCAAGGATGCTTGGGATACACCTACCACTTTATACCAAGCAAGAAATGAGGCTCGTGTTTCTTACCTCCAAAAACAATTGGAGAGTGATCACATGAATGAAGGAGATTCCATGGACAATTTTTTGACAAAGATCAAAGATTTGAAGGAGCAGTTGATTTCTACTGATGAAGTCTTGCCTGACAGTTGAATTGTGTAGAATGTTCTAAATGTTCTTTGAAGTAATTCGACAATGATGCACTCTAGTGTGATCTCCTTCTCGAGAGCTCCATGATGATATCCTCAGAGTAGGAAACCGATTTCCAAGCACTGCACACAATACTCTGCACATATGTTGCAGAATACACAGAAAAACACAATACACAGAGAGTGCGAACACAGACTTCTTCGGTGATACAAATGCGGTCGAACTTATAGTGTGTGGCTAACCAGGCCACTATATGTTTTATTAAAGAAGATATACAAAAGTGTTAGGTGGCCAATTGGCCTTTCACATGGATACTAACAGTAACAATCTCCCACTAAAGGCCAATATGGCCAAAGTAACTATGGTATAAAAATGAAGAATGATAAAGAATACCTGAGTGTAAGTATACAAACTATACCTTGCACCTAATGAGCATGTTACACAGTATACAAGTGAGTGTGTAAGATCATGAATCAAGTAACCCCCATCAAGTGACAAAAATGTTGAAAGCTATCCTATGGTAGATCTTTAACCAAAGCATCTATAGCATTATCTGGAGTATGAACCTTCTCAAGAATAATGTGCTTGGTGGCTAAGCAACCTCTAATGAAGTGATACCTCACCTCAATGTGCTTGGTCTTTGCATGATAGACCAAATTCTTAGCCAAAGCAATGGCACTTTGACTATCATTGAGCAAACGAGGTACATGCTGAGGTAGACCCATATCACAAGCAAGATGAGAAAGACACAATGCTTCCTTCAATGCCTCACTTGCTGCAACATACTCTACTTCTGTGGTGGAAATAGTTGTACATTTGTGAAGATAAAATCTCCAAGAGATAGCACCTCCATCAAAATGAAAAATGTATCCTGATGTAGACTTATGATTGTCTACATAATCAGCATAGTCAGAATCTATATAACCAATAATATATGCTTTCCCTCGACCTAAGCATAGACACTTGTCCTCAGTGCCACTCAGATATCTCAAAATCATCTTGACCACTTCTGTTGAAGCTCAAAGTCAAGGACAAAGCATGGAAGCACATCAAAAGGTGGACACACAAGGAAAGGGAGCAAGTAGGGAGCTCCAAGAAGTGTATGTCAATTTTTCAGAAGAATCCCCTACAAAAATAGTGATTTTCATCACTAAAAACCATTGTAAATACCATTTTCACCTTTTTGTAGCTCCATTTTGTACAAGCCGAGGAGTCCTCGAGCTTGAGGAGCCTTAGAAGTAGTTGCCCGCCAATTTTCATAATTTTTAGATCTCGTTTGAGCCCTCAAATAAGCCCTGGAACCTAATTTTTAACTAGGCCGGACACTAGGTCTGAACAGGGCCAAAGCTAGTCAAAAACTATAAAAGGAGCTAGAGAGCTCATTTTTGAGGTTAGATTGTAATAGAAACAAACTTGTAAGAGCTTTTTGAAGAGTAAACGAAGAACTCCATTGATTCTCTCTCTTTGTCTTGCCGTGTGTGCGCGTGTGTGTGTATGTGTGTGCATGCTTGTGTGCTTCTCACTCACGCACTTGTGCCGCCACTTGCTCGAGGTCTTCATACCATCCTCACGTCTTCCCGGATTGACATTAAAGGACCCTCCCCCCCTCTCGAGTCTGTCGTCCCTGACAGACCCTTGTTGGAAGTGCTGTTCTATGTAGTGCTTTGAGAGGTGGTGTCCATCCGTTGTATGAGCTGGTTCCTTGGATTCCAGCAAGAATGTGTCATTGTGAGCTTTTAAAACTGCAAGTTGCTCAAAAGAGGTTGTCAAGAGTGATTTGGAGCAACTACTGGCTTCAATTTGCTTCCGAGATATGGATGTTGTTCCCATGACGTCCGCTAGCTCTTCCAAAGATGATGTTGAGAGCAGTTATGCCAACTACTCATAACCCATAATGAATGATGGGTAAGTGTGTTCGTGCCTGGGTTGAAAAAAGTATGTGCCTTGTGCAAGGCCTGGTAATGTAGCTCTACACATGCTTACTTGGACAATGCATTGGAAGAAGTATGGTGCAAAAATTGCGGGTCTTGAGCTAAGTGCTCAAGGGTATGCTGACGAAGAGGTTTCCTAAACTATCATGGTTATGGTGTTTCCAGAGTAAAGATACTTACCATGGAGAAGGTTGATGGATGTTTGTCTCTTCGTGTTGTACACTCGGCCTTTGGGATGGATCATTGTTGATGAATGTCCATGTTGATTGTCCACTGATGAGATCTTGTGAGTGGTGGATCCTCTCTCCTCATATGCAAGAGTCTTCTCCTCCAGAACTACCTTTTGCAGATATCTCCTTGGATGCTCTGGTACATGAAGTAGTTAAGCATCACTCAAGTTGCAGACCTTCAAGCTCTTCATTCCAGATAAGGTAGCAATAATCTCACTGCTGGCCGAGACACACTTCTATCCAAATTGATAAGTGCCTAGTAATCAACAGTTCCACCTTCAACTAAGCATGACTCATTCATGTTTCATAAGCCAAACCTGGGAACAAGCTCTCTCCCGCTTTTCTTTCTCCCCCTCTTTTTTTTTTTTTTTTTTTTTTTTGAGGAAAAGGATATCACAAAACAAGAACACAAAAGTCAGTATCAATAGAATTATTTGACATATGTCACTGTGCTCTTGTGCGTGGGATTCTCAAGTGTGTCTATGCACGGCCGTGTAATGTGGCCCTATATTAATGCATACTTTGGAAATGCATGACCTGAATGGTGCAAAGGACAGGGTTGTGCAAGGAGCACATGGTTGTTGCTCGTTCGAGGCTTTCGATGTCATTTGTGGAGGTTGATGCCGACCTTGGTGGAGGTATCCATTGAGTCTCGAACTGATGTGATCCTCCTTATTGGAGTCCATTTTAGAACATCATTTGGCACTGTAGGGGTCACTTCAGGCGTCTTTCTCTTTGGATGCTTTCCGAACTGTGGTATCCAGTGTGGTTGACGCTTTGGTTCGGTGGAGACTACTTGCACTTTTGGCTTCCTAACCCATATCCTTTTTGCATGTCTTCCTATTAATGTTGAAGAGCTGATTTGATCTTCCTTTGGTCTCTGTACGTGGTTCTTACCCTTTTCTCTTTTTGGCTTCTTTGTTGAAACCTTTTGCATGTGGGAGAACAAAGGTTGTTGTGGATGTAGGAGCTTCTTAGGTACCCACATCTGTAATTGCCCTTGCTGAGCTGCAGCTAACTTCTTAGGCACCCAAACTTGTTGGATACCTTGTGATTGAGCTTGTCTGAGCTGCGTCCTTCGTCTTCTGGCCTGGATGGTTTGCATGGATGGAATTTGTGGGGGCAAGGTTGGTGGTTGCTCTCCTTTGCGTACCCATGTCTGCTTCATCGGTTGAGTTGTTCTGCTTCGCGCGTTCTTTTGGTCTCTCGTCCGAGGAGTCTTTAGTGATTGATCTGCCCTTAGTTGCTGCCTCCTTCTGGCCTTTGGAAAAGAAGGGAGTTCCGTTGCATCCCTGACTCCTTTTTTGCGAATATCATTCCTCTGCAACACATGGTTTTGGACAAGAACAGCATGGTCATCTTCATGTGTACCCCTGGAAGGACCAGGAGTCTGTGCCTTTCCTAGTTCCTTGAGTGCTCCATTGTCTAATTCTACTGTAACTCGACTATGATTGACCCAAACCTGGAGAAGTCCACTTCTTAGGTTTAAATTGACTGCTTGGTCATAGATCCAATCTTGACCCAAGACAAGAGGTTCAGTGAGATCCTCATCTTGACACACCAGTACTTTAACCGTCATTTCCTCATCATGAATGTAGAGGGGAAGTTCCACCTCGCCTATGCAAGGGGTTTCCACGCCTCCCAATCCTATGAGATATGCTTCCACAGGATTGACAGTTAACTGTAACTCTTGACAGTAAGACACTCTAACAGCACTAGTGGCTGCGCCTGAGTCAATCAAGGCTCTTACGTTCCTTGCACTCTTTCCTTGTCCTATATCTAGGGTTATGAAAGGACGTCTATCAATTATCCTATGCGAGCTTGTTCTTGCAACTTCACACATGGCCATAGGATATCCTTGATCTGCATAGTTATTCGCTCTAGGCTGATCTCTACCTTGCCTTCGTAACTTCATCCTTCTGATGCGTTCTAAAGCTTCTGCTTGAGCTTCTTCTCGAACTCGCTTTTCTTCCTCTTTGCGTTTCTTAGCAGTGTTGAGTCGGCTGAGCATTTCCTCCGTGAGGGGTTCCTGATACAACTTGACTCTGCAACCGCTAATATAGTTTGGGAGAACATCACCCTCTAATGTGGCCAATTGTACAACTCCACTCGTGGAGATCCTATTGATGATCATAGGTCCGTAGCCTCTCTTTTCTAGCTTCCTCGCGTGTTGTTTCAGTGTATAGACTAAGACTAGATCTCCTGCTTTCAAGCCTTTATCCTTCACATGGGCATCAAAGTATGCCTTCTGTCTCTTCTTAGCTGCATATATTCCTGCAGCTGCTCTCAATCTTGTTTCTCCTAATCGTTCAAGGTCAAAAATCCTAGAGGAGAGCTCATGACCTGTCCATTCGTGCTCTTGTGCTACTCTCAATGTAGGAATCAGGAAGTCCAAGGGTAGCACAGCGTTTTGGCCGAATACCATCTGAAAGGGGGTGGCTTGGAGTACCGTTTTGTAGGCAACTCGGTATGCCCAAACAGCATGGTGTAGCTGTTTGTCCCAATCAGAGCGTTTAGTGTTCACTAATTTCGTCAGTACATTGCATAAGATCTTATTAGTGCTCTCAGCTTGTCCATTAGCTTGAGGGTGATAGGGGGCAGACTTCTTGTGTATTACCAAGAATTCTTGGAGTAGATTTTCAATCACTTCATTCAAGAAATGAGTGCCTCTATCACTTACAAGCTCTATAGGTAGCCCGTATCTTGTGAATACATTCTCAAACAAGAATTTGGCAGTTGTTTGAGCATCGTTCTTTGTCGTAGCCTTTACCTCCACCCACTTGGTGAGATAGTCTGTTGCAACAATGATGTATTCCGCATGAGAACCTTTAGCTGGGGGATTAATAGGACCTACGAAGTCTATTCCCCACTTAGAGAATGCACGTCCACCCATCATAGGTTTCAGTGGCATCTCATCTTTGCGTATAGGATACTGAGTCCTCTGACAGACATCACACCGTTTCACGTAGGTATGTGCATCCATGTGAAGGGTAGGCCACCAGAAACCCGCAAATAGTATTGCCTTGATCACCCGATCCGGTCCAAAGTGTCCTCCTGCTACACCTTGGTGAGCAGTTTCTAAGATCTTAAGATATTCACTTTCATGGACATATAGCCTCAGGTAACCATCTTTACCACGCTTGTATAGATTATCACCAATGAGTGAGTAGTCCAGGGCTTCTTGTTCTAAACTCCTTTTCCTAGCCAGAGTCATGTCTGGAGGGAATGCTTTCGTCCTTAGGAAGGATACTAGTGGTTCACTCCAATCTGGCACAATGGATACTTGATAAAGAGTGGCGTGTTCCACAGGTGGCTTAGTGCAACAGATTGGGCATTCCTTGCACAACCTTTGGACATCCGCTTCCATAGTCGGCCAATGCACTCCGAGTCTTCTTAGTGTCTGTAAAGTTCGTTGCTTTGAATGGTGTTGCTCTAGTGCACCTACATGTGCTAATTGCAACCATTTAGCATACTCATCCTCTTCTACGCAGCAAGCCAAGATCCCTTGATCTGTGTGCTTGTACATACTTCCTGCCATGATGTGGTACTTTTGGGCTTTTACAACCTCTCTATTCCGTGTGTTTACCACTGGATGGTTAGGCCCGTATGTCAATATTGGTACCAATGGCTTAGCCCACTGTGGTACAACTTCCAAATTAAACAAGTAAGCATCAGGAAGGTCATCTGACACTCCTTGTGGGGCTTCTCCCGATGTGAGCCTAGAGAGGTGATCTGCTCTCAAGTGAGTCCTCCCTTTCCTTACCACAACCTCAAAATCATATTCCATTAGCAAGAGAAACCACCTCACTAATCTTCCTGTATTGCAAGGCTTATTTACGAGGTATAGCAATGCTTGATGATCCGTAAAAAATTTAAACTTATTTGCAAGCAAATAGTGTCTAAATTTCTTAACTGCATATACCATTCCTAAACCTTCTCGCTCTGTAGTGGTGTAATTCCGTTCAGCCGCATTCAATTGTCGACTGGCATAGGCAATTGGAAGATCCATATTACCTTCACCATTAGGTTGTGCAAGCACACATCCAATGGCATAATTGGATGCATCCACATGAACATGGAATGGCTTATTCCAATCTGGTGTGGTCAAGATTGGTGCTGAACATAATCTTCGTTTAAGCTCCTGGAAGGAATTCTCACATTCATCCGTCCACTCAAAGTTAGTCAGAAGTCCGTACATGGGCTTTGCAATGACAGCATACATGTGTATAAATCGTCGGTAATAACCACAATGCCCCATGAAAGCTTGTACTTCCTTGACATTCTTTGGCCTGGGTAGCTCTGCTATGGCTCTCACTTTCTCTTCATCAGTGGATATGCCATTCTTTGACACTATGTGTCCTAGAATCTTGCCTTGCCTGACCATAAAAACGCACTTTTCTGGGTTCAGGCAGACTTGATATTCTCTACATTTGTCAAAGATTTGTCTGAGTTCAGGGATATGGGTTTGTCTAATGTTGGAATGAGCACAAAGATCATCAACGTAGACTTCTAAACTCTTCCTCAGGAACTCCTTAAACACATGGCACATCAGCCTCTAGAAGGTAGCTGGTGCATTGGTAAGCCCAAATGGCATTACTCTAAAACCAAATATGCCCCATTCTGTGGCAAAGGCTGTCTTATGCTGATCCTCTGGAGCTATGGCTACTTGATTGTAGCCCGAAAATCCATCAAGGAAGCTGTACACTTCCTTGCCTGCCACTCTTTCTAAGAGATGTTCTGTGATGGGAAGCGGATAGTTATCTTGAATTGTGGCTGCATTAACCTTTTTCAAGTTAATGCACACATGCAGCTTGCCATTCTTCTTGGGCACCACTACGATGGGGGATACCCATTCAGTGTGCTCAATTTCATAGATAAATCCAGCTTCAACCAGTCTATCTATCTCTTCTTTGATCTTAGTAGCATAATTATCGTTATAAGTGTAGGGTTTTTGCTTAGAGGGTTTGGCATCTGAAGTCATGGGGATAGTGTGTGAGCATATATCGGGGTCAACACCTTTCAAGTCCTTGTAACTCCAAGCGAATACATCTCTGTATTCTCTTAGCAAGGCTATCAACGCATGCTCTTCTTCCTCTGTTAGGTCATGGCCTATGTACGTGCATCTCTGCTCTCCTTCTTCTAGGGCCACTACTATTTTCTTGGTGGTTTCTTTGTTATCATAGGCCTCTCCTGATTGTGCCTCTCGTTTAGGCATTCTTATCATGACTCTCCTGTCATCTATCTCATACTTCTTAAAATTTTCTGGGACCTCAAACAAAGATTCTTCCTCTTCTGGTGAGGCTTCTCTCTTCTTTCGTTTCTTTCCTTCTTCCTTCGGGGTCACATGTGTTGCTAATCTTACATCATTTGTAACCTCTCCATGCCTCTGGGGTTGAAATTCTACTTCATGGAAGTATTCTTCATCTGATGCAAATGGTGGGTCCATAATGATTGACTCTAGATCGGAGTCACTTGCATCCTCAAATGCATCAGGGTAAGGTTCGCATTCTTCTAGAACTGCCTCTCCCATGATTGGCTCTATGGAGAAGACTGAAATGTCATAGCCATCCTCATCACAGTGAGGTGTCCATTGTTCTTCATTGATGGCTACGTCCATTGTTGCTAAAATTTCTGCCCAACCGTGAGGTTCAAATTCCTCATCTGGAAAGACTACAGGTGCATAGGCTGGGTCTTGAATGGGTCTATGAGTTTTGTTTGCACCTATTTCTCTGGCCTTTTCTCTCTTCTCTTCCTCTACTGCTACTTTGCACATCCATAAGTGGGTGTCTTCATGCATCCATGAGGATCCTGACCCTATGGAATGCACAGATTCCGTATCATCTTTGGCTCTATGGATGGGATTCCACTGGATAGGAGGTACATCTCTGTGAGAGTAATCTTTGAGATTGACTTTGGTCGTAACCCCTAAGTGCTGCAGGTACAAGGAATTGGTTCCCCAATCTTGTACCACTTGCAACTGTCGCATAAATGGTCTTCCCAAAATCATCTCATAGGCATGATTTTTGCTGAAGTCACATATAGCAAAGCTATGCTCAAACTCAACACCACAAGTGAGAGTTATTCCTTCTAGCAATCCTAAGGGTCTCTCAATGTGACCATCGGCCATCTGCAATTTCATTCTCGTTGGCCTGAGTGCTGGCTTGCCCCAACGCTTCCATAGGGAAGTAGTGGCAATTGCAACTCCTGCACCTGAGTCCAAAATTGCCTTGGTGGTGTACTCCTGGTAGGTGATGGGAAGATAGGTGTTCCCTTCTTCACCTTCACACATATCTCCTATCTTGTCCAAGGGAATTTCTGGCACTGTCCTATGGGATCCTACCCGGGAACGTGGTTTTGCAACTTCAGTTACTTGACTAGCTACATATTTCCGCGCTTTTGGTCTATCCTTAGGCAGTTCTTCCAAAGTGAGATCGCGCTGCTCCCTGGCGTTCTTTACTACCTCCGTGTTCCTAGGTATGACTGAGTCGTCGTTCCTTACCATGACTGTGGGTGCTCTCATACACGTGGACTTCGCTTCCCATGGGCCTGTGAAGTGGGGTAGCTCTTGTATGGAATTAGACTCAAAGTCCAATCTCTCGTGAGACTGAGTACTCTCATGTTCCCCGTAAATAGATGGGATGTCTTGTGGGAATTGGTCGTGTGCATCATCCACAAGTTCAAAGGGAGGGGCGACTTCACTTTCGTTATCCCATTTGTCTTCTTGAATCTCTCGTAGGAAGTCTGGTGCAAACCGATTCATAGAAGAAGAAGTGTCTGGCTCCGTAGAATTAGGCGCATAAGCAACCTGGGAAGGAGGGCTTATTCTATCGGTGGCTCTCTCCTCGTTCTCATAGATGGCTGGAGCACAAGCTTCCTGGGGAGGGTTACTTATTCTATTACTTTTCCGAACAGGCTCATACGCTCCCTGAGAGGGAATGTAGGCAACCTGTGGAGGTACATAAGCTTTCAAGGGAGGCTCATCTGCCTGTTGGGGGGAAAGATAAGCTTCTTGAGGAGGCACATGGGCTTCCTGAAGAGGCTGGCTTATCCGTTCCCTTGCCCTTTCCTTTCTTTGAGGGGCTGGTTCCTTTTCTGATTGTGCAATTAGCCTCTCTATTCTTTCTAGCAGTCCGTCAAAGTGCAACTGTGTCTTTGCTGAGCTAGAGATATTAAAGAGGCGGCTAGCTTCGAACATGGCTTGAGCCAATTCCACCATCTTAGCACAAATTTTAGTTCGTTCAAGCTCTAGCTCGGCTCTAGGGTAGCACTTTTCATGATCGGTTATGGTTGGCCCTTCTTGGATTCTGGCCTGATATGCTTTAAGCATCATATTAAGGTCTTCGGGAGTGGGATCTGCTAGGACTGATCCTACTCTAGGGGGTGGTGGGTTTAGGTGAGGCGGGTTGGAGGGTGGCTGGTCGGAGGGAGATGGGAATGGTGGTGGTGGAGTCGTGTGAGAGGGAGTTTGAGTTGTGAGTTCAGTTATCCTGGCTTTGGTTTCTCTTATGCTTTCCTCAAGTTCACTCATCTTTTTAGCCCATTGTCTTTTCATTCTTTCCCGACTATCTTTCCAAGCTCTAGTCCTTTTCTTGGTTATGCTCTCAGTTTCACTAGCCTCTGGGACCTTTTCCTGGCTTGCCTCTTGGTTTTGCTGCAATGCCTGAGCTCTAGTGACTACCTGTACTGGTGCGGTGGAAGTGACACTTCCTGAGGAATCTACAACCAACCCAATCACATTAATGGGAGTGATTTTTGGCATATTATTAGGATTTTTAGGGCAATCTCGTAAGAGATGCTCTTTTCCACAATCTTGGCAAAAGCCTTGGATCGTCACTGACTGGGGTTGTGTAGGTGGGGGTAAAGGGCAATCACGAATGAGGTGATCTCCTTGGCATCTGTAACACGGTCCTCTTGGGAATGGAGGTCTTACTTGCCTAGGTTGAGGCCTAGGGTTGGGGTTTGCATACATGACATTTGTGTACTCTGACTCCCAACTAGGTTCATTTGGCTCTTCACTATAGTAAGACTCACCATGTTCTGGAGACTGCATGTAGTATGCCTGGGGACTATCAACATGTGTAAAATCAAAGCTATGGTCACTGGGATCATTTTCAGAAAGCAATGATGTTACCGGGACTATAGCTCTGTTCAGGTTCTCTTCTGCAGCAGTGTACTTTACCGGAATCACATTGGCTGGGGCAGGGGGTTGTTGTGCTAACACAGGTTGAGGCCTTTGTTGGGCTTGATATGGTTGCTGATAAGGTGGCTGTGGCCTGCCATATGGCTGAGGAGGGTACGGGTTCTGGTATCTTCCTTGCTGCGGGTATGGCTGAGGGTAGGGTGGCCTAACTGCCTGCGTGTTGTATGGGCAATCTTGTGCGGTGTGATTGGTGTATCTTCGTTCCATGGTGCAATATTGGCTATTTGGCTTGATCTGGGGTTGAGCCATAATGGGACACACCTTTGCCATATGGTCACCACCGCATGTATAGCACCTCTTCGCTGGGGTAAACCTCGGGATTTGTTTGCTAGTTACGCCTAATTTCTGAGCTACTTTCTCTGCGAGTTCCTCAATTGATGTGGATTGCGTGGAAGGGTGACTAGATGCACTATCTGAATCTTTGTAGATTTTGGAAAGCTCTAGTTCTTCCCCTAGGTTATCTTCAATATCAATGCACATGTGTACACACTCTTCTATAGTTCTAAGGTCCTTTAGATACACATAGGATCTCAATTTAGTACTTAGCAATCCATCCAGGAATAAAGCCACTTGTTTAGCTGGTGTGGGTAGCTCCGAGACAGGGCATCTTTCTAAGTATTGCCTAAATCTTCTTCCTGCAAGTCTCACGGTTTCTTGAGGGTTTTGCTTGAAACTGTGAATCAGCGAGGAGGTGTTATGCCTGATTCCACTCTTAGAAAACTCAACAATAAATGCCTCTAAGAGTTGGTCTATGTTTCTGAAATGCCTCTCATTCAGTGGTTGAAACCACGTAAGGGCAGTGTTCCTAAGGGTTAGACCGAAAGCATTATATTGTGTGAATAGGTCCTCTACCTGTTCAGCTTTCAATACTTGCCGAAATTCTGCCACATGGTCATAAGGGTCTCCCTTGCCATCGAAGTAATTCTTCATGGACTTCACCAGTTGAGTTGGTCGCAGGGTCCTAGTGTGTTCTCTCGGCCTTGGCAAAGGAAAATCGTCAATATCCCTTTGATTCCATGGGGTTCTATGTCTCTCAGGTTCCACTCTATTCCTTTCTGTTCCCGTCCTTTCTCTTCCCGGGGAGTTGGCGAAACTTACCTCAGGTTTGTCTCTACTTCTATCTCTCTGAGCCCCATGAGCTTGGGAGGTCCCAGCTCCTTGGTGACCAAAGGACACAGTAGACCTTGGTTGGGGAAAAACAAATTCTCCCTTCCATGTGTAGGCATGTCTGCCAAGCTCAGTGACCACGAAGATTCTCTCTGATGCATTGTCTAGGTAGGTTACTTGACCTGGGCTATCAGGGTCTTTAAACTCATAGATTGTGAGGGCACTCACTTCCTGAGATTGAGGAGATTTATATCTCCAAAAAACCTCATCGGTTTCTCGGTTTAAAAGCAGATCTATGCTTTTATTATCCTGTGGAATCCACTCTGGAGTCATGATTCTGGTCAAGACAGATTTACCACGGGGAGTTCTTGGCTCTCTCTCTAAGTTCCCTTGCTCTATATCACCCATGTCGGTCTCCGCAATCACATTTCCAAACTCATCAGTTCTATCAGGGAGAGTGGTGACTACATATATAGTCCCCTCTTTATCTAGGTATGCTCCATTCTCAAACTTGACTACCGGGTGGGCTAATCCATGGGGTTGATCGGGGTTCTTAATCTGGACCACCGATCTTCTCAGTCCGTCTTCGTAGATGCGAGCACCTAGACGATTCGTCCTGATGTATTCCAGCTGAGTCTTGTAAGGTCCCTCTGGCTTTTCTAGATAAGCCAACCCTGAACTACCTACTGGTCTCTCCATGTGATAGGACATCTCAGAATCACTTGTTTCTGATCTGGGAATGTATGGATAATCACTCAACTGCTGGGCCCAAGACCTGGCAGTGTGATTGACACTAGCTTCAGAAGATCTGAGGCTCTGTCTGTCTCGGCCTAAGTGTCTGCCTGATCTAAGGTTCATAAGCCTGATTTATTTATCCCCTGGAACCCAAGCACACTCTCGTTGCAGGTTGATTTTGCACCAATCACTTTGTTCTTTTTAGTTGAATATTATGTTTATGGTATTGTCTGAAATCGCGTCGTCAGGAGTACTTAAGTGAATTTCCGCACTTGATAAGTGATCGACTCCAGTTTACCTTTTGTCCTTTAGGGTTTTCGCACTTAAGACCTATTTACTTCTTGCACTTTGTTGATTAATATTCTTGGACTTGATTCGTGCCTAACGTTGCCCTAATTAATTACCACACCTAAGTCGTACTTAGCCTAGGCTAGGAATTGACAAAGGAGGGTGGAGAGATCTTCCAACCTCAATTAGCTGGTTGACCAGACTGCTACACAAGCCCAGGAAGCCTTCTCCCAAGCTTGGTACTCACCCTTGCTAGCTTGCTTTGGATTGCCTTGAGTGCACACAAAGTTCCTGCAAAAACTCACCAGTTAGTATAGCTTTATCACCACAAATAATTGGAAGACACACATCAATATTTTTAGTCCCCCTGGAGTAACTCACTGTACCCCCTGAATCTGAGAACAACTTAGTTCCACCTAAAGGTCAACTTAAAAATGCATGTTCTAAAACTCCGCGTATGATTCTTACAAAAACCAATCGAGGTCCACGTAGGATTCTCAACGAGCTTTCCAACGAGACCAAAATCTCATCAATCGGAGTTCGTATGGTCAAGTTATGACCATTCAGGCACTATAGGGTCAAAACAGGCTCTCAGGGTTCAGGAGATCCCTCTCTGGTTTCTAGGTCTTTTGCCCACTTCCAAGGTTCTAAAGTTATACCAAGGTGCCTAAAGTTAAGCTCAACTACCCTTCAATTCACTCAAAATTAACCCTAACTTTTCATGCGTTAAAGGCCGTGTATCGCGATAGGTCGGGTCGAGGTGTCGCGATAGGTGGGAAGTGTCGCGATAGGTCGGGGTGTCGCGATAGCTCGTGAGGTGTCGCGATAGGTCGAGGTGTCGCGATAGGTCGAGGTGTCGCGATAGCTCGTGAGGTGTCGCGATAGGTCGGGGTGTCGCGATAGCTCGTGAAGTGTCGCGATAGGTCGGGGTGTCGCGATAGCTCGTGAGGTGTCGCGATAGCTCGTGGTGTCGCGATAGGTCGAGGTGTCGCGATAGCTCGTGAGGTGTCGCGATAGGTCGGGGTGTTGCGATAGCTCGTGAGGTGTCACGATAGGTCGTGAGGTGTCGCGATAGGTCGGGGTGTCGCGATAGCTCGTGAAGTGTCGCGATAGGTCGGGATATGGTGAATTTTTCTGTTCTGTCTAGTGATCCTGGGAGCTCTAGGCCTGCGCAGTGTCGTGGTGCACTCAGAATCGTGATTGGGTGAAATTTCCGGAGTGTCGCGATAGCTCGAGCTCAACGCCTCGAGGACTGTGCAGACAATTTCTGTACCTGCTGAGCTTGCTGGAGGTGATGATGGAGCTGCCACCTGCAAGAAACATGCAAAAAAACACACAAAGACAAGCACGCACAATCGCTCTCTCTCAAACTCGCACACAACAAATGAGGGAATGATAGGGAAGAGGGGATATGTATTGGAGAAGGAGGTGGAGGTGGAGATGGAGAAGGAGGTGAAGATGAAGATGGAGATGGAAAAAAAATCAGAAATTTACCTACTACTTACCATTCCGACGCGTCCTCTCTACGTCTTACCATCACACGCTCGTCCTCAAAGCTCGATCCCCGGCAACGGCGCCAAAATTTGGTGTAGCTCAGTGATGAGTAGCACCTCCTTTAATGTCAATCCGGGAAGACGTGAGGATGGTATGAAGACCTCGAGCAAGTGGCAGCACAAGTGCGTGAGTGAGAAGCACACAAGCATGCACACACATACACACACACGCGCACACACGGCAAGACAAAGAGAGAGAATCAATGGAGTTCTTCGTTTACTCTTCAAAAAGCTCTTACAAGTTTGTTTCTATTACAATCTAACCTCAAAAATGAGCTCTCTAGCTCCTTTTATAGTTTTTGACTAGCTTTGGCCCTGTTCAGACCTAGTGTCTGGCCTAGTTAAAAATTAGGTTCCAGGGCTTATTTGAGGGCTCAAACGAGATCTAAAAATTATGAAAATTGGCGGGCAACTACTTCTAAGGTCCTCAAGCTCGAGGACTCCTCGGCTTGTACAAAATGGAGCTACAAAAAGGTGAAAATGGTATTTACAATGGTTTTTAGTGATGAAAATCACTATTTTTGTAGGGGATTCTTCTGAAAAATTGACATACACTTCTTGGAGCTCCCTACTTGCTCCCTTTCCTTGTGTGTCCACCTTTTGATGTGCTTCCATGCTTTGTCCTTGACTTTGAGCTTCAACAACTTCCCAATGTTTCTTTCCATGATTAGGTGTATATCTGCTCACAACTCCCACTGCAAATGCTATGTTTGGTCTCATAGCTACCATAGCATACATGAGACTACCAACAACAGGCTAATAAGGAATTTTGCTCATGAATTCCTTTTCGTCATCTGATTTGGGGCAATCATCCTTTCTCAATTTCACATATGTGGGTAAAGGTGTACTCAATGCCTTTCCACCCTACAAATTGAGCCTGTGAAGTACTTTGGATATGTACTCACTTTGAGATAAATATATGCATCTTTTCCTCCTATCACGAGTAGTGTGCATGCCAAGAATATGTTTGGCATCCCCCAAATCCTTCATATCAAATTTCTGACTCAACTTCCTTTAGAGAATTGACAAGTCATAAGAGGACTTCCCAACAATCAACATATCATCAGCATAAAGTATCAAGCATATCAAGCTGCCATCTGAGCATCTCTGTGTAGAGACAATGATCCCCATTGCTTCAAGAATAGCCTTGAGACTTCATAAAAGCATCAAACTTTTGGTACCACTGTCCAGGGGACTGTTTAAGCCCATATAAGCTCTTCTTGAGCTTACAATTTAGACTTTCTTTGCCAAGAACTACATAACCCTCTAGATGTTCCATATAGATCTCATATGTAAGATCCCCATGCAAGAAAGCAGTATTCACATCCATTTGGACTAGCTCTAAGTCGTCCATTGCAATGAATCCAAGCAACATGCACAAGGTAGTCATCTTGACCATTGGAGAGAAGATTTCCTCAAAATCAACACTATGTTGTTGCTTAAAACCCTTTGCAAAAAGTCATGCTTTATACTTTGGAGAAGCACTATCTGATGTGAATTTTAGCTTATATACCCATATACATGGTAAAGCTTTCCTGCCCTTTGGAAAAGGTAGTAAATCCCAAGTACCATTCTTATGAATAGAATCCAAGTCACTCTTCATGGCACGCTCCCACTTGACATGATTCGTTGTCTGCATAGCCTCTTTATAGCAAGAAGGCTCACCAACATCTGTTAGCATAACAAAATCCAAACCTAGAACATATCTATCAGGTGAATGTGAGACACGTATAGAATGTTTCAATGGTTTCTCAATAGGAACATTTGCAGACTGATCTGATCGGACATTCTCTTGAACATGCTTATGTGTAGTATTTTTATGCATGCTAGCTAGAGGACTAGTATCCGCAAACACCACTCTTCTCACTTCAACCTCCTTAATGGGTTGTTTATGCATTTTGGACTCGTTGAAAATGACATCACTACTTCTGATTAATGATCGTCTTTCAGGATCCCATAAGCGATATCCAAATTGTCCTTCTCGGGCATATCCAAGAAAAATGCATTTCTTTGACTTATGGTCCAACTTTTGTCTAAGATTCTTGGGTATATGAACATATGCTTCACACCCAAAAACTCAAAGTTGATCATAATATGGTGGCTTCCTATCCATAAATCTTGTGCCACTTTCAAACCTTTGGAAATACTAGGTGAAAGGTTAATCACGTGAATTGCAGTCAATACTACTTCTACCCAAAAGCCTTGTGAAAGGTTTGCATGATGCAACACAGAAACTGCTCTCTCCTAAATAGTTCTATTCATCCTTTCAACTACACCATTTTGTACTAGGGTATAAGGAGTTGTAAACTCTCTACGAATTCCTCTAGATTGACAAAAAAGGCAGAATTCATGTGAGGTATACTCACCACCATTATCTAAACGTAAAGCCTTAAGCTTACTTCCTTTTTCAGTCTCAACTAACGCAAGCCATATTCGAAAAGTAGGGAATACCTCATCCTTTGATTTGATAGGATATACCTAGACTTTTCTTGTAGCATCATCTATGAAAATGAAAAAATAAAGAGAACCCCCTAATGACCTTGTGGTCAAAAGACCACACACATATGTATGAATGAGAGCTAAAGGGTGAATTGAAGAGTCAATGTGCGTTTCATGCACATTCCTAATTTTCTTTCCATATTGACAATGCTCACAACATGAAAAATCAGGGAAACATAACATAGGTAAGAGAACAAGAAATATTTTCCATTCCACTACATGATATATGGCCCAAATGGCCATACCAAATACAAGCCATGCGCTGTTTAGTAACAACTAAAAAGTGTTCTTTCTGTGATACAAATAAAGGATAAAGTGAGCCAACTTTGCTTCCTTTTGCAATAACCATATTGCCCTTTGATATGTGAAAGGACTAAGCATAGAACCACCTTGTGACCAATGCCATTAAGTTGACCAACTGACATCAAACTATGTGATAACTGAGGTAAATGGCATACATTATGCATATTAAAATTTGAACCATCAATGAACTGCACAACCACATCTCCAATCCCCACAACATTACACTGGTAAGAATCACCAAGTCTCATAGTACCAAGAGACTTTGATGCATATAATTAGAGAACCATTCTCTATGTGGTGTCACATGGAAAGAAGCACTAGAATCTAGCAGCCATGTGTGGGAAAGAGAATCAGTCATAAGAGCCTCAGTTGGCACAACACTATCAAGTGTTAAGGCATCGGCATCATCAGAAATAGCATTAATTTCTTTAATCTTCACTCTCAAAGTAGATGGTGCAGGTAGCTGTTTAGTATGCCCATCAACATTCTGTCCTTTACCTTTAGCATTCTTTAATGCATAACAATATTTCTTGATTTGTCCTTTCTTATGACAATAATGGCATTCGATATTCATCTTCCTTGATTTACTTCTACTCTTATTCTATTGAGCATTCTTTTCTTTGTTCTTGCTCCTGTCACATTGCTGATTCTTTCCTTGGTAAGAATCATGAACATTATATACATATCCACTCTGAGTGCCAACCATAGATTTTCTACGAATCTCCTCACTCAAGAATGCTCCACATATGTCATCATAAACTAGTTTTCCACGAGGTGCACTATTGCTAATAACTATGCAAAACGTATCCCATGATGATGGCAAGGTGCATAACAACAAGAATTCCTTTATTTAATTATCCATATCCATTTTTTGAGCTTGTAACTGAGAGAATATAGCATCAAACTCATTTAGATGAGTAGCAACACTATCTACGTCCTTCATGCAAAGGTCATATAACTTTCTCATCAGATACACTTTATTTGATGCTATCTCTTTTTCATATGTATTGCATAACTTCTTCCAAAGCTCCTCTACACTTTCACAATCTAATACTATAAAGTAAACATTATCTCCCGTGTGCAATCGAATGATAGACCTAGCCATTTCATCTAACTCATGCCAATCATCTTCATCCATGTCAGCAGACTTCTTTGAGATTCCATTACTGGTTTCCATTGCCTCCTTTGAATCAACACATATTTTTAATATGATTCTTCCATAGAGCAAAGTTTATGCCATCAAATCTTTGGATCTCAAAATGGTCTTTACCCTGCAAGTTATAGCTCCTCCTCAGAACACTGGCACTAGACCCTGATGCACTAGATGTGCTTGAGACCTTTGATGCCATGATGGTAGAGAACTCAATAGAATGATAATGGAGCTAGAAGAGTCCAAACCCCACTAAGGTTCAAAGAAGGATGACCAAGTGTAAGACTCTAGGAGAGAATTCAGCAGTCTTCCCAAGAAAAATGAATTAATGAACAGTAATGACCAACCAAAAGGAGTATGTGAGAATAAATGTGCTCACACCAATAAGTGTATCAAGAAGTAAATGGACCACTATATAGTTGACAAAATCAAAATTCTAGAAAAATTTTGCCAGAGTATCCTCTGCAAAATGAGCATATGACTAGTGTCAAAATCTCATAAAACTACAAGTACTGACATGTTTACTTGCATAGTGAATCACTGACTCCACTCCATATAATCAGTTACTCGAAACAATCCAACTAGGCTTATCTAGCACCTATGAACAACTATCATACATCTCCTATGGCAAGGCTAGGTAAGTCTTCCACCTGCATCACTAAAGAGATCCCAACATTTGGGTGTCTCCCAATTAAGAAAACCTCACCACGACCCTCTTTATCAAGCATAAAAGGCTTTAGTGCTCTCCTTCTTGAGAGCTCTACGATGATATCCTCATAGTAGAAAATTGATCTCCAAGCACTGCGCAGAGTACTCCGCACAAAGGCTGCAAAATACACAAAAAAAACATAGTACACAAAGAGTGCAAACACAGACTTCTTAGGTGTTACAAATGCGATCGAAGTAACAGTCTGTGGATGATCAGACCACTATATATTTTATTAAAGAACATATACAAAAGTGTCTGGTGGCCATTTGGCCTTTCACATGGACACTAACAGTAATAGTCTTCTAGACTCATATGAGAGTTTTGCATCTACTCTTCGATTGACGATGAAAGGCAATCCAAATGCCTTTACATTTGAGGAGTTAGTATTTGTTCTATTGCAGGAATATCAGTCTAGGTAGAATAGGTCCATTATGCGTGTTACATATCAAGCTTCCCTGGCTAGTCAGAAGGGCAAAGGCTAGTCCAGCAAGCTAGTCAGAAGGGCAAAGGTAAATGGAGCTCATCTACTAGTAAGCAGAACTGTGCTAATTCTGCACAATCAAAGAAGGAAAACAAAGATAAGAAGAAAACACAAAAGGAAAAATTGTTCTGCAAATATGGTAAAGGAAATGATCATGTCATAAAGAGTTTTCCAAAACTGGCTACAAAAGAGGCAAATAAGAAAGAGGTTAGAATGGTTATTACAAAGGCCTCTACACCCAAACTAGAGTCTGCTAATCTTGTGCAAAATGAAGAATGGGCATTTACTATTGTTTGTAGTTATGATCCATCTTCTCATGAACAGTGTATGTCTGCAATAGACCCAGATGTTTGGTACTTTGATAGTGGGGCAACCAAACATATTACCTCACATCAGAGTTTCTTCACTTCGCTTGAGCCTGCCCCTACAAGGAATACTATCACATGCACCAAAAACTCCTCTTATCCTGTCATGGGAGTTGGTAAGATCATTTTGACTACTGTTGATGGTAGTTCCTTTACATTATGAGATGCTTTATTTATGCCAGGGATCAAGAAAAATCTGTTATTAGTTTCAGCATTAGCCAAGATTGGCTTGGTTGTGAAATTTATTGATGACAGATATACAGTTCATGATCTATCAAATGGCAATGTCATTATTGCTTCTGGTATTTTATGTCATGGGCTGTATAAGCTCATAGACTATGAAAAATCTATGAATCATTTTAGCATGTGTAGTACATGATTCTTAGGCCATGTCAGATGCAAAGCTTTGGCATGCAAAATTTGTTCATTTGTTGATATATTTAGGTAGTGGTATGTGTGAACACACTAGGACCATCTGGGTACTTTTTTCCCTCTCTAGGAGGTTTTTTCCCCCAGCTTGTATATACACCTATAACCCTAATGCATTACTTATATTTGTGCATTCTCTTGGTAATAAATTCAATATTGTGTGTTGTGCTCCAAGCTTCTTCTTCTTCTTCCTTGTGTTATTCACGTGCTTTCGTAGACCTCAAACTCCAACACTGATCCATCAATATGTGTGGAGGCTCTTCTTCATCTTTGGAATCTTCCATCACTTTTCCCCACATAGTCCTAGTTTCATATGCACGAGCACTTTGAATATCAATTGGTTCTTCCTTTTCTTGCATCCACCTTGCAAACTAAATTGGAAAACAAGTTTCTTCACTAGCTTTCTTTACATGGTAGGTAGTTTCCTTCCCAATAGTTGAATCAACTTCATCTATGTAACGCTTAAGAGGTGTTTTCTTCCATCTTCTATGACTTGTCATAGGCTCACCCAATCCAGCAACTTGTATGGTCTCTTCGGTTTCTTCAAGAACTTTTGTACTTGTCTCATCTAGAAAAACTCCTAGTAAGGAAATGAGTTACCTACTTCTAACTAGGTCAAAATGTCATCTTCCTCATCGATATCAAATTCTAGGATTTTCATCATGTCCTATTCCATACAAATGCCAATTGTTTGCATCATGCTAGTTTGTCCATGGTCGTTTGGTCCTTCCTTGAGATAAATTTGTATGAGCTGTTTTCCTTCATGTTTTACCCACATAGTATCCTTGCCCCAATTATTCAAAACACTAGCATGACACATCCAGGGGATCCCGATGAACAATGGAAAACCCCCATCCACCTGTGTCAATCTTAATAAAATGAAGTCCAAAGTAAAAGATGTTACTTTGCATCTTGATTGGAACTCAGGGAACCGCTCCCAAGGGGCTTACCCTACTATGATAAGCCAATGTTATTGTGAAATTGGCTAGTCTTTGCAAGAGAACAAGGATTACGACCACCACCTGCTAGAGAGATGACTCTCCTCCCTACCAAATGCCTCTATATATAGCTCTCTCCAGGGGACTGCCTTCTTGGGTAGGTGGATACTAGCCAGCCATGTGTCGGCCATATAACTGCCTGTGCACCAAGTGTCCCAGTTAACTCAAGTTAACTCAAGTGGATGCTTCTAGAAGGCTCTAGATCTCTTTTGGGCAAAAGACTCTTCCCATGTCTCCCATGGGGATTGAACCCAAGACCTCCTCCAACACATCCTTGAGACTTTACCACTAAGCTAAGTGGATCACTTGTTCACAAGAGCACAAGAGCACAAGAGCACAAGATCTCCTAGTAAGTCTAAACTCGAGATATTTGGTCATAAACATGGATGACCAAACGGTGTACGATTTCAGATCTTTCTGAACCGGCCAGACCCTTGGATCATAGACTTACTTCATTACATTCTTTCTCCCTTGGAAAATATTTTCGTCCTCGAAAATAGAGCTATATACATATTGTAGGCAACCCCCGAGCCTCATGTTCTAAAACTGGAAGAACATGGTCATGTTCTAAAACTGGAAGAACATGTCTCATCTTTTGTGGTGGCATCCCTGCCCAAATGATTCAAAACATTGTCTCCTTTTTCACTTTGATGAACTGGACAAAGTACAAAGTAGTGAGTGAAATAAGAGTGGATCTAAAAACATCTCTGGCCAATTCATAGTTTCTCGATGTGCGATCTAGGCGCAAACAGGTGAACTGGGTGGATTCAAATTAGTAGTCCATTTTTAGGCATAAGTAGTGCATGGACTTAGTAATGAAGGTGGGATTCTTATCCCTTGCAAGACTTTCAGAATTCTTGATTCATTTGTATTTGTTTTGGGAAACTGGAAGTTTGGTTGTCCCAAATATCTAACTTGGATGTTTGTTCAATGGTTAATACCTATCCAATAATTACATGATTTTATCAACCGACTGGAGGACTACTTTGTCCTAATGAGTTTAAAAATCCTATGTAAAATGTAGGAGAAAGTTTACCAATTTCTTTGAGTCAACCATACTATAACTTGACCAATTCAAATTCAAATGAAAATTGTTCAACTTAGGACACTTCTCTCAAAGAATTGAGCTAAAAGTTCTTGGGAATTATCAATCAATTCCTAACTTCTCTATTCTAGAGTATACTGGACTTTACGAAATCAGTTGTGCAATAACTTGAAGCAAACTCAGATAAATAAGTCCACTTAGACTTATTATCTTTTGAAGATTGAAAAGGTTCTTGTACATAATATCTTTCTAGGATGTTCAATTTAGTTATCTAATTCTAATTGACTAACCCTGGTCTTTTGCAAAAGGAATCAGATACCATGTCTAAGCCAATTCCAAAAGTTTTGGAAAGCAGAAAGAAATAACTAAAACTTTGTACAACCAATTCAAACTTCGAAGATACATAAACTTGTTATGATTCAAAGTCTAGATTACTCAAGACTTTAACTTCTCAAAGATCTGTTTCAACAGGGTATTGAAGCATTTTCTTTATCTTTAAGAGAAATAAGCTAGATTCTCAAAAAGATTCAAAGCAAATCCAAAACATCATCCAACCACAAAATATTAGTGTGGTAACCAACATCAGTGTGTCGACCCACTGAGGTTCTGTCGATGCGTTTTGTAGTCAAATAATGCTTCACTTGAGACTAAGTTCAGTTCATATTCAGATTTTTTGTCTCCTTACTGGGAATGCAATTCTTGTGCATTTCTTTGAGTCAAAAGAGTGAATTTACCAAGTTACACTAGGAACTTGATGCTTAGCTTAGTCAATCTATCCTTAATTGAAAGGTTCAGTTCAAAGTCAAAGTCTTAGTCTTTCATAAATTTATCAAATATTTCTGAATCATTAACACTTTAGCTTGAAGTGTTCTAAGAAGTTCTAGGAAGTTACTTTCTTCATATCTTTATTTTCTTTGAACTTGAAGTTATCTTGAAGTATCTTGAGATACTACTTTTATCCTTCTTGAATAAAACTCCTTCTTAGAAGTCTTAATTCTCTTGAGGATTAAACTTAACTTCAAGATCCAAACTAGGACTAAAAGATAATTATCATCCCACGGTCCAATGTCCCATACCATCTTTCCTACATCAATGTGAGTATAAAATCTGGTGTCCCATACCACCCTATTTTATATTCACATTAATGTGTGGGTGATACTTATCCTAAAGTTAAAACATCTCTTGCGAGAGTACCTTCTTGCTTCAAGAATTTATGAAAATTTTGAAGTTTTAGGCATTACCTTTAACTACATGTTCTAGGTTTTGATTCCTTCAAATGATCGTATCACAATCATGTGCTTTGCCTTGGAAAACTTGAAAACCTCTTGACAAAATATCAATTCTTCTTTGCTAGGGTTTTCAAATGAAAACTAATCAAAATTCCAAGTTCTTGGATTTTCACAAATTCAAGTTCAATTGGTTTATCCTTGACCAATTTGTAGTGACAAGAGATTTTGACTTCTTGTCTATGGATTCCTTTCTTATGGATGCTTTAGGTACCTACCCCGGCCGGGACTTTTACAGGAATCTCTCTACTGCCTAAGTCTAAGCATCCACTCATGTTCTCTAGATTTGTACCAAAATCCCTTTAAGGATAGGCAAACACTTATGATTTACCTTCCACAGACTTAAGTATTGTCTTCACGGTTGTAGACTACATTCTTGGAATTTGCTTTTCTTTGTTCAGACTTGGAACAGCTTACTCTTTTCACAATTTTCCATTGGATAAATGGAGCCTATGTGAATAATTCCCAAAAGGAATTTTATTGCCAATACTTGGGCAATCTACAAAGTTGTTCCAATCACACATACTTGGACAATATTGGGCAAGCTTGATCAAGTCTTGTTGATCATGCGATAATAGTAAAGACTTTGTCTTTATCCTTAAGATCTCTTGAATTATCAAAAATTTCTTTGCTTACCCGTGGGATTTTTAGAGATCTTTTCCTGAACTTCTGTCCAAGCATACACTGATGCTTCTTAGATTCCAAAGCTAAGAATCTTTGATATTCCTTTTAGGTTATATCACTATTTGGACTTAAGTAACCAATACTTGTGGTTTGGGAATTACTGGGAACTACTTGCTAACTAAAGAGTTTAAAGATTTTCCTTCTCACTACTTTGGAAAACATTATTCTTCAAAGACTTGAGATTCCTTCTAGGGAATCAAATAACTTGAGCAAATGATTCATTTTGGAATCTTTTGCAATGCTGGATTCTTTCAAACAATATCCAGAAATCTTACTGCCTCAATCGTATTCATTTCCTGAGTATCAAACTAGAGATTAAATATCACCTTTAAGATATGGTTTCCCATGCCACTATGGAAGTTTAATTTGAACTTTCATTTATGTGATATTGACTCTTATACTTGAGTTTGATACAAGATTCATTATTATTGGTCAATCTTTAGATGTTACTAGAGTCCTTTAAACATATTTCACCAATCAAAATTATGTTTAGAGTCCAAGCATCTATTGATGATTGATCCAATGGTAATACTACTATGAACACATAACTTTTGAGCTTTAATGCTACACTTGAGACTTAAGATGAAGCAAAGAGATCAAAAGGAAAAAACTTCTTTCAAGATCAAATCAATGAGGAGTAATCTGCTTTCTCTATTCTTCATGGTGCAGGAAGTTGATTAAAAAAAAGCCAGACTTCACTTCTGCTGTTGTACGTCTCTCGCCTTCGCGGTTACAGTAGCATTGAGGTGTGTATGGGACGCGTCTTCAAAACTTGAATAACTCTCATGTGTATATCACTTTTGATATCTACTGTTTTTAAGTCTTCGTTGAAGAAGGTCACGCAGGAGATAAGGTCTCTTTTTTAAGTGAAAAACTCCACGAGCCAAGCGACGCGTTATCGTAGAGATATTTATCTCTACCTTCATGTCTCATCCAACTCTCACCTTGTAGCATTGGTTGACAATTGATAACTCCTTAGTAGCTATGACGAAGACTGTTTATCAGATGCCACCAAGGATGCTAACCTTCTAAGGAATGTTTTTAGGTATATGCGACATGGAGACAAAATCTTTGTCAAGACCTTGACAAGCGAGACTAAAATTTTGAAGTGGAAGGTTCAAAATGGAAATATTATGATCTTGTATGATCGAGCACCTTAAAATTAATGAAGAAGGGAACATTTAAAGATATCTTTTGTGGAGGATATTTTTCCCATTGTTTTGTTTTCATGGTCACACTTTTGGAAATGACAATATTAAGACAAAATGGATGATGCATCCTATTTTTCTTCGCTTACGTGAGGGATAAGTAGAATGGATTTTTTTACATGTGGTAGTATGCATGTCTACACATGCATACTATAATGCATACTTTGTGGATCGCTGCTGAATGTGGGGAAGTTAACTCATGTAAGCTGAGACTTTCAAGGGAAGGGACAACGTTGTGGATTTTTGCATGGAGGAGAGTCGGCAAAAAGGGCATAAAAAAAATGCGCATGTCAAGGGAAAAAGGGATGGCCATGTGTTGATGGGATTGAGTTCTGCATGAGAAAGAGATAAACGGAAGGAGCACACGCGAAAAGAGGGGAGCGCGCATGTAGAGAAGGGTAGAAAAATCCCATCCGATTGTTGATAAAAGGACTGGGAACAGAAGTTTTGCGGACCTCTGAGGAACGAAGGGGGTGCAAACATATCCGAGCTTTCTGCCGCTGTTTAGGTGATTAATTATGTAGATGATTGGACGACTGCTCTCAGAAGATCATCGAGGAAAACCAGTTTTATGGGGGATGCACGATCATCTGCTGCTGATTCAATTCATATGATGAGTTCCATGACAACGCTGAGAAGAGGGGATTGATACGAAGGGCCATAAAAGCTGGCGCAGATCGGAGGAAGCGATGTTGAAGGCATAGCCATATGAGAGGAGCAGTGCTCTGCTTCGAAACAATAGATTGGAATTGCTTAGTTCTGAAGTTTTAATGATAAATTCTTATCATCTTTGTCCACTAGAAAGCAGTGGGGATCGAACGACAGGAAAGAGACTATGCCTCATGAACAATGCACAAGAAGCACTGATTGAATTTGGAGTGTCAAAAAAAAGGAGGGCGCATCTCTGAGAAGATATTGCTTTCCAGGTTTTGGCAATTCAACGACTCTGGTGGAGAAGGTTCTCAGAAGCTTCTCACAACGCCAAATAGTTCTGCTGCACATAGATGGATTGTTGTTTTAAATACCGGAGGACATGTTTTATATCTGTTCGCTTCAGAGTAGATAAATGACAATGAATTTTAGAAGATGCTCTCATCCGACTACTTGTCTATATTGGATCACATTGTAAGTGCATCTCTGCTATATCTATGATTATAGCAATACATCTCTGTGCGCAATCATCGCCTTAGATTCCGCTTCATGACTATGCATGTATGTTAATACCTCTCTGATATGTCTGAAACTCCTTCAGCTATGATGCGCCACCTTCGTCATAACTTATGAATTCACAGAATACAACTTCCTTTTCGCTTCTGATGTACACCAAAAACATCCGTGCATTCAACCCTGCATACTTCACCATAATTGACGGATGAATCACAGGGGATCTTATGCAATTTAGCACGCTTATAGATTTGCAACATCAATGATATTTAATCGGAATAGTATTTGTTTAATGAAAAAAAAATGTAGAGCAATGCTCATGAAACGCACGAGCAATATTTTTTATTTACGAATATAACAGATTTGGCTTCACTTCATGATATATATTAGTATATGATTGTAACTTGCGTCCAAAGTCTGAAATGAATAAATGGAGGATTGTCATGAACAAAATTTTGATATGTAGTTGGATGCACAGTTA
Source organism: Ceratopteris richardii (assembly GCA_020310875.1). NCBI lineage: Eukaryota > Viridiplantae > Streptophyta > Polypodiopsida > Polypodiales > Pteridaceae > Ceratopteris > Ceratopteris richardii. The sequence continues at coordinate 192,244,150 of CM035413.1, read as the reverse complement.
GCCAATTTGATGTGCCTTGGATTTAGCACTAGGTGCAGTTTTCATACGTTTTTGCATGTCTTTTATTCATAAAACTGAGGAGGCGAAGATCAAACTTACTCTTTGGGAAAGCTCATCAAATTCATAGCTCGTTATGTTCATTCAGATTATTATATGATTTGATTTGCACCAATCTCTTCATGGAAGTTTGTATACGCATGAGTTTGTATACATATGATGTACGAAATATGTGAGGAAGCTATTTCTGAGTAAACTAACTTAACTCTTCTGATATGAATCGATGTGTTCTTTAGAAACAAAAGAAAAGTGCAAGTTTTAGATCAGACTGAAGTCCCGTCTATTTTGAACGCGTTGAGCATATAACTGTGGATAATATGAGCATATAACTGTGCATATTACAGTAGGTGAAGATACTTATAAAGGAAAATTACCTGAAGAGTCAAAATTTGTTGTACACAAATGTTCACGATCAAAGTAAGTATCTGCATATTAGACAGACAAGCAAAAACGATTTAAGATGTTTTTAAACCAAGCACTTATGAAATGTTGCGCATTAGTTGCATGGTCTATGTCAACTGATACTTCTACATTGAGAACGTGGTGAATTGAATTTAAATTCTTCTGTAGAACAAAACAATCTACTGTGCAGAACAGAGATTGTATATTGAGATTTGCAGATAAATGTTACTGTTGTTAACTCAACCTCTGTATGTTCATTTCCTCAAATTACATAGCTCATGTTCATTTACTTTCAGATGTTATGACTTGCTTAATGATGTTAGGCACTTTAAAAGAAATGGACGTTTGCATTTGATATTCATCGAATTTCTTGAAGTGCTTTAAAATTGGAGTTTCAGTTTATTATATGAATGGTGCAACAATGAACTGCTTGCTCATCTCCTCACAAATTTAAGATTCCTATTGACTTGTCCTTGAGAATCATTGTTGGTAACTTATCTAAACGGAGGTCATATACTTAAAACATTATAAACAAAGTCAAATCATGTAATTTATTTCTCTCAACATAAGTTTATATATGCTCATAGCAAAGAATGTACTGTTGAAGACTTTAAATAAACGAATATGAAGTTTCGATCTTCATCTGATTCATGCGATTTCATACGCTGATCATAAGTCCTTTTGTTCTCCATGAATGAGTTTTCATGAAAGCTCAATGCATCAAGATTAAATAAATTGGGTAAAGTTTTTTAATTACTAAAGTGTTTTGTCATATTTCTTTGAGTCTCTTCTTTACACCTGAGATTGTGACAAGCACCCCGCGTGTGTCGTATTTCCGGCGGTCTCCCTGATCCACTGACCGTCGCTTTCGCATTGACAGCATGTTCGAGTCCTACACACTACTTTGATCCCGCATCTGTAGATATGATATTTTTATTTCTTCTCCCCAGATTCTACGGCAGCAGAGCCTGAGTTTGTGATCAAGTATTTTTTACAGCGCAGAAGTTGAACAGATCGTGAGCTCACTATGTTGGATAGATGAGAGACCCGAGTACAATTGGGTCGCGAGATTCATTCCTCCGTGCAGCACTTGTAGAACATTTCTCCTTTTGGCGTGATCTGGATGCTTTTGCAGAGTCCATAATAACGATTCTATAAAATTTTGCAGAGACAATAATCATGCGTCCATCTTTGTGAGTTGAATAGGTCGACACACTATATTCAAGCAGGTTATGGGGTCGAGTCCGTCCTGCCACCACCGTGTTGCTTGAAATTATTTTTGTAACCTCCTAACCTCCTACAGAGCGCAGACAATAGGTCTTCAAGAGCTTTCGTACACGCACGACATGTGCTCTCTTGGCTACGAGAAAGTGCAGCCAAATTATGTACGTAAGTTCGATCCCCGAATCCAGAGTTAAGCTAAACACCGATTATTTGCTTGCAATTTCTCTAGACAGGGCTTCTTTTCGCATCGCCGAGAGAAATTCGAATGCATGCTATGCTAATTCGATTGTGAGCGTCTCAATACGCATCAAGATCTTCATGAGATCGTAATGAAGAAGATGATCATGATGAATCTTAGAAGAATTCTATGAGTGCTTAAGAAAGATGATGAGCCATTAAGGTCACCATGAAAGAGCAAAGGTCACCATGAAAGCTTGCTCTGAGACCAATGCAAGAGAACAAGGATTATGACCACCACCTACTAGAGAGATGACTCTCCTCCCTACCAAATGCCTCTATATATAGCTCTCTCCAGGGGACTGCCTTCTTGGGTAGGTGGATACTAGCCAGCCATGTGTCGGCCATGTAACTGCATGTGCACCAAGTGACCCAGTTAACTCGAGTTAACTCAAGTGGATGCTACTAGAAGGCTCTAGATCTCTTTTGGGCAAAATACTCTCTCCATGTCTCCCATGGGGATTAAACCCAAAACCTCCTCCTTCACATCCTTGAGACTTAACCACTAAGCTAAGTGGATCACTTGTTCACAAGAGCACAAGACCTCCTAGTAAGTCTAAACTCGAGATCTTTGGTCATACACATGGATGACCAAACGGTGTCCGATTTCAGATCTGTCTGAACCGGCCAGACCCTTGGATCATAGACTTACTTTATTACAATCTTGATGGTTGAAACCCACTTTTCATCATAGTGTACTCAAGCATCAAGTTTATGCCTGAGCCACCATCCACCATAACTCCTTGCATATTGTGTCCTCTTATAGTGACAATGAGTTATGGACTCTCATAATTTGTAAGGGGGATTCCTCTACCTTCCTTTTCTCACACAAAGTATTAGTCTTTGCAATTGAAGTGGATGTGAACATGTCATCTATGATATGTAGAGCTTTACTTGAATCTTGGTTAGAGAGAAAGAGGGATATTGTTGTTCATGGGAATAACACAAGAGATGTAGCTATAATATAAAGTGGAATCAAGATGAGTAGAAGATGAACTCAAATCATTTCAACTCAAACTCATAAATTTAATACAATGAAACTCAAACACTACACAAGATATAGATGGCTCTATTCACCCACTCCCTCTATGGAGCTTAGATTGTGATCTAGATAGAGGCTAGGTGAAGGGCTATAGGGCAACACATTGGATACTAAGATGGACACCCTAATGGTTACAAACACCATAAACTATGATCCTACATGGGGAGGGGACCATCCTTATAAGGTCCTCCAAACCTAAGTTGGCCTACCCATGTTCTAGGGTACCCCTTGCACTCAAGCCTCCAATGAGGTTGAGTCTTGGTCACTTCTACTGTTGACCTACAACATCTCCTTGATAGTACTATGGTCACACCTTCGTTGCTTTCTACCATGAACAACTCTTGTCTACACACACAAGAGATAATATAATACTTTCTTCACAATCCTTGAATCTCTAATTCTCTACAGTCTCTACATACTTTGTCTCTCTACACACCTTGTGTTCTCTTCACATGTTCTCTCTCTCTGCACACCTTGCACTCTCTACACACTGTCTAAGTTTATGTATGACTATATGTCTTGATCCCCCTTTTTTCTTAGTGTATGTTTTCCATATACTCCTTTTTCTTGTTGATGTGTTTGCATATGTTAGTTCACATGACTTGGCTTGCATTCACATGTGTATTCAAAATCTTGATATGAGATGTGCAATCCACTTCCCCACTCCTTGCGGCACACTTCCCAACTTCTTGTATTCCTCATGATGATTTTCCTTGTTGTATCCAAGAACATTCTCACATAGGGACCAACGGTACCCTATTTTGTCCTGTAGTGACTTTATAGAAAACAAAAAATTTAATGGGGGGCCACACATAGGCTTTTGGACTTTATGTAACTTCTTTGTTGATATATTTCGATAGTGATGTGTATCAACACACTTAGGACAGTTAGGGCATTTTTACCCTTTTTAGGAGGTTTTTTCCCTTGGCTTATATATACGGTCATAACCCTAACGGATGACTTATTTTTGTACATTCACTTAGCAATACAATCAGTATTGTGTGTTGTGCTCCAAGCTTCTTCTTCTTCCTTGTGTTATTCGTGTGATTTTGCAGACCTCAAATTCCAACAATTGGTATCATAGCAAGTAGCCACTTCATCTAGGGCATCTTTGACACTATTCAAATCATATTCTTAGAATCACACAAAAATTGGTGAGCGCGTTTCGGCCTTCGAATGCACTATCACAAAGCCTATGCATACAATTTTGTCCTTTTGTACCAAACATATATATAGGTTTCGATTGTCCAGTACAAGTGCCTTAAAGATTGCTACAGGTTTAGTAGAGCTCGACAAGGTAGTTCTGCTCAACTTTTTGAGATAGAATCACTTTTCGGCAACAGGGTATTTTAGTCAATGGCCACGATTGAAACCAATGATGTATTCCATATGTTGGCTATTGAGGGCAAGTTGGATGGTACCAATTACCCATTATGGCATATATGATGTGTCATGTATTAGTCACAAAAGGACTTTGGAATATTGTGTAGGGTATTGAAAAATGCCCTACTGCACCTACGAATAAAATTATTCAAGGTGATGCAGATGGCATTGAAGATGATGATCTTCAGGTTCTTTTTTATGCCACGGTTCTTGCGACACCTATTGCAATGCAACTTCATTGGGATGGAAGAGATGCTTTGTCTGTCAAACGTGCATTGATAGCTTTGTTTGTCAAACGTGCATTGATAGCTTTGTTTGTCAAACGTGCCATTATCCCTCATATTTGCTTCTGCGAAACAACAAAGGATGCTTGGAATACACCTACCAGTTTGTACTAGGCAAGAAATGAGGCTTGTGTTGCTTACCTTCAAAAACAATTGGAGAGTGAGCATATGAATGAAGGAGATTCTATGGACAGTTTTTGGACAAAGATAAAGGATTTGAAAGAGCAGTTGATTTTTGTAGATGAAGTCTTTCCAGTTATTTCACTTCTATAGACGATTCTTAATGGTCTTCCAAATTCATATCAGAGTTTTCTTTCTACTATTCAATTGATGATGAAAGGCAATCCAAATGTCTTAACATTTGAGGAGCTAGTCTCTGTTTTGTCGCAGGAAGATTATTCTAGGCTGAAGAGATCCATTATGCGTGTAGCAGATCAAGGTTTCTTAGCTAGTTAGAAGGGCAAAGGTAAATGGAGTTCATCTACTAGTAAGCAAAACACTGCTAATTCTTCACAGTCTAAAAGGGAAGACAAAGACAAGAAGAAACCAGAAAAACAAAAAAAAACTATGCAAATATTATAAAAGTAAAGGCCAATTGTGTTGACACAACAGGAGCTTGAAATTAAGCTGAGGAATTTGCCACACCACAAGAACTAAGCTAGAGTGATATTAGAACACCTCTATAATCATCAGTAGCTTAGCAACCTTTCTGAAACTGAAAACTTTATAACTGTATTTAGTGAAATCTGAAGATTCACTTTACAGAAAACTTTGCCTTTTCTTCAAGCTTCAATTCTTATCTGCTTTACTTCAATCTTTACAATTCTTTGTTTTCTTACTGTTAGATATTCTTTCCGTCACTCAAATATGTCAAAAACTGTGTTTTAAACTCACCAAAATATCACCGGAACTTCACCAGACTATTATCGGACTGTCACACTAATCTTATCGTAATCTTATCGGAATCAACTGCAATTCTTTCTCTTCTTCAAATGTTTCATCATTATGCTCTTTATCTGCATACCAACTCTTCTCTTCATCAAATGCCACATCTCTCAAAATAGTAAACTGTTTGGTTAAAGGACTCCATAACCTATAACCCATCTGCTTTTCATCATATCCAATGAACAGGTATTTTTCAGCTTTTGGTTCAAGCTTATGTCTAAGTTGTGATGGTACATAAGCATAAGCAACTGACCCAAACACTTTACAATGATCCAGTGTAGGTTTCTTACCCCACCAAGCTTCATAAGGAGTCATTCCATTTAAAGCTGCACATGGTAATCTGTTTACAAGATATGTGGCTGTATTTACAGCCTCAGCCCAAAGATAATTTGGACAATTCTTCTCCTTTAACATTGCTCTTGCAAACTCAATTAGAGTTCGGTTTCTCCTTTCTGCTACTCCATTTTGTTGCGGTGTATACCTGCAAGTTATTTCTCTTTTGATACCTGCATTCCATAGATAATCATTCAATTCTTGAGAAAAATATTCTCCTCCATCAGACCTTAGTCTTTTGCATTTTTGTCCTATAAGTCTTTCAGCATATGCATGAAAATGCTTGAAAGCTCCAAACACTTCTGACTTCTCTTTTAAAACATAAAGAGTTATCCATCTTGTTGCATCATCAATAAAAAGAACATAATACCTTGAGCCACTGATAGATCCTTCTTTTTTTGGTCCCCATACATCTATATGTATGAGTTCTAGCAGACCATCATGCTTATAACCCTTCTTCTGAAATGGTAACATGTGTGCTTTTCCCATCTGGCAGGCTTCACATTTGTGAATCATATGTTGATTCTTCATATTTGTTAATCCTCTTACGGATTGTTTCTCCACCATCATTTTGATTCCTTTTTCATTGAAGTGTCCTAACCTCTTATGCCAGAGGTCTAACTCTATAAAAACTTCATTACCATGTGTGATCAATGCTTGACCAACATTCCCTTGTACTTTAAGAGTAAAAAGTCTACCTTCCTTTTTACCATAGACAATTCGATTGTATCCATTCTCTAGATCTTCAACAAATACTCCTTCATTTGTAAGCCTGACTTGAAAACCTTTTTCTACTATCTGTCCCGCACTGATCAGATTCTTTGGGATTGTTGGAACATTCAAAACATTTGTTAGCAGGTCAGCTCCATTCTTGCACTTTACTTTTCCAATTGATCTCACATTATGTTTTGTGTTATCACCTGTTTGTACTGTATGATTCGAAATACCTCCTTCCAGTTCAGTTCTATATTTCCTGACAAATGATTTGAACAACCAGAGTCAATATAGAATACCTTGAGATCTTCATTCTCTGACACACTTATCGAATTCATCATCAACGTTGTATGATTGTCATTTTGTGTATCATTTGCATAGTTGTAGTAGGTAGTGTTGTGAGACTTATTATGTCCCCAACTTCTTGCTCCACCTCTACCATATCCGCCTCTTTGGCTTTGTCTACCTCTTTGATATCTTCCACTTTTGCCTCTGTTGTTGTCATTCTGATTTTGACTTGATCCTTGAGAATTATGCTAGCAATCATGAGCCAAATGATTGCTTAATCCACAGATCCAACAAGACTTCTTGTTGCTATTCTGATTACCTCTTCCTTTTGTATTACCTCTACTTTTACTCCTGACATTACCTCTTCCTCTTGCATAATTTGCTTGAGTAGTCATCTCTTCTTCATCCTTTTCTTTACCTTTATCTCCTTTCTTCTTATTCTTTGCATACATAGCAGAACTTTGTCCTTTATCTCCATCTGTCTTCAAATCTTCCTCAAATGTTAGCATTAGTCCAAGCAACTGATTTAAATCTGGTACAAAATGATTTAATGAAAGTTCAGTTGAGAGTCCGAAAGGTTTCCACCTTTCATCACCTCTCAGTTTGCCAAGCAATTGTGCTATCAACCTGTGGTCTTCAATATCTTCGTCAATAGATCCAAGACTGTCTACCAAGTCCTTCATCTTAGTGACATAATCACTAATGCTTTGACTTTGCTTTTTCTTGAACGTTGTGAACTCTGACCATAAGCTAGCCTTCCTAGCTTTAGTAGTGTTTTGGAAATGATCTTCCAATGCACTCCATATGTCTTCCGCTTTCTCTAGACCTCTAATATGTGGTAGTAGATGATCTGTAATAGTATTGTAGATATAAGCTCTTGCCGTTGCATCTCTCTTCTGCCACAGCTTCAAGGCTTCTAACTCTTCTTTCTTTGGTTGATTGTCGTCTCCAAAAGTAGGCTTCTTTTCTTCTCCTTTTACATATATCTTTAAGTCCTTACTCATAAGTAAGGCTTCCATTCGCATTACCCATGCGGGATAATTATCTCTGTCCAATTTAACAATAGAAATGTGATCTGCCATGATCTTCTTGTTTTTGTTGCTGTCAATGAGTATAATGTTAAAAGATTTTACCTTTCATAAAGCTTTACCCTTGAGAATGACTTTGGAATGCTTCTCTGATGCCGTTTGTTGTTGATCCCTTCAGCTTTCACCTTTCTTGTGAGGAATTCTTCAAATTCTCTTGTATCTTTACTTCCGTTTATTCTTGAGGACCTTTCTGCTCTGATACCACTTGTTGACGCGGCATGAGCTTGAAATTAAGCTGAGGAATTTGCCACGCCACAAGAACTAAGCTAGGGTGATATTAGAACACCTCTATAATCATCAATAGCTTAGCAACCTTTCTGAAACTGAAAACTTTATAACTGTATTTAGTGAAATCTGAAGATTCATTTTACAGAAAAACTTTGCCTTTTCTTCAAACTTCAATTCTGATATGATTTACTTCAGTCTTTACAATTCTTTGTTTTCTTACTGTTAGATATTCTTTTCGTCACTTAGATATGTCAAAAACTGTGTTTTAAACTCACCAAAATATCACTGGAACTTCACCAGACTATTACCGGACTGTCACCGTAATCTTACCATAATCTTATCGGAATCAACTGCAATTCTTTTTGTAGTTACTTCAAATGATTTTAAATGAAGTAAAGAAGTAATACCTGAGCTTCCTTCAGTGAATGAACTTTATCTGAAGTTTGAGAGAAAACTTCATGAGTTCTCGATTGTCTTTACTGTTAGACACAGTACTGTGCGTACATGTCCCGTTTCACAAAACTCTTTTGATCAGTTTGTAGTTGAGACTACTAGCTTCAAGATAAGCTATCAGTCATGAAAAACTTTACACTATACTGTGAGATCTAACTTGTAGAAGTACCATAAAACATATCTGCTGAGAAAACTGTAGCTGTTAACTAACTTTCACAGTAACATGAAATCACTTAGATTTCTTCACACAAGAAGAGTGCACTCAGATCTTTCCACATAAACGTGTGTTTTCTATTAGAGAAGATGTGTACAGAATGGCTTGGCCTCACTTCGCTCATAGCCATGGAAAACTCTCCTAGGTTGAGTAGTTCTTCCTTACCATCTCTCTCAGATGAATACCCGACAGTTCAGGTTCTATTATTCATCTCTACATACACACACTTTCTAAGCCTCTATTTTTCTATCTCAGGTCTCTCTACAGGCATCTCTCGGCTCCTCACAACAACCCATATTTATTTTGATCTTCTAACTCATTTATATACATATTTGTTCCGAGATTCAAAACTTGTAATTCTGGAAGTTTCTATATTACAATAGTGAATTTGTCCCTTCACTAAGGTTTGATTTTCTGAATGCTTTGTTTCTACTTTTCTTCGTTTTCCTTCATCCGTCATATGTCTTCATGTCTTTATGCCTAATTAGTGAGTTTTTGTCTTTTGCGTTTTTGTCCTGTAAGTCTTTCAGCATATGCATGAAAATGCTTGAAAGCTCCAAACACTTCTGACTTCTCTTTTAAAACATAAAGAGTTATCCATCTTGTTGCATCATCAATAAAAAGAACATAATACCTTGAGCCACTCATAGATCCTTCTTTTTTTGGTCCCCATACATCTATATGTATGAGTTCTAGCAGACCATCATGCTTATAACCTTTCTTCTCAAATGGTAACTGTTGTATATTATTGAGCAAGGCATTATTAAAATGTTAAATTATTAATGTATTAATGTGTTTTTTTTATGTTTTTGATATAGCAGCTGAAGGTTCGTGAGGAGCGTGCAAGGCGTGAAAGGGCGGACATCAATAATCTGAAATAATTATTATTTAGCTTGTAAATAAACCGGCGTAGAAGGTTCTATAGTTAGAAAAGTAATGGTTAGAATAATGGTCGTTGTAGACCGCAGTTTCTGTTATTAAAAGCAATGGCTTTCTGTAAAAGTTACCAACTTTTAGTTTCACGCCTACTTTTCGAAGCCGCCCTCATGTAACCACTATTTTCGACGTAATCAAAAGTCCTATAAATACATGCACTCTGTGGACTGTCGAAACAGAGTGCATGAGGGGAGATTGCACCCAATCTTGCATTCGGTCTCGTCTCTTGTTGCCTCTATTTTCTGTGTGTTTTTCTGCGTCTGTAATCTCTGTATGCGCGTGAGCAAGATCTTGACAACAGTGGTATCAGATCCAGGCACGCGGCAATACAGAGGGTTCTGTTCTCTGTTCGCGATTCTGAATTCCATTTCCATTTCCGTCTCCGTCTCCGTCTCTGGTTTCGGTTTCTGTTCCTGTTTCTGTTTTTGTTTCGGTTTCTGTTCCTTTTTCTGTTCCTGTTTGTGTTTGTGTTTCTGTTTCTGTTTCTGTTCCAGAACCAGAACCTACGTTTTCACCTACGTTTACTCCTTCGGCGTCGACTAAGGCGTCGACTAAGGCAAAGAACTTAGGCAATAACTTAGGCAATACATTGGCAACATTGGCACCCAAGGCTCCCTTGGCAGAACCTACGTTTTCACCTACGTTTACTCCTTCGGCATCGACTAAGGCGTCGACTAAGGCCAAGAACTTAGGCAATAACTTAGGCAATACATTGGCAACATTGGCACCCAAGGCTCCCTTGGCAGCCGTTGGCTATGCGCGAGGCAATTTTAATTTTTGAGTGGTAATAGAGAGGTTTAGAGTCCCTAAGGTAGGAGGATTTTAACCCACAACCTCCTACTTTCAAGGGAAGTACTTTGACCACTCCACCATCTCTTGGAGTTGTACTCAAGTTCTCTCTCTTATTTACTTGTGGAAGGCGCGCGCGTCGGTTTCAAGATTGGACCCAAGAAAGAATCAAGTGTATCTCTCAATCCGTAGGTCGGATTGAGGCGCGTAATATACCGTTGGAAAGCTCTCGGAACGAACTTTCCAATGAGGGCGGCTTTGAAAAGCAGGCGTGAAACTAAAAGTTGGTAACTTTTACAGAAAGCCATTGCTTTTAATAACAGAAACTGCGGTCTACAATGACCATTATTCTAACCATTACTTTTCTAACAATAGAACCTTCTACGCCGGTTTATTTACAAGCTAAATAATAATTATTTTGGATTATTGATGTCCGCCCTTTCATGCCTTGCACGCTCCTCACGAACCTTCAGCTGCTATATCAAAAACATCAAAAACACATTAATACATTAATAATTTAACATTTTAATAATGCCTTGTTCAATAATATACAACATGCCTCTCAGTTGACAAGCAACTGACCTTAGTTGATAAAATAATTCAACACTCTAATAATGAGAATACATTATTCAACATATTCCATGTTACTGTTACAATCCAACAATGCATTGGCCAACATAGTCCATGTTACAATCCAACAATGCATTGGCTATTCGATATTTCAATCCAACAATGCATTGGCTATTCCATAGTTCAATCCAACAATGCATTTGTTCAACATATTCCATAAGGTATAACATGCCCCGCAGTTGAACAAGCAACTGACCTCAGGTGATAAAAGAATAAACATGGATGGCCAGTCACATGTTTCATCACTGAATAAAAATAGGCATGTGCCATGTAAAAAAATACATGCATGGAAATGTTCATGGAGCTGTTACATTTTGTGTATGATATGTAGAAATTAAGTGGTCATAATAGGTGTTAATTGTGTTTTATGTATCCATTGACATTCTTCAATAGAGTGATTTTTGTACTTAACCAAATATCGATGATATTGAGTACCTGTGCGTGTAGTAGTGACATCATAATCAATGATTATCTCAGGAACTAAGATTTCAGATTGTTCTTCAATTAAAGGAGGGTCATCAAGAAGTGGAGCAAGTGGTAAAGTTCCTTTAAATGGTTTAAGTAAACTAATATGAAAAGAATTATGAATGGTCCAATGAGATTGAATATCTAATCGAAATGAATTATCATTAATTTTTTCTATAATGCGAAACGGTCCATAATAGCGTGGTGCAAGTTTAATTTTAGGATGCTGCAAAATATTTTTGAGACGTCTTTTAATTATTCGCAACCATACAAAATCATTCTCCTTGAATTCTTTGGCTAATCGTTTAGTATTGATAATACGTGTATATCGCTCTTGACTTTTCCTAATGTGCTCGTGAACATTATGAAGTATAGAAATGTGATCTTGAGCAATAGAATCAGCCATCGGAATGTCGGTTTGGGTGAGGGACATGGGAGTGGGAAGCTTTTTACCAAAAACTATTTCAAAAGGTGCACGACCAGTAGTGGTGTGTGAAGTGTTATTGTAAGCAAATTGAAGCAATGGCAACTTTTCATCCCAGTTATTAGGATTATCTAATGAATAACAACACAATAAATCAAGAATAGTACTATTTGTAGCCTCACTCTGTCCATTACTTTCAGGATGAAATGCAGAGCTAAAATCTATTTTAGAACCAAAATGTTGAAATAAGGCCACCCAAAAATGATTACAAAACCTAACATCACGATCAGATAACATTATTTTAGGAAATCCATGATGTGGAAAAATGCATTTAATGAAGGCCATTCTATGATAACTCTAATCTTTTTCGGATCCACATGCACACCTTCACTTGAAATAATATGTCCTAAATATTCTAGCTTACGCTGAAAGAAATAACTCTTTTCCGGATTAGCATAAAATGTGTTTTCTCGTAACAAATGAAAAACTGTTTCAAGATGCTTTTCATGTTCACTATCATTCTTACTGTAAACAAGTATGTCATCAAAGAATACAAGAACAAAAGCTTGGTAATCAAGAAAAATATTGTTCATCATTCGCGCAAATGTAGCAGGGGCATTAGTAAGTCCAAAGGGCATTACCATAAATTCATAATGGCCATTTTGAGTTCTAAATGCAGCCTTAAAAATATCACTTTGTGTCATACGAATCTGATGGTAACCCGATTTAAGATCAATTTTACTAAAGACACGAGCTCCTCGTAACTTATCTAAGAGATCATCTATTCGAGGAATAGGATATCTATTCTTGATCGTGATCTTGTTAAGGGCTCTATAATCAATGCACATTCGATAAGTTTTATTCTTCTTCTCTACTAAGAGAACTGGTGCTCCAAATGGGGAAGAACTAGGCCTTATAAGTCCTTTTTGTAATAGGTCTTTTACTTGATTTTCTATTTCCTTTTGATGTAGTGGGCCATGTCTATAAGGTGCTTTATGAGGAGGAGAACTACCAGGGACTAAGTCTATGCTATGGTCAAAGGATCCTCGAGATGGTGGTAGTTCAGAGGGATATTCAGACATAAAACAATCCTTATAAGTACTCATGAAAGGTTTATATGCATCTGGAAGTGTATGAGTATAATCATTGATGACATTGACAAAAACAATGCATGAGTTGAATCCTTTCCTACATGCACGCTTTACTTGAGTGTGACTAATCAATGGAAATGGCTGGAAATCATGCCGTGCAGACAGAGTAATGATTTGACCTTTGAAAGCAAACTTAAAGGTATGAGTATGGTAGTCAATACGTGGGTTATAATGGTGACGAAAAGGCATACCTAGTATAACATCATAAGATTGCAAAGGTGCAATTAAAAATGTTCGTGAATCAACATAAGGGCCTATGCTAATCGTAACATCTTGCACTTCTCGTGTTACATTATAACGACTACCTTGAAATGCGGCTTTCACTTTATATAAAGAAGGAAACGTTTGTAATTTAAGTTCTTGTACTAATAAATGTGAAATGAAGTCATGTGAACTACCATCGTCATGTTATTTATTGTACCCTGCATGCAAAGAAGAGAGTGTAGAGAGATATCGTTACCCAAGGTACTTAAATCCTTCTCCAGTGATTCCTCTGTCCAAACAGAAGGAATTTCTTCATTATAGACCTCCATGTTATGCAATCGAGCTGTAGCCGGTTTTATATGAAGAGGTTGCAATCTGCACCTTATTTTTGTATGTCCAGGTTTACCACAATTCCAGCAAGTGATTCGTGGTCGCTTCTATTGGGCATTCACTGCTGAAGTTTGAAGGGTAGGTGGTTTGGTTGGTTGGAGAGATGAAGCAACGGGTGGAGTTGAGTAATTGGATTGTGGAGGACGAGGAAAACTAGGGTAAGATGGGGCATTAGAATTACGCTTCATAGGAAATGAAGGTTTAACAGGAAATGGTCGTGGACGTGGTTGTTGTAGACGGAGTGACTTGGTTATGGACTGGAATTCTTTTTCTGCATCATAAGCAAAAGATATAGCCTCGTTGAGGGTTGTAGGTCGTAGGGTGTGAAGCTTAGCTTGGATTCCCACCTCCAAACCATCTTCGTATTTCTGCTGCAAGATATCTTCTGATACATCTTCAAGCATTCGTACAAGTAGCAAATTTTGCCAGAACCGCTCTGTGTAGGTAGTAACCGTATCACCCTCCTTCCATGTAAGGGTCGTCCATGCTCGTCGAACATGCAAATGGTATTGAGGATGAAGAAATGAATCCTTCACGTTTTCTTGAAAGGCCTTCCAAGTTGTTGGACGCTCTGTACGGTGCCGCAGGACATTCCACCAGAGTTGTGCTTTACCTACTAAATAGTTAGTGGCAAATTTAATTTTTTCACTTTCAGCATACATTTCATCGGTATAAAAATCATCAAACTGCGACAACCAGGAAAGTACTAAAGGCCCATCCTTTCGGCCATCAAATCGTAGAAACTGGTAGTTTCTATTACCAATCTTTGAATGAGTAACATCAGATTGGGCAGACACAATAGCTTTTACTACTCTCGTAAGGTTGTCTTCCTCAGCTTGCTTCTTTTGGAGGATTTCATCACGTTGTCGGATCTCGTTCTGAGCTCCTTGAAGCTCATACCGCAAGAGCTCTAGTTGTTGTTCAAGTGTTGCCGCAGGTAGAGGTGAATTACTGTAATCCTCCATGGTGCTCTTGGACCCTTGCTCTCAACCTTGCTTGGTATCTTGAATACTCAATCACGTGCCACCCAAGGATTTTGAAGGAATTCGCACTTGCAAGCTAGCTCATTGGAAGGTTCGTTCCGAGAGCTTTCCAACGGTATATTACGCGCCTCAATCCGACCTACGGATTGAGAGATACACTTGATTCTTTCTTGGGTCCAATCTTGAAATCGACGCGCGCGCCTTCCACAAGTAAATAAGAGAGAGAACTTGAGTACAACTCCAATAGATGGTGGAGTGGTCAAAGTACTTCCCTTGAAAGTAGGAGGTTGTGGGTTCAAATCCTCCTACCTTAGGGACTCTAAACCTCTCTATTACCACTCAAAAATTAAAATTGCCTCGCGCGTAGCCAACGGTTGCCAAGGTAGCCTTGGGTGCCAATGTATTGCCTAAGTTATTGCCTAAGTTCTTTGCCTTAGTCGATGCCTTAGTCGACGCCGAAGGAGTAAACGTAGGTGAAAACGTAGGTTCTGGTTCTGGAACAGAAACAGAAACAGAAACAGAAACAGGAATAGGAACCGAAACAAAAACAGAAACAGGAACAGAAACCGAAACCAGAGACGGAGACGGAGACGGAAATGGAAATGGAATTCAGAATCGCGAACAGAGAACAGAACCCTCTGTATTGCCGCATGCCTGGATCTGATACCACTGTTTTCAAGATCTTGCTCACGCGCATACAGAGATTACAGACGCAGAAAAACACACATAAAATAGAGGCAACAAGAGACGAGACCGAACGCAAGATTGGGTGCAATCTCCCCCCATGCACTTTGTTTCGACAGTCCACAGAGTGCATGTATTTATAGGACTTTTGATTACGTCGAAAATAGTGGTTACATGAGGGCGGCTTCGAAAAGCAGGCGTGAAACTAAAAGTTGGTAACTTTTACAGAAAGCCATTGCTTTTAATAACAGAAACTGCGGACGACCATTATTCTAACCATTACTTTTCTAACAATAGAACCTTCTACGCCGGTTTATTTACAAGCTAAATAATAATTATTTCGGATTATTGATGTCCTCCCTTTCACGCCTTGCACGCTCCTCACGAACCTTCAGCTGCTATATCAAAAACATCAAAAAAACACATTAATATATTAATAATTTAACATTTTAATAATGCCTTGTTCAATAATATACAACAAGTCATCTCTTCTTCATCCTTTTCTTTACCTTTATCTCCTTTCTTCTTATTCTTTGCATACATAGCAGAACTTTGTCCTTTATCTCCATCTGTCTTCAAATCTTGCTCAAATGTTAGCATTAGTCCAAGCAATTGATTTAAATCTGTTACAAAATGATTTAATGAAAGTTCAGTTGAGAGTACGAAAGGTTTCCACCTTTCATCTCCTCTCAGTTCGGCAAGCAATTGCGCTATCAACTTGTGGTCTTCAATATCTTCGTCAATAGATCCAAGACTGTCTGCCAAGTCCTTCATCTTAGTGACATAATCACTAATGCTTTGACTTTGCTTTTTCTTGAACGTTGTGAACTCTGACCATAAGCTAGCCTTCCTTGCTTTGGTAGTGTTTTGGAAATGATCTTCCAATGCACTCCATATGTCTTCCGCTTTCTCTAAACCTCTAATATGTGGTAGTAGATGATCTGTAATAGTATTGTAGATATAAGCTCTTGCCGTTGCATCTTTCTTCTGCCACAGCTTCAAGGCTTATAACTCTTCTTTCTTTGGTTGACTGTCGTCTCCAAAAGTAGGCTTCTTTTCTTCTCCTGTTACATATATCATTAAGTCCTTACTCATAAGTAAAGCTTCCATTTGCATTACCCATGCGGGATAATTATCTCTGTCCAATTTGTCAATTGAAATGTGATCTGCCATGATCTTCTTGTTTTTGTTGCTGTCAATGAGTATAATGTTAAAAGATTTTACCTTTCATAAAGCTTTACCCTTGAGAATGACTTCAGAATGCTTCTCTGACGCCGTTTGTTGTTGATCCCCTCAGCTTTCACCTTTCTTGTGAGGAATTCTTCAAATTCGCTTGTATCTTTACTTTCGGTTACTCTTGAGGATCTTTCTGCTCTGATTCCACTTGTTGACGCGGCAGGAGCTTGAAATTAAGCTGAGGAATTTGCCACGCCACAAGAACTAAGCTAGGGTGATATTAGAACACCTCAATAATCATCAATAGCTTAGCAACCTTTTTGAAACTGAAAACTTTATAACTATATTTAGTGAAATCTGAAGATTCACTTTACAGAAAACTTTGCCTTTTCTTCAAACTTCAATTCTGATATGATTTACTTCAGTCTTTACAATTCTTTGTTTCCTTACTGTTAGATATTCTTTTCGTCACTTAGATATGTCAAAAACTGTGTTTTAAACTCACCAAAATATCACCGGAACTTCACTAGACTATTACCGGACTGTCACCGTAATCTTACCGTAATCTTATCGGAATCAACTGCAATTCTATTTGTAGTTACTTCAAATGATTTTAAATGAAGTGAAGAAGTAATACCTGAGCTTCCTTCAGTGAATGAACTTTATCTGAAGTTTGAGAGAAAACTTCATCAGTTTTGGATTGTCTTTACTGTCAGACACAGTACTGTGCGTACATGTCCCGTTTCACAAAACTCATTTGATCAGTTTGTAGTTGAGACTACTAGCTTCAAGATAAGCTATCAGTCATGAAAAACTTTACACTATACTGTGAGATCTAACTTGTAGAAGTACCGTAAAACATATCTGCTGAGAAAACTGTAACTGTTAACTAACTTTCACAGTAACATGAAATCACTTAGATTTCTTCACACAAGAAGAGTGCGCTCAGATCTTTCCACATAAACATGTGTTTTCTATTAGAGAAGATGTGTACAGAATGGCTTGGCCTCACTTTGCTCATAGCCATGGAAAACTCTCCTATGTTGAGTAGTTCTTCCTTACCATCTCTCTCTCAGATGAATACCCGACAGTTCAGGTTCTATTATTCATCTCTACATACACACACTTTCTAAGCCTCTATTTTTCGATCTCAGGTCTCTCTACAGGCATCTCTCGGCTCTTCACAACAACCGATATTTATTTTGATCTTCTAACTCATTTATATACATATTTGTTTCGAGATTCAAAACTCGTAATTCTGGAAGTTTCTATATTACAATACTGAATTTGTCCCTTCACTAAGGTTTGATTTTCTGAATGCTTTGTTTCTACTTTTCTTCGTTTTCCTTCATCCGTCATATGTCTTCATGTTTTCATGCCTAATTAGTGAGTGATTCTTCAACAAATTGTTCCGGGTACACCATCACTTGAGCCAAACTACCTGCTTTAGAACAAAAGTGTACCGATCTGACACTATGTTTTGATTGGTTATTTTAAGTCTTCAACCAATAAATATAATTTTTTGTTTCAGCTTTCTAAAAGAGCCGCCGCTCTATGTGAACTACATAACATTTAGCTCCGGGTGAGTCAATGAAAATGTTCTGCCTTGTGTGAACTCACACTTAAAAACAGGTTCATTGAACTTTTTTTAATCTCTTTCTGTTTCCTTCCACTTTAGCTTCTACTTATTGTTCTTCTTCTCATAAATAGGATGCTAAGATAAGTGGGCACATTCATTTTTCGCTTGCCCACTCAAAGTTAAGTGGCAACATTCATTTCGCTTGGCCATTTCATGCTAAAGACTATCGAGAGTATTAATGGCACCGAGGACTGCGACGTGAGAGCTACCGATCTCCCCGGGGAGCCTCGTTCGTGCAAGAAAGTTGACGACTCACGAGTCACGAGAGCAGGGCAGTAGAGAGCCATGATCTACATCAGACTTCGGTAATCTTTATCGCATATCTCAAACGCCTCGTAGACGGCTCTTGCCAGCTTGGCCATGACACCTATCGTCGAGAATCGATGTGTAACTCTACGCGTGAGTCTCAACACCGTGTTCTGACGCTCATGTGGCAGACTGACAATAAATATTGAAATAGTCGACTTCTTCTCGTATCCCTCCTCACTGCTCACTGCCCACGAGCCTTACCTTGAGCCCCTTCCGACTGCTGACCTCCCTCTGGCTCGTAACAATGGCCCTGCACCTGCTTCATGGCACCTTCCACGTCACTGTAATGCAGGCAACCGATCTGTCGGACAGCCATGGCCACTCTAGCTCGAATTTCTTTAAGAAGGTTGGTGGTGGGATATTGTGCAATTCACTACCTATAGTTTTGGCTCTGCAATGATTCTTCTTGCTCGCGCTTTCATTTCGACTCAGGACGAATGTTTCTTTTCTCTCATGTTTGCTTGCGCATCTATCAGTTAGTTTGACTTGACTGCGTGTGATTCCTCTGGCTCAGGATTCACAGTTCCATTTTTTTCCTTCTGTCCATGCGTGCTTAGCACATATATTGTCCGTTCAGGCCTCAGATGTCGTGCACGCTCAATGCGTAGTTCCATACGATCAAATCTATTACCTGTGGATATGTATACGCGATGCATCTGAGTAGCATCTGAAGTTTGACCGATGTTTTGTACATAGATCTGCTATTAGAAACTGTTGATCTTTTGTCGAAACGGAACTTTCTCTATGTGTCTATTCAAAGCCTTCGTCTTTCGAAGCCTGATTGCATATGTTGGCTTTATTCCGACTGTCTTACATGTTATGTTGTCTGAGTGTGGCATAAATGTGATGCTTCTAGAAATCTGTAATTATTTCTATATGTGCCTTTAAGTTGACGATGTGCTGGAAACTTATGTTGTCCTTGACATTTAAAGTTTCATGGTATTCTCATGCAGATGATTCAAGGGGTTGAGGAAGTTCTACATGTGGGAAAGGGAATAAGCAAACTCTATGCATCAGTCGAGATGGAGTCTGCAAGAGTTGGCAGGACGCGAGTTATTGTAGACGAGCCTGCCAATCCTTTGTGGAATGAGTCCTTTCACATATACTGTGCGTATAACGTGGCAACTATACGCGTAGTAATCAAAGATGACAATCCTGTGGGTGCAGATGTCGTTGGGATAGCAAAGATACCCGTTGGTGATATCCTTAGTGGGGAGGAGGTCGATCAATGGTTTGATCTGACAAACGAGCATGATGATCCACATCCAAAGGGAGCCAAGGTTCATTTGCGCATGCAGTACTTCGATATATCAAATGATCCTTTCCTGGGCAAGGGTGTTGTAGGTGGGAGCTTTCCCGGAGTGCCTTACACTTTCTTCCGACAGTGGAAAGGATGTAAGGTTACCCTTTACCAGGATGCACATGTACCAAACGACTTCAATCCTAAAATCTATCTCGGTGATGGTAGACAGTACCAGCAGCAGAGGTGTTGGGAGGATATCTATAAAGCAATCGTTGGGGCAAAGCATCTGATTTACATAACTGGTTGGTCAGTATACACACAGATTGAGTTGATTCGGGACTCAGAGAGGCCAATTGAGGGTTCCGAGGGTGTTACGCTTGGAGATCTCCTTAAGAAAAAAGCGGAAGAGGGCGTTCGGGTGAACCTGCTTGTGTGGAATGACAGAACTTCTGTTGACATCTTCAGGAAGGATGGTCTAATGGCAACACATGATGAAGATACAGAAAATTTCTTCAAAGGAAGTGAGGTAAATTGTAAACTTTGCCCCAGGAATCCAGACAATGGCTTAAGTTTTGTGCAGGAAATCCAGATTGGTACAATGTTCACACATCACCAGAAGCTTGTTGTGGTAGATGCTCCTCTACCTGGTTCTTCTAATGAGGATGAAAGGAGAATTGTAAGTTTCGTAGGAGGAATTGATCTTTGTGATGGTCGATATGATACACAGTTTCACTCCTTGTTTCGGACTTTAGACACTGTTCACAAGGCAGACTTTCACCAACCAAACTTTCCAGGTGCAAGTTTGAAGATGGGTGGTCCTCGAGAGCCTTGGCATGACATTCATTCAAAGCTGGAGGGGCAAGCTGCATGGGATGTGCTACACAATTTTGAGCAAAGATGGCTAAAGCAGGGGCATGAAGGAAAACTGGTAACTTTGCAGGAAATTCCTGCAATAATTCCCCCTTCACCAGTTATGTATACCGAGGACCCAAATAGCTGGAATGTTCAAGTTTTCCGTTCTATTGATGGAGGGGCAGCCCACGGTTTTCCAGATAACCCTGAGGATGCTTGTAAGGCAGGTCTTGTCAGTGGAAAAGAAAGTGTGATCGACCGCAGCATCCAAGATGCATATATACATGCCATAAGAAGGGCAAAGAACTTCATTTACATTGAAAATCAGTACTTCCTCGGAAGTTGTGCAAGCTGGGATAACGACAAAGATGCAGCTGCTGTGCACCTTATCCCTGTGGAGCTTGCCTTGAAAATAGCATGCAAAATTGAAGCAGGAGAGCGATTTAGTGTATACGTTGTTGTTCCCATGTGGCCAGAAGGTATACCAGAGAGTGGGTCAGTGCAAGCAATCTTGGATTGGATGCACAAGACAATGGAGATGATGTATAAAATTATTGCTCAAGCATTACAGGCAAAGGGGCTGTATGATGAGAGCCCTCGTGATTATCTCACATTTTTCTGTCTAGGAAATAGAGAAAGGAGACTAGGTGATGAGTATGTGCCACCAGACAGTCCAGAGGAGGGTTCAGATTACAAGCTGGCCCAGGATAATAGGCGGTTCATG
The DNA here is from genome assembly GCA_020310875.1 of Ceratopteris richardii. Classification (NCBI taxonomy): domain Eukaryota; kingdom Viridiplantae; phylum Streptophyta; class Polypodiopsida; order Polypodiales; family Pteridaceae; genus Ceratopteris; species Ceratopteris richardii. Next base: position 192,222,659 of record CM035413.1, on the reverse strand, counting down.
ATTTATGTCCACTCAAAGATGATGATTGGTATGTGTTTCTTTACCTTGGGCCTTGGTCATCTTAAAATGCCTAACTGTAATATGCTTCTTCTTTTTCTAACATTCTGCTCATGAATGTTTGCAGTGGATGATGAGTATATAATAGTAGGATCAGCAAACATCAATCAGAGATCTATGGATGGAGGTCGAGACTCAGAGATAGCAATGGGAGCATACCAGCCAGCACATACCATAGTGTCGGAGCCCCCTTCACCTAAGGCAGATGTTCATGGTTTCCGAATGTCTTTATGGTACGAACATTTGGGACGTCTAGATAACGCTTTTCTCGAACCGTGGAGTCTGGAGTGCATACGCAGAGTAAATTCAATTGCTGATGATCTCTGGGATCAGTATGTAGCCGAGGAACCAGTGGACCTACCAGGCCATCTTTTAACTTATCCTGTTGCTGTTTCCAATGAGGGTGCAGTCACAGAACTCCCGGGTCGCAAGTATTTTCCAGACACGAAGGCTGCAGTCCTTGGTGGGAAAGGCTCATTACCTCCTATTCTCACTACATGAAGTTGGGACTTTGCCTTGTTACTAGATCACTCGGTTTTGTTCTTAGCATCACTTAGAATGTCTACTTTGTTCTAGTCTTTGATAGTTTTTCATGTCCCATGTGTTAGATGCTTCCATATTATCATTGCACACCTCTTTTTTGGGCTTCCCTTACCGTGATTCCTCCAAGTAGATTTGGAGTGTGTCAGACAGAAAATCTTTCTGTCTATGTTCATTACATGTGCAATAAATTATTTATTTCTGTGTTTTGCAATTGTTCTGGAGTTCTGCATAGGTTTGAGGTCTTGGACAAAACAAAATAAGTCAAAGTCTGAGGTTAATGGATGTTTAAATCTTAAATTTTTTTGGTGTGAAAGTTCTTTTCAAGAGTCTAGGAAGAAAAACATATAATAATTTCTGATATTTATTAGCTTACAATGAAGTTGACAAGCAGCATTGGAAGGGCAAACGCTTCATCGAAGGCATCTGCTGTCTAGTCCATGATAGTGGTATGGTTCTGCATCATACATTGCAATGGTGTAGTATATCATCATTACAGAAATGAGTTCTGGAAAGCTACTGCATATAATGATTTTAGAATGATGGGAAAGTACGTGTACATGAGAATTTGTGATGTGAATTGTTGTATGTGGATATGTGGAAGCGGGCTTTGTCCTCTGTGCAAGAGAAAAAATTGCATCTGTGCAACATCCACGTCCCTATGAGTACACTCGAGGATCAAGAAAGTACGGTTTTCCTTTCTAAAATGGAAGAGGAACAATGCATTTCCATTGAGGGCATCGAACAACAATCATCAGAAATGCAGCTAGAGTGAAGCGGCCCCTAAATATCCTCCACAAGATCACTTTCATTTCATATGCAAATTTACAGTCCCAAAGACATTGGAATAATCTTTTCCAAAGTTCCTCCAATTTCTTATGATTCCAACGTGAGTTGCATCGAATGAATATGCCATTTGAAGACGAGAGGGGCATGATAAATATTTGTCTTACTAGACCACCATATTCTGTATGTTTAGCATAAAATCAATCATGCCAATGGCAAGAAGCATCGGTAAACTGTGGTACTTGAATCCCTTGCAAGAATGTCACTAGCTTCATCCAACTATTCTTGCATTTGTATGTATGTGGGGTTGTAACAAGCTCAGATCTCCAAGTGTTGTAGGTTGATAAATGTGATTCCATGTTGAGAGTACAATGTAATGAATATGCTTTTTGTTCCATACGAAATTTCGAATTAGTTGATCAAACTTCTTTTAGTCCAACAGGAGCAAGTAATACAAGACATGATTACATGATGCTTGTGCGATCTTTACTCGCGCATGAAGAGACTTTTCTGATGAGTGCTAGTGAGCCAACTTGGCTGTGAAACATGAGTGAGGGGAGATTTGTTCATATTTATCTGCAAACTTGAATTGGAAAAACAACTCTTCTTGCATTCGTATGTGTGCAAGGTTGTAACGAATTCAGATCTCCAAGTGCTTTAGGTTGATAAATGTGATGCCCCATTGACAATACAATGGAATGGTTATGTTTTTTATTCTATAAGAAATTGATAAATGTGATGCCCTGTTGACAATACAATGGAATGGTTATGTTTTTTATTCTATAAGAAATTGATAAATGTGATGCCCTGTTGACAATACAATGGAATGGTTATGTTTTTTATTCTATAAGAAATCTTTAATTAGTTGATCAATGTCTTGATAGTGACGCTCCTTTGCAAGTAACACGTGACATACACCTACATGTCGCATGAGAACCATTCATAGAATTTTTGTGCACTTGCAGCTCATAATGGTGCAATATACATTACTAGGAAATTGAAGGTACATTTGTGAATGGTGATTTTGATGAAGAAGTGTATGTATTTCAACCTTGTGCCGATACCAAAAGGGAATTAAAACAAAGTGTGTAGCTTGAAAAAAGCATTGTATGGATTGAAGGAAGGAACAAAGTGCTTGGTATGAAAAGATACATGCCTACTTGTTAGCACATGGATTTGAAAACAATTGCAATTGAAATAACCTTGTATGTTAAGCATGAAAATGATGTACTTCTAATTGTTGTTGTTTATGTGGATGGCATGTTGCTCATTGGCCTCGATGAGAAGCATATTTCTGAATTTAAGGCTGATTTACATGCCCTATTTGAATGTTAGATTTGCAATTGTTACATCATTACTTGTGCATTCAAATTATGCTAGTTGATGGAGGAATCATATTGTGCCGAACAAAATATATTGAAACATTACTGCATAGATTTGATCTTGAAGATTGCAAACCCATTGGCACTCCTATGGAGACAAGGTTATGGTTGAGTCATCATGATGCTTGAGATGCACTTGTTTTTGTCTTATATTACCAATTTGGTAGATGCTTTATTTACTTATGCATAACATGATCAAATATTCAGTTTGATGTCTCTCAGATGAGTAGATTTATACATAGCCAAGGAGTTAAGCATTTGAACCTAGTTAAGTGCATCTTTCGCTACTTGATGGTACCCATGTACTTGGGTTGTTATATCCCAAGGGGGATTACTACCTCTAGATTTACATGCTTTTTCAGAATTAGATTGGGTTGGTTCCTATGATGCTCATGTGTCTAAAAGAGGTTTTTACTGCATTCATGGTAGCTCTATCTTGGTTGAGCAAGAAGTAGCCTATTGTGGCCTCTTCTAGTTGTGAGGCTAACTATAGGGCATCCTTCATAGCTATTGCTGGGTGTGTGTGCCTCAAACACCCTTTGGCTAATTTGGGTGTTGGTTAGTCTTCTTCCACCACCATCTTTATTCAAAGTCAAAGCGCATTGTCACTTGCAACGAACCATATTTTCCATGCTCACACAAAGCACTGTCACTTGCAACGAACCATATTTTCCATGCTCACACAAAGCACAATGAGATACACTATCATTATCTCAAATAGAGATTCTGTTATGAAAACTTCTTCCTGGAGTATAGGATCCACCAGAGAGTGAGTGAGTACGTATCCACCCATCCAACTCCACCCATATATACCAAAGGTCCAAGAGTTGCATGTCTTAATTTTTATCCATGTGTCCTTCCAAGTGTCCTTCATGTGGATACTTTCTAAAGAGAATCACATGGCTTCTATTTCAATTGAAGTCTTTCCTTCACGTACGAGTCAAGGTGTCACTTGGGAGAAGCTTCTCCCAAGACTAAGGTTTTTTCTTCCTTAGGTTAATTATTCCTAAGGTAACAAACCCTTCAATTGACTGAAATAAAACCTTAAGGGTTAAAATCAAGAAACATACATTTCTTTTAGGAGGGTCTAACCCATTTAACCCAAGGATTTATACAACATTCTTCCCCCCTTTAGCATTTTCTTCCTCGAAAATGTGTTTTGGTATATTATGTGGAGTATTCCCCCGTGTACCATGATTCATTTCGTTTGATCATGGACTCACTCTCAAATGATATTTTCCTCGATTTTAACCAAGAGTTAAAAAAGAGGGAAATCTTTTATTTATGGAACTTACTCATTCCCAAGTAGCACTTTCTTCAGTTCCATCCCTCCATTTAACTAGGAACTCTTTATATAGATGATTTCTTGTTTGTTTATCTCGAGTGCATAGTATTCTTTCAGGTTCATGAGGGATGTTAAAAAGGGAGATTGGTTGAATGATTGTATCAGAAGATACAAGATTGTCTTGTTCAGCCAGTTTTCTTTTTAGTCGACTTACATGGAATACTGGATGAAGTAAACAATCTTCTGGGAGTTCTATTTCGTAAGCCAAAGTATCTATTCTTTTAAGAACCTTAAAAGGGCCATAGAATCTCGGGGAGAGTTTAGGACAAGGTCCTGTTTTTAATGTTTCAAATTTCTCAGGAACTTTAAGATATACTAATTCACCAACCTGAATGGAAATATCTCGCCTTTTAGGGTCACTAAAAGATTTAGCTCTATCCTGGGCTTTCCTCAGCTTTTCCTTGGCTAGTTTTAGCTTAAAGTTCATATCTTCTAAGAAATCTTTTGCTGCTTGGACTTTTTCGTTTTGAAGTCCAACTGTATAAGGTGCTCTTGGTTGAAACCCATACATTAACATAAAAGGGCTATATTCTGTCACAGAATGCTTTGCAGTATTGTAAGAAAATTCTACTATTGGTAGATAGTCTTCCCAATTAGTTTGGGTAGAAGATACGTATGCTCATAACATATCTTCAAGTATTCGATTGACTCTTTTAGTCTGACCATCCATTTGAGGGTGTTCAGCAGTACTCAAGTTTAGCATAGTTTCTAATCTACTGAATACAGCTCTCCAAAAATGAATAGTGAATTTTTTATCTCTATCAGACACTATGTCTTGAGGTAATCCATAGAGTCTATAAAGTTGTTCTATGAATATTTGAGCTAATTCTGGAGTTTTTACTGTAGTTCGAGTAGGTATGAAACGAGCCATTTTGGTCAATCGGTCAACTATGAACCAAACAACATCATGACCTTTAGGCGTACGTGGCAAGCCTGTAATGAAATCCATGGAAATACTTTCCCATTTTCCATTTGGAATTTCTAAGGGATGCAACAAACCCCCTATCTTAAGCTTTTCAGCTTTGTTAACTTGGCACTTGGTGCATCTAAGTACATAATTATGTACATCTTTATGTATACTATTGCCAGTAAAACTGCCTTTTTACTAATTCATAAGTTTTGTTGATTCCAGGATGTCCTGCACTTGGGGCATCATGACATTCAAACAAAACATTTTTTCTAAGTTCGGAATTACAAGGGATACAGATATTTCCTTTGTATAGCAGATATTCATCTTGAATACTGTAATGTTTAAACTTATCTTTATTTGATAAGTTTGTATTTGGAGTAGAAACCTTCTTCCAGGCTTCATCAAAACTATTATCCTCTTGATACTTGCCCTTCATGAGTGTTACTAACTCATTAGAAATTTGTATGAAACTCAAAGAATTTAACATGGGCATCCTGCTTGATGCATCTGCCACAATATTAAATTTTCCCTTTCTATATCTGAGTTCATAATCAAATTCTTGTCGGTCCATCTAGCTTTTCTACCTGATAATTCGGATTGGTTTGCAAACCATTTAATACTTGCTTGATAAAAAACTATGGTTACTTTAGTGCCAAACAAGTAATGTATCCATTTTTTTAGAGCATGCACAATTGCATAAAGCTCTTTTTCATAGGTAGAATAGTTTCTTTGAGTTGAATTTAGCTTTTGGCTTTCAAAAGCAATTGGTCGATCATTTTGAGCACCTCGCAGCTCCTGCCATATCTAGCAGTTCTCGAATTTTCTCCCTTCTTTTGATGGAATCGAGGTTATTCCTTTTCTTGAGTTGCACTGTGAATTATAATGCTAAAATGCTACTTAGAAAAAAATAAACTCAGCATAGAAAACATTCCAAAGATGAGCCCAAAGTATTCTGGCAAGATTGTCCAAGTGCTCTCACACAATGCAATCATTGGATTTAGTGATCAAATGAATTTGTTCTCTATGTGAGCCATATTGTTCTTGTTGGATTGGTAGCACATCTCTTGCCTTTGTATCCTCAATGCTACTAGCACCTCCAAATATCTCTCCAAGGCGCTAAACGAAATTGTGAAGTGAAATCATTACGACAACGGTTAGTGGTTAGAAGTAGTGATGTCATTTTCAATGAGTCTAAGATGCATAAACAAGCCATTAAGGAGGTTGAAGTGAGAAGAGTGGTGTTTGAGGATACTAGTTTTCTAGTTAGCATGCATAAAAATGCTTCACATAAGGATGTTCAAGAGAATTTCTGATCAGATCAATTTGCAAATGTTTTTGTTCATCAACTATTGAGAGTCTCTGCACGTGTCTCACATCCACGTGATAGGTATGTTCCAGGTTCAGATATTGTTAGCTTAAAGATACCGGTGAGCCATCTTACTACAAAGAGGCTATGCAGACAGAGAATCATGTCAAGTGGGAGGGTTCCATGAAAAGTGAGTTGGATTCTATTCACAAGAATGGTACTTGGGATTTTGTACCTTTGCCAAAGGGCAGGAAAGCTTTACCATGTAAATGGGTATATAAGCTGAAATTCACATGAGATAGTGCTTCTCCAAAATATAAAGCACAACTTGTTGCAAAGGGTTTTAAGCAACCTCATGGTGTTGATTTTGAGAAAATCTTCTCTCTAGTGATCAAGATGACTACCCTATGCATGTTGCTTGGATTCTTTGCAATGGAGGACTTATAGCTAGTCCAAATGGATGTGAAAACTACTTTCTTGCATGGAGATATTATAGATGAGATCTATATGGAACAATCAAAGGGTTATGTAGTTCTTGGCAAGGAAAGTCTAGTTTGTAAGCTCAAGAAGAGCTTGTATGGACTTAATGTTGGAGATAGATGTCTGCAGAAGCACGCGAACAACCCAAGGAAGAAGAAGAAGAAGCTTGGAGCACAAACACACAATACTGAATGTATTACTAGAGAATGTACAAAGATAAGTAGCCCATTAGGGCAATAGGCATATATACAAGCCGGGGAAAAAGAACCTCCTAAAGAGGGAAAAAAGTGCCGCGGCGGTCCTAGTGTGTTCACACACATCACTACCTAAATATGTCAACAAATCCCCCTGGGAGTGATGTGGTGAACAAGGAGCTGGCGGAAAGCTTCAAACTTCTCCCTAGGCAGAGCCTTCATGAAAAGGTCTGCAATGTTCTCTTGCGTGGGCACATATACCAAGCTGATCTCCCCAGCAGAGAACCTCTCCCTGACATAGTGATAATGCACCTCAATGTGCTTAGTGCGAGCATGGAGCACAGGGTTTCTCGCAATTGCCAATGCGCTTTGACTGTCAGTGAAGATGGTGGTGGCAAAAGACTTGCCAACACCCAAATCAGCCATAAGGCGTCTGAGCCACACACACTCAACAGTCGCTGTGAAAGCTACCCTATACTGAGCCTCACAACTGGAAGTGGCCACAGTAGGCTGCTTCTTGCTCAACCAAGATATACATGAGCTACCAAGCATGAAGCAAAAACCACTGGTGGACACACGAGTGTCATAGCAACCATCCCAATCTGAGTCAGAAAAAGCATGCAAATCTGGCGGTAGTGATCCCTCCTTGGGATAAAACAACCCAAGTAGCCGAGTACCACTCAAGTAGCGAAAGATGCGCTTAACTACCTTCCAATGCGTGACTCCTGGGCAGTGCATAAACCTGCTCATCTATGAGACAACAAACTGAATATCTGGCCGAGTAATGCATAAGTAAATCAAGCATCCAACAACCTGCTGATAGAGAACAACATCAAATGCATCTCCAACATCATGAAGACTCAATCATAAACCTGTCTCCATAGGAGTGGCAATAGGCTTACAGTCTTCAAGGCCAAAATGCTGCAATAATGTGTCAATAAATTTCGTTTGACGCAAAGCCATTCCACCATCAACTTGCATAAACTGAATGCCCAAATAGTGATGCAAATGCCCCAAATCAGACATCTCAAATGAGGCATGCAAATCAGCCTTGAAATCAGCAATATGCTTCTCAATAGGACCAGTGAGTAGCATGTCATCAACATAGACAACAATGATCAGAAGTACATCATTAGCACGCTTAACATATAAGGTGCTTTCAGTTGGACTGTTCTCAAAACCATGTGCAACCAGATAGGCATGTATCTTCTCATACCAAGCACGTGGTGCTTACTTTAAACCATATAATGCCTTCTTTAACCTGCACACCTGATTTTCATGCCCTCTCTGCACAAAGCCACGGGGCTGAAAAACATACACTTCTTCATGCAAGTCACCATTCATAAATGCTGTTTTAATGTCCAACTGATGTACATTCCAACCATGATGGGCTGCAAGTGTAAAAATGCTCTGAACAGTAGTCATACGGCATGTAGGTGCAAAGGTCTCATCAAAATCAATGCCTCTTTCCTATGCATAACCTTTTGCAACAAGCCTAGCCTTATACCTGTCAACTGTACCATCAGGTTTACGCTTCAGCTTGTATACCCACTTAGTGCCAATGGCCTTCTTGCCAGGAGGCAAGTCACATAAAGACCATGTACCATTCTTCATCATAGCATCATATTCAGATTGCATAACAGCCATCCAATTTTTTGAATTCTGTGCTTCATCAGAAGAAATAGGCTCATTCTCATCATAGAGACTAGACGCAGCCATAGCATAGCAATCTGATGCAAAGGAGGCACTATGAGAGCCTGAACGAGTACGATATGACAAAGGTGCATCTAATTTGCTATCACGCAAAGTCTGCATCAGCCATTTTGGCATAGTTTTTGCCTGCTCAATATTAGCTCTCTCATCAACAAGTGCATCATGTAAATCTCCATCAGAAATGGAATGATCTGCATCATCATATGAAACCTGCAAAGGTTGAGAAGTTGCCTCATTAGGACCAGCACTAGACTACCCACCTGTAAAAAGAGGCATCAAAGTATCATACATGTCTTTGGAGCTAACAGATGTCTCCTTAGTACATGAAAGCAATGGCTGAATAGCATCTTCCACAAAGACAACATCACGGCTAGCCAGAATGCGTTTAGTCTGTGGATGATACAGACGATAGCCTTTACTTTCAGAACTATACCCAACAAAAATACATTTTACTGCCTTATCATCCAATTTTTTGCTATATTGTTCAGGCACTAGTGCATATGCCAAACAACCAAAAACATGCAGATGAGCAACAGATGGCTTGCGGTCATGCCAAGCCTCATATGGAGTGATAGACTGCAGTGCTTTAGTGGGACATCTGTTCAGTACATATGCTGCACACATGCTAGCCTGAAGCGAGAAACTATGTGGTAAAGCCTGACTCTTGACCATGCACCTCGCCATCTCTATGAGTGACCTGCTCTTTCGTTCAGCAACTCCATTCTGTTGAGGTGTATATGGCACTGTATACTGGTGTTTTATCCCATGTTCAGCCAGAAATGCATTAAAATCAGAAGACATATATTCCCCCCCTCGATCAGAACGGAGGGTGCCCATTTTACATGCTGACAGATTTTCAGCCAAAACCAAAAACTGTTTAAAGCACATTAACACTTCGGACTTTACTTTGAGTGGATATACCCATGCATGCCTGGAAAAATCATCAATGAAAGTCACGAAGTAAAGGTAATTTCCAAAAGAGGGTGTCTGCATAGGACCACAGACATGATTATGTACAAGCTGCAATTTCTGTGTAGCCCGAACTGAACCATCTTTGGAAAGGAGGAACGCTGCATTTTGCCCAAAATACAGCCTTCACAAACATGTTTTCCAGGTGCCTCAAGTTTGGGCAAAGAGGACACCATTTCAGATTTTTGCAGGCGTAGCAAACTAGCAAAATTCAGATGACCGAAGCGTGCATGCCAAAGCTTTGCATATGACATAGCCTGAGAATCATTTACTGCACATGCCAAATCATTTTCAAATCTTTCATTGTCTATGAGCTTATACAACCCACGACATAAAATGCTAGAAGCAATAATAACATCGCCATTTGACAGATCATGAACTGTACATGTGTCATCAACAAATTTCATAACCAAACCAATCTTGGCTAATGCAGAAACTGATAACAAATTCTTCTTGATCCCTAGCACAAATAAAGCATCTGACAAAGTGAAAGAACTACCACCAGCAGTAGCCAAAATGATCTTACCAACTCCCATAACAGGATAAGAGGAGTTGTTGGCGCATGTAACAGTATTCCCTGTAGGGCAGGCTCGAGTGAAGAGAAGAAACTGCACTGCGAGGTAATATGTTTGGTCGCCCCACTGTCAAAGTACCAAACATCTGAGTCTACTGCAGACATGCATTGATCATGAGAAGATGGGTCAAAACTGCAGACAGTAGTAAACGCCCATTCTTCTTCCTGCACAAGATTTGCAGACTCTGTTTTTGGTGTAGAGGCCTCTGCAACAACCATTCCAGCCTCTTTCTTCTTTGCCTCTTTAGCAGCCAGTTTTGGACATTTCTTTATGATATGATCATTCCTTTTACAGTACTTACAAAACAATTTATGCTTTTCTGATTTCTTCTCATCTTTATCTTCCTTCTTCGAATATGCAGAATTAGTAGATTTCTGCTTACTAGTTGAAGAGCTCCATTTTCCTTTGCCCTTCTGACTAGCCAGGAAAGCTTGATCTGCAACTCGCATAATGGACCTGTTTTGCCTAGACTGATCTTCCTGCAACAGAACAAAGACTAACTCCTGAAATGAAAAGGAATTTGGATTGCCTTTCATCATCAAGCGAAGAGTAGAAGCAAAACTCTGATATGAATTAGGAAGACCATTCAGAATGGTCTGCACAAGTGAGCTATCTGGTATAACCTCATCAACAAAAATCAACTGTTTCTTCAAGTCTTTGATCTTTGTTAGGAAACTGTCCATAGAATGACCTTCATTCATGTGCTCACTCTCCAACTGTTTTCGGAGGTAAGCAACACAAGCCTCATTCCTAGCTTGGTACAATGTGGTAAGTGTATCCCAAGCATCCTTAGCTATTCTACAAGAGCGAATATGAGGAATAATGGCACGTTTGATAGACAAAGATATCAATGCATGTGCCTGGGCATCTCTTCCATCCCAACGAATCTGCTCTGCAGTAGGTGCAGCAGAAACAGCAACACGAACAGGAATCTGCAGAATATCATCTTCGACACTATCTTCATCAGCTTCAGCACCTGTATTTGCAGTACCTGTAGTCAGAGGTGTAACAGGACGTCTTTCAACACCCTGCACAATGTTCCACAATCCTTTTGCAACCAATACATGTTGCATCATATAAGCCCATAATGGGTAGTTGGTACCATCTAACTTATCCTCAACAGCCAATATACGGAATACATCACTGCTTTCAGCCATGGCCGGTGACTAAAATACCTTGATGCAGAAAATTGACTGTATCTCAAAAAGTTGAACAGAAATGCCCCAACGAATTCTGCTACACCTGTAGCAGACTTCGAGACGCTTATACTGGAAAACAGAAACTGGTATATACCTTTGGCACAATAAGACGAAATAGCCTGCACAAGCACTGCGATAATGCATTCGGAGGCCGAAACGAGTATGCTCACCAAATTTCGTGCGAATCTGAGACTACAAACGGAGGAGTGTTGACGGCGCCCTAGGTGAAGCGGCGACCTGCTCTGATACCAATTGTTGGAGATAGATGTCTGCAGAACCACGCGAACAACACAAGGAAGAAGAAAAGAAGCTTGGAGCACAAACAGACAATACTGAATATATTACTAGAGAATGTACAAAGACAAGTAGCCCATTAGGGTAATAGGCGTATATACAAGCCGGGGGAAAAAAACCTCCTAAAGAGGGAAAAAAGTGCCCCGGCGGTCCTAGTGTGTTCACACACATCACTAGCTAAATATGTCAACACTTAAATAGTCCCCTAGATAATGGTACCAAAATTTTGATGCTTTTATGAAGTCTCAAGGCTATTCTCAAAGTAATGAGGATAATTGTCTCTACACAAAGAGATGCTTAGATGGCAGCTTGATATGCTTGATACTTAATGTCAATGATATGTTGATTGCTAGGAAGTCTAAGTCTACATCTTGCAACCAATCCTATCTATCATGCAAGAACCAAGCATATAGAAGTACATTATCACTATGTTAGAGAGAAGCTATTGAGCAAGGAGAATCAATTTTCATATGTATCTACAAACATGTAATGTTCAGATTTGTTAATCAAAGCACTTGATGGTACTAAACTTTTTAGGTTTAAAGCTATGATTGGATTGCAAGACATTCAAGAAGATTCATGAAGAAGTCCAAGCCAAGATGTTTGGCTTGAGGGGGAGCTGTTGGTGCAATTGGACAAGCCTTCACATTTTGCTTAATTGGAGAATTATATGAGGAAGCATGTGGTGAGTCACATGAACCATTGCTTGTAATACTTGGACACTTACCACTTGTAAAAGTGTTTTATCTTGAGAGAATCTTGTGACTCCCTACATCTCGTGGAGTTAGGAGAGATAAAGTTACGAATTCAATTTGGTAGAATAACTCCTAACTTGGAGGAACACTTTTAGGTGGAGCCTTGTTTGAATTTCAAATTCAAATTTGAAGAAAAACTCCTTATAAAAGAGCTTGTAAATCTCGCGGGCTATATGCCTCTTCTTGGAGCTCATTTATTGATCTTTTGTAGAGGTTGAGTAGCATACACTATTTCCCACTCATACACTATCATTGGCCACTATTACATTGCCAATGATCTTGTAAAATCATGTGCTATAATAGATATACATCATTGATCAACTCTTCTACTTCTCCGCTATGATTACTCAGAACAGTGATCTTTGCTTGATCATATCTAAGTGATCTCTCCATCATTTTTCATGTTCTATAGCATGTTGTTCAAATTTTCAAGGTATTTGCATTAGACAATTTGGAGAAATCCACGTTGAAGTGCTCTCTGGTCATTCTCTGCTCAGTCCCTAAAAAGTCAAGGGTAAGCTTTTGATTGTTAAACTGATTGCTGAGTACATAGTTCATCATTTTAGATGATTCCACTTGTAATCATTAGCTATCTATGCTAATTAGATACCCTCAAAAGGATTTTGATCAATTGTTACTCTACTGTGAGCACTGAGCAAAAGGTCCAACAGGTATCAAGACAAAAATAACAAGTTTTTGATCACTAGCTATTTGTAAAGTAATCTGTTTTGATCTAATTGTTTGAAGCATCAAATCCAAAGTACATAGGCACTTATTTCGTGTCATTTGCAAGCCACAAGGGCCTACTATATAACCCTGAAGTGAAATAGGGCTGGTACAAAGCAGGTTTGGGCATTACCACCTCACTTCCTTGAGGTATCCATCCATCTCTTCCAACACCAAAGAATTATGATATAGCAAAAACCTCTAAAGTTGAAGTAGGTGAAGGCTCTTAAAGTTTGATTTCAGTTAGTGTGCTTATCCCTGACATGTGATTTTTGTTAGTTGATAAAGATATTGTACCGTACCCATTGATTAGTAAACTCTTAGAGGTATAGTTCCCATCATCAACTCATTTTCAAACATAATATATTACGATATGAAGTACCATTAGATGATATTACTACCTACGGCTCCACCTGTTACCTCAAGTGGCTGAGCTTGTAAATACGCTAGAAGGAATTACTTGAGATGAAAAGAGTGCATTATTAGAGGCTAATAAAGATTTTTTTATTGCTCAACACTATCGATTTTCAAGCCATGTTTGATCATTGTTCCCCAAGTACTTGCATAGTAACAAAAGGAAGAAATTGATTCCATGTATGAGAAGTATTGCCTATCAACATCCATTAAAGACTGACATATGCATGTTCCAAAAGATGAAACTATCATTTGTGATATTAGTGATATAGATACTCGTAAAACTAAAACACATTTGCAACTTGCACTAGAATTTTGAGTTGATTTGCTTCAAGTATTAAAGCATTTCTTTGATGTCTTTGTTTGGCACTATAAGAGCATAAAAGTTTTAGATCTATGTACTTATCAACATAGAGTTTTATTGAACTCGAATGTTTACCCAACAAAAAATCCCAACTATAGAATGAACCCAAACTATGCAAAGCAAACCAAGGAGGAGCTTGAGTAACTTCTTAGAGTGGGTTTTACTGTTGCGATCAACCATGTTGAGAGGAGACCCCATTGTACAATTGGTGAAGTGTCACATGTCTTCCGTTCAGTTTTGGTATTCTTGGATTTGGAGAAAGTCATGCCAATCATAGTACAACATGGTGGTGCAATGAAGGAGGACCTTGAAGTGTAGTGGCGGGAAAGAAAGGTGGACAGAACCATAAAAGGACCATGCAACAAATCAAGAAGAGCACATATGATAGATAAACGAATGCAATATATTATGCACATATTCACACATAAATTGTAGATACGTGCAAGTAGGAATTGTGCGTGGTAGACATGGATGTACTTAGGGTAGAGATTGCGAAGAAGTATCAACAGAAAAGAGCTTCACACACTATATGAAAAGTCAAGGCGGTCACCAGTAGAGTTGAAGCTCACATGGGGAATAGGAAGCAGTTATAGCAAAATAGCTAGTCGAGAGAGGATCAAGAGCAAATGCAATAGATTAGTTTGAAGTTTCAAGGCGAATATTAGAAGGAAAGTCATGGTGTGGAAGTGTAAGACAACAAGGGTTAGGTTGGTGATTACTGAGTGTTGTCTGAGAGGGTTGAAAGCTGCACACGTAGAAAGAAGAGGATGCTCGGAGAGGAGTGTGGCAAGTGACAAGGTTCAATGCATCAATGTTGGCAAGAAGAAGGAAGCACCTAAGCTATGGTCCACATCTTTGAAAGTTGTAGTGTTTAAGGACCTGAGTAGTCTATGTGTAGGGTACCAATTCCTCACCAAGGAACCACATAGTGTTCATGACTAGCAAGGTGGTGATGGTGAGGAAGATCAACATCAGGGGAAATTGCTTAGATGAAGAGGTATTAGATCTAGCCACATCCACCTTTTCTTCTTCTATACCAAAACTTCCTTCTTCCTCCTCCTTGGTGTTTGAAGCTAATGCTATGGGGAAAAATTAGAAGCTTGGCAAGAATCTGCATGTATAGTTTCCCTACGGTCGAGGGTAAATGTTTTATCTGTGACATCACATCTACATTGGGTTTTAACAATTCTACCCTTGTGTTATACTTTGTAATCGAAAGGCATTCTGAGAAGTCAGAGGCATGAGTATTTGATCTTTCACTCTTTGTGTTTAATTTAAGGTTCTGTTTTGGTGCTTAATTGTAGTGCGATGATAATCAGGATTACCAACCCCTAGCCGAGTACAAAAGAATGAGCAAAATATTATTTTCTTTGTATAATTGGAGACCAAGCTGTATAATTTTGGCATGCATGATGGGACCTAGGGCTTGGTAACCCACTCCTATAGAAGCACCTAACATTTCTATGACCAAAACTTATTCACGATATGTCTAGACGGAAGCACTGACTCTTAGAAGAACCTTAAAGGTGGCTTAGCTTCACGTCTTTCACGTATTAATATCAAATTTACCATATTTAAAAGAGCCTCAATAGAATAACTTGACGATGATGTCAAGTGTTTCCTCACACTATGCAAGAGCACTGGGTTGGAAGGCTGTATTGATGCCTTCATGGCCTTGTTTCTAGCAACTTTGGATGGGTTGGCTGACAAGTGGTTCAATTTGTTTGAAGAAGACCATTTCACAATATAGGAGGCCATGAAGAATGAGTTCTCTTGGGTGAGTACCTTTTAGAATTAATGACGAGAACCAAGGCACTAGTGGTAAAACTATTAGCAACTCAGGGCAACGTTTTGGTTAAAAAGTGGCTAGAAAAAGTGCTTTCATTGAGTACAAGGCATAAGCTCCATGATCTGTTGGCACCAAGCACCCTACTGGAAGACTTCATGGCCATGGCTACCAAGATCGAGCATGCCTGATTCCATTTGAAAGATTCCACTTCATGTCGACTGATGGAATGATTCCTTGGTGCAACAAAGATTTACGAATGTCTAAGAAGATATTGTAGCAAATCTTAGGCAAGAAATCAAAGAACTAAGAGAGCGCGAGACAAATTCAAGCCTTTGGTGTAGAATTTATCATCATCAAGGGCACTTGTAGGCCGATTGCCTTAACAAAGAAATCTGCCAATTCTAGAGCAAATGGGGACATGAAGCTCGTAGTTGTTACTATTTGAAGGGGATGGTGGAGCTGAAACCACTTGCATATTGGGGGCAACCAACTATGTCATCACAAACCTTGATTCTTATGACTCAAAAAATGGTAGCAACACTAGGACAAGTCCTTGGTAATATTGTGACGGTTCCATTATTTTATTCTTCTTGTGCTAATGTTGGCATGTAGAGTAATTCTAGTGATCAAGCATCGACATTTAGGAACCCTCCACAATGTCCCATAGTGTGCTATAGGTGCAGAGAATATGGCCATGTGCAAGCTTGCTATCTCCTACTATAAAACACACCTCCTTGCTCTAAGTGTTTAAAATCGAGAGATCACTATACAAAGGATTGGCATAAGCAAACTAACATGAACCCAATGGACAACACTTTTCACATCTTGATAGAATTGCTTCTTGCTCGGAGCACACCACTGCAGTCACCAATGTCCAATGTAATGCAATTAAGGAATATCTCTTCGCTAAGAGTACATACTAGGGTACAAAGGCCGTTAGAAGAACAATATGGGGTATAAAAAGACAAGAGTACTAGCTCATGGGAAAGGAATGATTTGGATAAAGTAGCTAGATTAGAGAGAATACTTCCAATGTGCTAGCATCCGATAGAAGGATTGAGATCCGACTTGGAGCAAGGGTCTACCAGAGCAAAAAAAAAAAAAAAAAAAAAAAAAAAAAAGAAACACCTACTCGTATGGAAAAAACTCTTACTAGAGTAGAAAGGGAGTTGTCAAAGGACTCTGAACCAGAAGACCGAAGACTAGATATCTCGGTGTCCAGCTAGATTGCAGAGTTGTACAAGGATCAGGAAGAGGAACAAAAGAGAGAAAGAATGGTAGAAGATGCATTCCATAAAAACCAACAAGAGTTAAGTACATGAGTTCAAAGCTCACCATAAGTTTACCAACAACCCCTTTTTTGGTGAGTAAGATTATAAGGAATACATACAAGCAGGTAATTCTGTATGACCTCTTGTGTATGGATGCTTGTTTTTGAAGCAAGATGCTCAACATCATTGCTTCTCTTGGAGCACCAAGAGAAGCAATTTTTTTATAACACAAGCTCCTTTGATTGACTATTACAATCCTTGGGTAGCAATCAAGATAGTTAGACAAGAAATCTCAAGTGTAATTTCTTTATAACACAAGCTCATGTTACTCACTATTATAATCCTTGGTAGTTTTTTTATAACACAAGCTCCTTTGACTGACTATTACAATCCTTGGGTAGCAATCAAGATAGTTAGACAAGAAATCTCATGTGTAATCATAGATGGCATATTGGGTATTGCAAGAGACTAAGGATTACGACTACAAGAGAGTGAAGATTATGACCACCATGTGCTAGAGAGATGACTCTACTCTTGACCATATGCCTCTATATATAGATCTCTCTAATGGATTTCCTACTAGGGTAGGTGGATGCTAACCATCCAAGTGTCGGCCATGCAACTACATGTGTGTCAAGTGTCCTAGTTAACTAGAGTTAACTCCAACGGATGCTTCTAGAACTCTAGAGCTCTTTGGGAAAAAATCTCCCCCCAACTTCCCATGGGGGTTGGACCCAAGACCTCCTCCTTCACAACCTTGAGGCTTAACCACTAGGCTAAGTGAATCACTTGTTTATAAGAGATCATGACCTTCTACATAAGTCTAGTATCAAGATCTTTGTTCATACACATGACTAACAAACGATGTTTGATTTTAGATTTGTTTGTATTAGGTAGACCCAAATTAGATCGTAGAATTACTTTATTACATTCTTCCCACCTTTGAAAAACATCTTTCATCCTCAAAAATAAAGCTTTATAAATACTATGGGCAAACCCTGAGTCTCATGTTCTAAAATTAGAAGAAACATGTTTCATCTCTGTGGTGGGATCTTTGCCCAAATGATTTAAAACACATCTGGCTATGCACTTTGATAAACTGATCAAAGTACAAAGTAGTGAAAGAATAATTGGGGTGGATCAAAAACATCCATGACCAATTCACTATTTAGGTGTGATATGGGCATGAACATGTGAAATTGGTGGATTCCAATTACTAGTGCATTTCTGGACACGGCCAATGCATGTACATAGTAACAAAGGTGGAATTTTGATCCCTTGGAAGCCTTTGAGGACTCTTGATTCACTTGAATTTGATATGAAAAACTAGAAGTTTGGTTGGCCCTAACATCTAACTTGGATGTTTGTACAATGGTTTACTCCAACCAATAGTTACTAGATTTTTTCACCTGACTAGAGAACTACCTCGTCCTAATGGGATTGAAAAATCCTATGTAAAATGTAGGAGAAAGTGTGCCATTTATATTTGGTCAGACGACCTTTAACTTGACCAAGTCGAATCCAAAATGAAAATTTTCCAATTTAGGACACATTTCTCAAAAAACTACTCTGGTATGAATCAAGAAGACCATTCAGAGTGGTCTGCACAAGTGAGCTATCTGGTATAACCTCATCAGTAGAAATCAATTGTTCTTTCAAATCCTTGATCTTTTTCAGAAAACTATCCATAGAATCACCTTCATTCATGTGCTCAGTCTCCAACTGTTTTCGGAGGTAAGCAACACGAGCCTCATTCCTAGCTTGGTACAATGCAGTAAGTGTATCCCAAGCATCCTTAGTTGTTCTGCAAGAGCGCATGTGAGGAATAATGGCATGTTTGATAGACAAAGCTATCAATGCATATGCCTGGGCATCTCTACCATCCCAATGAATTTGCTTTGTAGTAGGTGCAGCAAAAACCGTAGCACGACCAGGAATATGTAGAATATCATCATCTTCGACAACTTCTGCAACCAACATATGGAATACATCACTGCTTTCTGCCATGGCCGACATTGTTGCTTTGTTGAGTACAAAGGCTAAGTATAGAGGTGCTGCAATGGAAGCATGTGAGGCATCATGGCTGGAGATGCTATTTGCAGATTTAGGTGTGGAAGTGCAAAAGCCCATCATCATATATTATGATAATGTTAGTAGCATACAGTTAGCATGGAACCTTGTTTTTCATGCTAGAAAAAAGCATATCGAGGTACACTATTACTTCATCAGAGAGAAGGTATTAGAAGGCGATATTGATCTTGTTTATGTGAGAACAGATGAGCAGGTTGCTCACTAAAGCACTTGGAGAAGAGAAGCTGAAGAAGTTTCGAAAGATGCTTGGATTAGAGGACATGGTGTTGAGCTTGAGGGGGAGTGTTGAGATATCAAGCTCAACATGTGATGATCCACGACGACACATATCACTTTTTCATTTCTTTGACATGTATAGTGGTCACGCAGGTATATGTCATGGACACTTCATTGAGCTTTATTAGATTTATCTACGGAGAGTGATGGCACATTTGTTTCTTGCCAGCTCACTCATTTGTGGACATTAGGTTTTTCCTTATTTAGTGGTCTTTATATATTGCAGTAGATGTATTCTTGTTTTTAGGTCATTGTTGTACATTCCTTTTTATGTAATAGAAGAAGAAGAAGATCATTCTTCCTTGCCTGAATCTGAGTGTGTTCTTCTCTTTGATTGTGAGAGTGTGTGTGTGAGCTCTCTTCCTTATCTCCTTCCTCGTGAAACTTTTATCCCTCTTTCGGAGGTTTTCTTACCACGACTTGTATATATGCCTATAACCCTAATGGGTTAATTATCTTTGTACATTCTCTTGGTAATACATTTAGTATTGTGTGTTGTGATCCAAGCTTCTTCTTCTTCTTTGTGCTATTTGCATGCTTCTACATACCTCAAACTCCAGCAATTGGTATCAGAGCATGTCACCATTTCATCTAGGGTGTCGTTGACACCCATCCGGTCATAGTCTTAGAATCACACTAGATTTGGTGAGCATACTTAGGATGATTAGGAGTTCAAAACAGCTTCGCTATGCGGTGTCAAAATCACGATCTAAGCTCGTTTTGGCCTTCGAACGCACTATCACAGTGCTTGTGAAGGTAATTTTTTCTTTTTTGCCAAAGATATATACAGGTTTCTGCTTCACTAGTATAAGGGTCTCAAAGCCTACTAAATGCTTAGCAAAACACGATGGGGTAGTTCTCCTGAGCTTTTTGAGATACAATCATTTTTCTGCATCAGGGTATTTTAGTTGGTGGCCATGGCTAAAAGCAGCAATGTATTCCGTATGTTGGATGTTGAGGATAAGTTGGATGGTACCAATTACCCATTATGGGCTTATATGATGCATCATGTATTGGTTGCAACATGACTATGGAATATTGTGAAGGGTGTTGAAAAACGTCCTATTATACCTACAAATATAGTTACTAAAGGTGATGTAGATGGCAATGTTCTTCATGTTCCTATTCATGTTGGAGTTCCTACTGCATCTACTATAGAGAAAATTTGTTGGCATGGTAGAGATGCTCAGGCACATGCATTGATAGCCTTGTCTGTGAAACATTCCATTATTCCTCACATTCACTCTTGTAGAAAAACAAAGGATGCTTGGGATACACTTACCACTTTATACCAGGAAAAGGATGAGGCTCGTGATGCTTACCTCCAAAAATAGTTGGATAGTGAGCACATGAATGAAGGAGATTCAATGGATAGTTTTTTTGACAAAGATCAAAGATTTGAAGGAGCAATTGATTTCTACTGATGAAGTCTTGCTTGATAGTTCACTTGTGTAGATTGTTCTAAATGGAATTCCAGATTCATATCTGATTTTGCTTCTAGTCTTTGATTGATGATGAAAGACAATCCAAATGCCTTAACATTTGAGGAGTTAGTCTCTATTCTATTGCAAGAAGATCAGTCTAGCCAGAACAAGTCCATTATGCATGTTGCAGATCAAGCTTTCTTGGCTAGTTAGAAGGGTAAAGGTAAATGGAGCTCTTTTACTAGTAAGCAAAAATCTATTGATTTTGCACAATCAAAGAAGGATGACAGAGACGAGAAGAAAACAGAAGAGAAAAAATTGTTTTGCAATACTGTAAAGGAAATGATCATGTGATAAAAAGTTGTCTAAAGCTAGCTGCAAAAGAGGCAAAGAAGAAAGAGGTTGGAATGGTTGTTGTAGAGGCCTCTACACCCAAAATAGAGTCTGCTAATCTTGTGCAGAATGAAGAATGGCAATTTACTACTCTTTGCACTTATGATCCATCTTCACATGAATAGTGTATATCTACAGAAGACTCAGATGTTTGGTACTTTGATAGTGGGGCAACCGACATATTACCTCGTAGTGAAGTTTCTTCACTTCACTTGAGTTTGCCCCTACAAGGAATACTGTCACATACCCCAACAACTCCTCTTATCTTATTATTATGACTACTGCTGATGGTAGTTCTTTTACATTATCAAATGCTTTATTTGTGCCAAGGATCAAGAAAACTCTATTATCAATTTCAACATTAGCCAAGATTGTCTTGGTCGTGAGATTTGTTCATGATAGATGTATAGTTCATGATCTCTCAAATGGCGATATCATTATTGATTCTGGCATTTTATGTCATGGACTCTATAAGCTCATATATTATGCAAAATCTGTAAATGATTAAGCATGCACAGTTCATGATGCTCAAGCTTTGTCAGATGCAAAGCTTTGTCATGCACACTTTGCTCATCTGAATTTTGCTAGTTCGCAATGCCTGCACAAATTTGAAATGGTGTCTTCTCTACCCAAACTTGAGGCACCTCGTAAACATGTATGTGAAGGCTATATTTTCGGCAAAATGCAGCATTCCTTCTTCACATAAGATGATTTAGTTTGAGCTAGTCAAAAATTGCAGATTGTTCATATTGATGTTTGTGGTCCTATGCAGACACCTTCTTTTGGGAACTATCTTTACTTCGTGACTTTCATCGATGATTTTTCCAGGCATGCATGGGTATATCCATTGGAAGCAAAGTTCGAAGTGTTTATGTGCTTCAAACAATTTCTCATTTTGGCTGAAAATCTATCAGCATATAAAATGGGTGCCCTCCGTTGTGATGAAGGGGAGGGGGTATATGTCTTTTGATGTTAATGCATTTCTGGTTGAACATGGGACAAAACATTAGTGTACAGTGCTATATACACCTCAACAAAATGGAGTTGCTAAAAGGAAGAACATGTCACTTATGGAGATGGTGATATGTATGGTCAAGAGTCATGCTTTACCACATAGTTTCTAGCTTGATGCTATTATGTGTGCATCATATGTACTTAACAAGTGTCCTACTAAAGCATTGCAGTCTATCACTCCATATGAGTCTTGGCATGGTTGTAAGCCATCTGTTGCTCACCTAGGTGTTTTTGGTTGTCTGACTATGCATTAGTGCCTGAACAATAACACATGAAATTGGATGATATAATAGTGAAATGTATTTTTGTGGTACAGTTCTGAAAGCAAAGGCTATCGTCTGTATCGTCCACAAACTAAACACATTTTGGTTAACCATGATGTTGTTTTTGTGGAAGATTCTATTCAACCATTAGTTTCATGTACTAAGGAGACATCAGTTAGCTCCAAAGACATGTATAACACTTTGTTGCCTCTTTTTATAGGTGGAAAGTCTAGTGCTGGTCCTAATGAGGCAACATCTCATCCTTTAAAGGTTTCATGTGATGATGTAGATCATTCCACTTTTAATGCATATTTACATGATGCACTTGTCGATGAGAGAGCTTATACTGAGGAGGCAAAGCCTCACAAAATGGCTAGTGTAGACTTTGCATGATAGCAAATTAGATGCACCTTTTCATATCGTACTTGTTCAAGCTCTCATAGTGCTTCTTTTGCATCAAATTGCTATGCTATGGCTTGCTTGATTCTTTGTGATGAGAACGAGCTAGTTTCATTTGATGAAGCATAAAATTTTGAAAATTGGATGGCTGGTATGCAATCCGAATATGATGCTATCATGAAAAATGGTACTTGTTCTTTATGTGACTTGCCTCTTGGCAAGAAGGCCATTGGCACTAAGTGGGTATACAAGCTAAAGTGTAAGCTTGATGGAACAATTGACAGGTATAAGACTAGGATTGTTGTAAAGGGTTATGCTCAAGAAAGAGGCATTGATTTTGATGAGACCTTTGCTCCTACATGCCGAATGATTACTGTTCCTAGCATCTGTGGACTTGCAGCTCATTGTGGTTGGAATGTACATCAGTTGGACATTAAAACTACATTTTTGAATGGTGACTTGCATGAAGAAGTGTTTTTTTTTTTAGCCCCATGGCTTTGTGCTGAAAGGGCATGAAAACCAAGTGTGCAGGTTGAAAAAGGCATTATTGTTTGAAGCAAGCACCATGTGCTTGGTATGAAAAAATATATTCCTACCTGATTGCACATGGTTTTGAGAATAGTCCAATTGAGAGCATCTTATATGTTAAGCATGCACATGATGTCCTTCTGATCATTGTTATCTATGTTGATGACATGCTGCACACTGGTCCTCATGAAAAGTACATTACTGATTTTAAGGCTGATTTACATGCCTCATTTGAGATGTCAAATTAAGGGCAAATTAGAGTCCTCAAGTGCAATTGCCATCTTCAAATTATGGTTAGGATGAGCTCACATTCAAGGGTTGAGATGAACTAAAGCATAAAGCAAGGAGGATCCACGATTTTTTTTCATTGGATAAACTTTTTTGATGATCAAAGATCAATAATGCAAAGTTTCTCCAAAAACAATAGCTTATCTTATCCAAATTGATGACAGCACTGATCCGACAATCCAGATTAGCTCCAAATCCAATGGTGGAGAATGAAGGCACCTATTTCCCCCCCTTTGCCCTAGATATCCTATAAAGAATCCAATCTTAGCCATCCATTTGATAAATCCAAAGGTTGTAATAAAAAGCAGTTGATCTTAGGGTTGAGAGTTGATTTCCCTAGATCCAAGGGCCCAAATTCATTCAAAAAGCTATATAAACCCCCGATCCCAACTCCTAGAACATCATTGTTAAGCATCCATAGGGCCCTTGCTAGCACATGGTTTCCTTGAGACGATCACCCTCAATTGAGCATATGAGGATCCAAGGTGGGCTAGTAAAAGCATAGTTCCTAGAATAAATTTTTAGATTTCCACTCTAGGACATGCTCATAAACCCATTTTCTCTTTCTTTACTCACCCTCAGTGGAGCGTGTGAGTGAGTTAGAGCTGGTTTTATGAGTCTTAGACTTCTTTAGAATCACATGAAGATCCTAGAAAGACATAGGGTCAATGAAGTGGAACCTATCCTCTTACGTGTGACATTCCATTGAACTGTCATGGTGAGAGGGTCGTGCGGACCACCTTTGACCATTAGAATGCTTAGCTTGACATTTCACAACATTCATGTATATGTATGTCATAACAATATCTTCTAATTCATGTCTCTTGTCTCTTGTATCTTATATGTTTTTACATGTCTCCATCTATCTCTTTCTATGTGTGAGAAGGCTCCCCGGTCATGCGTTGAACTAGTGGGGATGATCCATCGAGATTGATAGAAAAATTTTCTATTCATTTATACATCATGACACACATGCATTCATACCACCCACAAAAACCCATGCATATGATTCGATTTTGAAAGTGTATAAGAAGCTCCATTCTTGGACCATTCTTCCTTTCAAAAATTGATTCATGTGTGGTGTTCTTTTTGTTCTCTTTCATGCATACATCCCCAAGAACCCATGCTTATGAATTAACTTTCGAAAGTGTATAAGAAGCTCCACTCATGGACCATTCTTCCTTTCAAAACTTGATTCATGTGTGTGGTTTTCTTTTTGTTCTCATCATGCATACATGCAAATGTTCGCCTTTCATAATCAAACCATGACATATCTCGTCCCCATACCCAACTTCATCTTCACCTTCACGTTTTTATCACAAAGACCTTCCAACACTCACTAGCTTCATACACTCTACGTGTGCCGCGATCGGACCCGATCCACCCGGATTGTGATCACCTCCACACCATCATTTCTTGATTCTAACATTTTTCTATTACATAAAGAGAATGCACAAGAATGAACAAACACAAAAATTTCACTGTACAGTACAAACTAACTTCAGATACATCAAGACACTTCAATATACAAAAGCAAACTTCTTGGTGCAGTTGAACATAGACAACCCAACATGTCTGGTACTTGTCTTCCTGACGGATTATCCATGCACACAATATAGAATGGTGTTTATTAATTTTGTAAGGTTACATTCTGGTGTCTACCTCTTCGGCTAGACATTTGAGGGTAGTTCCATTACAAAATTGTCTGACGGCTAACACTAGAAACAACAACAAACTGTATTTGTTAGATATACTCAATACTCCACCCTCAAGTGACAAAAAATGATCTATGGTGCTCTAAGTTGTAAGGCCTTCTTTATGAGGAGAAGCTACTGAGAGAGCTCGGATATATGTGGAACCCTAACTTACAAGTTAGATGAGGTCTATGTGTAACTCTTGGTGATAATAGATGTTCTTTGTGAGCCTAGCCATTAGGTTAAGTATGGCATAAACTTTCGTACCATTGCGTTTCCATCCAAGGAAAAAATAAAGGCCTTGTGGCATTGCACATTTTCCACATAGAACCTTAATGGGGGAAGTGGAGAAGGGCGCTTGCTTCTATGGGGTCCGGGGGGCCTATCCCTTCAGCCCCTAGGGCCAAGGTAGTAGGGCTTTAGGTCATGGAGATATTTTTGGATTATATAGTCATGCTCACACACTTCTAATTTGTCAACCTGGGAAGAGTAGACCCCAACCTAGTTGCAATTGGTGGCATAGAAAGATGTGATGGATGGGCATCATGTAGAGTGATGAAAGTATCTCCCTTCGTTATCCTCTTAGAAGATCCACACGTGTGTCTTTCAAGATTACTTGATGGACTTGAGTGCACATATATCCGATGCTTCCAAACACTTGCTATTGGATGCATTTAAGGGTGCATGCTATCCAACATTTGGGATCATTATGTCTGATGCTTCAAAGAGGTATGAATCACCAAATGCTTGTAGCTCCCTCAATACTTATTCATTTAATGTGTGACTTAGCTCCTTTCAAAGCTCTCAACAAGAATAAATTAGAAAAGACAAGATTACAAAAGAAGGAGGTTTAAAGCCCTGTATAGAGCTCACAAATCTGTGAAATTCCTTCTCATCAAGCATTAATCACCTAAAACAATAGTACATTTAATCACTTCAAAATGATGCAAAAAAGATGTATGATACTTCATAACTCACAAACAAGTGTCACACACCCACACTGACTCACGAAGCTTACTCAAATGCATGGAGAAGCATAAATATGAATTTGCAAGAAGAGATCTTACAACTTCATTCCACCAAAAATTATTTGTTCAAGTGAGTTCTTGACCTCTATATAGGCTTCTCCCAAGACCCTTCCCTTTTTTATTTGGAAAAGTTCTAAGAAAAATAAAAAAATAATTCTAGAATGCTTCTTTCTTACAAGATTTTTAAGGGAAGGCTCTTCCCTATAATTACAAAGAAATACTAAAGAAGCCCTGAATATATACAACTCTACCTTCTACAAAATTTAAAGGAATTTGTACAACGATGGATTAAAATAAAAGGGTTACCTACTTCTTAAAGAGTGGGTAAATGTGAAAATGTGTTTGAAGAGATTTAAAGAATTTTTGGGCCACATCATACGTGTGTAACATGAACCACTATGCTTGTGATGTGAGTGTGTCATTCTCATTTTCATCCTTATTTTATGTAGATTAGGAAGGTAGAAAGGTAACAACTCTTGTTCTTCTTCTTCACATTTTCCTTGACCTATAGTCCCGGAACCTATCATTTTCTACTTGTGTACCTGATTATTGAGAGATTGGAGAGTTAGACCTATTTAAGCATGATTAGAGGTGTTGCATCAAGGGAAAACATATAGAGGTTGAGAGTATTTTAGATGCACATATGGACCTAGAAAACCTAAAAGAAAGTGAAAAACATAAAGAAGGGAAGAGATAAGAAGAAAGTGCAAAAATTATTTCCCACCAGCAAAGAAATCAATTTTTACACATGTGAGTTTTTTGGAGAGACTTTACGTAAGCAAATATATATGAAGTTTAAGAAGAGTGTAAGAAGGAACCCTAGAGAAAGAGAAAATATAAACGTGTAGAAAAATGATTTCCTCGCAAAGCCATGAGCTTTTGCATGATGTGCCATGTGGCTTGAATTTTGTTGAGTCTAAAATCGATGAGGTGAAAGATTTTAAGATCTAGGATGAGGTGAAAGATTTTAAGATCTAGGTTTTAAAATTTTAGAGAAATGTTGAAAATTCATAAAAATTGGAGAAAAGAACAAGTAAGAGTAGAAAAATAATTTCCCTATATATGGAGTATTTAGGGTGAAATTACATGGTAAGAAAGGTCTCTGAGGATTTTTTTGCAAAGAACGTTTTCTCTTACCACGAAAATTGCTTTTTGATTTTCTAGGCAATTGAGGCCATATTGATAAGAACTCACTCTTAGGTCAAAATTAGAAGAACTCTACCCACTTTGACTCGAAGACATTCGATTTTGTTGAATCTGTTCTTCGTTAAAGTCTCACGTACTCCTTAAGTACTTGAAGTGTAGGTTGCGCACATGGAACAATTTACTTGGGTTAAGTTCACAAAGAATGGCAACACAAGTTCTCATTCCAAATGTAACATTTCATTAGTTAAACAAAAATTAAAATGTTCCGGCTCCATCATTACTTGAGCTGACCATCTGGCCTCATTACATTTTTGTGCCACTCTTATAATTAAATTCCATTGGTGACTATATCACTATTGATATATTTCGGTAGTGATGTGTGTGAACACACTAGGACCGCTGGGGCACATTTTCCCCTCTTTAGGAGGTTATTTCCACCGATTGGTATATATGCCTATAAACCTAATGAGTCACTTATCTTTTGTACATTCCCTTGGTAATACATTTAGTATTGTGTGTTGTGCTCCAAGCTTCTTCTTCTTCCTTCTAGTGTTAGCATGCTTTTGTAGAACTCAAACCCCAATAATTGGTATCAAACTAAATCGTCGCCTTATCTAGGGCATCATTGACACCCCTTTGTTCACAGTCTTAGAATCACACAAAATTTGGTGATCATACTCAAGGCAACCAGGAATTCAAAACAACTTTGTTTTGTGGTGTCAAATTCATGATTTGTGCTCATTTCCACGTCCGATCGCAATATCATAGTGCTTGTACAAGCAATTTTGTCTTTTTGTGCCAAACATACATATAGATTTTGGTTCGCTTGTATAAGCGTCTCAAAGTCTGCTACATGTTTAGCAGAACTTGACATGGTAGTTCTATTCAACTTTTTGAGATACAATCATTTTTCTATATCAAGGTATTTTATTCAATGGTCATGGCTAAAAGCAATGGTGTATTCCATATGTTGGTTGTTGAGGATAAGTTGGATGGTATCAATTACCCATTATGATGCTTCATGTAGTGGTTGCAAAAGGACTATGGAATATTGTGTAGGGTGTTGAAAACTATCCTACTACAACTGCAAATACAGTTACTGAAGGTGATGTAGATGGCGTTGAAGATGATGTTCTTTAGTTTCTTATTCGTGCTATGTTTCTTGTTGCACCTACTACAAAGAAACTTTGATGGGATGGCAGAGAGTCTCATGCACATGCATTGATAGCCTTGTCTATCAAACATGTCATTATTTCCCACATTTTCTCCTACAAAATAGCAAAGGATGCTTGGGATACACTTATGGCTTTATAGCAGGCACGGAATGAGGCTCGTGTTGCTTACCTCCAAAAACAATTGTAAAAAAGTGAGCACATGAATGAAGGATATTCAATGGACAATTTTTTGACAAAGATCAAAGATTGGAAGGAGTAGTTGATTTTTGCTAATGAAGTCTTGTTAGACAATTCACTTGTGCATACTGTTTCGAATGGTTTCCATATTCATATCATAGTATTTCTTCTACTCTTCCATTGATGATGAAAGAAAATCCAAATGCATTAACATTTGAGGAGTTAGTCTCTGTTCTATTGCAAGGAGATCAGTCTAGGCATAACAAGTCCATTATGCATGTTGTAGATCAAGCTTTCCTGGCTAGTTAGAATGGCAAAGGCAAATTCATCTACTAGTAAGCAAAAAGAATCAAATCAATCACTAATAAATTCGAGAGTCAAAGGTCAATCAACACAAGAAAAGCAAGAAAGATTGAGCACATGGTGCTCCAAGGATGCACTTGCAAGGTCTTATCTCCTCAACTCTATCTCAGATTTTTTGTTACCTCACATTAGAAGTTGTAAAACATCTCAAGAAGCGTGGAATGCACTTGAAAAGCCTTCGTCTCTTCAAGTACAATAGCCAGGAAGCATCAACTATGGTAGACTTCACAACTCTCAAGAAAGCTCCCAAACAAAATGTGATTGATTTTTTCACAAAGCTCAAGGACATAGCAGATCAGTTGGGAAGCATTGGAGAGGTAATAGATGAAGAACAAATTGTAAGGCAAGTCATCAATGGCTTGAAGGCAGATGACAAGTGGGAAGCATTCACCACAGCTATGGATCTATACATGGATATGCATGTATCAGATTTCAACACACTCATAGGACAACTAATTAATCAAGAGGCCAAGCTTATCAAGAATGGAGAAAGCTCCAAAGGTAATCAATCTTCAGTGTTGTGTACTGATAAAAGCAAGTCCAAAGAAAACAAATGAAGAGGAAAGAAAGTGGATGATGAAGCAGGTACACATCAAGCTAACTATGCAGGTAGAGGAAGACATGGTAGAGGTAGAGGCAGAGGAGGAAGGAAAGGCAGGGGAAGATCCCAAGACTCTAATTCATGCTCTATTTCTGGATGAACTAATCATACAACTAAAAATTGCTTTAGGAATTCCAGGAATCAAAGAGGCAGAGGCTACAATAGAGGAAGTTATGGCTACTCAAGAGGAAGGTTCAACAATTACCATGGCAACCATAACAATTACAACCATTCAAATTATCAAGGAGGCAATAAAGGAAGAAGAGACTTCAATAACTACATAGAAAAATCAAATAAAGAGGACTCATTGCTAATCATGAATATGGCCATGCCACAAGGTAAATCTGATGAGCATGTTTTCTACATAGATTCAAGTTGTTCAAATCATGTGGCAGGAAATGTGCCCCTCCTATCAGATTTAGAAGATCCAAGGAACAAGCATGAGGTACAAACAAGAGGAGAACATAGGAAATGTCAAAGCACCTGATGGAAACATCAACTTACTCAGTAAGGTACTCTATGTCACTACCATTACAAAGCATTTGATAAGTGTTGGGCAGATAGTAGAGAAAGGGTTGCAAGTCAGGTTCACAAAAGCAGGAGCATTTGTTGAAGATCCAAGTCAAGGATTCAGAAGAATTGCAAAAGGTGAAAAGACAAGTAGATTGTTCACATTTTAATTACAAGACACTAGAAACATTGTTCTCTTTAAGTATGGTAGTCAGACACTCACAAAATTGGAAGTATGGCCTAAAAAGTTAGCACATATTGGTGAAAAATCATTAAAGCAAATTCGCATGGACCAAAGTGTACTTGGACTCCCTAACTTGTCAAAACAACACATGATTTATAAGTGTAGTGCATGTCAATTTGGAAAGTCTCACAGGTTACCATTCATGAAGAAAGGATATATGCATGGAGATCTCTTGGCGTTGGTTCATACAGATGTATGGGGACCTAGCAAGGAAGCTTCAATATCTGGATCAAGGTATTATGTCTCCTTCATTGATGATTGCAGTAGGTGGACTATATTATACTTTATGAAACACAAAGATGAAGTCTTTTCATGCTTAAAAAGATATTTGGCTCTTGTGGACAATCAAATAGGTAAAACACTAAAAAGGCTAAGGTTAGATGGAGGGGGAGAGTACTTCTCCCATGAATTTGACTCCTTTCTTCAAGAAAGAGGAATCAAAAGAGAGATCACTACAAGGTACACTCTTGAGAAAAATGGAGTGGCAGAAAGTAGGACAATTGTTGAAGCTTCAAGGTCTATGCTAAATGAAAAGCACTTACCTAATTACTGATGGGCTGAGGCTGTATCCATAGCCACTTATTTGATTAACAGGTTACCTTCAAAATCACTTGCATGACACCATATGAGGCTTGGAATGGAAGAAGACCAAGCTTCGATCATTGTAAGATTTTTGGATGTGTTGTTTTTGCTCATGTTCCCTCACAGGTTAGAGGCAAGATGGATCCCAAAGCAGAAAGGTATGTATTCATTGGATATGACAACAATCAAAAGGGCTACAGATTATACAACCCAACAACCAAAGGTTTCTTGGTGAGTAGAGATGTAGTATTTGGTAAGAATAGTTCTTGGTATCAGATTCATGTAGAAGGGTCAACCTACCTATGATCTTGAAGAAGATTTTCCAAAACTTGTT
The DNA here is from genome assembly GCA_020310875.1 of Ceratopteris richardii. NCBI lineage: Eukaryota > Viridiplantae > Streptophyta > Polypodiopsida > Polypodiales > Pteridaceae > Ceratopteris > Ceratopteris richardii. Next base: position 192,191,060 of record CM035413.1, on the reverse strand, counting down.
AGGGATAATTCTTCTAAAGTTGAAGAGTAGGATACCTCAGAAGATGATGAAGCAACTCAGTATGAAAAAATCAAAATGTGAAAGTCTAAAGGTAAAGCAAAAATGCAGGAACTTGGACAAGAGGTAGAATCATCACATCATGGCCTAAGAAGGTCCATGAGGGAGAAAGGAAAGCCAAAAAGGTATGGGTTTGATACTTCTCTAGTCACTAAACATTCAATCTATCTAGCACATGACATAAATCAAGAGGAACCTTCAACATTTGAGGAAGCAAAGAAGAAATCAGAATGGAGGCATGCAATGGAAGAAGAAATTGAAGCTCTTGAGGAGAATAACACTTGGGAGTTGGTTCCCAAGTCTCCATCAATGAAAGTGATAGGCTCAAGGTGGATCTACAAATTGAAGAAGAACTCAGATGGCCCCATTAATAGGTATAAGGCAAGGCTTGTGGCAAACGGATTTGCACAAACTCAGGGAATTGATTATGAGGAGATCTTCTCTCCTGAGGCAAAGATGCCTACTATTAGGGTTTTGCTTAGTATTTCCTCTTCGAAGAATTGGAAGATACTTCAATTGGATGTAAAAAATGCATTTCTTAATGGATGGATAACAAAAGAGGTATATAGGGCACAACCACCTAGTTTTGAAAATCACATATATCTTGATTATGTGTGTAAACTTAATAAAGCTTTATATGGAATCAAACAAGCCCCAAGGGCTTGGAATCACAGGCTTGTCTCATTCTTGTAGGACAAAGGATTTCAACCTAGCAAGGCAGATCCATCACTATTCATAAAAAGGAGTAATTCTGAAGTCATGTATTTGTGTGTGTATGCAGATGATATTATACTTACAGGAAATGATACAGATGGCATGAAGAGACTCAAAGAACAAATGAGAGAAGAATTCAAGATAAGTGATTTGGGTTCACTTACCTACTTCCTAGGATTCAAAGTTGTCTACAAAGATCATGGTTTATTTGTTACTCAAAGAAAGTACATTAAAGACATGTTGGCAAAATTCAGAGATGCAAGATTGCAGGATTGCAGGCACTCCAATGGAGGTTAATCATAAATTGAACTCACATGAAGATGAACTCATAGAAGATGTGACAGGTTATCAAAGCCTTGTGGGTAGTTTGAACTATGCCACATTGACAATGGTAGATATATGTTATAGTGTAAGTGTGCTAAGTCAATTTATGCACACACCCAGGAAACCTCACATGGAGGCTGCCAAGAGGATACTTAGGTATCTTAAAGGGACCATGAATGAGGGGTTATATTACCCTTATGTATCTGATTTAAGTTTGAAAATGTTCTCTGATGCAGATTGGGCTGGCTCCAAGGAAGACAGAAGGAGCACCTCAGGTTATCTTACCTTTGCAGGTTCAAAACTTGTTTCATGGTCATCCAAGAAGCAACCCATAGTTGCTCTCTCTTCTAATGAAGTGGAATACAGAGGTCTTGCCATAACTACTCAAGAAGCTATGTGAATGAAGACACAATTCACAGATCTTGGTTTGGGGATTGGAACTCCAAATATTTTTGGTGACAATATGAGCTCTATTCACTTAGCTGCTAATCCAATTTTTTGTGCAAGGCCTAAACATATTTAAGTTCATTATCACTATGTAAGAGAGAAGATTGTGAGAAAGGAGATTCAAATATCATATGTGTCCACTCATCAACAATGTGCAGATATTCTAACCAAAGCATTGGATGGTAAAGCTTTGCAAATTCAAGGCTATGATAGGTTTGCAGGTAATCTTGGAGGATTAAAGACCTCAAGCATACTTGGCGTGAGTGGGATCTCATGGAGCAAGTCTATTACAAGCCTAAGTATTGGCTTGAGTCATCGAAAGGCTTAGAAACCTGAAGAAAATATCTACTCCTTCTAGAGTTCACTTGTGAACTCCCTCTTGTAATTTTTTAGTCTCTACTTGATGTAAAAGTAAAGAGAACCTAAAGTGGTTGAGTCCACTTGATAAAAAAGGAAAAAAAAAGCCATGAATTCATGATTGAAGGTAGTTGGAGAATCAAATCAATCACTAATAGATTGGAGAGTGATTGTATGAAGTTAGACTCCCAAGATCAACTATAAATACATCGTAGTTTTAGTCGTGGTTATGAGAAGACCTCCATGAGCTGAGCTTTATGCCATATCAAGGTGTGGTTTCAAGGCACACATATGTATCAGTAAGTCCATTGTACTGTACAATCAATATACTTTCATTTTAATGATCATTTGAGTACATATCTTCATGTTCTTATGAAGTGTACTGTTCACTCCCATATCTCTTAGTTTTCTCAGTTAGATTGCAGAGATGATTTCTATGAGCTTGGTGCATCATTTTCAGTGATTCAACTTGATAACGTTAGCGCTCTAAGGCTACTATATGCTCGCCAATTTTCATTGTATTTGGATGTTTCAATCTTCTCCGTTATGATCATTTGAAGTCAACTATGTCACCTCATTTTCTTCTGCTCTGCTAGCACTCTCTCAGAACAGTCATTTTGTCAGAGCTATTTCTCAGTGTGTGCTTCACCATTTTCCATGATTTAAAGCTTTTTAGAATCCTCATACTGTCTAGTATATGCTACACATTTTCATGAGCATCCCATGCTTTAATCGTGAGATATCTCTATTTTATTGTGCACGGGTCAATGTACTGTTGCAGCTCGGGAAAATCGGGGTCATCCTATCACTTGCTAAACTTCTTTCTCCTTGTTTAGTCCATCATTTTTATTGAAATAACTCTTGATTGTTAGCTTACTAAGCTAGTAAGAGTTCCCCAAAAGGAATGAAGTTAATGACTGCTGTGGCCAGAGAATTGTTCAAAACTTTGCACAGGTGTATAAACATAAATAACAAGTTTTTGGCTCTTGAATCTACTCCAACTTATCTGGTTTGATTCAAATTTTTGAATAGGGTGTCTAATACATCCTTTGGCAAGCTAAAAGGGCCCACCACATATCTCTTGGGTCTAGTTGGCTAGTGTAGTGCAAAGTTTTTGCAGCACCACTTCATCTTCGTCAACTACAAATCCGTCTCTTCACACAAAATTGGCTACAAAAGAGGCAAAGAAAAAAAGGCTAGAATTGTTGTTGTAGAGATTTCTACACCTAAATGAGAGTCTCCAAATCTTGTGTAGAATGAAGAATGGGCATCTACTAATGTTTGTAGTTATGACCCATCTTTCATGAATGCTATATGTCTGTAGTAGACTCACATGTTTGGTATTTTGATAGTGGGGCAAACAAACAAATTACCTCGCAACAGAGTTTCTTCACTTCATTTGAGCCTGTCCCTACAAGGAATACTATCACATGTGCCAACAACTCCTCTTATCCCATATGGGGGTTGGGAAGATCATTCTCACTACTACTGATGACAATTGTTTTAAATTATCAGACACTTTATTTATGCCATGAATCAAGAAAAATCTGCTATTAGTTTTAGTATTAGCCAAGGCCAGCTTGGTTGTGAAATTTATTGATGACAGATGTAGAGTTCATGATTTATCAAATGGTGATATCATTATTGCTTTCGGTATTTTATGCCATGGGTTGTATAAGCTCATAGATTATTCAAAATCTTTGAATGATCAACATGTGAAGTTCAAGATTCTCAAGCTATGTCAGATGCAAATCTTTGGCATGCATGCTCCACTCATCAGTATTTTGCTAGTTTGCTACGGATGGAGAAATTTGAAATGGTATCCTCTTTGCCCAAACTTGAGGCACCTTGTAAACATGTCCTTGAAGGCTGTATTTTGGGAAAAGTACAACGTTCCTCCTTCCAAAAAGATGGTTTAGTACGAGCTACTAAGAAATTGCAGCTTGTTTACAATGATGTTTGTGGTCCTATGCAAACAACTTCGTTTGGGAACCACCTTTACTTCATGACTTTCATTGATGATTTTTCCAGGCATGCATGGGTATATCCATTGAAAGCAAAGTCCGAAGTGTTTATGTGCTTCAAACAACTTCTGGTTTTGGTTGAAAATCTATCAGCATGTAAAATGGGCACCCTCCATTCTGGTGGAGGGGAGGAATATTGTCTTTTAACTTTAATGCATTTCTGGTTGAACATGGGATAAAAAATCACTTTATAGTGCCATATACACCTCAACAAAATGGAGTTGCTGAAAGGAAGAACAAATCACTCATGAAGATGGCGAGGTGTATGGTCAAGAGTCACACTTTACCACATAGTTTCTAGCTTGAGGTTGTTATATGTGCAACATATGTACTTAATAGGTGTCCTGCTAAAGCATTGCAATCTATCACTCCATATTAGTCTTGGCATGGTTGCAAGCCATTTGTTTCTCACCTATGTGTCTTTGTTTGTCTAGCATATGCATTAGTGCCTAAACAATAACGCAGGAAGTTGGATGATAAAGTAGTCACATGTATTTTTATTGGGTACAATTCTGAAGGCAAAGGTGTTGGAAGTAGCCAAAGGCATAGACGACAAGGAAGTATGTGAAGGCGGATTACAATGAAGTAGTGGAGAGCTAGGCAGATTATTTTTTCAAAGAATTTTTTTTATAATACTTTTCCAAAACCCTTAATAGTGATTTTCATCACTCTTGTACGATATGTATCATAGAACAACCACTTTTGTAATTAATAGATCCATTTTGTGCAAGGAGAGGAGTCCTCAAGCTTGAGGAGCTTAGGTAGAACGAGTATACCAATTTTGTCCATTTTTAGATCTCGTTTAGACCTTCAAATAGTGCCTAGAACCTATTTTTTAACTATGCGAGTCACTAGATGTGAAACCGGTCAAAACTAGTATAAAAACTATAAAAAGAGCTAGAGAGCTCATTTTTTAGGTTGGTTAGTGTGAGCTTTGAACTATTTTGAGCTTGTAATAGATATCTTGAGCAATAGAGTCTATTTCCTATCTTCCATTGTGTCTTGCTTGTCTCTTACATGTGTGTGTGCATCTCCATGCTTCTCACCTTCATTGTCACTACATCTTGTGTTCACAATCTTCATATCACTCCTATCTCTTCCGCGATTGATATTAAGGAGGTGGAGCTTCTTAACGTGGTGCTTACCATTGTACTAGAGCAACGCTATAGACTATCGTCTATATCATCCATAAAGTAAATGCATTTTGGTTAGATGTGATGTTGTTTTTGTGGAAGATGCAATTCAACCATTACTTTCATGTAGTAAGGAGACATCGGCTAGCCCCCAAGATATGTATGACACTTTGCTTCCTCTTTTTACAGGTGGATAGTCTAGTGCTGGTCCAAATGAGGCAATTTCGTAACTTTTGAAGGTTCCACATAATGATGCAGATCATTCCATTTTTTATGCACATTTACATGGTGCACTTATTGATGAGAGATCTAATATAAAAGAGGCAAAAAATTATGCGTAAATGGTTGGTGCAGACTTTGCAAGATAGGAATTAGTGCACCTCTCTCATGTCGTACTCGTTCAAGATCTCATAGTGCGTCTTTGGCATCACATTGCTATGCTATGGCTGCCTCTACTCTTTGTGATGAGAATGAGACTATTTCATTTGATAAAGCAAAAAATTTAGAAAATTAGATGGCCACTATGCAATCAGAATATGATGCTATTATAAAAAATGGTACCTAGTCTTTATGTGACTTAATGCCTCCTGGAAAGAAGGCCATTGGCACTAAGTGGGTATATAAGTTGAAGCCTAAGCCTGATTGAACAATTGATAGGTTTAAGGCTAGGCTTGTTGCAAAAGGTTATGCTCAAGAAAGAGGCATTGGTTTTGATGAGACCTTTCCTTCTAATGCCGAATGACTACTGTTCATAGCATCTGTGCACTTGCAGCTCATCATGGTTGGAATGTACATCAGTTGTATATTCAACCTGCATTTTTGAATGGTGACTTGTGTGAAGAAGTGTATGTTTTTTGGCCCTGTGGTTTTGTGTAGAAAGGACATGAAAGCAAAGTGTGCAGGTTGAAAAAGGTATTATATGGCTTGAAGGAAGCACCACGTTCTTGGTAAGAAAAGATACATGCCTACTTGATTGCACATGGTTTTGAGAAGAGTCCAACTGAGAGCACCTTATACGTTAAGTGTGCAAATGATGTGCTTTTGATCATTTTTATCTATGTTGATTACATGTTTCTCATTGGTCCTAATGAGAAACATATTGTTGATTTTTAGGCTGATTTGCATGCCTCAAATGAGATGTCAGATTTGGGGCATTTGCATCATTAGTTGGGCATTCAATATACGCAAGTTGATGGTGGAATAGCTTTGTGTCACACAAAATATATTGACACAATATTGAAGTGTTTTGGGCTTGACGATTGCAAACCTATTGCCATTCCTATGGAAGCAGGTTTACGGTTGAGTCTTCATGATGCTGGAGATGTGTTTGATGCTGTTATCTATCAATTAGCTGTTGGATTCTTGATTTATTTATGCATTACTTAACGAGATATTTAGTTTGTTATCTCAGAGATGAGTAGGTTTATGCATTGCCCAGGTGTCAAGCATTGGTGGGTGGTTAAGTGCATCTTTCACTACTTGATTGGTACCCAGCTACTTGGATTGTTTTATCCCAAGGGGGATCATTATCGCCAGGTTTACATGCTTTTGCTGATCTTGAATGGGCTAGTTGCTATGACAGTCATGTGTCCACTAATGGTTTTTGCTTCGTGCTTGATAGCTCATGCATATCTTGGTTGAGCAAGAAGTAGCCTACTGTGGCCACTTCTAGTTGTGAGGTTGAGAATATGGCAACTTTCATAGCAACTGTTGAGTTTGTGTGGCTAATTTGGGTGTTGTTCTGTATTCTGCCACCACCACTATATGGCCTTATGGTTGATTTGGGTGTTGTTCTATCTTCTTCCACCACCATCTGTAATAAAATAAGTCTGTGATCTACAGATCTGATCGGTTCAAACGGATTTGAAATCGGACATTGTTTGGTCATCCATGTGTATGACCAAAGATCTCAGCTTTAGAATTACTAGGAGGTCTTTTGCTCTTGTGAACAAGTGATCCACTTAGCTTAGTGGCTAAGTCTCAAGGATGTGAAGGAGGAGGTCTTCGGTTCCATCCCCATGGGGGACATGGGGAGAGTATTTTGCCCAAAGAGATCTAGAGCCTTCTAGAAGCATCCACTTGAGTTAACTGGGACACTTGGCGCACATGCAATTACATGGCCGACACTTGGATGGTTAGTATCCACCTGCCCAAGAAGGCAGTCCCCTAGAGAGAGCTATATGTAGAGGCATTTGGTTGGGAGGAGAGTCATCTCTCTAGCACGTGGTGGTCGTAATTATAGTCTTGTTGCATTGGTATCAGAGCAACCTTTCATGGTGACCTTGGTGGCTTATCATCTTTCTTAAAGCTCTTATGATATCCTTTTAGGATTCATCATCATCTTCCTCCCAAGCTTGAGCTTCTATGGAAAGCTTCATATTTCATCTTCTTTATGAGAGGATGTCTTGAATATCTATCTCCAATTTTGTGTGTGGGATTTTCGGCTGTGCATCTTCAAAAATCATGTAGGTTGAGGAGGCAAAAGTAATTGAATTATGATCTCCAAAAGCTTGGAGATATTGAAATTTTTGAAGTCCTGGAAGGAGTGTGCGTCCACTAAGAGTTGAACCCACAACCTGTGTGTGGAAGCGCTTCTTCTTATTCAATCGGGCTAGTGTCTCTTTGTCCATCAAACAACGCTTTTTACTTATATTAGTGCATCAAGTTCTCACGGGATCAAAATGAGTGCTTGTTCTAAAGCATGAAGAATGGGGTATTGAACCCATGATCTACCATGTGCAGAGAAACCGGGCTAAGGACTTACCTCGTCCATTACTGCAATCATCTAAGGAGCTCAAGATATCACATCAATGATCTTCAAAGGCGTCAGTTGATCCATGATGATAAGCCCGGACTCTACACATCTTTTGATTTTATTAAAATGATTATTAAGTTTGCTGCACAGGAAACCAAAAATGAAGTTGTTCATTGGTGCCGCCCAAGTTTCGAGCCTGAAACTTCTTTGTGGAGGCATTTCGGTTCAACCATGAATTCACAGGGTCTCAGTCCATCCTGCCTGTATAGTACGAGATACCAAAACCTATAGAGGTTGCAAAAAATGGTAGAATGTTGTATGGATGATTCGCATGGAGGGCTTGAACTCATGATCAAGACATCCATAGAGGATCATTTTATCCAATACATCAAGCATATAGAATTACATAGATTATGTAAATCTCTGTATTGTGATGATACAAAAGATTATAGTTGGTGACAATAGGCGATGGCTGAGGATGTGAACCTATGATGTTCAGAGGCAGATTTCTCCTCTATCCAAGAAGGAGATTCGATTCAGTGTTAGATTTTTAATATATTTATCTGAAGTCTCTTTACCTCCATAGTGTTGGAGAATTCCTCTCCTATTCACAGCGGAAAGTGTAGAAGACCTTCTTAGGATCAAGACTCTTGCCAACAATAGAACCTTCAAATGAAAACTGGTACCAATTGAATAACGCAATGAACTTGAAACTTTGGTCACTCAAACTAGACACCTATAGCTTTCAAATGAGCTATTACACACTCAATTTGGAGTAGATTTGACTTGGAAACTCTTTGATACAAAACAGGCTACCTGTCCACTCAGTTAGGCTAAAAACTAGACTTCACTAAACACTGAATAACTCACAGAGCATAAAGAATTTCATAAAACTGTTCTGAAAAGAGAAAGAAATCGAGATAAGCTTTCCAATGAATGTTTAAACACTAAAATTGGATACATATATTGAGAGATATGACTCTTACAAGTAGACTACCCAAAAATGGGTGTGCGGCTGGACATACTCTATGAGAGTAAACTGAACAAAATGACTCAAACCAAATGAACTAGCTACAAAGGAAATTGCACACCTTCTTCCTCTATTCTTGAGTGTCCTCCCTTGCCTCTTTTATAGCCAAGTGACTAAAAACTCTCATGATGAGTTTGAGAGCTCTTCTCCATCATTTCTCCACTACTTTGGACAGCCACTCCTCTTACAGTCCATTTTTTTTGGATTTGATTCTCTTTTGAATGATTCGCTTTTGGCCTCCACTACTTGCTGAAGTAAATGATTCTATTTTTCATTTTTGTATTTTCCTTCTACTTGAAGAAAATCCTTTTTGCAAAAAATATATATGAGCTTACTTCTTTATTTTTAACACTCCCCCTCAAGCTCACATGTGAACTTGCACCTTCAGCCATATCCTGTAAGTTGATGTCGTCCTTGAACTTCTTTAGCTTAGAAGCATCCAAGGACTTTGTAAACATGTTTGTAACCTGGTCATTAGTTCCAATGAACTTTATATCCACATCCTTGCTCAAAACTTTTTCTCGAACATAATGATAATGCACTTCTATGTGCTTGCTTTGTGCATGAAACATTGGATTGTCAAGTGAATGCTTGACATGTTGTCACCATAAATTTGAATGGTCTCCACCTGCACATCAAGATCAGCCAAGAGCTTCTTAATTCACATAGCTTCACAAGTTGTAAAGGCTAAACCTCTATATTCAGCTTCTGTAGATGATAGTGCAACAGTAGGTTGCTTCTTTGAGCTCCATGTGATAGGTTTGCTACCTATGATAAACACATAACCTGAAGTGGATCTTCTATCTTCCTTCGAACCAGCCCAATCAGCATCACTGAATCCCTTTACCTGCAATTCTTCATCATATCTATAAAACAATGCATGATTGACAGTGTGCTTCACATATCTTAGCACTCATTTGGCTGAATTTAGATGTTCACTTGTAGGAGCTTGCATAAATTGAGACATAACTCCAACAATATAACACAAATCTGGTCTTGTGATTGTAGCATAGATCAAGGAACCTATAATACTCCTGTATGTAGTTACATCATGTAACTTCTCTCCATCATTTGATCATAGCTTCACAGTTGTGTCCATATGTTGAGTGAGTGGTTTGCATTAACTCATTCCAAATCTGAAAAGAACATCCAACAAGTACTTTCTTTGCATCAAGTAGATGCCATCTTTCCCATAGACTATCTCAATGCCTAAAAAGTATTTCAGCTCACCAAGATCTGAAATTTTAAACTCCTTACCGAGTTTCCTTTTGATCTCTTGTATTCCTGTAACATTACTTCCTGTTATGATGAGATCATCAATGTATATGCAAATATATACTTGCTTGCCTTCTTCTTTCTTCATGTAGAGAGAGGGATCTGCATTACTTGGACTATACCCACACCTTGTGAGGTACTCGACCAATCTTTGATTCCAAACACGTGGTGCTTGATTCAGCCCATACAAAGCTTTCTTCAATCTACAAACAAAATTTGGATGCTTTTTGTCTTCAAATCCAATCGGTTGACTCATGTATACCTCTTCTTGAAGTTCACCATTGAGAAACGCATTTCTTATGTCAAGTTGGTACAATGGCCATCTCCTTGCTGCACTCACTGCAATCAAGGTTCTAATTGTTCCCATCTTTGCAACCGGGCTAAAAGTCTCTTCATAGTCGATGCCGTGAGTTTGCTTGAATCCTTTTGCTAGTAGTCTAGCTTTATGCCTTGCTAGAGAACCATCAACATTTCTCTTTATTTTAAACACCCATTTATTTGGAACAATCTTCATACCTTCAGCCTTTGGAACTAGCTCCCATGTGTGATTGTCCTTGAGAGCTTTCATCTCTTTTTCATAGCTTCTTGCCATTCTTTTTGTGTACATGCTTCTTCATATGCATCCGGTTCTTTGTCTTTGACCACCTGTGTCATATATGCAAAATGCTTTGCAATAAAACTATCATAGCTCAGCCTTTCAATTGGATACCTTGCTCTTGAAGACCTCCTTTCATTTCCTTTTGAACATTGCTTCTTCAACCAGTTCAAGTTTACCTTTGGTGTGATCACCTCTTCATACTCTTCTTCACTTGCATTTGAATCACTATTTTGGGCAGCACTTTCAACTTTAGATCTTTCATAAGCCGATGTTGGTGATGAGGAATGACTCCTTAGCCTCCCCTTCCATGTTTAGCTTTCTCCAAGTGATGTAGAAGCTTCCGGACCTAACATTTGAGTGCTTGTTTGCTGAAGTTCTTCTTGGATAGCACCTCCATCATCTTCACAATCTTCTTCAAGAATCTTCTCTTTCCCTTTGTCTCCAAACCATGATCTTAGCTCATCAAATACCACATCTTGTGAGACTCCTAGCTCCTTTGTCACTGGATTGTAGCACCTGTATCCCTTTTGCTCCGATGAATATCCAATGAAAATACTTTATGAAGCTACCCCTTGATTTGTAGCTTCTCCTTTGCTTCACTTCAGTTCCAATGCTTTGCCTCTTCAAAATCCAATTCACTGATACCAATTGTTGGAGAATTCCTCTCCTATTCGCAATGGAAAGTGTAGAAGACCTTCTCAGGATCAAGACTCTTGCCAACAACAGAACCTTCAAATGAAAACTGGTAGCAACTGAAACACGCAATGAACTTGAAACTTTGGTCACTCAAATTAGAGACCTATAGATTTCAAATGAGCTATTAAACACTCAATTTGAAGTAGATTTGAGTTGGAAACTCTTTGATACAAAACAGGCTACCTGTCCACTCAGTTAGGCTGAAAACTAGACTTCACTAAAAACTGAATAACTCACAGAGCATAAAGAATTTCGTAAAACTATTTTAGATAGAGAAAGTACTCAAGAAAGCTTTCCAAGGAATGTTTAAACACTAAAATTGGATACATATATTGAGAGATATGACTCTTACAAGTAGACTACCCAAAAATGGGTGTGCGGCTGGACATACTCTATGAGAGTAAACTGAACGAAATGACTCAAACCAAATGAAATAGCTACAAAAGGACTTCCATGCCTTCTTCCTCTATTCTTGAGTGTCCTCCCTTGCCTCTTTTGTAGCCAAGTGACTAAAAAATCTCATGATGAGTTTGAGAGCTCTTCTCCATCATTTCTCCACTACTTTGGATAGCCACTCCTCTTACAGTTCAGTTTTTTTGGATTTGATTCTCTTTTGAATGATTCTCTTTTGGCCTCCACTACTTGCTGAAGTAAATGCTTCTATTTTTCATTTTTGTATTTTCCTTCTACTTGAAGAAAATCCTTTTTGCAAAAAATATATACGAGCTTACTTCTTTATTTTTAACACATAGCTCCAAGGAGAGGCAAAAAATAGCATAAGAAGAACGTAAGCAGGGATTGATCTCATGAACATTCTATTCACAACAGCTTGCCTTAACCAGCACATGAACATGATGCCGCATGGGAATTGATCTGACGACATCCAAAACTTGTCTAGAGCGCTACTGTAGCACACAAGTAAAAGGATCCTAGTACTAGAGGATATCAAGTCAAGTGTTGAGCTCATATCGTCTTCGAACTCATGGATGTTAGATATGCTCAATACTCCACCCTCATGTGACCACAAATGATCCATGGTGCTCTAAGTTGTAAGGCCCCCATTATGAGGAGAAGCCATTATGAGAGCCCGGACATTTGTGGAACCCTAACTTCCAAGTTAGATGAGGTCTATGTGTGACCGTTGATGGTTATAGATGGTCTTTGTGAGCCTAGCCGTCAGGTTAGGTAGGGCATAAACTTCCAGGCCATTGGGTTATCATTTAAGGTGAAAATAAAGGCCCTGTGGCGTCGCACGGTTTCCCCATAGAACCTTAATGGGGGGAGTGCAGAGGGGGGCTTGCCCCCTTCTGCGGGGTCCGGGGGGCCTATCCCCCCGGCCCGTAGGGCCGAGATGGTAGGACTTCTGGTCGTGGAGATATTGTCGGATCATATATTTTACCGACTAATTTGTATCTCCCGACTACGTTTATCTATACCGAACCGCCTTGTAAAAGCTATATAAGCACAGCCCAGGTTGAGCTTTATATAGCATTGCGCACTAGTAAGCCCTTCATCTAGAGTCTGTCTAGATCGCCATCTAAGCTCCACAGTGGGAGCGCACGGGTGGACAGCACCATCATTGTAACTGCATTATGCTTTGCAATCTGAGAATTTGAGTTCTCTACCTCTCAGTCTGCGTCTATCTTTGTCTGCGTTTTTTCTCTCAACTCTGTCTACAGGTCTATTCCGCTGTGCTGTTATTTTTCTTACATGGTATCAGAGCTCAGGAGGCTCTGAGTGGTGCAGAAGCAGAAATGCAGAGGTTGCAGAGTTCTGAACAACAAAAGAGAGAAGATGTCAAGTGGTGCGTCATCATCTACGACTGGGGGCCAAGGTGGTTCATCAACAGGAGTAGGTGGCACACAAGCAGGAGCAGCAATGATGCCGATCATCCCAACATTGCGGATACAGCCACCAGCCTTCACAGAAGGTAAACTTGATGGTACGAACTACACCCTGTGGAAGTTCAAAATCACTTCTATTCTTGATTCATATGAGCTTTTGGAGACTGTTCTTGGGACTGATCATGAGCCCCAAGAAAGACCTGATCCAAATACTCCTGGTCGAATGATTCCTCCTGATGCTGATCTTCTACATGCTTGGAAACGTAGAAATGCAGATGCACTCTGTGCTCTTGTTACAAGTACCTCTGATAGTGTTCTGACTCTCATTCAGCATACTACGAAGGCATGTGAAGCATGGAACATATTGAGAAATCAATATGAAACTCGTAATCAGACACGGATTCAGAACTTGGAGAATCAGCTTGCAGCAGAACGGTTTGCTGATGGGGAGACTGCAGAGGTGTTTATCACTCGCATAAAGAATCTACGAGATCAAATGGCGGGAGCAGGTGTTCAAAAGTCAAGTGAAGAGCTAGCTCGACGTTGTCTTCGAATTTGTCCACCTAAGTTTGATGGTCCGGTAACTGCTCTTAACACTCAAATCAGACCTCAACCACTAACTTTTGAAGAATTCAGTGCCTTACTCATGGAGGAGGAGTTGCGGCTCAAGGCAAGGAGTGGTGGTAGCAAAGGAGATGCTGCATTCACAGCAAATGCCAAAGGAGGCAAAACAGACTCTTCAAAAGATGGAGACAAAAAGAAGAATGATAAAAAGAAGTTCAAGGGAGAGTGTTTCCACTGCAAGAAGAAGGGACACAGAATCCAAGACTGTCGCATCAAGAAGGCAGAAGAGAAGAGTGGCTCTTCAAAAGGTGGCAAGGGCAAGGAGTCTGCCAACACAGCAGAAACAGAGCTTGAGTTATTTGTTACGATAGAGGAGGTGTTCTCCTCGGCTGAAGATTCAGGAACAGATGACTCATGGGTGTTGGACAGCGGTGCATCTCGTCACATGACGAGTAGAAAAGACCTTTACAGTTCCTTACAGCCTCTAAAGGAACCCATCACAGTAAAGGTAGGAAACAATGCAAGATGTCCTGCAGAGGGTGAAGGTACGGTTTCTTTCATTAACTCTAATGGCGATATCAGAAAGCTTTCAAATGTGCTATATGTTCCACAAATAAAACGAAATCTACTTTCAGTAGCTTCTATAATTGATCAAGGTCATCAAGTATCTTTCAGTAAGACAGGAGCTAAGATTATGGACGGTAACAACAACATTGTTGGGACTGGCATAAGGAGGAACAACCTATATGAGTTGTGTGCTCTTACAGCCACTACAAATGTGGGCTTTAACAAGTAAGCTATGGCATGAGAGATTCGGCCACATTGGATACCCTGTACTGAAGGAGATGCATCGCAGAGGTATGGTTGCACACCTACCATCGATTGCAGAAATGAAGGAACCATGTGAAGCTTGCATGATGGGCAAGCAACAGAGGAAGGCATTTCCACAAGAAAGCAAGAACAGGGCAAGCTATCCTCTAGAGTTGGTGCATGCTGACTTGTGCGGAAAAATGCCTACACAGGCCTTGGGCGGATCTTCCTACTTCATGTTACTTGTCGACGACTATAGCAGGAAGATGTGGGTGTACTTCCTTCGCGATAAGGCTCAAGCTTTTGGTAAGTTTAAAGAATGGCTTCAGCTTGTTGAAATTGAAACAGGGAAGAAGATGAAGAAATTCAGGACAGACGGTGGTGGTGAGTTCACATCAATAGAGTTTGAAGATTTTTGCAAGAGTAAGGGAATCAAGCATCAACTCACAGTGGCACATAGTCCTCAACAGAACGGTGTTGCAGAACGCCGGAATCGAACCATCATGGAGATGGCAAGGTGCATGTTGAAAGGAAAGGGTTTGCCTAATCAGTTTTGGGCAGAGGCTGTCAACACTGCTGTCTACATCTTGAATCGAAGCTACACCAAGGCACTTGATGGAAAGACTCCACAAGAAGCCTACACGGGTAAAAAGCCTTCTGTTTCCCATTTCAAAGTATTTGGAAGTGAATGTTATGTACATGTTCCAGATAGGGAGAGAAACAAGCTTCAACCAAAAAGCATCAAATGTATCTTCTTGGGGTACAGCGAAGATAAGAAGGCTTATAAGCTTTATGACCCTGAGGCTAAGAAGATCATGGCGAGTCGTGATGTGGTGTTCAAGGAGGAGCAGCCACATGCAGTGGAGGAGGATAAGAGAGCTTCCACTTTATCATCAAGCGAAGGGGCAATCCACTATGAAGCTGGCCCAAGAGCTATCCCTTCTACACAAGAGAAGGAAGCATCATCTTCAGATGATGAGTCTAAAAGTCACCAACCTGCTGACACCCAAGTGGAAAAGCCATTGCCACGTTGGGTGAGGCAGTTCTATGATTCTGCAAACCCCATCCCACAGTCACTAGAACAGGTTGCAGATGGACCGAGGCGATCACAGAGAATAGAGGAACAGAGACGGGCAAGCACCCATATTGTAAACACAGCCTTGATGGCTGATCTCATTCAAGAAGAAGCGAAGGAACCAAGCAATGTGGAAGAGGCACTCCATGATCCGAATTGGAGGGCTGCCATGCAAACAGAATACAACAATATCATGAAGAATGGAACTTGGGAGCTAGTGGATCGACCCCCTAAGCGTAAAGTCATTGGCACCAAGTGGGTTTGGAAGCTAAAGTACAAGGCTGATGGTACTCTAGAAAAATATAAAGCAAGACTTGTTGCACAGGGCTACTCACAAGTTGAAGGCATTGACTTTTGTGAATCATTTGCCCCGACTGCAAGAATGACTACTATCCGAGTAGTACTAGCTGTGGCTGCACATAAGCATTGGCCAGTCTATCACATGGATGTTAAATCAGCGTTCCTGAATGGAGACCTCAAGGAGGAGGTATATGTGTCTCAGCCACCAGGGTTTGAGGCTCCCCATTCACAGAACAAGGTATGTAAGCTGAAAAAGGCATTATATGGGCTAAAACAAGCCCCTAGAGCATGGTACCAATGGATAGATAAGTATCTCTTGAATCTAGGGTTCAAAAGATGTGCTTCTGATGCTAGCTTGTATGTTCTAAAGAAAGGAGGGAAGACAATTGTGCTTGTACTCTATGTAGATGACCTTGTGATTACAGGAAATGATGATGCTCTTCTTCAACAAACAAAAGATGCCCTGAGTTCAGAATTTGAAATGACAGACTTGGGCTTAATGCATTATTGCTTAGGTCTTGAAGTTTGGCAGGAACCAGGGAAGATTTTCATCTCTCAACAAAAGTATGCAAGGCAGATATTGAAGGCATTCGACATGGAGGATTGCAAGGAAATTTCTACACCCATGGAGGTCAACACAAAATTATCTATTGAAGATACTTGACCTCCAGTGGATATTGGAAGATACAGGAAATTAGTTGGAAGTCTCATCTACTTGTGCAATAGCAGACCAGACATCTCTTATGTTGTTGGAGTAGTAAGCAGGTTCTCTAATAAACGTTGCCAAACTCATTGGAAGGCAAGCATGCGGATACTCAGGTATGTGAAAGGAACCACTGATTATGGTATTCTTTATGAAGAAGGATCATCTCTTGCCGGATACTGTGACTCAGATTGGGCAGGAGATATTGATACCAGAAAATCAGTTTCTGAATATTGCTTTTCTTTAGGATCAGGGATTTTCTCTTGGATCAGTAAGAAGCAACCGACTGTAGCATTATCTTCTACTGAAGCTGAGTACAAAGCTGCATGCGTTGCAGCATGTGAAGCAGTATGGTTGAGGAGGACCCTATGGCACATAGGAATACAAGGACAAGAGGCTACAGAGTTGAAGTGTGACAACCAAAGTTGCATGGCCATCGCCAAAAATCCTGTTTTCCATGCACGTACGAAGCACATAGAAATCCAGTATCACTATGTGCGTGAGTTGATTGAGGACGGGGTCGTGGAGATAACCTATTGCCCTACTGAAGAAAATGGAGCAGACATCTTCACCAAGGCTCTTGGGAGAGAGCAACTTCTTCGACACTGTCCAAAGCTTGGGATTGGACCAAGGAGGTAGTTCACCATTGGGTGGACATTGAGGGGGGGTGTTAGATATGCTCAATACTCCACCCTCATGTGACCACAAATGATCCATGGTGCTCTAAGTTGTAAGGCCCCCATTATGAGGAGAAGCCATTATGAGAGCCCGGACATTTGTGGAACCCTAACTTCCAAGTTAGATGAGGTCTATGTGTGACCGTTGATGGTTATAGATGATCTTTGTGAGCCTAGCCGTCAGGTTAGGTAGGGCATAAACTTCCAGGCCATTGGGTTATCATTTAAGGTGAAAATAAAGGCCCTGTGGCGTCGCGTGGTTTCCCCATAGAACCTTAATGGGGGGAGTGCAGAGGGGGGCTCGCCCCCTTCTGCGGGGTCCGGGGGGCCTATCCCCCCGGCCCGTAGGGCCGAGACGGTAGGACTTCTGGTCATGGAGATATTGTCGGATCATATATTTTACCGACTAATTTGTATCTCCCGACTACGTTTATCTATACCGAACCGCCTTGTAAAAGCTATATAAGCACAGCCCAGGTTGAGCTTTATATAGCATTGCGCACTAGTAAGCCCTTCATCTAGAGTCTGTCTAGATCGCCATCTAAGCTCCACAGTGGGAGCGCACGGGTGGACAACACCATCATTGTAACTGCATTATGCTTTGCAATCTGAGAATTTGAGTTCTCTACCTCTCAGTCTGCGTCTATCTTTGTCTGCATTTTTTCTCTCAACTCTGTCTACAGGTCTATTCCGCTGTGCTGTTATTTTTCTTACAATGGATTCATCATATCATCAGAATCCGTTTTGGCCTATTGGCACAGCATTTGGGATTAAAAGCTTCCAAACTAGCGCTGCTCATTAAGTTTTTCTTTTTTTTGGGTGCTGTTCATTATCCATCATTAAGAAGGAGAGACGAAAGGATCATTACATAATTAGCTACAACCAGCAATCGGCCCTGAGACCAGGTAGAGCGAGAAATTTCAACGACCATGGAGCTCTGCTATCCTCGCTATTCACGGGTTGCAGTTGACCATAGCAAAAGAATTGCTTTCAGAGGGTTTCATATTTGGAGATTATGGAATTTGAACCTGTAATCTGACTGTAAAGATCCTCTCTTGTATCCACTTATCATCCAGCGAGCTGAAACTAAAAGCTGTCAAGGGCCATATATAATATGATACTGTGGAGTTTTGATTGTGCTACCTACTTTACTGAAGAAAAATCACATGTATATGATTTGCACCTGTATCATGGAGGAAAATATTTTCCTGCAGATGTTTTTAAGCTCCACAAGGCACGTGCACGTGTTCAAGTTCCAGGAGTCGACCCATCAGCCTCTAATTAAATAATTATGTCAAAGAAAGAAGATATTTTCATGCGTTGGATGCAATGGCTCAAACTCATGCATCAAGATCTAGAGCATATCCTTCTATTCACAGTCCGACGGTCAAGGTTACCACGGACTGTGGTCAAGGTTACCAATCTCAGGACCTAAATAAGGCAACAAAAACTTGATTTTTGCTATTAGTGCTGCACACGGGGTTCGAACCCACACCTCAAGTTTAGAAGCATGGTGTTTTATCCATGACACCCATTGTGTCATTGTTGATTAGTCAAACGCTGCCGGATTTCTTATCAAAAGTTAAAAGAAAAAAATTCTTCAACTGATGGCATCCTGGACTTGAGCACCTGTTCTCAATTTGCCAGGCAAAGGAGCTACACATGATGGTTTTGGATCTGTCCTGAGCGCGTTCTCATGTAAACATTTTTTATAAGTCCTTTGGTGATCAAATTCAAGCCAACTTTGAAATCAAGCCAAAGTCTTTGAAGAATGACTCTTCCTGAGGATCAATGGAAGAACGTAGCTCTATTTGGAGATAAGTGTTTTCCAAAGTTAATGCTTGGTTTCAATATTTATTTTGCTCTATGCTTTCTTGTAGGATGCATTTTTTATCATTGAAGTATAGTAGTAAACTTCATTTTTGATAATCTTGATGCAAATTATGGAAACCTACATGAAAGAGCATAAAGATATTGAAACACTCATTAAACACAAGTATAGGCATGCATATACGAAAGATTGTTTGTGCATGGATGATTGGATGCACATGTCAAGCTCAAGAATTGCTTGAATTAGGTTTGATGCATGAAAGGAGAATGCCAACACGTGCATGCACTCACATGCATTTGCATGCAAGAAGAGATATTTTTATATGCATGATTGTTGGTTAAGTAGTTGAATACTTATATTAAGCACTTTTCTGAGGATGAGAAAAGTATGCTTGGTTTTGTTTAAGCTAATTAGAGCTTAAAGAAGAAATCCAAGTAATCTTTAGGAATCAAGATATTTTCCTAAAAAGATATATCAAAGTAATATTTAGGAATTAAGATACTTCCTAAAGATAAGCCACCAAAGAAAATAGTCTGGTTAACTATTTCCTTGGATTAAAAAGAAATATCTTTTGGACAAGCAAAAAAGCCTTAAGTCTTGGTCTTGTCCAGAAGTCAATAAATTCTTTTGAAGATCTATCCAGTAAAGGAAAGGATTCCAAGATGAATCATTGGATTGGAAAGCAAAAGATTCCAAGATAAATCATTAGCTTAGTATTACTTGATTCCTTGACAGGAATCTAAAATTTTTTGAAAGAAAAGTCTCCCTAGATGTAAGACTTGAATCTTTCCAGTAAGTTTTATAGCAAGTAGTTCCCAACAGTTCCTAAACCTTTGGTATGGGTACTTAAGTCCAAATAGTGATATAACCTAAAGGTATATCAAAGATTCTTAGCATTGGAATATGAGAAGCATCAGAGTATGCTTGGACTGAAGTTCAGGAAAAGATCTCTAAAAATCCTGTAGGTAAAAAAAGAAGCTTTAGATAGTTTGAGAGATCTTAAAGATAAAGACTAAGTCTTTATTTTAGTCGCAAGGTCAACTAGACTTGATCAATCTTGGCCATAATTTTCTAAGAATGTGCGATTGGAACTACTCTGTAGTATTGACAATAAAATTCCTTTTGGAATTATTCACTCAAGTTCCATTTATCCAATGGAAAACTGTTCCAAGTCTGAACAGAGTGAGGAAATTCCAAGAATGTAGTCTGTAACCGTGAAGATAGTACTTAAGTCTGTGGAAGGAAAAACATAATGTTTGCCTATCCTTAAAGGGATTTTGGTACAAATCCAGAAAGCATGAGCGGATGCTTTAGACTTAAGCAGTAAAGAGATTCCTATAAAGTCCTCAAGGTAGCTACTTAAAAGCTTTTGTTAGAAAGGAATCTAAAGACAAGAAATGAAAAGCTCTTGTCACTACAAATTGGTCAAGGATAAACCAATTGAACTTAAATTTGTGAAAATTCAAGTACTTGGAATTCTTATTGGTTTTCATTTGAAAACCCTAGCAAAGAAGGATGACTATTCCATCAAAAGCTTTTCAAGTTTCCGAAGGAAAGCACAAGATTGTGAAACGATCATGTGAAGGGATCAAAACCTAGAAAATCTAGTTAGAGTTAAGGCCTGAAACTTCAAAATTCTCGAAAAGAAATGAAGCAAGAAGGTTCTCTATCAAGAGATGTTTAGACTTTAGGATAATATTTCTCTCACACATCAATGTGAATATAAAATAGGGTGGTATGGGACACCAAATTTTATACTCAGATTGATGTAGGAAAGATGGTATGGGACATTGGACCATGGGATGATAATTATCTTTTAGTCCTAGATTGGATCTTGAAGTTAGGCTTAATCCTCAAGGGAATTAAGACTTCAAAGAAGGAGTTTAATTCAAGAAGGATGAAAATAGTATCTCAAGATACTTCAAGATAACTTCAAGTTCAAGGAAACAGAAGAGATGAAGTAAGTAACTTCCAAGATCTTCTTGAAACACTTCAAGATAAAGTGTGGTCAATTCAGAAATATTTCATAATTTTCAAAAAAAGTTGGACTTTGATTCTGAGTTCATCTTTTCAACCAAGGATTTGGTTGACTAAGTCAAGCATCAAATTCCTAGTGTAACTTGGTAAATTCACTCTTTTGACTCAAAGAAATGCACAAGAAATGCATTCCCAGTAAGGAATCGGAAAGATTGAATATGACATAAACTTA
Source organism: Ceratopteris richardii (assembly GCA_020310875.1). Taxonomy (NCBI): domain Eukaryota; kingdom Viridiplantae; phylum Streptophyta; class Polypodiopsida; order Polypodiales; family Pteridaceae; genus Ceratopteris; species Ceratopteris richardii. The sequence continues at coordinate 192,169,637 of CM035413.1, read as the reverse complement.
GTCTCAAGTGAAGCATTATTTGAATACAAAACTCATCAACAGAACCTCAGTGGATCGACAAACTGATGTTGGTTACCACATGAGTATCTTGTGGTTGGATGATGTTTTCAAGTTGCTTTGAATCTTTTTGAGAATCAAGCTTATTTCTCTTAAAGATAGAAAAATTGCTTCAATATCCTGTTGAAATAGATCTTTGAGAAGTTAAAAGTCCTGGGTCATCTAGACTTTGAGTCATAGCAAGTTTACATGTCTTCGAAGTATGAATTGGTTGTACAGAGTTTTTAGTTATTTCTTTCCACTTTCCAAATCTTTTGGAATTGGCTCAGATATGGTATCTGTGCACAAACATCCAAGTTAGATGTTTGGGACAACCAGACTTCAAGTTCTCCAAAATAAATTCAAGTGAATCAAGAGTTCTCAAAGTCTTATAAGGGATAAAAATCCCACCTTCATTACTAAGTCCGTGCACTAGTCATGCCCAGAAATGGACTAGTAAGTTGAATCCACCTAGTTCACATGTTTGTGCCTAGATCGCATGTTGAGAAATTGTGAATTGGCCAGGGATGTTTTTGGATTCACCCTTATTATTCATTTACTACTTTGTACTTTGACTACTTTATCAAAATGCAAAGTGAGATAGTGTTTTGGAATCATTTGGACAGGGATGGCACCATAGAGATGAGACATGTTCTTCGAGTTCTAGGACATGACCATGTTCTTCCAGTTTCAGAACATGAGGCTTAGGGGTTTCCTATAGTAGATATATAGCTCTATTTTCAAGGACGAAAATATTTTTCCAAGGGGGGAAGAATGTAATAAAGTAAGTCTGTGATCTAAGGATCCAATCGATTCACATGGATCTGAAATCGGACACCGTTTGGTCATCCGTGTGTATGACCAAAGATCTCGGGTTTAGACTTACTAGGAGGTCTTGTGCTCTTGTGAACAAGTGATCCACTTAGCTTAGTGGTTAAGTCTCAAGGATGTGAAGGAGGAGGTCTTGGGTTCCATCCCCATGGGGGACATGGGGAGAGTATTTTGCCCAAAGAGATATAGAGCCTTCGAGAAGCATCCACTTGAGTTAACTGGAGTTAACTGGGACACTTCGCACACATGCAGTTACATGGCCGAAACTTGGATGGTTATTATCCACCTGCCCAAGAAGGCGGGAGAGAGCTATATATAGATGTTGGAGAATTCCCCTCTTATTCGAAGTGGAAAGTGTAGAAGACCTTCTCAGGATCAAGACTTTTGCCAACAGCTGAACCTTCAAATGAAAACTGGTACCAACTGAAAAATGCAATGAACTTGAACTTTGGTCGCTCAAACTAGACACCTATAGATTTCAAATGACCTATCAAACACTCAGTTTGGAGTAGATTTGGGTTGGCAACTCTTTGATTCAAAACAGGCTACGTGTCCACTCAGTTAGGCTGAAAACTAGACTTCACTAAAACCTGAATAACTCACAGAAGATAAAGTATTTGACAAAAATGTTCTAGAGCAAGGAATTGCTGAAGATAGGCTTTCCAATGAATGTTTAAACACTAAAATTGGATACATATATTGAGCAATATGACTCTCACGAGTAGACTACCCAGAAATGGGTGTGCAGCTGGACATACTCTATGAGAGTGAACTGAACGAAATGACTCAAACCAAATGAACTAGCTACAAGGGGACTTCCACACCTTCTTCCTCTATAATTGAGTGTCCTCCCTTGCCTCTTTTATAGCCAAGTGACCAAAAACTCTCATGATGAGTTTGAGAGCTCTTCTCCATAACTTCTCCATTACTTAGGACAGCCACTCCTCTTACAGCTCAGTTTTTGGATTTGATTCTCTTTTGATTGATTCTCTTTTGGCCTCCACTACTTGTTGAAATAAATGCTTCCATTTTTCATTTTTGTATTTTCCTTCTACTTGAAGAAAATCCTTTTTGCAAAAATATATACGAGCTTACTTCTTTATTTTTAACACTCCCCCTCAAGCTCACATGTGAGCTTGCACCTTTAGCCATATCCTGCAAGTTGATGTCATCCTTGAACCTCTTTAGCTTAGAAGCATATAAGAACTTTGTAAATATTTCTACAACCTGGTCATTATTTCCAATGAACTTTATATCCACATCCTTGCTCAAAACTTTATTTCGAACATAATGATAATGCACTTCTATGTGCTTGCTTCATGCATGAAACATTGGATTGTTTGTCAAGTGAATGCTTGACATGTTGTCACCATAAATTGGAATGGTCTCCACCTTCATATCAAGATCAGCCAAGAGCTTCGTAATCCACATGGCTTCACAAGTTGCAAAGGCTAATCCTCTATATTCAGCTTCTGTCGATGATAGTGCAAAAGTAGGTTGCTTCTTCGAGCTCCATGTGATAGGTTTGCTACCTATCATGAACACATAACCTGAAGTGGATCTTCTATCTTCCTTTGAACCAGCCCAATCAGCATCACTGAAGCCCTTTACCTGCAATTCTTCATCATGTCTATAAAACAAGGCATGATTGATTGTGTGCTTCACATATCTTAGCACTCGTTTGGCTGAATTTAAATGTTCACTTGTAGGAGCTTGCATAAATTGAGAAAGAACTCCAACAATATAACACAAATCTGGTCTTGTGATCATAGAATAGATCAATGAACATATAATACTCCTGTAAGTAGTTACATCATGTAACTTCTCTCCATCATTTGAGCATAGCTTCACATTTGTGTCTATAGGTTGAGTGAGTGGTTTGCATTCACTCATTCCAAATCTGAAGAGAACATCCAACAAGTACTTTCTTTGCATCAAGTAAATGCCATCTTTTCCATAGACTATCTCAATGCCTAAAAAGTATTTCAGTTCACCAAGATCTGATTTTAAACTCCTTACCGAGTTTTCTTTTTATCTCTTGTATGCCTGTAACATTACTTCCTGTTATGATGAGATCATCAATGTATATGCAAATATATATCTGCTTGCCTTCTTCTTTCTTCATGTAGAGAGAGGGATCTGCATTACTTGGACTATACCCACACCTTCTGAGGTACTCGACCAATCTTTGATTCCAAGCATGTGGTGCTTGCTTCAGCCCATACAAAGCTTTCTTCAATCTACAAACAAAATTTGGATGCTTTCTATCTTCAAATCCAATCGGTTGACTCATGTATACCTCTTCTTGAAGTTCACCATTGAGAAAAGCATTTTTATGTCAAGTTGGTACAATGGCCATCTCCTTGTTGCACTCACTGCAATCAAGGTTCTAATTGTTCCCATCCTTGCAACCGGGCTCAAAGTCTCTTCATAGTCGATGCCGTGAGTTTGCTTGAATCCTTTTGCTACTAGTCTAGCTTTATGCCTAGCTAGAAAACCATCAGCATTTCTCTTTATTTTAAACACCCATTTATTTGGAACAATCTTCATACCTTCAGCGTTTGGAACTAGCTCCCATGCGTGATTGTCCTTGAGAGCTTTTATCTCTTCTTGCATAGCTTCTTGCCATTCTTTTTGTGTACATGCTTCTTCATATGCATCCGGTTCTTTATCTTTGACCACCTGTGTCATATATGCAAAATGCTTTGCAATAAAACTATCATAGCTCAACCTTTGAATTGGATACCTTGCTCTTGAAGACCTCCTTTCATTTTCTTTTGAATATTGCTTCTTCAACCGGTTCAGCTTTACCTTTGGTGTAATCACCTCTTCATACTCTTCTTCACTTGCATTTGAATCACTATTTTGGGCAGCATTTTCAACTTCAAATCTTTCATAACCTGATGTTGGTGATGAGGAATGACTCCTTAGTCTCCCCTTCCATGTTGAGCTTTCTCCAAGTGATGTAGAAGCTTTTGGACCTGACATTTGAGTGCTTGTTTGCTGAAATTCTTCTTGGACAGAACCTCCATCATCTTCGCAATCTTCTTCAAGAATCTTCTCTTTCCCTTTGTCTCCAAACCATGGTCTTAGCTCATCAAATACCACATCTCGTGAGACTCGTAGCTCCTTTGTCACCGGATTGTAGCACCTGTATCCCTTTTGCTCCGATGAATAACCAATGAAAATACATTTTTTTGACTTTGCCTCCATCTTTGTCCTTAGTTCTTGAGGGATGTGAACATAACACACACATCCAAAAACTTTGAGATGTGTAAGGTCAGGTTTCTTACTGGAATAGACCTCCTCGGAGTTAGATTATGCACTCCACCTGTTGTGCACTTGTTCATCAAATAAACGGCCGTACTAGTTGCTTCAGCCCAATAGTTTAGTGGCACCTTCATCTCGTTGAGCATGCGTCTTGCAACTTCTGTGATATGTCTATTTTTCCTTTTAGCTATTCCATTTTTTTGAGGTGTGTACCTACATGTAAATTGTCATTTGATGCCATTTTCATAAAGAAAATCTGAAAATTCTTGGGAGAAATATTCTCCTCCTCCATCGGACCTCAAGGTGTTTATGTAGCGTCTTGTTTCCTTTTCTACATGTGCTTTAAATCTCTTGAACATGGAGAACACATCTGATTTTTGTTTTATGCAAAACATCCATACTTTTCTTGAATGATCATCAATAAAAGTGACAGAATATCTATTACCACCCACTGATGGTTGTTGTGATGGTCCCCATACATCCGTGTGTATCAAGTTGAGGACATTCCTTGCCACATAGTTGCTCTTCTTGAATGGTTGTCGAGTTTGCTTTCCTAGTTGGCATGCTTCACAAAACTCATGTAGTCCAACATCATTGAATCTTGGAAGACCTCTTACCACTTCATGGTTGCTCATGTCCTTGAGTTTGGGAATGTTGATATGTCCAAACCTTTTGTGCCACAAATCGATTTCAGCAATCCTCTTATTTCCAAACTGAATATACATCACCTTTCCATGTGGTTGTTGAGTGTCCAAAGTGAACATCCTTCCTTCTTTCCTTCCTTGAGCAATGAGCTTGAATCCTTCTTTTGGATTCTTTATAAAGCATCCTTTTTCATTGAAGAGAACATGATATCCTTTCTCTACCATTTGTCCTACTGAAATCAAATTCTTTGCAATAGTAGGAACATGAAGAACATCAGTCAATACCTTCTTGTCTCCAAGCTTGATATCTCCAACTTGCTCAATTGCGTGTTGAGTCTCATCGCCGGTCTCCACACATCCTTTTCCACTTGGAGCTTGTAGCTTTGTGAATAAATCTCCTTGGCATGTAATATGGTTGTTGCAACCTGAATCTATGAACCATTTTTGATCATCACTTCTTCAGTTGTTGTAGTCATGCTTCATGGCAAGCATGGTTTGCTTGTCTCCTTCACTTGATGTACTCGCATAGTTATTTTGGCTCCTTTGGTTGCCTCCATTCAGCCTTCCATTCTTTTGCCAACAATCATTTGCATAATGTCCTAGTTTACCACAATGATAACATGTTATACCTTTATGGGGATTGTATGAACCTCGACCTCTTCCTCTATTTCTTCCTCGACCTCTTCCATGTGTGTTGTCATTTGAGTTATCCTTGTTGTCCAAGTTGTGTTGGCTGAAATTTGTGTTGTTGTAGCTTCTTCCTCTTCCTCTCGAGCCTCCTCTTGAGTTCCTTCCTCTACCTCGACCTGCATATAACATTTGACTATGGCTGTCCTTACCTTTGTTGCCTTCTCCTTGTTGACCAACCTCTTCAGCCACAAGATTTGGTATAATCTCGTCGAATGTTGGGAGATGATCTCTATAAGGAATGTTTGTGATGAGGGGCTTCCACTTTTCTTCACTCTTCAAGCCATTGAGGGCTGTTTGGACGATGTCTTCCTCTTCTATCTTGCATCCAACTGATGCTAGCTGATCTTGAAGCTCCTTAATCCTCAATGTATACTCACTAATGCTTTGGTTTGAGCTTTTCCTCATGTTGTTGAGCTCGTTCCTGAGTTGCATCCTCCGAGACCTTGTTGAGGTAGCATAGACCTTTTCCAATGCTTCCTAAACTTTTTTGGCTGTTTCTAAGCTTTGCGCATGACCAATCATAGTGTTAGAAATAACTTGTGAGATGAGGAACATCACCCTTCGATTCTATTGGAGTTAGACATCTACGGAAGCACGCGAACAACACGAGGAAGAAGAAGAAGCTTGGAGCACAACACACAAGACTGAATGTATTACTAGAGAATGTACAAAGATTAGTAGCCCATTAGGGCAATAGGCATATATACAAGCCGGGGGAAAAAATGCATCTCCAACATCATGAAGACTCAATCGTAAACCTGTCTCCATAGGAGTGGCAATAGGCTTATAGTCTTCAAGGCCAAAACACTGCAATAATGTGTCAATATATTTTGTTTGACACAAAGCCAATCCACCATCAAGTTGCATAAACTGAATGCCCAAATAGTGATGCAAATGCCCTAAATCACACATCTCAAATGAGGCATGCAAATCAACCTTAAAATCAGCAATATGCTTCTCAATAGGGCTAGTGAGCAGCATGTCATCAACATAGACAACAATGATCAGAAGCACATCATTAGCACGCTTAAAATATAAGGTGCTCTCAGTTGGACTGTTCACAAAGACATATGCAATCAGATAGGCATGTATCTTTTCATACCAAGCATGTGGTGCTTGCTAAACCATATAATGCCTTCTTTAACCTGCACACTTCGTTTTCATGCCCTTTCTGCACAAAACCACAGGGCTGAAAAACATACACTTCTTCATGCAAGTCACCATTCAGAAATGCAATTTTAATGTCCAACTGATGTACATTCCAACCATGATGGGCTGCAAGTGCACAGATGCTCCGAACAGTAGTCATACGACATGTGGGTGCAAAGGTCTCATCAAAATGAATGCCTCTTTCCTGTGCATAACCCTTTGCAACAACCCTAGCCTTATACCTGTCAACTATACCATCAGGTTTACGCTTCAACTTGTATACCCACTTAGTACCAATGGCTTTCTTGCCAGGAGGCAAGTCACATAAAGACCAAGTACCATTCTTCATTATAGCATCATATTCAGATTGCATAGAAGCCATCCAATTTTCTGAATTTTGTGCTTCATCAAAAGAAACAGGCTCATTCTCATCACAGAGACTAGATGCAGCCATAGCATAGTATTCAGATGCAAAGGAGGCACTATGAGAGCCTGAACTAGTACGATATGACAAAGGTGCATCTAATTTGCTGTCATGCAAAGTCTGCACCAGCCATTATGGCATAGTTTTTGCCTCCTCAATATCAGCTCTCTCATCAACAAGTGCATCATGTAAATTTGCATAAGAAATGGGATTATCTGCATCATTACATGAAACCTGCAAAGGCTGAGAAGTTGTCTCATTAAGACCAGCAGTGGACTGTCCACCTGTAAAAAGAGGCATCAAAGTATTATACATGTCTCTGGAGCTAACAGATGTCTCCTTAGTACATGAAAGCAATGGTTGAAGATCTAACCAGAATGCGTTTAGTCTGTGGATGATACAGACGATAGCCTTTACTTTCAGAACTGTACCCAACAAAAATACATTTTACTGCCTTATCATCCAATTTTCTGCGATGTTGTTCAGGCACTAGTGCATATGCCAAACAACCAAAAACCCGCAGATGAGCAACAGATGGCTTGCGATCATGCCAAGCCTCATATGGAGTGATAGACTGCAGTGCTTTAGTGGGACACATGTTAAGTACATATGTTGCACACATGACAGCCTCGAGCAGAAACTATGTGGTAAAGCCTGACTCTTGAACATACACTTCGCCATCTCCATGAGTGACCTGTTCTTTTGCTCAGCAACTCCATTTTGTTGAGGTGTATACAACACTGTACACTAGTGTTTTATCCCACGTTCAGCCAGAAATGCATTAAAATCAGAAGACATATATTCCCCCCCTCAATCAGAATGGAGGGTGCCCATTTTACATCCTGATAGATTTTCAGCCAAAACCAAAAATTGTTTGAAGCACAAAAACACTTCGGAATTTGCCTTCAATGGATATACCCATGCATGCCTGGAAAAACCATCAATGAAAGTCACGAAGTAAAGATAGTTTCCAAAAGAAGTTGTCTACTTAGGACCACAAACATCACTATGTACAAGCCGCAATTTCTACGTAGCCCGAACTCAACCATCTTTTGGAAAGGAGGAACGCTGCATTTTGCCCAAAATACAGCCTTCACATACATGTTTGCTAGGTGCCTCAAGCTTGGGCAAAGAAGACACCATATCAGATTTTTGCAGGTGTAGCAAACTAGCAAAATTCAGATGAGCAAAGCGTGCATGCCAAAGCTTTGCATCTTACATAGCCTGAGAATCATGAACTTCACATGCTGAATCATTCACAGATCTTTCATAGTTTATGAGCTTATACAGCCCACGACATAAAATGTCAGAAGCAATAATAACATCGCCATTTGAAAGATCATGAACTGTACATCTGTCATCAACAAATTTCACAACCAAGCCAATCTTGGCTAATGCAGAAACTGATAGCAGATTCTTCTTGATCCCTGGCACAAATAAAGCATCTGACAAGGTGAAAGAACTACCATCAGCAGTAGTCAGAATGATCTTACCAACTCCCACAACAGGATAAGAGGAGTTGTTGGCACATGTGACAGTATTCCTTGTAGGGGCAGGCTCGAGTGAAGAGAAGAAACTGCGTTGCGAGGCAATATGTTTGGTCACTGTAGCTCAGTGATGAGTAGCACCTCCTTTAATGTCAATTCCGGAAGACCTGAGGATGGTATGAAGACCTCGAACAAGTGATGGCACAAGTGCATGAGTGAGAAGCACACTAACATGCACACACATACACACACACGCGCACACACGGCAAGAACAAAGAGAGAGACAATGAAATTCTTTTAGATTACTCCAAATGTGCTCATACAAGGTCAAATCTATTACAAGCTAACCTCAAAAATGAGCTTTCTAGCTCTATTTATAGTTTTTTACTAGCTTTTGGCCATGTCCAGACCTAGTGTCCGGCCTAGTTAAAAATTAGGTTCTAGGGCCTATTTGAGGGCTCAAATGAAGTCTAAAAATAATGAAAATTCGTATGATGATACTTCTAATACTCCTCAAGCTCGGGGACTCCTCGGCTTGCACAAAATGGAGTTACAAAAAGGTGAAATGGTATTTACAATGATTTTTAGTGATGAGAATCACTGTTATGAAGATGTTGTTTTGGAAAACTTTGAATGGCCTACTTGCCAAATCTTCATTGACTACTTAGCGTTGGACATAGTATTGAACCACATCTGAAGCAAGGTGGTGTTCTTCTAGTCACAGCCCCCGTGCTAGGTCTATTAACAATGCATCCCAATCCACTGGACCTAGAACGTCTGGATGTGGCACCCGCAATTGATCTGAGTGGATGGTCCTCTCCACAGCAAATAGTTGGAGGAGATGTGAGGGCTTGGGTACGAATATTTGTGAGTGATATTCCCAGAACCCTGTGACGAACATCTCCTTGAAGGTCTGCTTGAAGCAAGCTGGGAGGTATTTTATTCTTGCGTGCCAGGCATATATTACCTTTATTGAGGGGATGGTGCTCATGTCATATACAAGGTATAGATTGCCTGCAGTGAAGCCAACTCCTGAGAAATGGGGGTCTTTGATGTTCTTGAATGTTTCGAATGTGATCAGCATTAATTGAAAGATCTTCATGCACATCCGTGCCATCACATCAGGGGTGTTCCGTAGTCGAAGGCTCCAGTGACGGATTGTAGAAATCATGTAAGCAACGGTGGGAGGTCCTTGTGGAGGTGCTAGATAGACATAATTTAACCACTTTGCACAGCCTTTGATGTCCTTGACAACAATGGTAAACTCGGGCCAGCTGCATCTTCGGAAGACTGGAACATAACAAGGGTTGTATTTGATAAATAGCAGCATGTTATTCTAGGTACGAACCATTTCAGGGTAAGTTTCTAAGAGTGGTATCCGCCAGGTATGTTGATGAATGGATCCTTTTTTAGCACTTTCAGGGATATCATTAGGGCCGAATTGTGTGGCGAAAGTCGGGGCTTTGCCACATCATCGTTGAATCTCCGCATTGTAGTTAGCCAGGAGAACACAGTATGGCACGTATTGATCATCGTTAGTGCCTATCCAACGGTGGTGTGACATGTTCCGAAAGTATTCTGAGTTTATGATAGTGTCCTCCAGTTTAGCCATTGATTGGATTTGGACTGCCACTCGATCTTCATGGGTTTTAGCTGTCTTTTCAAGTTTCTGAAGCCATTCAGGTGCTTCGACTTCCAGGGTGTCCATTCCTTTCGAGGTTTGCTGACCTCCTGGCATCGGCATAGGAACATATGGTTCCTCATACGACTTATCCACCTCAATGGGCACCAATTCATCTGGCTCTGGTTCTATAATTGGAGAGGGTTGTCTTTCATGCTCAAGTAGCTTCTTTTGCAATTCTTCCACCTGCTCCTTTAATGCCTTTACTTCCTTTGAAGTCGATGCTGTCTCTATGACCTTGGGTTGTTCCTCCTGTTCCCTGAGCTGGCGGCATAGTGCATCTCGTTCATTTTCCAGATCATCATGTGCTTCTAATAGATCGGCATAGCTTTCCAGGATTGTCTTCATTGTATCTGAGGGGACTGCTTTAAACTGTTCTGGGTCGATCTCGTGGGGGGAGCCTTCCATTGCGGCTTCTAGGTTTTCTTCATTTTGCTTCTGCAGGCGCTTGTTCTCTTCAAGGGTGGTAGCCATGTGTTTTCTAAGTAGGGTCAAATTACGCCGGACTCTTAGATTATCTGTTTGGTAGACTTCAAGTAAAGCTTTGAGTTGTTTGATGCCTGGCAACTGTGATGGTTGGGGTGTCTCCAGGAGGGTTTGATGGGCCTGTTCGAGTGTGGTGTAGCGTTGATTGAGGTCAGCATTTTTGTCTTCTATAGTTGTAAGCCGCCTTTGTAGTTGTTGGTGATTCGTAGTTAGTTGACGATGATGGTCTTCTAGAGCCTGATACTCACTCTGTAGTTGGTACACACATTGATGTAACGTCGAAAACACGTTATTTACATTAAAGAATGCAGGGAAAGGAGAAGATACAGGGGGAATGGGGAAGGGAAAGGGAGTCATGAAGGATGTGGAGTCAAGTGGTGATGTGGGTGGAGGGGGTATGGGAGATTGGGGCTGCGTGGGGGGAGCGAGTGGTGCTGTGGCTGGTGATGTTTCCATGGTGTCAAAGGTGTGTGTGACCGTGTAGATGGGGACAGTGGGTGGGGTGGATGTGATGTTCATGAATAGTGTTGTGAAAGTGGGCATGGTAACTCCTCCGAATTGGATGCCAGGAGAGAGAGTAATTCCCATGAAAATTTTGGTAGTGGTGGAAGTGGGGGTGGTAGTGCCGTGTGGTGAAGTGAAGTGTGTAGTGAGAGGTGTTGAGGGTGGTGATGTTGGTGCCTCATGATATTCCTCTGTCTGCGTAGTGTCTCCTGTTGCCGATACATTCATGTGAATCTGCTTGCCGGAGTGCATGGGACGGGTAGGCACTCGTTTCTCAAAGCGATGAATATAAGCCATAGCTGAATGAATGGCTTCATCTAAGCCTATCACGTGTGCGTGCACGTTCATGGATTCAATAAACATTTCATCCACGCCTTCCTCTGCTAACATTTGGCTCATGAGCACCTTTCTTGTCTCGAGCGACAGTTTGTGCTGTTCCTGGACTCGCTTCATGGTTTCATACAATCTTTTTATTTGTGCCGAATAGGCTGGGGCACTTGCCATTTCTGAAAGTTCTTCATATTCTTGATCATGTTCCTCATTTGCTTCTTCTTCTTTTGTCTCTTCTTCATCCTCTTCTACTTCTACTACTTCCGCTTGGGTTGGGGCTGAAGTTGTTGTAGTGTGTTGTGGTCCTTGGGTCTGCTCTGCTTCCGTCTCGAGGTTAGATTCATTGATTAGCCTAGAAATTTCTTCATCAATGAGATCATTCAGGGTATAGCCCTGTGGAAACTCCAGGTCAGAAGGGATTGGAGGGAAAACTAGATTAGGTCCTTCTGTACTCTGTCTCGGCAAGCAAATTGTAAATGGACGGACACGTCGCATTTGTGGAGGGGTCACTTCTAGTGTGGTGGTGGCTCCCCTTGCTTGGGCACACGATAATTGGACTGTACCCCTCATTTTCTTTGATGGAGGACCCGTTGTGGATAGTCTTCTCTGGAACTCCTGAGCTCTGGACCACACTAGTGCTCGTTGAATAGGCACATCATAAGCTAAGCATCTATAAATTATTTTTGTTAGTGCACAGCACCCATGAAGCACGTTCTTCTGTTTCTTATTCCATCGTTGATGGGCTAGGTGGATTTGATCTATGATCCAGTGTGGCAGATTGATTGTGAGATCCTCTGTCTCTGCCAAGTACAAGCTGAACCAAATCTTTTTTGGTGGCATCATGAAGCGTTCTTGGGCGGGGAAAGCAAAGTGTTGCATGATCGTTCGTAGGTGGAGAGCGATGGTTGGTGTCATTGTTACCATGTCCTTCAATTTGTTGAGATCCTTGTGCTTCATCCTGCCTGGAATCATTGTTTCTTCTCAGTGGGAATATGCATACCTTGCATGTTCAATGCTTCTCGTACTAGGTTGAGGGTCAGTTTGAATCTTTTGAGCTCATGGCCTGGTGTCAGTGAGGGTAACACGAAAGTACTATTGCCTCCTTTGGCTCTACTAGGGGTGATGGTACTGATAAGGTAGGAGCAACGTAGGAAATCTGGCTTAGGTAAATGTGCCTGGAAATAGCTATCCAAGCCCGCTTTGGTCCATACCGATCGCATTACTTCTGCATTCTGGTACTGCTCAAACTCACGAGTGAAGAAATGGTATCGTCCCGATTTGCCATTAAACTCAATTTCTGCCTCCCAAAAGTAGGTTCCGTCTCCCAAGGGTCCTGCGACATCACTGAACCAATGTGCGTGTTTCCCCACTTGAGAAGTGTGTCCCTGAGGAGGGTCCTGAATAGGAAGCACATGCACAGCTCAATGTCCACAATCTGGGCGCTAGACCCTGCCTGGGAACTGGTGCCTCCTGCTTCTGCCATGTTACTGTTTGCTTGCTGGTTCTGTGAGAATATAGAAGCATGCGTTAACATTGTAATGGACAAAGTAGAACAATTTTTTTCCCTGTTACAACATTAACATGAGGTGAATGATGAGTTAGCAGATCAGTGAGTGCTCGATGATTGTGTGTGTTGTTAGTGAACACGTAGTCCTATGAGCTAAGTGAAAAGATGCAGTGTGAGAATGATGACGTTAGTAGGTGGGGATGACTTTACAAATGGGGTCGGGGGGTTTATTACAAGCTTTGGGCTGCCAAACACAGTGGATGACTTTTGGTTTTGGTCTTGTAGAGACTCTGGAGGGCTTTATGAGGGTGTTTGCTTGGAAATGAGGCTTTTTAGGGACCTATTTACAAGTGATTTCGCTCGTGCTCATGGGTAAATATGTATTTGTGTGTATCAAATAAGAGGGGGCATTGGCTATTAGAGTGAGTGAACCATGTCGTGCATGGTGTGATGTGTGTGTGACTAGTTGAGCCCGCAAGCAAGCCTTGGGCACCCAAATTTGTCTTGATTGTGGGTCAACCTTCATTGACTTCCTGGGTACCCAGATAGACTTTATTTTTACAGAAGAATTTTTGGAGGATTTCTTATTAGTGTCTGGTCGTTGATCACTAATAGGAAGTTGAGCTAGTTGTTGTGGCTTGACCGCAATAGGATGCTCGCCTTTCTGCACCCACACTTGTTTTGATGGTTGAGACACCGTGCTTCGTATTTTCTTTTGGCTTCGAGCATAAGTCGTCTTCTTCTTCTGCCTTTTACCTGCCTCTGGTTGCTGCATCCCAATGGCCTTTGGAAAAGAAGGGAGTTCCATCGTATCCTTGGCTTCTTTGTTGAGATAATCATCCCTCTGCATCACATAGTTTTGGACAAGAATATCATGGTCATCTTCATGTGTACTCCTGGAAGGACCAGGAGTGTGTGCCTTTCCTAGTTCCTTGAGTGCTCCATTGTCTAACTCAACTGTAATTCGACTCTGATTCACCCATACCTGAAGAAGTCCACTTCTTAGGTTTATGTTGACTGCATGATCATAGATCCAGTCTTGACCCAAGACAAGAGGCTCAGTGAGATCCTCATCTTGACACACTAGTACTTTAACTCTCAGTAAAACGTCTTGAATGTAGAGGGGAAGTTTCACCTCACCCATGCAAGGGGTTTCCATGCCTCCCAACCCTATGAGATATGCTTCCACAGGATTGACATTTAAGTTCAGTTCTCGACAGTAAGAGAGTTTAACAACACTAGTGGCTGCACCTGAGTCAATCAAGGATCTTACAGTCCTTGCACTCGTTCCTTGTTCTATCCCTAAGGTCACAAAAGGACGTCGGTCAATTATTCTATGAGAGCTACTACCTGAAACTTCACACATGGCCATATGATATCCTTGAGCTGCATAGGCGTCTGTCCTAGGCTGATCTCTACCCAGTCTTCTTAACTTCATCCTGTGCCTCTTCTCGAAATCATTTTTCCTCTTCTTTATGTTTCTTAGTAGTGTTGAGTCAATTGAGCATTTCCTCAGTGAGGGGTTCTTGATTTAGTTTGACTCTGCATCCACTTATGTAACTAGGAAGAACATCACCTTCCAGTGTAGCTAATTGAACTACTCCACTTGTGGAGATCCTATTTATGATCATAGGTCCGTAACCTCTCTTCTCTAGCTTTCGTGCATGTTGTTTCAAAGTGTAGACTAGGACTAGGTCTCCTACCTTTAAACCCTTATCTTTCACATGTGCATCAAAATATGCTTTTTGTCTTTTCTTAGCTGCGTATATTACTGCTGTAGCTCTCAGTCTTGTTTCTCCTAATCGCTCAAGGTCAAAGATTCTAGAGGAGAGCTCATGGCCTGTGCTCTTGTGCTACTTTCAGCGTAGGTATCAAGAAGTCCAATGGTAGCACTGCATTTTGACCGAATACCATATGAAAGGGTGTGGCTTGGAGTACCATTTTATAGGCAACTCGGTATGCCCAAACAACATGGTGTAGCTGTTTGTCCCAATCAGAGTGTTTATTATTCACCAATTTAGTCAGCACATTGCATAGAATCTTATTTGTGCTTTCGGCTTGCCCATTGGCTTGTGGATGATAGGGGGCAGACTTCTTTTGTATCACTAAGAACTCTTGAAGAAGATTTTCAATAACTTCATTCAAGAAGTGAGTGCCTCTATCCCTAACTAGTTCTATAGGTAGCCCGTATCTTGTGAACACATTCTCAAATAAGAACTTAGCGATCGTTTGAGCATCGTTCCTCGTGGTGGCTTTTACCTCTACCCAGTTGGTTAGATAGTCTGTGGCCACGATGATATATTCAGCATGTGAACCCTTAGCGAGGGGATTAATAGGACCAACAAAGTCTATTACCCACTTAGAGAATGCACATCCACCCATCATAGGTTTCAAAGGCATCTCATCTTTGCGTATAGGATACTGATTTCACTAACAAACATCACACCTCTTCACATAGGTATGTGCATCCATGTGAAGGGTTGGCCACCAAAGGCCTGCAAATAGTATGGCTTTGATCACCCGATCTGGTCCAAAGTGTCCTCTTGCTACAACTTGATGAGTAGTTTACAAGATCTTGAGATATTCACTCTCATGGACACACAATCTTAGGTAACCATCCTTACCCCGCTTGTATAAGCTATCTCCAATGAGTGAGTAGTCTAGGGCTTCTTGTTCTAAACTTCTTTTCCTAGCCAAAGTCATGTCTTGAGGGAATGTTTTTGTCCTCAGAAAGGCTACTAATGGGTCACTCCAATCCGACACTAGAGACACTTGGTACAAGGTTGCGTGCTCCACAGGTGGTCTAATACGACAGACTGGGCATTCCTTGCACAACCTATGAACATCTGCTTCCATAGTTGGCCAATGCACTCCTAGTCTCCTTAGTGTCTGTATGGTTTGTTGCCTTGAGTAATGTTGCTCTAATGCACCTACATGTGCTAATTGCAACCATTTTGCATACTCATCCTCTTCCACACAACAGGCTAATATCCCTTGATCTGTATGCTTGTACATACTCCCTGCCATGATGTGGTACTTTTGGGCCTTTACTACCTCTCTATCTTGTGTGTTTATGACTGGGTGATTAGGCCCGTACGTCAATACTGACACTAGTGTCTCTTAGCCCACTGAGGTACAACTTCCAAATTAAACAGGTAAGCATCAAGAAGATCATCTGATACTCCTTGTGGGTCTTCTCCAGACGTAAGCCTAGAGAGATGGTCTACTCTCAGGTGAGTCTTTCCTTTCCTCACCACAACCTCAAAGTCATATTCCATTAGCAAGAGAAACCACCTCACCAATCTGCCTATATTGCATGGCTTGTTTACCAAGTACAACAGTGCCTGATAGTCAGTAAAAAAATTGAACTTATCTGCAAGCAAATAATGTCTAAACTTTTTCACTGCATACACCATGCCTAATCCTTCTTGTTCAGTGGTGGTATAATTTCGTTCAGCTGCATTCAATTGTCTACTAGCATAGGAAATTGGAAGATCCATATTACCATCACCAGTCGGTTGTGCGAGTACACATCCAATAGCATAATTGGATGCATCCACAAGAACATGAAAGGGCTTACTTCAATCTTGTGTGGTCAAGATTGGTGCTGAACACAATCGTGGTTTAAGCTCATTGAAGGAGTTCTCACACTCATCCGTCCACTCAAAATTAGTCAAACGTCCGTACAGAGGCTTTGCAATGATGGCGTACATGTGTATAAAGCGTTGGTAATAACCACAATGCCCCATGAAAGCTTGTACTTCCTTGACGTTCCTTGGCCTAGGTAGCTCTGCGATGGCTCTCACTTTCTCCTCATCGTGGATATGCCATTCTTTGACACTATGTGCCCTAGAATCTTGCCCTGCCTAACCATGAAAACACACTTTTTTGGGTTCAGGCACACTTGATATTCTCTACATTTGTCAAAGATTTGCCTGAGTTCAGGTATATGTGTTTGTCTAATGTTGGAATGAGCACAAAGATCATCAACGCAGACCTCTAAATTCTTCCTCAGGAACTCCTTAAACACATGGCACATCAATCTCTGAAAGGTAGCGGGTGCATTAGTGAGCCCAAATGGCATTACTCGAAAAGCAAATATGCCCCACTCTGTGGCAAAAGCCGTCTTATGCTGGTCTTCTGGAGCAATGGCTACGTGATTGTAGCCAGAAAATCCATCAAGGAAGCTATACACTTCCTTGCCTGCTACTCTTTCTAAGAGATGTTCTGTAATAGGAAGCGGATAGTTATCTTGAATAGTGGCAGCATTAACCTTTTTCAAGTTAATGCACACACGTAACTTTCCATTCTTCTTGGGCACCACTACAATGGGGGATACCCACTCAGTGTGCTCAATTTCATAAATGAATCCAGCTTCCACTAGGCGATCTATCTCTTCTTTGATCTTGGCAGCATAATTATCATTATATGTGTATGGCTTTTGCTTAGAGGGTTTGGCATCTGAGGTCATGGGGATAGTGTGTGAGCATATGTCAGGGTCTACACCTTTCAAATCCTTGTAACCCCAAGCGAATACATCTTGGTATTCTCTTAGCAAGGCAATCAACTCTTGCTCTTCTTCTTCTGTCAGGTCATGTCCTATGTAAGTGCATCTCTCTTCTCCTTCTTCTATGGCTACCACTATTTTCTTGGTGGTTTCTTTGTTATCATAGGCCTCCTCTGATTGTGCCTCGCGTTTAGGCATTCTTATCATGACTCTTCTGTCGTCTATCTCATACTTCTTAAAATTGTCAGGGACCTCAAACAAAGATTCTTCTTCTTCTGGTGGGACTTCTCTCTTCTTCCTTTTCTTAACTTTGCTCTTAGTGGTCACTTGTGTGGTTAAACTCACTTCTTTTATAAGCTCCTCCTGTCTTTGAGGATGAGCTTCTACTTCATAGAAGTATTCTTCATCTGACGCAAATGGTGGGTCCATAATGATTGACTCTAGATCGGAGTCACTTGCATCCTCAAATGCATCAGGGCTAGGTTCGCATTCTTCTAGAATTGAGTCTCCCATGATTGGCTCTATTGAGAAGACTGAAATGTCATAGCCATCCTCGTCACAGTGGGGTGTCCATTGTTCTTCATTGATGGCTACATCCATTGTTGCTAAAATCTCTGCCCAACCGTGAGGTTCAAACTCTTCGTGAGGAAATACTACAGGTGCATAGGCTGGGTCTTGGATTGATCTATGTGTTTCCTTTGCACCTACCTCTCTGGCTTTTTCTCTCTTCTCTTCTTCTACTTTGGTGTAGCTCAATGATGAGTAGCACCTCCTTTAATGTCAATCTCGGAAGACATGAGGATGGTATGAAGACCTCGAGCAAGTGAAGGCACAAATGTGTGAGTGAGAAGCACACAAACATGCACACACATACACACACACGTGCACACACGACAAGAACAAAGAGAGTAAGAAAATGGAATCACTTCTGTTACAACCAAGTTCTCATACAAGTTCAAAACTACAAGAAGCTCGCCCAAAAATGAGCTCTCTAGCTCTATTTATAGTTTTTGATTAGCTTTGGCCCTGTCCCGACCTAGTGTCCGGCCTAGTTAAAAATTAGGTTCTAGGGCTTATTTGAGGGCTCAAACGAGGTCTAAAAAATATGAAAATTGGTAGGCAATTACTTCTAAGGCTCCTCAAGCCCGAGGACTCCTCGGCTTGTACAAAATGGAGTTACAAAATGGTGAAACGGTATTTACAAGGGTTTCTAGTGATGAGAATCACTTTTAAAATGATGTAAGGTTTGGAAAAATTTTAATGGGTTGCCTCAGTGCTAGATCTGCATGTATGCCCGTACCTGCTTCTTCCCGTATGATGCCAACACTCTCCCCCCCTAGCGTCTGTGGTCTCTGACAGACCTTTGCTCCGCGATTTGATCAATGTAGTGCTGGAGGATGTCGGTTGCCAATTCTTGTTCTTTGATCCGTAGTCCCCTGATTAGGTCTCGTTGAAGGGCATCCCAATTGACTGCTCCAGGCATGTCAGGTTGTGGCGTAGTGTAGATCTCTGAATGCATTGTTTGTTCGCACGCGAATAATTGTAGCAAATGGGTTGGGTCTGGCACGAATACTTCTGAGTGTGATTCCCAAAACCCTGTGGTGAACATATCATCAAAGGTTTTCTTATAGCAAGCAGGGAGATATCTGATTCTTGCGTGCCATGCAGAAGAGACTCGTATACTTGGGGTGGTGCTCATATCATAAAGTAAGTCATAATGACCGTTTATGAAGCCTGGAATCGGAGGCTGAATGTTACATACATTGCGGAAGGTTTTGAGCACAATTTGCATCATATCCGAGATTTTGAGCATCATCTGGGCCGCTACATCTGGCATTGGGTGAAGGCGTGGCATCATGTATGCTACTGTTGGTGTGCCTGTTGGGGGTGCGATGGAGGGGTAATTCAACCATTGTTTGCAATTTGCATTGTTCTGAACCTTTATAGCAAATGCTTTCCATGATCTTCTTCTCTCCACTGGCCCAAAGCAAGGGTTATATTTCAAATGCATGGGAGTGTGATCCCATGTTCGTAGCATTTCTGGATAGGTCTCAAGTAATTTTTGCCTCCAGATGGGTTGGAATATGGCCCCTTTTTTGGCTACCTCTGGAATATCCTCTAGTTTGAACTGTGTTGCGAAGGTGGGGTGCTTGTTGGTTATGCGTTTGATTTCAGCATTGTAGTCCGCCAACAACACAAAGTAGGGCTTATATTGTAACTTTGAACTGGTTATCAACCTCCTAGGAGCCAAGTGCGTCAAATATTCAGATTTGAGTATGGTCTCCTCAATGGTTTTCATGGCCAGCATCTGAGTTGCTATGCGCTCTTCGTGAGTGTGGCCCATCTCTTCTACCTTCTTCATCCAAGCAACAGGGGGTTCTTTGTAAGTGTCCTATCCCTCGTCAGTGATTCTACCTCCTAGAAGAGGTTGAGGCTCATAATTATCTTCAAATGTATCTTCCACTGGAATGACAATGGCCTCCTCTTGTGTTGGTTGATCGGGTGGAGAGGGGGGTCGTTCATATTGTAACAGCTAAATCTTTAATTCTGCAACTTGCTAGCGTAGTTGAAGTACCTCATTGGCCGTTGAAGATTCGCGCTCTGGTGAAGTAGCAGAATTGACCATCTCTTTAGGTTCTGATGGGTGTGGTGGGGGCACTTGGGATCTTTGTAGTTCCTTTACCTGATCTGCCAACTGGTCCTGTGCTTCCAAGAGGGTCGCATAATCTTCTAACACCTGCTGAATGTGTTCTGAGGGAAAAGCTTGGAATTTGGAAGGGTCTATAGGTGCCCCTGGGGTGTTTTCAATGGCTGCTTCTAAGTTCTCCTGGTTTTGTTGTTGTAGTCTTCTGTTCTCTTCTTGAGCAGCTGCTAAGTGGCGGCAAAGTAAGGCCATGTTTCTTTGTAGTCTAGCATTGCGGGCCAGCTGGTCTCTGAGTTGTTCTTCCATAGCCTTACCCGTCTCTATATACTTGGCTTCAAGCTCTGCATTCGATTGTTGGAGGGTGGTAACTTCATGTTGTAATGCTGCATTACTCAATTCCAAGGCATTGACACGTGCCTAGAGATGGGATGACAGAGTACACAACTCCTTATTGTTTTCTTCCAATAATTTGTATTCTTGTTTAAGCTGGGCGGCCGCTTCGAACATAGTGTCTAGTGCCTGACTAAATGAGGTGGATGCAAGGGTAGATGTGGAAGATGCAAGGGGTCGGGAAATGGGGAAGGGAAAAGTAGATGTTGTGCCTACAGTGATTGGAAATGGTGACGTGAGTGAAGTGAAATGTGATGATGTTGGAACAACAATGGTGGTAGACGGTCCTGTGGATGGTGAATGTCCATGGGATCGGACGTGATTGTGTGTGAAGTGTGAATCGTGAATACTGGAATGGTTGGTGGCGTGTTAGTGGTGGCCGTGAATGTGGGGGAGGTGGGGTGGGGAAGGGATTTTCTATTATGATCCTCAATTTGTTGAACTATCTTTACAAGGTTTGCCAAGAATGGAGGCAGGGTGGTTTGTGTTGGTTCTGAGGATGTTAAGAGGGGCACAGTGGTTAGGGGTTGGTAAGTCGGCAATGTGGTGGTGAAGGGAAAGGGGTGTGTTAGTGTTTGGGTAGGGAAATGTGGTTGTCCAAGAGCTGGTTGAAAAGAAGGGTGACCTATGATGGTTTGATGGGTGTCAGGATGACCTATATGAGGTTGGGAAGATGGACCCGCAATGATAGAGGTAGGGCTAGGTAAGTTTGACAAAATGGTGGTGTGCGATATGGGTTCACTGAGGGTGGATATTAGTTGTTCAGGAATACCAGTAGTGAGGGGTTCGATGGGCTGGATGGGAGGTGATGATGGAGATGATACCTGAGTGCCGTCGTCATGTGCATCAGTGTTAGTGGGGCTGGCCATGTGAACGTCTTCTTGAGCTGTGGTAGGGAGGGCGGTAGAGACTTCCATTTGAATCATCTTCCCCCTTCGTGGTCGTGTATCGATCTTTCGCTGATCGTATTGAGGAGGGTTGCAATGTAACATGATCCACATAGCTTCTATAATCCGATATGTCTCCGCCAAAAGGTTCAATGATTCAACAAAGTGGGGGTCCGTGTTCTCTGCTTGAAGCATTTGATTCACCATCGCTCTATTTGCCTCTTCTGATAGCTTATGCCTCTTTTGTACCTGCTTGATCGTCTTGTAGAGCCGTTTGAGTTGTGCGGTGTAGGCAGGGGCTTCCTCCTCACTCTCCTCCGATTCATTTCCCTGTGTCTCTTCTTGTGCATGTGTGCCTCCCGCCTGAGTGTGTTGTGCCTCATCCCCCCAATGTACTCTGCGTGCCGCGCTATGTGGTCGTTCTCTCTGGGATGATGATCTTGGACCGTCATTGTCAGAAAAGAATTGACTCTCAGATAAGTGTGCTGTTTGCAAAAATCTCACAAAGTCCAAGGATGTATCCTCTCCCAATGTAGCCATGGATGCCAGCTCAGCATCCGAGGGTAGTGGAGGGGCTGATGGAGTGGGTTGTACCACGCCCCTTGATTGTGGTCCTTGGAGGTGGATCGTGAAAGGGGCTACTTGTTCTTCTTCTCTACAGGAGGCTTCTGTGGTGACCTCGCGAGGAATTAGAACCTATGAAAGTGCTCCACGCATTCTTTTAGTGGGTTGAACTCTTGATTTCCGCCCCTAAAAGAATTCCAACTGTGAGTACTTAAGGGCCCGTGCGATCGGCACATCATAGGCAAGGCATCTGTAGATAATTCTTGTAATCGCACAACAACCATTCAAAGTAGGCTTTCTCATGCCTCGTTTGCCTGCTTCATATAACTGGTCAAGATTCCACACTGGCATTTTGATAGGTAAGCAGTCTCCGCTAGGTATAACCCATACCAGATCTTCTTATGAGGCTGTGTGAATCGGTCTTGCGCTGGAAATGCAAAATGTTGAAGACACATTCGCAATGGTATATCAATTTTCGGGGTGAGAGCACACATTTCTTTCAATTTCTTGAGTTTATTGTTCTTCATAGACTCCGGTATCAAAGGATCTCGATCGGAGGGTACATGGGTGCCATACATCTGAAGGGCCTCCCTGATTAAGGTGACGTTCAACTCAAACTTTTTCATTTCCTCCTGGTTTGATAAAGAGGGCACCAGGAATGTGCCTGAATGATCTTTGTCTCCTGTCGTTTTCAAAGTGGCAATCAAGTAATAACACCTAAGGAAATTAGGTTTAGGCAGAGATGCACTAAAATAATCCTGTAACCCCGCTTTCTACCAAATAGCCTGAAGAGGAGCTACATTTTGCAATGCTTCAAATTCTCATGAGAAGAACTAAAAGGTCCACCAAACTCCTCCAAATTCCAACTTCGATTCCCAGATATGATCTGCATCCCCTAAATCTCCTGGCATCTCATTGAACCAATGGGAATGTCCTTTCACTCTTTCTGTTAGGCCACTTGGTGGATCTGAGATGGGGATCCGTCACACATTGAGAAACTCCTCAGGCATAGCCGTTAGTGGAACCTCCACAGGCATGGTATCCCAATCCATTTGAGTACTAGTGCCTGCTTGGGAGCTCGTGCCTGCTGCTGCCGCCATGAGACTTTTGATGCTTATCTGTTAGAAGAAGAAATGCACATTAGTGTTGCATAAGAAATAGGATGTATTGTTGTTCCCTCCACAATACTAACATGACAATCCAGATGGTTAGTGGTTAGAGGTGAAGTGTTTGTGATAGATTTGAGTGGTGGTTAGTGGTTCGTGTCATCCTAAATGCATACTTTGGATATGCAATGTGCTCAGAATGCACCTACATTAGAGTGGGTGGATTTACAAAATTGGGTCGGGGGGTTTGATACAGGGTTTAAGTCTCCAAACTTTGATTGAGGATTCGTAGCTCTAAGAGCTAATGATAGGTAAAGATTTATGAACTAGATTGTGCTCGATTTGGGACCTTTTGGGTACCCATTTCCAGATATTCCTAGGTTTGACTGGAGGTGTAATAGTGTAAGGTGTACGTATCTTCCTTGAGCTGTTTGCCAAGAGTGCTTGTGAGTGTTGATTTATTCTAGTGACTGGAGGTGAAGCTATTTGGGCTTGTAAGCAGGCCTTGGGCACGCATATCCGTCTAGCATTAGGGATAACCTTCATTGACCGCTTAGGGACCCAAATAGAAATGGTATGTCTAGATTGTTGCCTAGGGAACTCCTTTGTTTTAATCTTTGCCGGTGTGGCTCGCTTGATGCTCTTTTGAGAACCTGCCTCTAGGGTCATGGTTTTTTCCCCCTTGTGTATCCAGATCTGCTTCATGCCACGAGGTACTTCATGTTGTCCAAGTTGGTGCACCTGCTTCTTGTTCATCGGTCTCCTTAGTGTTGTGTGTTGCTCAGCCTGCTTTTCTCGAATCTTCTTTGGAACAAATGGGAACTCCTCATTGACTATTGTTCCTTTGTCAAGAGTGACAATCTTCTGCACCATAGAACTTTGGAAAATAATAGCATGGTTATCGTCAAGTGGGTTCCTGGAGGGACCAAGAGTTGGTGCCTTTTCTAATGGTCCGAGTGCTGGATTTTCTAATTCAATCATAAGACGGTTTTGGCCTGCCCAAGCCTGCAGAAGTCCACTTCTTAGGTTGAGGTTGACTGTGTGATCATAGATCCAGTCTTGGCCCAAAACAAGAGGTTCGGTAAGATCCTCGTCTTCACATACTAGCACTTTTGCTGGCATGAGGACCTCTTGAATGTAGAGGGGAAGTTCCACCTCTCCCATGCAAGGGGTTTCAACTCCTCCAAGCCCTATGAGATATGCTTCTAAGGGTTTTACCTCCAATTGCAATTGTTGGCAGTAAGAAAACCAAACTGCACTAGTGGCTGCTCCTGAATCAATTAAAGCTCTCACAGTCCTTGCACTCTCTCCTTGTCCTACTTCTAGGGTCACAAAAGGTCGTCGATCAACTATCTTACGGGACCGTTCACCTGAAGCCTCGCACATGGCCATGTGATAACCTAAAACTTCTTGAGAGTCAGGCATGGGCAGATCTCTACATTGTCTTCTCAATTTCATTCGTGTCGATTTAGCATCTCTTCAGTCAGGGGTTCTTGATATAACTTGACTCTGCATCCACTTATGTAGCTAGGGAGAACATTGCCTTCTAGAGTGGCTAATTGTACTGCTCCACTTGTGGATATGCTATTGATAATCATTGGTCCATAGCCTCTTTTCTCTAATTTTTGTGCATGTTGCTTCAATGTGTAGACTAGGTCTAGGTCTCCTGCTTTCAAGCCTTTATCCTTCACATGTGTATCAAAATAGCCTTTTGCCTCTTCTTGGCTGCATAGAGGCCTGCTGCAGCCCTCAATTGTGTCTCACCTAAACGTTCAAGATCCAAGATTCTGGAGGAGAGTTCATGGCCTGTCCAGTCATGCTCCTGTGCTACTTTCAATGTAGGTATCAAAAAGTCCAATGGTAGCACTGCATTCTGGCCAAACACCATATGAAAGGGTGTGGCTTGGAGTACCGTTTTATAGGCAACTCGGTAGGCCCAAACAGAGTGGTGTAACTGTTTGTCCCAATCAGAGCGTTTATTATTCACTAATTTGGTGAGCACATTGCACAAAATCTTATTTGTGCTTTCAGCTTGTCCTGTGGGTGATAGTGGGCAGATTTATTGTGTACTACCAAGAACTCATGGAGAAGATTTTCAATAACTTCATTCAAGAAGTGAGTGCCTCTATCACTGACTATCTCTATAGGTAGCCCATATCTGGTGAATACATTCTCAACTAAGAACTTAGCCGTGGTCTGTGCATCATTCTTCGTCGTAGCTTTCACTTCTACCCACTTGGTTAGATAATCTGTGGCAACAATGATGTATTCAGCATATGAACCCTTAGCCGGAGGATTAATAGGGCCTACGAAGTCTACTCCCCACTTAGAGAATGCACGTCCACCCATCATAGGTTTCAATGGCATCTCATCCTTTTGTATAGGGTACTGGGTTCGCTGACAAACCTCACACCTCTTCACATAGGTATGTGCATCCATGTGAAGAGTTGGCCACCAAAGACCTGCAAATAAAATTGCTTTGATCACCCGATCTGGTCCAAAGTGTCCTCCTGCTACACCTTGGTGAGCAGTCTCTAATATCTTGAGGTACTCGCTCTCATGAACACACAGTCTTAGGTAACCATCTTTACCACGTTTGTATAAATTATCCCCAATGAGTGCGTAATCTAAAGCTTCTTGTTCCAAACTTCTTTGTTTAGCCAAATTCATACCTTGAGGGAATGTTTTGGTCCTCAGAAAGGCTACCAATGGTTCACTCCAATCTGGTACTAAAGATATTCGATAGAGAGTAGCATGTTCCACTGGTGGTTTAGTACGACAGATTGGGCATTCTTTGTATATTCTATGGACATCAACTTCCATAGTTGGCCAATGCACTCCTAGTCTCTTGAGTGTCTGTAGGGTTCGTTGTTTTGAGTAGTGTTGCTCTAATGCACCTACATGTGCTAAATGCAACCATTTAGCGTACTCGTCCTCTTCCACACAACAGGCTAATACTCCTTGCTCCGTATGTTTGTACATACTTCCTGCCACGATATGATACTTTTGAGCTTTTACTATCTCTCTATCTTGAGTGTTTACTACTAGATGCTTAGGCCCGTATGTCAATATTGGCACTAGTTTCTTGGCCCACTGAGGTACAACTTCCAAATTAAATAAGTATGCATCAGGAAGGTCATCTGACATTCCTTGTGGGGCCTCTCCCGATGTGAGCCTTGAGAGATGATCTGCTCTCAGATGAGTCTTGCCCTTTCTCACCACTACCTCAAAGTCGTATTCCATTAGTAAGAGGAACCATCCTACTAATCTGCCTGTATTGCATGGCTTGTTTACCAAGTATAACAGTGCTTGATGATCTGTAAAGAATTTAAACTTATTTGCAAGCAAATAGTGTTTAAACTTTTTAACTGCATATACCATACCTAATCCTTCTCGTTCAGTAGTGGTATAGTTTCGTTCAGCTGCATTCAATTGTCTACTAGCATAGGCAATTGGAAGATCCATATTACCTTCACCAGTAGGTTGTGCAAGCACACATCCAATGGCATAATTGGACGCATCCACATGCACATGGAAGGGCTTATTCCAATCTGGTGTAGTCAAGATTGGTGCTGAACACAATCTTCTTTTGAGCTCATTGAAAGAATTTTCACATTCCTCAGTCCACTCGAAGTTAGTCAAAAGTCCGTACAGAGGCTTTGCAATGATGGCGTACATGTGTATAAAGCGTCGGTAATAACCACAATGCCCCATGAAAGCTTGTACTTCCTTGACATTCTTTGGCCCCGGTAGTTCTGCTATAGCTCTCACTTTCTCCTCATCAGTGGATATGCCATTCTTTGACACTATGTGTCCTAGAATCTTGCCTTGCCTGACCATGAAAACACACTTTTCTGGGTTTAAGCAGACTTGATATTCTCTACATTTGTCAAAGATTTGTCTGAGTTCCGGTATATGTGTCTGTCTAATGTTGGAATGTGCGCAGAGATTCTTTGACACTATGTGTCCTAGAATCTTGCCTTGCTTGACCATGAAAACACACTTTTCTGGGTTCAAGCAGACTTGATATTCTCTACATTTGTCAAAGATTTGTTTGAGTTCCGGTATATGTGTCTGTCTAATGTTGGAATGTGCACAGAGATCATCAACATAGACTTCCAAATTCTTCCTCAAGAACTCTTTAAATACATACAATCTCTGAAAGGTGGCAGCCGCATTGGTAAGTCCAAATGGCATTACCCTAAAGGCAAATATGCCCCACTCTGTGGCAAAAGCCGTCTTATGCTGATCTTCTAGAGCTATGGCTACCTGATTGTAGCCCGAGAAACCATCTAAGAAGCTGTACACTTCCTTGCCTGCTACCCTTTCTAATAGATGCTCAGTGATAGGAAGCGGATAACTATCCCTGATAGTGGCTACGTTAACCTTCTTCAAGTTAATGCATACACGTAATTTGCCATTCTTTTTGGGCACCACTACAATGGGGGAGACCCATTCAGTGTGCTCAATTTCATAGATGAATCCAGCTTCAACCAAGCGATCTATCTCCTCTTTGATCTTGGCAGCATAGTTGTCATTGTATGTGTATGGCTTTTGTTTAGAAGGCGTGGCATCTGAGGTCATGGGGATCGTGTGAGAGCATATGTCATGTAAGTGTATCTATAAATTAACACTTGTGTACAATCCCATTGGCATGAATAACATTGCCTAATGGTGTGGATAGGTGTAGGCTATGGTATAGTCCTCACACACACTCAATTACAATAGAATGAAGCTCGAGAGTGAAGTGATCTACCCGTGACTTTTTCATATCCATTTTTATAGGAAAGGACTAAAAGTTTGAATTCAAATTCAAACTTTTGGCTCCCTATGATCAAGCTCCTAAATGCTTGGAGATATTCTCTCAATCAAGTGAGTTACTTTTTCCACGAATCACTTAGGTAGGTGATTAACAAAAGATTCTAAGTCAATTAGACTTTTACAATGAGATAAAGTGGTAACTAACCACTAGCATATGTTCCCATGATTCTTCATGTATGTAGAGTCTTCATGATATCTTCCAAGCCAAATGTGTAGGCTTGTGATTTACACCAACAGCTCCCCCTCAAGCCAAACATTTTGGCTTAAGTCTTCATCTTCCTTCAAATATATCCTACAATCCAATCATGGATTTGAACCTGCAAAGTTTTGTTCCATCCAAAGCTTTAGTCAACAAATCTGCACATTGCATGTTGGTTGATACATAGGTAAGTTGAATATCCTTGCTTAGCAACTTTTCTCTCACATAATGATAATGAGCTTCTATGTGTTTTGTCCTGGCATGATAGATAGGATTAGCTGCAAGGTGAAGAGAACTTGTATTATCTCCAAAGATAATTGGAGGCCTAGTATATAAGCCCAATTTTGTATACAAAAGCTTAATCCAAATTGCTTCTTGAGTGGCATTAGCTAGCCCTCTATACTCTGCCTCTGTGGAAGACAATGCAACAGTTGGTTGCTTCTTTCCAGACCATGAAATTGGTTTGTAACCTGCAAAATAAATATATCCAGAAGTGCTTCTCCTATCATCCTTGCATCCTGCCCAATCTGCATCTGAATAAACTTTGATATCAATATCTGAAGTGTAAGGGAAATACAAACCATGGTTCTATGTACCCTTGAGATACTTCAAGATTCCCTTGGAAGCCTCTAAGTGAGGTATCCTTGGCTTGTGCATAAATTGGCTTAGCACACTTACTCCATATGCAATATAAATTCTTGTAAGAGTAGCATAGTTCAAGCTACCCACCATACTCTGATAACCTGTAATGTCCTTGACTTCATCACCTTCATGGGCACTTAGCTTTAGGTTCACCTCAATTGGAGTGCTTGCTACTTTAGCATCCTCCAAGTGAAACTTCTTCAACATATCTTGTACATACTTTTTCTGAGTAATGTATATCCCTGAATTAGTGTAAACTAATTCAAGCCCTAGAAAATACTTCAATAAACCAAGATCATTGATCTTGAACTCCATCATCTGGCTTTTGATGTATCTGATTCCATTGACATCATTACCTGTAATGATGATGTCATCAACATAAACACAGAGATAGATTACCTCTGAATTACTTCTCTTAATGAACAGAGAAGTGTCAGCCTTGCTCATGACAAAACCTTGGTCTTGGAGGTATTTTGTTAACCTGTAATTCCATGCCCTAGGTGCCTGCTTCAATCCATATAAAGCCTTCTTTAATTTGCAAACATAAGTTACCTTCTTAGGGTCTTCATAGCCAGGAGGTTGTGACGTATAAACTTCTTCTGAAATCCATCCATTCAAGAAGGCATTCTTGACATCCAATTGGTACATGTTCCAATTCTTTGATGCAGCTATACTTATCAACACTCTGATTGTTGGCATCTTGGCCACAGGAGAATATGTCTCTTCATAGTCAATGCCTTGGGTTTATGCAAAACCCTTGGCTACCAATCTGGCTTTGTACCTATTAATTGTTCCATCAGAATTTCTTTTCAACTTATAGATCCATCTGGATCCTATTACCTTCATAGAATCTTTCTTGGGTACTAACTCCCATATGTCACTCTCCTTGAGTGCTTCAATCTCCTCATCCATAGCTTCTTTCCATTCTGATTTGGTTATCGCTTCTTCATATGAACCTGGTTCTTCATTTGACAAATCTTTGGCAAGATAAACTGAATTTTTAGTAACAAGAGATGTATCATACCCATATCTGATAGGTTTCTTGCTTTCTCTTTGAGATCTTCTGATTGATTGAGTTGATGATTCCGGTATGTCTTCAAGCTTCTTCATCTTCATTTTGCCTTTGGACTTCCATGCTTTGAATTCTTCAAGGTTGATAGTGTCCTCATCATCTGAACTTGAGGCTTCATTCTGAGTAGGTTCCTCCTTTGCAAGTTTTGGAAATTCCTCACCAAATCATAGGGTAGTTTGACCTTCCTGCATTCATTCTCATACCAAGAATCATTTTCATCAAAGATCACATCTTTGCTTACCATAAATCCCTTATTGGTAGGATTATAAAACCTGTAACCTTTTTGATGTAAATCATACCCAATGAAAATGCATTTTTCAGCCTTTGGGTCTAGCTTACCTCTTATCTGAGAAGGAATGTGCACATAAGCTACACATCCAAATATTTTGCAGTGATCTAGTGATGGTCTCTTACCATGCCATGCTTCATAGGGTGTCATACCATCAAGTGATTTAGATGGTAACCTGTTTATGAGGTAAGTGGCAGTAGAAACACTCTCTGCCCATAGATAGTTAGGTAATTTCTTCTCATTAAGCATAGATCTAGCTGTCTCAACAATTAACCTATTTCTTCTCTCAGCTACCCCATTCTGTTCAGGAGAATACCTTGTGGTTATCTCTCTTTTGATGCCTCTGTCCTGCAAGAAGTCTTCAAATTCATTGGAGAAGTACTCACCTCCTCCATCTGACCTTAGCCTCTTCAAATTCCTTCCTGTCTGGTTTTCAACTAATGCAAGATATTTCTTAAAACAATTAAATACCTCATCCTTGTGCTTCATGTAGTATAATACAATCCATCTGCTATAATCATCAATGAAAGACACATAGTACCTTGATCTAGAGACTGAGGGGTCTTTGCTAGGTCCCCAAACATCTGTGTGTACAAGCTCTAGATAGTCTTCATGCATATATCCTTTCTTGGAGAAGGGTAACCTGTGAGACTTACCAAATTGACAAGCACCACACTTGTAAATCATATGTTGCTTGGATACATTAGGTATCCCAAGCACACATTGGTCCCTGCACATTTGTTTCAAGTTTCTTTCTCCTATGTGCCCTAACATTTTGTGCCAAATCTCAAGCTCTGAAAGTGTTTGATCTTTATAACTGTATAGTGCAATATTTTTTGTGTCTTCTAGTTCAAAAGTGAAAAGTCTACCTGATTTTTCTCCTTTAGCTATTCTTTTGAATCCATGTCTTGGGTCCTCCACAAATGCTCCATATTGATTGAATTTGACCTGCAAACCTTTCTCTACAATCTGACCAACACTCATTAAGTTCTTTGTAATTGTTGGTACATAAAGTACCCTGCTCAACAAATTCTGATTACCATCACAAGTCTTCACATTTCCAACTTTAACCACAGAGTGCTTTGTATCATCACCTGTTTGGACTTGGTGTTTACCTTTTGGTTCCTCAAGATCAGAGAGTAGTGCCACATTACCAGCCACATGATTTGAACACCCTGAATCAATGTAAAATAAGTGATCATCATTTGTACCTGTCTTTGAAGTCATGTTCATGATCAGAAGAGAGTCATCCTGCTCTTCTGTGTAGTTGTTGTAGTCCCTTATAGTTTTGAATCCTCCTTGGTAGTTGCTATTGTAATTTTTGTTGTAGTTGTTATTGTAATTGTTGTTGTGGCCTTGGTGATTGTTGAACCTTCCTCTTGACTGTGAGTATCCACCTCTTTGGTAGCCTCTTCCTCTCTCATTTTTGTAATTCCTGAAACACTCATCTGTGGTATGATTTGATAAACCACAAATGTTACATGGTGATGAATTATAGGGTCTCCCCCTACCTTGCTTACCTCCTCTGCCCCTTCCTCTTGTAGATCTACCTCTCCCTGCATAGTTGGCTTGGGAGGTAGAGCCTTCATCTTCCACCTTCTTACTCTTGCCTTTATCCTTAGATTTCTTATCAGTGTATAGGGCAGAAGAGTTGTTACCTTTGGATGTATCTCCATTTTTTGTGAGCTTTGCTTCATGTGTAAATAGTTGTCCCACGAGAGTTGTAAGATCTGGAGTATGCATGTCCATGTAGAGATCCACTGCAGTGGTGAAGCTTTCCCACTTGTCATCATTCTTGATTCCATTGATTACCTGTCTCACAATTTGTTCTTCTTCAATCTCTTCTCCTATGCTTGCTAACTGATCTGCAACATCTTTGATCTTGGTCACAAATTCTGAAACAGTTTGCTTAGGTTGTGAATTCAATCCACAACTGATTTTTCCTAGCCCTTGTATTGGAGGAAAAATATGATGACAGAGTTTCCCAAGTCTCTTGGGAAGTCTTGCAATTTCTGATATGTGGAAAAAGAAAATCAGATATAGAGTTTCCTTAGTGTTGTGAATTCAATCCACAACTGATTTTTCCTAGCCCTTGTATTGGAGGAAAAATATGATGACAGAGTTTCCCAAGTCTCTTGGGAAGTCTTGCAATTTTTGATATGTGGAAAAAGAAAATCAGATATAGAGTTGAGTAAATAAGACCTTGCCAATGCATCCTTTGCACACCATGTGTTGAGCTTTTCTTGTTCTTCCTTGGTTGGAAATCCTCTTGCTTTGAATGAGGGCAATTCCTCATCTCCTGAGATGTATCCATAGAGACTTCTTCCTTGTAGGTAGGTCTTCATTCTTAGAGACCAGGCTTGATAGTTGTTCCTGTCCAATTTATCAATAAATGAAGGAAAACCATCTCCCATTTTACCTTATTTGCTATGATACCACTGTTGGGATAGATGGATGGAAGATCCAAGAGACTGAATAGGTACTGCTAAACCTGCTTTGTACCAGCCCTCTTTTGCTTCAGACTTGATTAGTAGACTTCCTTAGCATTCCAATGACACCAAGAAATGGCCTATGTCCTTTGGAAATGATGTGTGCAATGATTGAATCAAAACAGATAACTTTGGAAATCACAAACTCAATAAAACCTTCTATTTATGTCTTGATACCTGTTGAATGTTTTGCTCAGTGTGACCATCATAGTAGCAATTGATAACATTTCTTCTAGGGGTATTTAATTAGCTTAGTAAGCTACCATTTGCAAGTGGAATGATGTAAAAAGATAAACTATGCTAAGAGAAATCAATTTAGCAAGATTAGCTATACCCCCGACTTTTTAGGACTGTAGCAGAAATAGACCAGTGAGCACCTCGATGCAGCTTTCTCTGACATGGCTGAATATAATGTCTTGAAATTTTGATAGCATGTAGTAGGCTTCAAGCTGAATCCAACAAGCTTTGAATCACTGAATTTGGTGGAGTATTGACCGAGATATGCCCTTGACAAGTTGACAGACTTTTGAGTAGACTAGCAGAGAACACAGAGATGAATGATGTAAATGTATCTATAAATTAACACTTGTGTACAATCCCATTGGCATGAATAACATTGCCTAATGGTGTAGATAGGTGTATGCTATGGTATAGTCCTCACACACACTCAATTACAGTAGAATGAAGCTCGGGAGTGAAGTGATCTACCCGCGACTTTTTCATATCCATTTTTATAGGAAAGGACTAAAAGTTTGAATTCAAATTCAAACTTTTGGATCCCTATGATCAAGCTCCTAAATGCTTGGAGATATTCTCTCAATCAAGTGAGTTACTTTTTCCACGAATCACTTAGGTAGGTGATTACAAAAGATTCTAAGTCAATTAGACTTTTACAATGAGATAAAGTGGTAATTAACCACTAGCATATGTTCCCATGATTCTTCATGTATGTAGAGTCTTCATGATATCTTCCAAGCCAAATGTGTAGGCTTGTGATTTACACCAACAGCGATAGCTCGAGCTTGACGCCTCGGGGCTTGCGTAGAGAAAATCCATACCTGCTGAGCTTGGTGGAGATGGTGAGGATGCTGCAACCTGCAAGAATCATGCAAAAACACACAAAAACAAGAACACACACTCGCTCTCTCTCAAACTTGCATGAAGCAAATGAGGTGACTGACAAGGGAGAGGGAATATGAAGTGGAGAAGGAGATGGAGATGGAGGTGGAGATGGAGATGGAGATGGAGAAAAAAACGTGAAAATTACCTACTACTTACCATTCCAACGCGTCCTCTCTACGTCTTACCATCACACGCTCGTCCTCAAAGCTCTCTATTACAAAGAGAGTAAGACAATGGAATCACTTCTATTACAACCAAGTTCTCATACAAGTTCAAAACTACAAGAAGCTCGCCCAAAAATGAGCTCTCTAGCTCTATTTATAGTTTTTGACTAGCTTTGGCCCTGTCCCGACCTAGTGTCTGGCCTAGTTAAAAATTAGGTTCCAGGGCTTATTTGAGGGCTCAAACGAGGTCTAAAAAATATGAAAATTCGTAGGCAATTACTTCTAAGGCTCCTCAAGCTTGAGGACTCCTCGGCTTGTACAAAATGGAGTTACAAAAAGGTGAAACGGTATTTACAAGGGTTTCTAGTGATGAGAATCACTTTTAAAATGATGTAAGGTTTGGAAAAATTTTAATGGGTTGCCTCAGTGCTAGATCTGCATGTATGCCCGTACCTGCTTCTTCCCGTATGATGCCAACATACTGCTACTTTACACATCCACAAGTGAGTGTCTTCATGCATCCATGAGGATCCTGATCCTATGGAGTGCACAGACTCCGTGTCATCCTTGGCTCTATGGATGGGATTCCATTGAATAGGCGGTACGTCTTTATGAGAGTAATCCTTGAGATTGACTTTGGTTGTAACACCTAGGTGTTGCAAATACAAAGAATTGGTTCCCCAATCCTGTACCACTTCCAACTGTCGCATGAATGGTCTTCCCAAAATCATCTCATAGGCATGGTTCTTGCTAAAATCACATATGGCGAAAGTATGCTCAAACTCAACACTGCATGTAGTGAGAGTTACTCCTTCTAGCAAGCCTAAGGGTCTTTCTATGTGACCATCAGCCATCTGCAATTTCATTCTTGTGGGCCTGAGTGCTGGCTTGCCCCAATGCTTCCATAGGGAAGTGGTAGCAATTGCAACTCCTGCACCTGAGTCCAGAATTGCCTTGGTTGTGTACCCCTGGTGGGTAATGGGAAGATAGGTGTTTCCTTCTTCTCCTTCACTAATGTCTCCTATCTTGTCCAAGGGTATTTCTGGCATTGTTCTATGAGATCCTACCTGGGAACACGGTTTCGCTATCTCTGGTACCTGTTTGGCTACATGTTTCCACAGTTCCGGCCTAACCTTGAGTAACTCTTCTAAAGTGAGATTGCACTGCACTTTAGTATTCTTTACGACCTCCATGTTCCTAGGTATGACTGAGTCTTCATTTTGTACCATGACCGTGGGTGCTCTCATACAAGTAGACTTAGCTTCCCATGGGCCTGTCAAGTGGGGTAGTTCATGTAAAGAATTAGACTTGAAGTCTACTCTCTCTTGAGATTGTGTACTCTCTTGCTCTCCATAAATGGAGGGAATATCTTGTGGGAATTGATCATGCACGTCATCCACAAGTTCAATGGGAGGAGGGACTTCACTTTCTTTAGCCCATTTCTCTTCTTGAATCTCTCGCAGGAACTCTGGTGTGTACCGATTCATAGAAGAAGAGGTGTCTGGTTTCGTGGAATTAGGCACATAAGCTTCTTGGGGGGGAATGCTTATTCTTTTACTTGCCTCATCTCTCTCTTGAGAGTTTTCTTCCTTGGCAGATCTTGCAATTATGCTCTCTAACTTCTCTAATAGTCCATCCAAGTGCAATTGTGCCTTAGCTAAGCAAGAGTAGTTGAAGAGATGACTGGCTTCAAACATGGTCTGAGCCAATGCTACCATTTTCGTGCAAAGCTTGGTTCTTTCTATCTCTAGGTCAACTCCAGGGTAGCACTTGTCATGATCCGTCACATTTGGCCCTTCTTGAATTCTGGCCTAATATGCCTTAAGCATCATGTCTATGTCTTCTGGAGTGGGGTCAGCTAAGACTGATCCTACTCTAGGGGGTGGTGGAATTGTCTGAGGTGGGTTGAAAGATGGTGGATTAGATGGTGATAGGGATGAAGGTGGGGGTGGTATGTGAGAGTTTGTTTGAGAGGTGAGTTCAATAATTTTGGCTTTTGTTTCTCTTACGCTTTCTTCTAAGTCGCTCATCTTTTTGGACCATTGTCTTTTCATTCTCTCCCGACTATCTTTCCATGCCCTCGTCCGTTTCTTGGCTATGCTCTCAGTTTCACTAACCTCGGCACCCTTTTCTTGGCCTAACCCTTGGTTCTGCTGCAAAGCCTGAGCTCTAGTGACCACCTGTACTGGTGCAGTGGAAGTTACACTTCGTGTAGCGTCTACTACTAACCCAATAACATTAATTGGAGTGATTTTTGGTAGATTATTGGGATTCTTTGGGCAATCTCGTAAGAGATGCTCCTTTTCGCAATCTTGACAAAAGCCCTGGATTGTTACCACCTGGGGTTGTGTAGGTGCAGGCATTGGACAATCACGAATGAGGTGATCTCCCTGACATCTATAGCATGGTCCTCTAGGGAATGGGGGTCTTACCTACCTAGGTTGAGGTCTAGTGTTGGGATTTGTGTACATGATATTTGCATACTCTAGATCCCAACTCGGTTCACTCGGTTCTTCACTATAGTAGGACTCACCATGTTCAGGAGACCGCATGTAGTAAGCCTGGGGCTATCCACATGTGTAGAGTCAAAACTATGGTCACTGGGGTCACTTTCTAAAAGCAATGGTGTTACTGGCACTATGGCTCTATTCAGATTCTCTTCTGCAGCTGCATACTTTACTGGGATCACATTGGCTGGAGCTGGAGGTTGTTGGGCCAGCACTGGTTGAGGTCTTTGCTGGGCCTGATATTGTGGTTGGTAGGTTTGTTGAGGCCTAGCATATTGTTGTGGTGGGTACTGGTTCTGGTACCTGCCCTGTTGTGGATATGGTTGAGGGTAGGTTTACCTAACCGCTTGCTTATTGTACGGGAAATCTTGTGCTGTGTGATTAGTATATCTCCGTTCTATGGTGCAGTATTGGCTACTGGGATTCACTTGGGGTTGAGCCATAATGGGACGTACGCTCGCCATATGGTCACCACCGCAAGTATAGCACCTTTTTACTGGGGCAAATCTTGGAATTTGTTTACTTGAGACTCCTAGCTTCTGAGCTACTTTCTCAGCGAGTTCCTCAATAGATGTAGAGTGCGTGGAAGAGAGGCTAGTAGAACTATCTGAATCTTTGTAGATTTTTGAAAGTTCTAATTCCTCCCCTAGGTTATCTTCAATGTCAATGCACATGCGTACACACTGTTCTATGGTTCTAGGGTCCTTCAAGTACACATATGATCTCAATTTGGTACTTAGCAGTCCATCTAGGAATAATGCCACTTGTTTGGCTAATGTGGGTAACTCAGAAACAGGACATCTCTCTAGATATTGCCTAAACCTTCTTCCTGCAAGTCTAACCGTCTCTTGAGGGGTTTGCTTGAAGCTATGAGTCAATGAGGAAGTGTTGTGCCCTATGCCACTCTTAGAGAATTCAATAATGAAAGCCTCTAGAAGTTGCTCTATGTTCCTGAAGTGTCTCTCATTTAGTGGTTGAAACCATGTAAGAGCGGCGTTCCTAAGGGTTAGACCAAAGGCATTGTACTGCGTGAATAGGTCCTCAACTTGTTCAGCTCTCAAGACTTGCCTAAACTCGGCCACATGATCATATGGGTCTCCAGTGCCATCGAAGTAGTTCTTCATGGACTTCACCAGCTGGGTTGGCCTCAAGGTTCTGGTGTGTTCCCTAGGCCTTAGCAAAGGAAAATCATCAGCATTTCTTAGGTTCGTCGGGGCTCTTGGTCTCTTGATTTCTTCTCTATCCATCTCTGTTCTCATCCTTTCTCTTCCCAATGGGTTATCAAAACTTACCTCAGGTCTTTCTCTATTCCTGTCTCTTTGAGCTCCATGAGCTTGGGATGTTCCAGCCCCTTGGTGGCCATAAGAAACATTAGATCTTGGCTGGGGGAAAATAAATTCTCCCTTCCAAGTGTAGGCATGCCTACCATGCTCTGTGACCACAAAGATCCTCTCTGAAGTATTGTCTAGATAGGTCACTTTGCCTGGACTATCAGGATCTTTGAACTCATAGATCGTGATTGTTCCTACCTCATTTGGTTGATCAGGCTTATACCTCCAGAAGGCTTCATCGGTCTCTCGGTTTAAGAGTAGATCTATGCTCTTATTGTCCTGGGGAACCCACTCTGGTGTGAGAATCCTAGTGAGAATTGATTTGCCTCGAGGGGTTTTAGGTTCTACACTCATGTTCCCTTGCTCTAGGTCACCTAAGTGTGTTTCTGGGATCACATTTCCGAATTCATCTGTCCTTTCTGGGTGACTGGTGACTACATATATGGTTCCTTCTTTGTCCAAGTATGCTCCATTTTCAAACTTGACTGCTGGACGTTCTAGTCCAATGGGTTGATCTGGGTTTTTGATTTGGACCACAGATCTTCCTAGGCCGTCCTCATAGATGCTAGCACCTAATCGGTTGGTCCTAAGGTATTCCAGCTGCGTCTTGTAGGGGCCTTCTACCCTATGTAAATATGGCACACCTGAACTTCCTGTAGGTCTCTCCATACCGTGAGACATCTCAGATTCACTAGTTTCAAAGCTAGGGTAGTGCGAATAATGGCTCAACTGCTGGGCCCAAGACCTAGCAATATGATTGACACTAGCCTCGGAAGACCTAAGACTCTGTCTATCTCTCCCTAGGTGTCGTCGTGATCTAAGGTCCGTAAGACCAATTGAATAATCCCAACTTTCCCAAGTACAATTTCGTTGCTGAGTTCTTTTGTATTAGTCA
Organism: Ceratopteris richardii; assembly: GCA_020310875.1. NCBI lineage: Eukaryota > Viridiplantae > Streptophyta > Polypodiopsida > Polypodiales > Pteridaceae > Ceratopteris > Ceratopteris richardii. The sequence goes on along the minus strand of CM035413.1, from coordinate 192,130,969 downwards.
CTTGTTCTTTTTAATTTTGCTTAGGGTGTCACTTCTTGTCCAATCAATCTTCGTCACAAGGAACACTTAAGTTTTATCGTACTTTGAGTGTGGTCACTCGATTTAAATTCTTTTCCCTTAGGTTGTATCGCAAATGTAATCTCCTAGTACTTGCACTTGAGTGATTAGAGTTCTTGGACTTGGTCGTGCTTAACGTATCCCTAATTGATCAAAACCTCTATCCGTACTTAGCCTAAGCTAGGGATTGACAGAGGGTGTTGAGAATTTCCAACCTTAGTTTCTCTTCTCGGTTGCCCTTGTGTGCCCAGGAAGCATATTCCCAAGCTTGCACTTACTCTTGCTTCGAGTACCCTTCGATGCTCTCAAAGGACCTGTAAAAGTCCCAAAGTTAGCTCAAGAATTGAATTCCATTGATACAATAGACCATGTTCATTCATGCAATTCAGATATCAAACTGTGCTTTGGCTTTATGGAAAACAATCCTAAGGATCCCTGAGTTTTTTTTGTTCTTCCCCCTAGGTATGGTCACTTCAAAATACTCTATCTAACAAAACAAAAATCACCACAAACGGATTTCGTATGAGAAAGTTATGACTGTTCAGGGTTCTAGGGTTAAAACAGGCTTGAAACAGGCTAACGGGCAAAGAGAACTTCTCGAAATACTTTTTGTAGCGGGCTCACAATGCTTTAACAAATTTCTAAGGTTTCCCAAATAATACCCCAAAATAGAACAACTATCTTTGCCCTAAAAAATGGCCAAATTTTCCCATCAATCGCGATCGAGTGGTCTGTCAATCACGATTGATATGTCAGTCGCGATTGACGTGTCGGTCGTGATTGACAGGTCCGTCGTGGTTGTCAGTCATGATTGATGGGTCAATCGCGATTGACACGTGGCCCGAAAATTCAATCGATCATGGTCAAAGGGTCGTTGACTCTATCGATCGCGATTGATGGGTCGATCGCGATTGACAGGTCCGTTGCGAGGGCTCTGTTGGTCATGGTCAAACAATCGTTGACTTGGTCAGTCACGATTGACAGGTCCATCGGGGCTGTCAATCGCGATTGATGCGTCGGTCACGATTGATGGCTTGATCACGATTGATACGTGGCATGCGTAAGTTCTGTCGGTCATGGTCAGTCGGTCGTTGACTCTATCGGTCGCGATTGATGTGTCGATCGCGATTGACAGAGCCGTCGGCAAGTGTCCGTCATCGTTTGTCGGTCGCGATTGATGCGGCGGTCGCGATTGACAAAAAATAGAGGAGTTTTAAGATTTTAAACAGATATTTAGGAAGCTCTAGGCATGTAGATCATGATTATGCACTTTGTTTAGCAAAATGTTCACTTTTTCTATCGGTCGCGATTGACAGAGGTCAATGCCTCGAGACCTGCACAGTCAGATTTTTTACCTGCTAGAGCTGGTACCGCTGCTGGGGACACTGTTTCCTACAGAAAATCTCAAAAAACACAAAAAAGCACTAGCACACAAATGCTCTCTCGCTCTCTCTCACAAGTGAAATGAGGGGAATGGCATGGGTATGGTGATATGAACAAAAGCTGAAATTTTCGCGATGATGGAGATGGAGGTGGGAGATGGTGATGATGATGATGGTGATGAGAAAAACAAAAGAAAATAGATAAAAGTGAAGAAAATACCTATGACTTCAATGCCTCAACTCTACGTCTTAGCATCACACGCTCGTCCTCAAAGCTCGATCCCCGGCAACGACGCCAAAATTTGGTGTAGCTCAGTGATGAGTAGCACCTCCTTTAATGTCAATCCGAGAAGACGTGAGGATGGTATGAGGACCTCGAACAAGTGATGGCACAAGTGCGTGAGTGAGAAGCACACTAACATGCACACACATACACACACATGCGCACACACGGCAAGAACAAAGAGAGAGACAATGGAATTCTTTTAGATTACTCCAAATGTGCTCATACAAGTTCAAATCTATTACAAGCTAACCTCAAAAATGAGCTTTCTAGCTCTATTTATAGTTTTTGACTAGCTTTTGGCCATGTCCAGACCTAGTGTCCGACCTAGTTAAAAATTAGGTTCTAGGGCCTATTTGAGGGCTCAAATGAAGTCTAAAAATCATGAAAATCGGTATGATGATAGTTCTAATACTCCTCAAGCTCGAGGACTCCTCGGATTGCACAAAATTGAGTTAGAAAAAGGTGAAATGGTATTTACAATGATTTTTAGTGATGAGAATCACTGTTATGAAGATGTTGTTTTGGAAAAATTTGAATGGCCTACTTGTCAGATCTTCGTTGACTACTTAGTCTGCTTGTGCCTTCTCTCCGCTCTGGCTCCCTTCTTTGGCTTCCTTGTCTTGTGAGTCCTTGGGTGCTTTGACTGCTGCCAACAGTCGCCCACTATCAAAGTACCAAACATCTGAGTCCACTGTAGACATGCACTGCTCATGAGAAGATGGGTCAAAACTACAAACAGTAGTAAACGCCCATTCTTCTTCATGCACAAGATTAGCAGACTCTATTTTTGGTGTAGAGGCTTCTGCAACAACCATTCCAGCCTCCTTTTTCTTTGCCTCTTTTGCAGCCAGTTTTGGAGAGTTCTTTATGATATTATCATTCCCTTTACAGTACTTGCAAAACAATTTCTGCTTTTCTGATTTCTTCTCATCTTTATCCTGGTTCTTCGAATGTGCAGCATTTGCAGATTTCTGCTTACTAGTAGAAGAGCTCCATTTTCCTTTGCCCTTTTGACTAGCCAGGAAAGCTTGATCTGCAACACGCATAATGGACCTATTCTGCCTGGACTGATCTTCCTATAACAGAACAGAGACTAACTCCTCAAATGACAAGGCATTTGGATCGCCTTTCATCATCAATCGAAGAGTAGAAGCAAAACTCTGATATGAATCAGGAAGACCATTCAGAACGGTCTGCAGAAGTGAGCTATCTGGTATAACCTCATCAGCAGAAATCAACTGTTCCTTCAAGTCTTTGATCTTTGTTAGAAAAATGTCCATAGAATCACCTTCATTCATGTGCTCACTCTCCAACTGTTTTCGGAGGTAAGCAAGACGAGCCTCATTCTTAGCCTGGTACAATGTTGTAAGTGTATCCCAAGCATCCTTTGCTGTTCTGCAAGAGCAAATGTGAGGAATAATAGCATGTTTAACAGAAAAAGCTATCAATGCATGTGCTTGAGCATCTCTGCCATCCCAACGAATTTGCTCTGCAGTAGGTGCAATAGAAACAACAGCACGAACAGGAATTTGCAGAATATCATCTTCGACACCATCTCCATCAGCTTCAGCACCTGTATTTGCAGTACCTGTAGTCACAGGTGTAACAGGACGTCTTTCAACACCCTACACAATGTTCCACAGTCCTTTTGCAACCAATACATGTCGCAACATATAAGCCCATAATGGGTAGTTGGTACCATCCAACTTATCCTCAACAACCAACATACGAAATACATCACTGCTTTCAGCCATGGCCGGTGACTAAAATACCTTGATGCAAAAAATTGATTGTATCTCAAAAAGTTGAACAGAACTGCCAAGACAAGTTCTGCTAAACCTGTAGCAGACTTCGAGACGCTTATACTGGCGAATCGAAACAGGTATATACCTTTGGCACAAAAAGACGAAATAGCCTGCACAAGCACTGTGATAGTGTGTTCGGAGGCCGAAACGAGCTCAAAAGCGGCAACCTGCTTTCATACCAATTGTTGGAGTTATACATCTACGGAAGCACATGAACAACACAAGGAAGAAGAAGAAGCTTGGAGCACAACACACAAGACTGAATGTATTACTAGAGAATGTACAAAGATTAGTAGCCCATTAGGGCAATAGGCATATATACAAGCCGGGGGAAAAAAACCTCCTAAAGAGGGAAAAAAGTGCCCCAGCGGTCCTAGAGTGTTCACACACATCACTACCTAGATATATCAACAGATTCCTCTCTTCCCAATCAGCAAATTATCTCCTTTGTGCCGGAGTAATGTTGGGATCTTGAAGGTCCACCGGTTGTGGATCATCTCTAGTAACTAGACTTCATAAACCTTTACCTTTAAGGTAATTTGTCATTCTATACCTCCAAGACTGAAAATTATCTTTGTCTAACTTCTCAACTTGTTGTCCTAAATCAGCCATTGAAAACTTCCAAGATTGAAGTTTACCTCAAGTATGTTATGGTGCTCTTTCTTGACTTCACGATGCTCCCCCTTGATTTGTAGCTTCTCCTTTGCTTCACTTCAGTTCCAATGCTTTGCCTCTTCAAAATCCAATGCTCTGATACCAATTGTTGGAGAATTCCTCTCCTATTCGCAGCGGAAAGTGTAGAAGACCTTCTGAGGATCAAGACTTTTGCCAATAGCTGAACCTTCAAATGAAAATTGGTACCAACTAAAAAATGCAATGAACTTGAAACTTTGGTCACTCAAACTAGAGCTTTCAAATGAGCTATCAAACACTCAATTTGGAGTAGATTTGGGTTGGCAACTCTTTGATTCAAAACAGGCTACCTGTCCACTCAGTTAGGCTAAAAATTGGACTTCATTAGAACCTGAATAACTCACAGAACATAAAGAATTTGATAAAAATGTTCTAGATAGAGGAAATAATCAAGATAGGCTTCCAACGAATGTTTAAACACTAAAATTGGATACATATATTGAGAGATATGACTCTCACAAGTAGACTACCCAGAAATGGGTGTGTAGCTGCACATACTCTATGAGAGTGAACTGAACGAAATGACTCAAACCAAATGAACTAGCTACAAGGGGACTTCCACGCCTTCTTCCTCTAAACTTGAGTGTCCTCCCTTGCCTCTTTTATAGCCAAGTGACCAAAAACTCTCATGATGAGTTTGAGAGCTCTTCTCCATAACTTCTCCACTACTTTGGACAGCCACTCCTCTTACAGTTCAATTTTTGGATTTGATTTTCTTTTGATTGATTCTCTTTTGGCCTCCACTACTTGCTGAAGTAAATGCTTCCATTTTTCATTTTTTTATTTTCCTTCTACTTGAAGAAAATCCTTTTTGCAAAAATATATACGAGCTTACTTCTTTATTTTTAACAATAGAGGCATTGGTTGAGAGGAGAGTCATCTCTCTAGCACGTGGTGATCGTAATTGTAGTCTTGTTGCACCATCTTTCCTGGCAGTCAGAGCACATTGGAAGTTTCGGGGAACCCTATGTTCCATGCTCGCACTAAGCACATTGAGGTGCACAGTCATTATATCGGGGAGAGGTCCTCTGCTCTAGAGATCAGTTATGCATATGTGCCCACACACGAGAACGTTGCAGACCTTTTCACAAAGGCTCTACCTAGGGAGAAGTTTGAAGCTTTTTGCAAAGCTTTCGGCTTACTTCCATTTGTCGATCGATTCCACATGGCTTGGCACTTCCTTATACATGAGTGCCAGCTCCTTGTTCACTGCATCACCCTCAAGGGATTTGTTGATACATTTCAATAGTGATGTGTGTGAACATACTAGGACCGCTGGGGCACTTTTTTCCCTCTTTAGGAAGTTTTTTTCCCGAGCTTGTATATACAACTATAACCCTAATGGTTCACTTATCTTTTGTACATTCTCTTCATAATACATTCAGTATTGTGTGTTGTGCTCCAAGCTTCTTCTTCTTCCTTGCATTGTTCACGTGCTTTCGTAGACCTAAAACTCCGACAATCACCCAACCAATGAGTTTACATATATCCATAGGTTTTAAGAAAGGCACTCTCTCTGTGTGAATTCAAAAGTACGGCACTCATGGTGACTCAGTGCCACACTGTGTGAATTCGACTAGAGATTCCTAACTGTATGCTTTACTAAAGTTTCTGAACTAGAGACTAGAGGTGAAGAACAGATAGAAAGAGAGGGTGTGTGTGTGTGTGTGAAGGAACATAAATATACTTGCTTTCCTTGAATTTGGTTTCTTTTAGGGAACAAATGTACAATGATTAAGTCTTTAAAAAAAGGGTAGAATGATTAGAATTATTACCTTTGAGATTCAATTATTAAAACAACATTTGTGCAATGAATAAACTTCTTACTGATTACATCTTTCACATTGCATGAAAATGATGATTTCAATATGTTCTGAAAAAAGATGATTTCAATTGTTCTGAAGCGGTGACATATAATCATCTGTAGGTGAAACAACACAAGTCCAATAGTTTACCGCCTTGAAGGTTCACTAAGGTTGGTACAAGCATTGCTACAGAATTATATATAGCCCTACTACTAGTTCTCGTGACACCCCACAAGTTGAAATTCTACTTAAAAACAAATACACTCGGCCCAATTATGCTACCAACCTTAAAACTCAGGTTGTTAAGGTTGTTACGAGAATAGTTAACAGAAATTTGTGCACCATTAACTGCTAAGTCATTAGAAGCTTTAGCTGTAGCCTATAGACTCGGTAATTAGAGCATAGCATATGCCAAACAATTCATCTAGGCATAATATACAACCCAGACAAATGAAATTCTACATAGTAGTAAACATTCTGACAGCGGATTCACATTGTCTGGCTGTACAATGAGCACTTTCATATGGCACAATATGATTTGCTTTCAAAAAAGAAAAGAATTATGGGCTTACCATTTCTTGAGCGAGTCTTTCCCTCTCAAAATAAATATGTGCCGTTCTGACAATAGCTTTTGATTGGTTCTTTAAGTTGTTCAACTCAATCCAGAGTCTATCGCTGCTTTGTGTGAACTGAACCTGGTGGCACATGATGTGACTCAACAAACTTGTGCTGCCCTGTGTGAACCCACCCTGAGAAGGACAGTGCTTCGTCAATGCCGTGGAGCCTTTACGGATTACTGTGTTGAAGACCCATGATTTTACTGAAGCAGCTAGTTGCGAACTTGCGAACGGCATCATGGAATTAATTGACACAGAATTACAATGAGCGTGATTAAATATTAATCAGCGAGCTGAGAAACTGTTATGGTAATCTAGATTAACGGATTACACAGCGTAGGTCATGTGTTCTGAAAGCACTGAAGAACTTGAATAGCTTCGCGTATTTTTTTTTTAAATGGAGGTTCCGCCGAAGCCTACTCCCCCAGAATTTAGCTTTGAAATAGCAAGTGTACAAGGAAGGGCATAGTACCCATGGGTTTAGTCCCGACGATTGGTAGAATATACACGAAATGGGCTTCTCTAATTTCTTTCGAATCGCGGAGTATCTGCCATTTTAATCCAATTAATGAGTAGCGGAGGAATCACAGAGTAAACATTCTGAGAAGGAGATTGCTTCGTCAATGCCGTGGAGCCTTTAGGGATTAGTGTGTTGAAGACCCACGATATTGCTGAAGCAGCTAGTAGTTGCGAACGGCATCAATTGTCGCGAAATTACAAGGAGGTGATTAAATATTAACCAGCGAGGTGAGAAACCGTTATGGTAATCTAGATCCACAGATTACACAGCGCAGGGCATGTGTTCCGAAAAAATATATATATTGCTAGAAAAAGCACTGAAAAACTTGAATAGCTTCGCGTATTTCGAATCGATAGCGCGCTACTCATTTATTGAATTACAATGGCAGATACTCCGCGATTCGAAAGAAATTAGAGAAGCCAATTTCGTGTATATTCTACCCATTGTCGTCTCGAAGAATGTTAGTCCTTGTATCCGTTCGTTGTCAGTGCTGTTATAGGACTGACTGTAGCAGCCTCAAGAGCTCTCGGCAAAGTACAGAAAATTTGAATAGATTCGCTTGCAGATTATAGCGTTCTGTTTAATGGAACAAAATTAAGAGGTAAATTACCAGGTGATGAGTGATTAGAAACAATGAGAGAAACCAGCATCGTGTAGATTAGACCATTGTCGTCTCTCAGAACATCGATATCACTGTATCCATTCGTCATCAATGCTGTTATAGAACGCATTGCAAGAAAAAGCTGAAGAGCTCATGGTAAAACACAGAAAACGTTGAATAACATCCTATATCTTTTAGCGGATTAAAATACGTCGTCATGGGCGATCCCTGAAAGAAATCAGAGAAGCCGAGAACGTGTAGATTCTACCCACTCCGTCTCGAAGAAAATCGATGTCCTTGAATCCGTTCTTGTCGACACTGTCATAGAGTCTCATCCGAGAATCGCAATCGGCCAGAAGTGTATTAAAAACTAATTAAGAAATTTTAGTAAAGATGTGAATTCATCGACATGAACTCGACACCGATTATGAACCGTTCGTATAATCGTTCATTCATCGCTAGAAATCGATACGAGGTAAGTTGTAACTATTACACATACTGACTAGAATGCGAGCAGAGAGAGAGAGAGAGAGAGAGAGAGAGAGAGAGAGAGAGAGAGAGAGAGAGGCGACATATTTGTCGCGTTCCTATTTTGTGCGAGGTGACAACTTGACAAGACAGATAAGCGCTTCGTATCTTCTCCGCCTGCAGCGCGAAGGAGAGGAATCGAATAAAAAGCCGGATGTAGTACAAAAACGAGTCATATGGCAGAGGAATCACACAGAAAAAGCATACATACATTCTTGCAAGTCGCGCATTCCATGTTCGAATAAGACACACATGGTCTGTCTGGCAATTGCAACAGATCTTTCAGTGTACATTCGAATTTCGTACGTGGTTCTTCAGCGGACGAAAGTTAATACTTCGGAGAAAACAAGAAAGAGGATTTGTACGTATGCGGTAGAGTACGGTTACTTGGAAACGACGGTATTCTGTTATAATGCCATTCTTTTGTATTGTTATAAAAAAACAAGGAGTTCTTTTGTACTTTTATTTACCTTTATACTTGACTTTTTCATATATAGCTAACATAAGACATTACAATGAGAACAGAGTGCGAAATCTGTGAATCAGTGTTTGGAGATTGACAAACCCTATATTCCCAATATGAAAAGTTTCCTTTTTCTTATGTTAAAAAAAAAAGAAAACAGAAAAACAGAAATGAATTAAATATATAGATTTGCAGCAGAGTAAGAGGTGGCTGTCCAGCAGAAAGGATCATGTAGTTCAAGCCCGCGTAATCAAGTGGTTTGATGCTTTGAGTCTTAAGGAGGAAGTTCTGAGTTCAAGTCTTAGTTGGACATGTATCTATGAGTTCCTCAGAGATGGGTGCCTCTACTTTATGAGGTTGGGTGTACTCTCAAAAAAAAAAGGAGACCATGTCAAATCTTACAATTAGAGTAGAGCTCAAGAAGAGTCTCTCTCCATCTCCGAAGGGGGAAGACATAAGAGTGAGGAGTGAGTACATCAACATGCCATCGAGGAGAACTCATTTCATACATTACCAACTCTTCAAACCAATACAATGGAGGGCTGATTTGCAAGAGAAAATAAAGTTCCTCTTCTAATTATCGAAGAAAATGAAGTTCCTCTTTTCGCTGCTATTCCCCTTTTTTCTTTAATAATTTGTTTTTCAAAAGGAAGTTCACACATAGGCTTACTCTTTCGGTTTTAGGTTGAATTGAATGAAAGTACAAGTGAAGGTGGCCTTAGTACCCATGAGATCCCTCATATCCTACAAAGTAGGGGAAAGATGCTCAATGTGACCAAGACTATAAATCTCGAGGCCTCACTATGGTAAACACAAAAAAGGATCACCTTGAGGCTAGAACATAGTCCACATAATCCATAGAGTCAACTGAGATCCCTAGAGTTGAGCAAAGTCATCATAAGATGGACCCAGGCAAACCTTGCCCATAGTTATCCATGTAACAATGCATGGGATGTGTCCACGAATGTTTAGTGGGGGTCAAACTCAAGGTCCTCGCTAGAGGTGAGCGTCGCACTCACATGCACTACATGCATTATGTTGCTTCAATCGGCATTTAAGATTTTGTAGAGGAACCTTCCCTTTGGCAAAGCATATAGATACAATGTTTTCTTTTCTCTTAAAATGAAACAACACATTACAGGAAGATCTGGTCTTTACTCTCGTGGACATACCTATGAGCCTACTTTCTTAGCAAAAACGAAAAGAAATTTTGTATTAGCAAAGAGATGTTACATATGGGCCATGAAGGTTGTGTACAAGATTACAACATAATTGATGACCAAAGCATCAATCTATATATCAATAGAAAAACATGGATCATGCAAAATTTGGTGAGTGACTACAAAGTAAGCGAAGATTCTCTCCATTTAGAAGGAGATGGATTGTTGAAAATGTCAACCAAGGTATCATCTTTAGTGGGCATCTTGTACAACATTAAGAAAGTAACAATCAATCCTTTCAAACGCAAAATTACATTTGAAACTGAAAGGGTTTTTGCTATTATTAAAGAGAGCTTGGTTCTTCTATTGCCTATCTCACCCTTCCAAAGATTCTAATGTAGGACTTGCTCTCCAAAAGAAAAACTCTCTCAAAGAAGGCTTGAAATGAGGTCTTGATTAGTTATGTATGCTACTCACCTCCCATCCTTGATATGCTCTTGCACCCAAGATAGTAATGATCTGGAATGCTCTAGTGTGGACATGTGGCCATCATGAACACTCATTCGTAGTACCCCTTAGATACCTTAGGATATCCCCATGAGCTAGGGACCTTGGCTAACCTTAGTCGTTGCCTCACACACACATAAAGAGGTATCTATAGACCAATGTCTAACACTCTCTCCCCCTTCTAAAGATCATTGTCCTCAATGATCAGTGAGGGAAATTACTTGCAAACCAGAGCTTCTGATTCCCAAGTAGATTTTATAAGTAATAGTCCTTTTGAAGCTACTAGATACTCTTGGATGATAGGGTTTCTCAACTTTTTTTGTCTTCTATATAGTATCCTGTGTGGAGTGTGATGTGTGTTATCACTTTCCTTCAAAGAAAGAATATACTCTATCAGATTATCCTCTCTAGAAATGTACTTTCTAAGTTTACTGACAAACACTATATGGACTCTACAATCTAGACGAAGCTCTAATCTGTATGCAATGTCACTATGCTTCTTAATTGTCTTCCGAGATCCACAAAACCTTTGTGAAAGCTTAGTGCACTTCCTTGTAGAGAATAAAATTGATCTTGCTAGTACTTTAAGAAAAACTCTATCTCCTTCAAAGAATATGGGAGATCTCTTTTTATCAGCATATTCTTTTGCCTTATTAGCTGCTTGCTGCATTTTGGCTTTAACTATTTCTAAATGTGCTTGAAGATTCACTAGGAACTCCAAAGCACTAGGACATTTCTTTGGCATTCATATAGTACTTGGAGTAGTAGGATTCATGCCATAGTTCATATAAAATGCACAGTCACTTTATGAGGTCTATTATTATAAGCAAATTATACTAATGGAAAATAACTATCCCAATTTGTATATTGCCTCTTAGACATATATGCCCTCAACATGTCCTCTAGAATCTAATTGACCCTCTCGGTCAGACCATCTGTATGTGGATGGTCACCGCTACTCATATTCAATGACACTTTGAGCTTGTCAAAGACAAACTTCTAGAAGTGTCTTGTGAATCTGACATCCCTGTTTGAAAGTATGGATGTTGCTAACCCATGAAATCTGAAGACATGCTGGATAAATAGCTTCACTACCTATGGAGCTTCTATTATCTCCTATGTGGGTATAAAATGAGCCAACTTGCTCAATATGTCTACCCCTACTAGGATAGCGCCCCGCTTCCTTTGTGCTCGTGGTAACCCTAGTATGAAGTCCGTAATAAAGTAAGTCTATGATTTGAGTGTTCAACCGGTTCAAAAAGATTTGAATTCGGACAAAGTTTGATATCACTCATGTGTATGGTCAAAGATCTCGAGACTAGAATTAAGCATTGGTTCTTATGCTCCCAAAGGCAAGGTATCCACTTAACTTAGTGGATAAATCTTAAGGGCGGCATCAATCTTCTACATGGAATTTGATGGATTTTTTGTAAAAAATATGGGAATAATCAGCTCTTCACTTTTCTCCATCAAATTCAAGAAACCCTAAAAAATTACATTATCAAAACTGTGGAAAATTGAGAGTGGAATTAAAAATATTAGATAATTCTTGTTAGAGTCTCTAATCATTTTTGTGAAATAAACTAATAGCAAAGGAAGAAGGTTGGGATCAATTGAGGACATAAAGAAATCATTTTGATGCAAAAGTGATAATTTAATCATTGATAGATGATACTATTTTGAAAATCATTATTGCAATTTTTTATCTTTTTGTTGGATACGTATCAAAATTGAAGCATAAGGTCAAGTGCAAGGAGTATAGCTCAAAGTAATAGAGCGGCAAAAGTTTATGAAGAAATCAATAACTTGGAAAATCATGATTCTCTGTAGAGAATTGTAGTTCTTTGTAGAGAAGGATTTTCATTCTACTTTGAGGGGGTTGGTAGGAAATATAATTCAAAGGTAAATAACACACTTGATATTGATAAACTAGAAACAAAAATGAAGTTCCTTGTACCATATCAAAGAAAATCCAAAAAATACTCCAAGCCTAAATGCTTGATCATTTATCCTAAGGCTCATATGTGCATTCATGTACTAGCACACAAAGAATCTCTTGTAAAAGATAGATTTTTTACTCCTTGTAAAAGTGCACATATGGAATCACTTCAATCACGAGTTCTTTGGAGAATCTTTTCAGAAATTATTGGTGAGGTAGATGGAGATTGAGATCCTAAAATGTAGAGATACCTTTTGGTGAATACAAAAAGAGCTCCAACTTTAGCTATAAAAGAGGACTTCAAAGTTGCGTATGTGCATTTCGATTTGAAGAGATATTTAGATGGATTTTAAGTTGATATTGAGCTCACACCATAGCTCTATCATTGCTCTCACACATTGTGCAATCATTCATTGCCAATGTCAATGTCATTTATGTGCATTAATACATATAGTTTTCTTATATCTCAACTCTTCTACTCTGTCATGTATCACTTAGAACAATGTAATTCTCTGATCTATTTCTCAGTGTATACTTGATCATTTTTAGCGATTTAAGTTGGTATAGATTCCTTATTGTGCATTATCTTGCTACAAAGTTTCATATTTATTGCCTTAGCCAATCTCGAGTTATGAGCAAAACATTTCTCACTGGTTTGCATAATGTCAGTGCCCGAAAATGTCGGGATGTATCCCTAACTTACTAAGCATCATTCTCTGAGCAAGGTCTATCATTTCAAAAGAAATAAGCTAAAAAATTTAGTTATCCAAGTGAATTATATATGCCCAAAAGGATTTTACTCAATTGCTAGCAGAGGAGTAATGTTCATTTCTTTGAGCAGGTATAGTGACCAAAATAGCAAGTTTTGGATCATAGTGGAAACTCCAACTTATATGTTTTGATCCAATGATTTGAGGATCATATTCCAAAGTACTTGGGTGATTATTTATGCTTTCTGGAAATCTTAATAGGTCTACTTTGCACTCAACTCAATTTTGGCTAGTGTGAAGCAGGAGTTTGCAACACCATCTCATCTCTAGAAGGTGTCCGCCATCTCCTCCAACAGTGGTATCAAAGCAACATGAAGGTAAAATGGGAGATGGATTTCCATCATTCATTGATAAATTGGACACGGGCAATTATTCAGCATGGTCCCTAAGGATGAAAGCTTACCTCCAAGGAAGAAACTTGTATGGAACATATATGGATATGAAGAAATGCCAACCCTTAGAAGCAAAAATCAACCTACAAGAGAAGAGCAAGAGAGACTAGCTACATGGTGTGTAGAGGATGCTCTAGCCAGGTCTTATCTACTCAACTCAATATCTGATTTCTTATTATCTCATATTAGGAATTGCAAGACCTCCCAAGAGACTTGGGAAGTACTTTCTTCATATTTCTCATCAAATACAAGGTCTAGGAAGAATCACCTTTGGATGGAGTTCACAACCTTGAAGAAGCAACCAAAGCAAAGTGTAGCTGACTATGTGACCAAGATGAAGGATGTAGTTGATCAACTTGGGAGTATCGGAGAAGAAATAAAAAAGGGGTAGATAGTAAGACAGATCATAAATGGCATCAAGGCTGATGAAAAATGGGAGTCCTTTACCACAACAATGGACCTATATATGGACATGTAGATACATGACCTCAATACATTGATGGGGCAACTCTTCACACATGAGACACAACTCAACAAGAATGGAGATACTTCTAGAGGTAGTGAATCTTCTGCCCTTTACACAGATAAAAATAAGAGTAAAGATAAAGGCAAAGGTAAGAGGAATCAAGAAGAGGCAAGTACCTCTCAAGTGAATTTCATAGGTAGAGGAATAGGTACCAGAGGAAGGGGCAAAGGAGCAAAGCAAGGTAGGGGGAGACCATACAATCATATCACATATGAATGCATTAGGAACACAAAGAATAAGAGAGGAAGAGGCCTCCACAGAGGAGGCTATGGACAATCAAGAGGCAGGTTCATCACTAGAGGAAACAACTATCATCACAATTACAACCAAGGCTACAACAACAACAACTATCAAGGAGGCTTCAGAGGAAGAAGAGACTACAATAACTATATAGATGATCAAGAGGATTCCCTACTACTCACAGCCAAGCATGGTAAAGATGATGATCACCTATTCTATATTGATTATGGTTTCTCCAATCATGTAGCAGACAATGTAGCATTGTTGTCTGATCTTGAAGAGCCCAAAAGGAAAGCATGAAGTCCAGACAGGTGATGACATTAGGCACTCAACAAAGAAGATTGGAAATGTTAAAGCATCTGATGGTAACACGAATCTCCTAAGTAGGGTATTGTATGTGCCAACAATAACAAAAAACATAATCAGTGTTGGACAGATTGTTGAGAAGGGTTTACAAGTTAGATTCACAAGGCATGGAGCATATGTGGAGGAACCTTAGCAAGGCTTCAAGAGGATTGCAAAAGGTGAGAAATCTGGTAGACTTTGTACATTTGAAGTTGAAGATACAAAGAATATTTCTCTCTTTAATTACAAAGATCAAACCCTATCTGAATTGGAGATTTGTCATAAGAGACTATGTCATATAGGTGAAAGGACATTGAAACAAATATGCAATGATCAGAGTGCGCTTGGAATTCCAAATTTTTCCAAGCAACACATGATTTACAAATGTGGAGCATGCCAACAAATGCTCATAGCGCCCAACATGTTTACAATTAGAAAAAATACTTTTATGGGAGTGATACACATAGGTTTGAGTGTATACAAGCACAAAAGTATAAGGAATAAGTAAAATATGTTATAGGAATGAATGAGACATTCACCGGTGGTACTTCCTATTTTTCAAGGATACGCAGAGATTGACCCCGAGAGAGAGAGAGAGAGAGAAAAAAACTCCGATTTCTCCCAATCTACCTAACCAAATGCTATGAAAATTTATAGGCATAAAGTAGACACTAATAACATTCCATGGAGCCATCTTTCACCCAATTTGGAGCTCTGGAGAGAGAGAGAGAGAGAGAGCAACAACCTCTGCAAGATTACTGTTGGCGAAGAAGATGAGCAAAGAATTGAAGGAGCAAGACAATGATGGTCACAAGTGTATGTATATTGCTTCCATGTATTTTACAAGTGATTTCAAGTCTTTTTATAGACTCTAGGAGTTTTTCACAACTTCTACAAGTGAAGTTTGAATGCAAATGAAGGTGGGAATGGTTGTTCGAGGGAATCAATTCACTTTTTCCTACAATCTAGGAAAAGTGAAGATCTAGTTTGATCTACTTTTAAGTGATTGATTGCTTGATTGAATGCAACTTCAACCACCACAAGTTCGTGGGATTTGGGCTTTATCTTTCTATGTGTACATGTGTAAAGCTCAAGGATTTTACAAGAGTAAATGAACCATCAAAAATCTCACAAAAAAATACAATAAATGAGCATAAGAAAAAGAACTCTCCAACGGATACTCTTTCGATGCTATAGACTTTGATATAGATCAAATCCAACCCAAGCATAGTGTAATCTTGATGTTCCAATAGCTCCCCCTCAAGCTAAAGTATGCTTGAGTCTTCATTCTCTGATAGGTTGAATACCTACCATAGCTTTGAATCTACAAAGATTTACTCCATCAAGTGCCTTCATCATCATATCTGCTACTTGCTTTTCAGTAGGAAGAAAAGAAATGTTAATCTCCTTTGCCATGAGCGTCTCCCTGATGAAGTGGTAATGGACTTCTATGTTCTTGGTTCTCGCATGGAAAATAGAGTTTGCTGCTAGATGCATGGAACTTACATTATCTCCAAATATGTGAGGTTTGGAACTCACAAGTCCCAAATATGTGAGGTTTGGAACTCACAAGTCGCAAATTTGTATACAATGCTTTTAACCATATTGCCTCTTGAGTTGTTATTGTCAAGCCTCTGTACTCTGCTTCAGTTGAGGATAAAGCAACTGTTGGTTGCTTCTTGGAACTACATGACACTAGCTTCGAACTTGCAAATGCTAAGTAACCAGATGTACTTTTTCTATCATCTTTAGCTCCTTCCCAATCTACATCTGAATAGATTTTGATATCCAAATCTGAAGAGTAAGGATAGAATATACCTTCGTTGATTGAACCTTTGAGATACTTAAGTGCTCTCTTAGCTGCATCCATGTGTGGTCTTCTCGGTGAGTGCATGAACTGACTAAGCACTCCCACACTATATGAGATGTCTACCCTTGTATGAGTAGCATATATCAAGCTACCTACCAAGCTTTGATATTCTTTTAGGTCTTCAATTTTCTCACCTTCATAAACATTAAGTTTATGATTCATCTCCAAAGGTGTACCTGTAGGTTTAGTGTTCTCCATTTTGAACTTGAGAAGATATCCTGAATGTATCTTCTTTGAGTCAAATATATTCCTTCACTTGTGTATATCACCTGCATACCTAGGAAATATGTAAGCTCACCTAGGTCACTGATTTTGAACTCCTCTTGCATGTGTCTCTTGATCCTTTGAATGCCATTTAGATCATCACCTATCACAATAATATCATCTACATATACACATAGATAGATAACCTCATTGTGATCCCTTTTGATGAATAGAGAAGGATCTGAGCTGCTAACGTTGAACCCTTGATCTTGAAGATATGTAACCAACCTGTAATTCCAAGCTCTAGGAGCTTGTTTCAATCCATATAATGCTTTCTTAAGTCTGCAAACATAAGATGGATGATAAGGGTTTTCAAAACCTGGTGGTTGTGACATGTATACCTCTTCACTTATCCAACCATTTAAGAATGCATTTTTCACATCAAGTCGGAGGAGTCTCCAATTCCTTGTAGCAGTTACACTTATCAATGGCCTGATTGTATTCATCTTTGCAACTGGTGAGAATGTTTCCTCATAGTCTATACCATGAGTTTGTGAGCATCCTTTGGCAATTAATCTTGCCTTGTACCTGCAAACTGATCCATCTGAATTTCTTTTAACTTTATATACCCATCTGCAACCAATTACCTTTTGATTCGGCAACATTGGAACCAAATCCCAAGTGTCCATCTCCTTTAATGCATCTATTTCTTCTTTCATGTCTTTTTCCCAATTAGGGTTTCCCTTTGCCTCTTCATAGGTTGAGGGTTCCTCTGAAATAGAGTCTTTTGCCAAGTATATTGAATGCTTCGTAACAAATGTGGAATCATATCCATACCTTTCTGGTTGTTTCTTCTCTCTTGCAGATCTTCTAGGTGCTCGTTTGGAGCATTCTCCAACCTCTTGCATCTTTGCTTTGCCTCTTGAATTCCATAGCTTGTAATCCTTTTCTCTTTCATCTTGTTCATCATCTGTATCACTTCTTGGATCCTGGACCTATGTATCATGCTTGCTTCCTAATTGATAAGATTCAGAATCAAGATCATATGGTAGTGTTACCTTTTGTTTGTCTTCATCATACCAAGACCTGTGTTCTTCAAACACAACATCTCTACTTGTAGTGAATTGCTTGGTTGAAGGATTCAAGAACCTGTAACCCATCTGAGTTGAATCATATGCAATAAACACTGCTTTGTTGCCCTTTCATCTAGCTTACCTCTTATTTGTGATGGTACATGAACATAAGCTAAACAACCAAAAACCTTGCAATGTCCAAGACTAGGTTTTCTTCCATGCCATGCTTCATAAGCATTCATACCTTGAAGTGATTTGGATGGTAGTCTATTGACAAGGTACACAACAGTTGAAATAGCTTCTGCCCATAGATAATGTGGCAACTTCTTCTCTTCAAGCATTGTTCGGTCTGATCCAACCAATGTCTTGTTTCTCCTCTCTGCAATTCCATTTAGTTGAGGAGAGTACCTAGGAGTCACTTCCCTTTTGATACCTTTGTCCTGCAAGAACTCATCAAATTCTTTGGAGAAGTATTCTTCCCCTCCATCAGATCTGAGCTTCTTTAGTGATCTACCTATATGATTCTCCACATGTGCAAGGTACTTCTTGAAGCAATCAAACACTTCATTCTTGCTCTTGATAAAGTATAGAACAATCCATCTACTATGGTCGTCAATAAATGAGACATAATACCTTGATCCTGCCAATGAAGGTTCTTGACTTGGTCCCCATACATCTGTATGTACCAAGTCCAATAAGTTGTTGTGGATGTAGCCTTTGTGGTTGAATGGTTGTCTTTATGACTTCCCAATCAGACATGCATCACACCTATTGATCATGTGTTGCTTTGATATGTTTGGCAGTCCTAGAACACTTTGACCCCTGCATTTGTGGCTTAGATTCATAAGAAGCAATGAGTCTTCATGTAGTTGATTTTCTGAATAATTGTTGTAGTCCCTTCTATTATAGCTTCTATTGTTATTGTTGAAGTTGTGTCCACCTTTGCCTCTATTGCTGCCATATCCACCTCTTCCACTTCCTTTCTGAGTCTTCCCATTGAACCAATAATTTTGAGTGGTGTGGTTGGTCTTATCGCATATGGCACAAGGTTGAACATTCTGACCTTTGGCTTTGTCTTGCTTTGGTCCTTTATTCTTCCCTTTCCACTTGCTCTTGCTTGCAAAGTTGGCTTGGGAAGTCTCTTCTTCATCTTCTTCCTTCTTCTTGCCTTTTTGCTTCTTATCCTTCTTATCTGCATATAGAGCACTAGTTGAATTACCTTGATAAGAGTTAACTTCCTTTATGCTATTGTTGGTTTCTTGATTGAAGAGTTATCCAAGAAAGATGTTGAAGTCTGGAGTTTGCACATCCATGATGAGATCATAAGCCGTCGTGAAGGATTGCCATTGCTTATCACTTTGAATGCCGTTGAGAATTTGCCTCATGATGACCTCTTCTTCAATCAGCTCTCCAATGGATGCTAATTGATCCGCAACCTCCTTGACCTTGGTAACAAACTCTGTGATGGTTTGTTTAGATGTCTTCATCATTTGGTTGAACTCGTTCCAAAGATGATTCTTTCTTGCTTTGGTACTAGCAGAAAAGAAAGTCTCGAGGGCATTCCAAGTCTCTTGAGATGTCTTGCATCCTCTAATATTTGTTAATAGAAAGTCAGAGATAGAGTTTAGTATGTACGACCTTGGTTGATCATCCTTTGCGCACCAAAATGTGAGCTTATCTGTCTCCTCTTGTGTAGGTCCTCCTTTGGATCTTGGAATAGGCATAGCTCCATCACCTGCTACAATTCCATAAAGATTTCTACCTTGCAAATAGGCCTCCATCCTAATTTACCAAGCCATGTAGTTGTGTCTATCAAGCTTCTTGATCATTGAGGGAAATCCTTCACCCATCTTGATCTAGCTCTGATACCACTGAAAGAACTTGGAGAAGCTTGTAGAAGGTAGAAAAATGCGTTTCGAAGCCACAAACTTTGGTCTAACCAACCGGCACAAGACCAGCCCTTGAGCTTATGGAGACTCAAATAGATCTTATAAGCATGTGATAAGTGCAAAGAAACACACTATGAACTTTGGAGCATCAAGGAGAATGAGTCGTTACAAAACAGATAGGTTCGCGGGTCGACTAGCTCAAAAAACTTACTATCTATGGAAGAGACAATGAACTTCAAATGTTCATAGCGACCAGCGTGATTACAATTAGAAAAAATCCTTTTATGGGAGTGATACACATAGGGTTGAGTGTATAGAAGCACAAAAGTATAAGGAATATGAAAAATATGCTATATGAATGAATGAGACATTCACCGGTGGTACTTCTTATTTTTCAAGAATATGTAGAGATCGACCCCGAGATAGAAAAACTCAGATTTCTTCCAATCTACTTAATCAAATGCTATGACAATTTATAGGCATAAACTAGACACTAATACCTTTCCAATGAGCCATGTTTCACTCAATGTGGAGCTCTGGAGAGAGAGCAACAGCCTCTGCAAGATTACTATTGGCGAAGAAGATGATGCAGAGAATTGAAGGAGCAAGACAATGATGCTCACAAGTGTATGTATATTGCTTCCATGTATTGTACAAGTGATTTCAAGTCTTCATATAGAATCTAGGAATGTTCCACGACTTCTACAATTGAAGTTTGAATTCAAATGAAGGTGGGAATGGTTGTTGGAGGGAATCAATTCACTTTCCTACAATCCAGGATAAGCGAAGATCTAGTTTGATCTACTTTTAGGTGATTTATTGCTTGATTGAATGCAACTTCAACCACCAAAAATTCGTGGGATTTGGACTTTATCTTTCTACCTTTACATGTGTAAAGCTCAAGGCTTTTACAATGGTAAATGAACCATAAAAAATCTCTCAAAAAAATACAATAAATGAGCATAAGAAAAAGAACTCTCCAACGGATATTCTTTCGATGCTATAGCCTTTGATGTAGATCAAATCCACGTCAAGCATAGTGTAAGATTGATGTTCCAACAAGACCATGTTTTAGGTGCCAAGGAGATCATTTCATAATGGATTGTCGACATCCTCCAATAGCAGGACAGTCACAATACTATAACATACAAGGTTTTTATGTTGAATGTAGTAAAGAGCATGTCATCAGAGATTGCCCGAAGAACCCTGCAAATGCCTCAAACGTGACACCCATCAATGTGATAGGTATTGTGGATAACTCAAATGGATCCAACCCGACATACATGCCTATTCAAGCTATAACAAGAGCCCAGGCACTGTTACAAAATCAACATCCAAATCCTCAAAAGGCAATTGGAAATAGCAAAGTTGGAGAGTCTAGTACTCGAAAGACAAAATCTTGGAAGGATTCTCGAGGAAAAATTAAGAGAAAGTGGAGCAAGAAAATAAGCAAGTTAGAAGGAAGTCTAAAGGAATCTAGATCCAAAATCCTCGAATTGACTTTGCAAGAGTCTAATCAGGAGAACCTAGCTCAGAGATCAGGATCACTTCTAGCTGAACCCATACCTGAAAATCTAGACATGGTGTTTCAAGCATATCAGGTGAGATTAAAAGAAGGACCCCAAGCAACTGAATTGAGTAAGAACTATCCAAGAGGTTAGAATACTTGATTACTAGCAATGAGAAGAAGAATCTGCAAAGGAACCCTATAACCTTAGAGACACAAGAAAGGAGTGCACCATCCCTATCTCAAGAGCCAAATACTGAGGTGGAAGACAACCTAGCTTCCATACACAAGTATTCACAAGGATTTCTGAGAGAAATCCAAGAAGAGAAATGGAGACGAGAGCAAGAAACCCATCCTCCAATTCAAGAGATAGACAACTTGTAGGAACAATTTCCCCAAGACATACCCTCTATCTATGACAATGTAAAGGAAGAGCAACTGAGTGAACAAACAAATTTTCAATCCAATTCTTTGCAAAAATTACCTCAATTCATAGGACCTTAGGAAGCCAAGACTATCAACATGAGAGCACCCACTATAATGGTGAGGAATGAAGAATTAGTAATCCCTAGAAACACGAAAGTGATAAAGAACACCAAATTATAGTGTCATCTCACTCTAGAAGAATTCTTAAAAATTGAACCAAAGTTGTGGAAGCACGTAGCAAACCAGTTCCTTGAGATCGCTACTGCTCCCTCTCAGATAGGATCACACAAGAAGGTACAAGAGATACCACTGGAAAGAATTGGAGATGTGAGTGAGAGAGACAGGATGGCAATACTTATCTTCCAATAACCCAAAAGGGCTACACCACCAAATCCATCTTAGATTCAAGAGCTAGAGTAGCCATCGCCACCACTGCTTTATGGAAACATTGGGGTAAGCCAACACTAAGACCCACCAGGATCTACAAATGGTTGATGGATATATAGTAAAGCCATTAGCCTTACTAGAAGGCATATGGCTCAGCACTTGTGGTTGTAGAGTTCGAGCATACTTTGGCCATTTGTGATTCTGGGAAAAATCACGCTTACGAGATGATTTTGGGATGACCATTCATGCGTCAACTACAAATTATACAAGATTGGGGAACTAATTCTTTGTACTTGCAACATTTAGGAGTAACCACCAAAGTCAATCTTAAAGATTATTCCTATCATGATGTACCTCCCAATACAATGGAATACCATCCATAAGACGCCAAAAGAAACAGAGTTGGTACACTCATTAGAATCAGACCCATCATGGTTGCACGAAGATACTCATCTATGGATGTGTAAGGTAGCAAAACAAGAGGAAGAATGGTTAGAGTTAATTGCCCTATTGTGAGAATATAAAGATGTGTTCGCTTGGAGTTACAAAGATTTGAAAGGAGTAGACCCAGATATATGCTCCCATAGAATCCCCATGAATCCAAAGGCTAAACCGTCTAAGCATAAACCATAGAGATATAGCAATAACTATGCTTCTAAGATCAAAGAAGAAATCGATCGCTTGATAAAAGCAGGATTCATTTACAAAATTGAGCATACAGAATGGGTATCCCCCATTGTGGTCATGCCGATGAAGAATAGAAAATTTCACGTGTGTATTAACCTTAAAAAAGTTAATGCTAACACGATTAGAGACAATTATCCTCTTCCTATCACGTAACACTTATTGG
This sequence comes from Ceratopteris richardii, assembly GCA_020310875.1. NCBI lineage: Eukaryota > Viridiplantae > Streptophyta > Polypodiopsida > Polypodiales > Pteridaceae > Ceratopteris > Ceratopteris richardii. The sequence goes on along the minus strand of CM035413.1, from coordinate 192,108,127 downwards.
AAAGAGTCGCATGCAAGAAGGTTTACAGCTTCCTTGATGGATTCTCAGGTTATAATCAAGGAGCATTGCTCGTGAAGATCAACATAAGACGGTGTTTTCCACAGAATGGGGCATATTTGCATTTTGTGTAATGCCATTTGGGCTAACAAATGCACCCGCCACCTTTCAATGACTCATGTGTCACGTCTTTAAGGAATTCTTACAAAAGAATTTGGAATTTTATGTAGATGACTTAGGTGCTCATTCCAAAATGAGACTTACCCACATCACTGAGTTAAGACAAATTTTTGACAAATGTCGAGAATATCAGGTTTGCTTGAACCTAGAAAAGTGTGTTTTCATGGTCAAGCAAGGCAAAATTCTAGGACATATTGTGTCAAAGAATAGAATCATGAGAGATGAAGAAAAGATAAAAGTAATTGCAGACCTACCTAGGCCAAAAAATGTAAAAGAAGTACAAGCTTTCATGGGCCATTGTTGATATTATCGACATTTTATACACATGTACACAATCATAGCAAAGCCATTGTACTCTCCTTTGACCAAGTTTGAATGGACAGATGAATGTGAGGAGTCATTCAATGAACTCAAATGATGCTTGTGTTCAACACCTATATTAACGACACCAGATTGGAATAAGCCACTCCATGTACATGTGGATGCATCCAACTATGCCATAGGATGTGTGTTGGCACAACCTACAAACGAAGGCAATATAGATCTCCTTATAGCTTATGCGAGCAGAGAGTTCAATGCGACAAAAAGAAATCACACCACTACGGAGCGCGAAGGATTAGGAATGATTTATGTGATAAAGAAATTGAAGCATTACTTGTTGGTGAATAAGTTCAAGTTCTTCACGGATCATCAGGCATTGCTGTACTTGGTCAATAAGCCGTGTAACATGGGATGATTGATACATTGGTTTCTATTACTCATGGAATACGAGTTTGAAGTAGTAATCAGGAAGGGAAAGACCCGCCTTAGAGCTGACCATCTCTCAAGGTTAACTACGAGAAGCTCCTTAAGGAATGGCGGATGAACTACCGGATGCATATTTGTTTAACCTCAAGATAGTACCAAAATGGGCTAATGGACCCAAGAATCCTAGGATTAGGAACACAAAAGGAGAGGTTACCAAATCACAATGATATCAAATACTTGCAAGAAGTATATACAAATAGGATATCAGAAAATTCTAGCTGGAAAATGGACAAGAGGATTTGAGTGGAACTGGAAAAGAAATTAGGAAAGCGAACGTATAAACCAAAAGAGTAGCAGAAAGGAAGAGTGGATGTCGGTCTTGCATGAATGTATGTTGTGTGTATGAAAAAGTAGTAGGAAAGCGATAGTGAGGTCAAGAAGAATACCGAGAAGAAAAATTGGATGCGGTTTTTACTTGTGTTTACATTGCATGTGAATGGAGAGGAATGACGAGAGGGGGAAGGTGGACATGTCTTCTACTTGTATGTAGGTTGTGTGTGATGAGCTTGCATATGTGACGAAGATGTGTGATGTGATTTCCTGATGTGTGTTTGCTCGTTCCATTTTGGTTGTAAATGTTATTGTGATTTGATGAAAAGAGGTTCTAATGTTTTGATGAAGTTTGTAGACAGGTGGACATGATAGGTAAAGATGCGAACCAACATACAAAGTTGGTAAGTGAAATGACTGATTTTTTATGACTAATGGATGTTGATTTAGTGTCATTGCAGGTATGCCAGTGGAAAGAGATTGAATAAGTATGAGGTATGTGAATGGGCATTGATGTATTGTCGATGACTTGAATGGGTTGAGTACAGGTACCAAATTGGCTCGTCGAGGACGACTTCACAAACAAGTGGAGGGGAGTATGTTAGCGATATAAATTGTTGGTTTTTTGTGCAGTAATATGTTTTCATTTTGCAGAGGTAATGCTTGATTGTAGGTGTTTTTCAAGGGAAAAGATGCAAGGTGGTGTAGGATTATAGAAAAAATGAGTGATTCATATGAAATGGATTACGAGGGAGAAAGTGAATGGTGCCACAATGAATGTTGGGATTGATCCATCAAACGTGGTGAGTACTGAGCTTAAGTTTAACAAAGATAGGAAGGCTCTCCTTGAGAGGAAAGGAAAGGGTAGAGGTATTGAGAAGGGAAAAAGGGAAATTCACAAGCCAAGAGGTTGTTGCTCCACTTCACGATGTGGATCAGACTATTGACAGAGGACTCCCCTTGAAATCACAGGAGTTGATAGCACTTTTTTGAGCTGTCCGGTTGTACTGTAGTTTTGTCATGGAGTATGACATCCACACTATCCTAGATAAAACAATGTTCGCCACAACATGTTGGGTGATCTATATGATATGATATAACCTCCGGTCTACATACCTGTCAAAGCTCGATAATTTCTCAAATTGGTGATACCCTGTGCTGTGCTTGCTTTCTTTGTGCATCCAAGAACAAAGCAATATATTGTCAATAGAATTCTCTAGGCATTTTGTGTGTATCTGGAAACTGTATCTGTGTTGCCTCAGCTTCGAATGATGCAGAACACAAAGGATGTTAAACCTTTTCACAGCACATTATGTGTTTGTGTTGGGTGTTGCAAGGTTCTTGAATTTTCTTCATTGGATTTACAAGGTCATTGATAGTCGTGCTTTATTACTTGTTGCACTTGGACGAGGACCATGGCCTACATTTGTTTTGCTTTCTGAAATTGTGCAAACATTTATCCTTGCACATTTTTGTTACTATTATGTAAAAAGTGTTGTTGAAGGAAATTCAGTCATGCGGTTACCAACAGCAATGGTCTAAGTTGGGAAGTGGAAAAGTTTATATGGTCAAAGCTTGTGAAGCCTTTCTTGTTTCATCTAGAACATTTTCAGAGCCTCTGTAGAAGAATTTTGTTATGGAAATATTGGCTCAAATGTAGTGTAAAGTGCAACCAAAAAAAAAAAACAACAACAAAAAAAACAAAAATCAAAACGAAACAAAATAAATAAAAAGAGAAAATAAAAGTGGATGTGTGCGTGTGCGTGGGGGGAGTGGGGTGTCAGGAGTGTCAGGAGTGTTAGAGAGTGGGGAACGTGGAGTGACAGGGGAGGTGGACTCGTTTTTGTTTTATGGAGAAGGGTAGCTCTCTCTCTCTCTCCCCTCCCCTTGTCACCCTCTCATTTGGTTCTTCTTGTTTGTTCTGCAGGTATGGGAGCGCTCAGCAGCTCATGGGGGGTCGACTGCTAGTTTTGGTTGACACAGTAAACAGGGGAGAAAGTGGGGTTTTCTTTCATCTTGGCGCGCAATAAGGAGAGTTTTTATGCTGGAGAAAGGTAGCGTGGAGAAAAGACCACCGAAGGGCTTCAACAAAGGTTAAAGACGATATGCCGAAAAGGACCTCTTCTGCTATGAACATGCAAGGAGAGGATTGCATGGTCAAAGTTGAAGGAGCATCCGGCTATTATTCAAGGGAGACACGATGAATGTATGTGGGGGGGTTGTTCTGATGGTGTGGGTGCAGACAAGCATGAGGTTGCCTCGTTCAAGCTAAGAAAGGAGGGGCGGGAACATGTCGGGAGAATAGGAAGTAGCTTCGAACTTTGATGCTTCTGATGGTTTGCTCTGAGTAAAGAAAACCCATCAAAGAAGGATGCTTCATGTGCACAGAAAGGAGAGATATATCAGAGACTCTCAGTTTTATTGAGGGAGGGACACACATTGTAGAGAAAAGGATTAGTTTATGATGCTTTGCCTGGTTGGCAGACTGAGATTTTCTTGCACGGAGGGCATGGCTATACTTATGATGATGTGCTTGACTCGAAATCCATTCAATCTTCATATTTGAATATCATCCGAGATAATTGATTGTTGTGACTTGCGGTGAACTGGTTATACCATGTTTCATGTACTGTTCAATATATGAATGAAAGGAGGCAAGATAGATCGATATAGAAAGGCCATAACATTAAAAGTTGAAGGCCGATGATATCATTATGGAGAATAGAAGAGGATCTGAAGGGTTTCAAGGGAGCGTTGAATTTTTGTGACAACTTCTGTTAAAGCTTTGAGAGGGCCAAGGTGTTTGGCACTTGCACATATGCTTTGAAGCTATTACAAACGTGAGGATGATAGAGTTTTGATCTTTTCAGATGTTTGTAGCAATCTTCAGAGGATAAACTCAGCTCACCTGTGAAGAAGGGAAGTGCCAGTGAGGTGGCACCGTATGCTTGCAACCACCTTCAACCAGCCTAGAAATCAGGCCAGCCAAGTGGATTACATAAGGGCTTATGTCAAAACATCACATGGCATTTAATTGCGCTGAGAGAATGGCAGGGCAGATTCAAGGAGTGCGCCCTCTATAGCATATGCCTTGCAGGTCGTAGATGTGGTCATCGAGAAAGAAACAGGGAAACAACATGTAGTGGAAGAGGGAATGGAAGTTCCACAATCCATGCTGAACATTGTATGTCTGCTCGTCCTCTTTTAATCTCAAGCAACATTGATCTCAACAAGAAGCTGAATAGAGATCTGCATAGATTCTTGCAAACGCCTGTTATGCTATAGGAAAACCAACGAAGGAGTTTCTCTGGTGGATGCTGATCTAAAACTTACGAAGCCATCCTATTCAAAGGATCATCTCCTGAGGAATAACCAGAGAAGACTTCATTGTTATTGTAAGTGAATATCTACGTTACACTCGGTTGTTTGGTAACTCATGTTAGTCAACAACGTCATCCTATGACAATGCAATTATTTTGTTGGGAACTCTAATGATAACTAAAAACTCTACAGGGGTCTCAAGGTCACCTAAAATCAGAAAAGAGGAGTTGAATTTATTTGCTTATATGTATGCAGCACAGAAGCACCGTAGAAGTTATCAAGTGCTAAGTCGAGTTTCATCTCATGTTTCGCATGAGCACATGACATATTAAAATTGGTTCAAATATGTATCTATGTATATCTATGTATATGTGCAAGCATTAAAGCATGAGAATGTGTAGATAACTGTGCGTTCTATTGGTGCATGAGTACGAATTCTTGTAGGCAACTTCATCCGTAGAAAGGGGCATGTATTTCACGTGGACCTTTTACTGATCAGTATGCTATAGATGATGGTAAACCGGTTGCTCCTGTCCAGCTATCTCAGGAAGATCTGAAGACGAGGGATGAGATGCTTGCAAAATTTGTTGACATTAGTGAACCGGTTCCCAAATAGGGGAAGGGGTTCCCTGAGAGGGGGTTCACTAAGAGAGAAAGGAGGAAAGGGGAGTGGGTGTGAACACAAGGAAGTGGGAGTGTATGAAAAAGTGAGTGTGTGTGAGTGTGTAGATATGTAAGGAAGAGTGAGAATGATGGAGAGTGAGTGAGAAAGAGAAAGGAAGAGGAAGAGTGAGAAAAAGAGAGAGGGTAAAAGTATTTGTGTAGGAGAGTGTATGCGAGAAGGTCATGTGTATGGGTATATATATGAAAGTGCGTATGAGCAAGAAAGCGAGAAGGTAGGTAAGTGTGTGAAGATGGGAACAAGAGAAAGATAGAGAGCGGGGGAAAGAGAGTGCATGCACTAGGGTATGCCCATGAGCATTTATAGATGAATATATGTGTGCGTGTGCATGCGTGTTCGGAGCAGGTGCGCAAGAGAGCGATAGAGCAAGTGAGAAGGGGAAAAAGCGAGAAAGTAAGTGCATGTGGGTACGGATAGATGCATGCAATGGTGTGTGAGAATGCATGTGTGAATGTATAAAGTGAGTATATGGGAGGTGTGTATAAGTGAAAAAGGGCTAGGGGAAAAGGGTAGTGTGTGTGAGTACCCCGGTATGAGTATATGTGTGAGAGTGAGAGTAAAGAAGGGAGTGTAAGTGAAGGGGTGGAGTGAGCGTGTTAGGAAAGGAGAGAAAGGAAGAAGGAAAGGGAGAAAGAGAGTGTAAGTAAGAAGTCGTGCATGTAGGTGTATGCGAGGTGTGACGGGTTGTTAGGTGTGTATGAGTGCCTGAGTGTGTAGGTATGCAAGAGAGGGAGAGAGATTGCAAGAGGGTGAGCAAGGTCATGTACTTGAACATGTGAGTTTAAGCATGTGCATGCATGAGTGTGTGTGAGAAAGGGTGTGAGCAAGGAGAGAGAAAGGGGAATCACAAGGGGTACCTTGGGGAGTGGATCTTCGAGTGCATGTGCAATAGGGCTTGTGTTCTCTTCTCTTCAGCAACCACTTTCAAGTGCAACCAAGGACACAAATGAGAGAAAGTTGGTTTGTACAAGCAAGTTAAACAAACTATCAGTGTACATAAGCAAATATCTGTATCATCTTGCCTGTGGGCATTAGGACCAACATTTTGGCGATCCTGCTCGGGAGTTGGCTTAGCACATCTCATAGAGATTTCTACGAGTTCGCTTGGTGCCCCGCTCGTGTGGCACAGCCATCCAATCCCACAATTGTCGTGGTTCGTGTTAAAAGAAATAATGCAACGAAGAGAAGCTTTGGGTTTTCAGAAGGTCGGCACGAGAGAAATGAATTTTGGATAGGCTAATGGACAAACTGAATTCGGTCGAACAATGAGGAATCATATGAATAGAGGTCCATGGTTCGGCCCAATCTCAAACTATGTGAGATGTTGGTGTTGCGAGAAAATTGGACATATTGCCAAATTTTGCCCTCAAGTGTGTACTCCTTTGGACTTGGTACCTGTGTGTAGGGATTGTGGAAAGAAGAGCTTATGCAAGCATGTGTGCAAGGTAAAGGGAGTCTCTTCTGAGAATGTCTCAATGAAAGAACTTAGTTCTTCTCTCTCTTCTCTCTATGTGGAGGTTGATAATGGTGAGGCTTCTCCATCGATAGGGACCTCAAGGAAAAGTGGGGTCATACCCAAGCTAATACAATCAATTAGCATGACCAATAGCTTTGAGAAGCTATCAATAGATAAGGATGTTGGCTATGCGAGGGAAGGTGATAAAGTTTTAGCAAAGCTCATGGAAAGTCTACAATGTCAAGTGAATTGGATACATGAGGAGTGAGACAACGACAGGACCAAGATGGAGAGATTAGAGAAAAATCAAACTAAAATAAAGGCCGTCTTAGAGAAATGGGAGGAGAAGCTGAAATGCATGGAAAGTAAAAACAAAGAGTTCAAAAGGGAAAACAAAAACCTGAGGAAGGAAATTGAGAGACTTCAGAGTCGAAAAGTTCTTGGGAAGAGTAAGAACATAGAAAGAGAGGCTCTTGAGATCAATACTGACTTAGTGATAGTAGATTGCTATGGGTTTACAGTCGAAGAAGAACTCGAACATGAGGAAGACTTGTTAAGATGGATTGAGCGAGGAGAGAAGGAGATTAGGAGAGTGCAAGAAGTTATTTGTAGATACAGTGACCAACCAGGTAGGCTTAGTGAGGAATTTGAGTTGGAGTTAGCAAAGATTAAGTGTGTCCAAGTAGAGAGTGATAAGAAGATGGGAGAATTGGAAAAAGAGAATGCAAGGTTGAGAGGAGAACTCGATAGGTGGATGAGTCAGAGAGACGAGGAAAGACAAAGATGTGTAGGGAAAGATGAAAAAGTAGATAGAATGGAAAAGGATTTGCAGAAAATGCTCGATAAGTGGAGTGCATTAGGAGGAGAGATAGAAAAGACGAACACTTTGGGGGCAACTATAGAAGCCCTCACTTGTTAGTTAGAGAAGAGTTTTCAAGATACCAATAGAAGAGTTGAAGGAGTAAAGTCAAGAGGGAATGAGTTAGAAAAGAAGTTCTAGAATTTAGCAAGAAGATGCGGAGAGCTTAGTCTAGTGGAAAAGGTCGATGAAATGATGAAGTTATATGATTTATTTGGGAAAATAGAGAATGTTCTTCAAGAAAATGAAAAGAGGATGCATGAGTTAGAATCAAAGAATGTGAAGTTGCAAAAACAGATGATGTGTGTAGATTGCAAAATAGCACAACATCGAAATGATACAGACCTAAATACACGAGGATTGAGGGAACTAGCCATGAAGGTTGATGAATTAAGAAACATATTCACAGATAGTGCCCAGGACCTTACAAAGCATCTTGCCTGGGTAGAGGACTATCTACAAAAATCGGCAAATCACGTGGAATCTTTACAAAGACGGGTTTGGAGATAAAAGGGGAAATGATTGAGGAGGTGTTGAAGCGATGATTTGTGGTAGGGGTTATGATCAATAAAGAGAAAGAAAAAGAGGATGAGGTGGATAAAAAAGGGATGATCAAAGGTAGAACAACGGGTGAGTGAAAAATATAAGGGACGTGACTAGTGGTAAAGGAGTGGCGATGAGTAGATTCAAAAGGTAACCGGTAACCTCAAGTGGAGGTGATGGTCGAAGAGGTCAGGTGAGAGTCAAAGAAGTGAGGGAAGAAGAGACAAGAAGATGAAGCTCGGGAAATGAAAAAAAAAGGGAATGAATAAAAGTGGACTTGAACGTTAGTTTAGGAAGTGAAAAGCTTAAGAATTGGAAAAGCTTGAGTGAAAAACTCAAGAGAAAAGAAAAGTGAACTCATGGTAGTGTGTGTTTGAATAGGTATGCCACGGGCAAGGATAGCTTAGGTCTGATTAGGGTTTGCTTTGTCAAGATTGCAAGTTAGAGACCTGAGGATGGATGGATCGAGTTGGTTGCACGCTTAGGAACTGAAGTGACACTTTCGGAGGTTTTGAGGTCGACAAGTGGTTAGTATGTGCGGGTTTTGCAAGGACGGGTTGGCCATGACATTAGTGGCTGGATTTTGGCTCGAGTAGCAGCAGAGAGGAGATATGTCTCATTGGGATGTCCATGGGGGGATATATGTGTGTGTGTCGTGATTGCTTGGGTTGGGAAAAGGTCCTTTCATTTGTCTCCTAATTCTCGAGATGCGGGAATGAAAAAAGAAAAAAAGAGAAAAAAAATATGTTTATGTATGTGTGCATGTGGCTACGCGCCTATGTGGGCCGATAGGTGGGTGGATTCACTTTGGCCGGGTGGTCAAAGCCACGAACCGACGTCGGTTTCGCATAGTGTTAGCCGTCTGTGTGTCGCATGCTACGTTGGGTTGGTAGATGGGTGGAACAAACCTGATCGGGTGGTCAGGGCCACGAGTCGCATCCTGCTTCGGCGTAGGCCGGAAAGTGTGAGTAAATATGTGAAAAAATGATGAAAAAAAAGGGAGAGAAATGAAAAAAAAATGAATGAGAAAAATTCCTCACTCGAGGGGAGACAGAAGAGAGGTGAGAGAGCATGATGCTCGGATGGGAATATGTGTATGTGTTGTGGGGATATGGGAATGTGTGAACTCTTGATGAGGCATTTCAAATCGAAGCTTAAGCTCGGCTAGGATTTTGGTTGCGAAGTGTTTGTGGAAGACTTCGACTTGAGAAATCTAAGCGTGCTAGTTACTTTGTTCATCTGTGAACTCTTGGGAGGTGCTCATTTTGGTTCTTAGGTAGTGTAACTGCTTGCGATGTCCTGAAGCATGTCGACGATGAGCGATCTTGTCAGAGTGAGCTCGTGTGAGGCTTGAGTGGTCTTTGTCCTGTATCCACTAGTTTAGAGGTGGGGTGGTGACCTAGCATGGAATTTAGTTGAAAAGCGGAAAAGAAAAAAAAAAGGGAAGCAAAGAGTCGATGAAAAGGAAAGTGGGTAGTGAAAACCCTAAGTCGAAGGGGCATTGAAAATGGACAAGAGCATTTGAGTGGAACTGGAAAAGAAATTAGGAAAGCGAACGTGTAAACCAAAAGAGTAGCAGAAAGGAAGAGTGGATGTGGGTCTTGCATGAATGTATGTTGTGTGTATGAAAAAGTGGTAGGAAAGTGATAGTGAGGTCAAGAAGAATACCGAGAAGAAAAATTGGATGCGGTTTTTACTTGTGTTTACATTGCATGTGAATGGAGAGGAATGATGAGAGGGGGAAGGTGGACATGTCTTCTACTTGTATGTAGGTTGTGTTTGATGAGCTTGCATATGTGACGAAGATGTGTGATGTGATTTCTTGATGTGTGTTTGCTCGTTCCATTTTGGTTGTAAATGTTATTGTGATTTGATGAAAAGAGGTTCTAATGTTTTGATGAAGTTTGTAGACAGGTGGACATGATAGGTGAAGATGCGAACCAACATACAAAGTTGGTAAGTGAAATGACTGATTTTTGATGACTAATGGATGTTGATTTAGTGTCATTGCAGGTATGCCAGTGGAAAGAGATCGAATAAGTATGAGGTATGTGAATGTGCATTGATGTATTGTCGATGACTTGGATGGGTTGAGTACAGGTACCAAATTGGCTCGTCGAGGACGACTTCACAAACAAGTGGAGGGCAGTATGTTAGCGATATAAATTGTTGGTTTTTTGTGCAGTAATATGTTTTCATTTTGCAGAGGTAATGCTTGATTGTAGGTGTTTTTCAAGGGAAAAGATGCAAGGTGGTGTAGGATTATAGAAAAAATGAGTGATTCATATGAAATGGATTATGAGGGAGAAAGTGAATGGTGCCACAATGAATGTTGGGATTGATCCATCAAAGGTGGTGAGTACTGAGCTTAAGTTTGACAAAGATAGGAAGGCTCTCCTTGAGAGGAAATGGGTAGAGCTATTGAGAAGGGAAAAAGGGAAATTCAAAAGCCAAGAGGTTGTTGCTCCACTTCACGATGTGGATTAGACTATTGACAGACGACTCCCCTTGAAATCACAGGAGTTGACAACACTTTTTTGAGCTGTCCGGTTGTACTGTAGTTTTGTCATGGACTATGACATCCACACTATCCTAGATACAACAATGTTCACCACAACATGTTGGGTGATCTATATGATACGATATAACCTTCGGTCTACATACCTGTCAAAGCTCTATAATTTCTCAAATTGGTGATACCTTGTGCTGTGCTTGCTTTCTTCATGCGTCCGGGAACAAAGCAATATATTGTCAATAGAATTCTCTGGGCATTTTGTGTGTATCTGGAAACTGTATCTGTGTTGCCTTAGCTTCAAATGATGCAGAACACAAAGGTGGTTAAACCTTTTCATAGCACATTATGTGTTTGTGTTGGGTGTTGCAAGGTTCTTGAATTTTCTTCATTGGATTTACAAGGTCATTGATAGTCGTGCTTTATTACTTGTTGCACTTGGACGAGGACCATGGCATTTGTTTTGCTTTCTGAAATTGTGCAAACATTTATCCTTGCACATTTTTGTTACTATTATGTAAAAAGTGTTGTTGAAGGAAATTCAGTCATGCGGTTACTAACAGCAATGGTCTAAATTGGGAAGTGGAAACGTTTATATGGTCAAAGCTTGTGAAGCCTTTCTTGTTTCATCTAGAAAATTTTCAGAGCCTCTGTAGAAGAATTTTGTTATGGAAATATTGGCTCCGATGTAGTGTAAAGTGCAACAACAACAAAAAAAAAAACAACAACAAAAAACAAAAAAAAAAATCAAAACGAAACAAAATAAATAAAAAGAGAAAATAAAAGTGGATGTGTGCGTGTGAGTGGGGGGAGTGGGGTGTCAGGAGTTTCAAGAGTGTCAGAGAGTGGGGAACGTGGAGTGATAGGGGAGGTGGACTCATTTTTGTTTTTTGGAGAAGGGTAGCTCTCTCTCTCTCCCCTCCCCTTGTCGCCCTCTCGTTTGGTTCTTCTTGTTTGTTCTGCATGAATGGGAGCGCTTAGCAGCTCATGGGGGTCGACTGCTAGTTTTGGTTGACACAGTAAACAGGGGAGAAAGTGGGGTTTTCTTTCATCTTGGCGGGCAATAGGGAGAGTTTTTATGCTAGAGAAAGGTAGCGTGGAGAAAAGACCACCGAAGGGCTTCAACAAAGGTTAAAGACGATATGCCAAAAAGGACCTCTTCTGCTATGAACATGCAAGGAGAGGATTGCATGGTTGGAGTTGAAGGAGCGTCCGGCTATTATTCAAGGGAGACACGATGAATGTATGTGGGGGGGCTGTTCTGATGGTGTGGGTGCAGACAAGCATGAGGTTGCCTCGTTCAAGCTAAGAAAGGAGGGGCGGGAACATTTCGGGAGAATAGGAAGCAGCTTCGAACTTTGATGCTTCTGATGGTTTGCTCTGAGTAAAGAAAACCCATCAAAGAAGGATGCTTCATGTGCACAGAAAGGAGAGATATATCAAAGACTCTCGGTTTTATTGAGGGAGGGACACACATTGTAGAGAAAAGGATTAGTTTCTGATGCTTCGCCTGGTTGGCAGACTGAGATTTTCTTGCACGAAGGGCATGGTTATACTTATGATGATGTGCTTGATTCGAAATCCATTCAATCTTCATATTTAAATATCATCCGAGATAATTGATTGTTGTGACTTGCGGTGAACTGGTTATACCATGTTTCATGTACTGTTCAATATATGAATGAAAGGAGGCAAGATAGACCGATATAGAAAGGCCATAACATTAAAAGTTGAAGGCCGATGATATCATTATGGAGAATAGAAGAGGATCTGAAGGGTTTCAAGGGAGCGTTGAATTTTTGTGACAACTTTTGTTAAAGCTTTGAGAGGGCAAAGGTGTTTGGCACTTGCACATATGCTTTGAAGCTATTACAAACGTGAGGATGATAGAGTTTTGATCTTTTTAGATGTCTGCAGCAATCTTCAGAGGATAAACTCAGCTCACCTGTGAAGAAGGGAAGTGCCAGTGAGGGGGCACCGTATGCTTGCAGCCACCTTCAACCAGCCTAGAAATCAGGCCAGCCAAGTGGATTACATCAGGGCTTATGTCAAAACATCACATGGCATTTAATTGCGCTGAGAGAATGGCAGGGCAGATTCAAGGAGTGCGCCCTCTATAGCATATGCCTTGCAGGTCGTAGATTTGGTCATCGAGAAAGAAATAGGGAAACAACATGTAGTGGAAGAGGGAATGGAAGTTCCACAATCCATGCTGAACATTATATGTCTGCTTGTCCTCTTTTAATCTCAAGCAACATTGATCTCAACAAGAAGCTGAATAGAGATCTGCATAGATTCTTGCAAACGCCTGTTATGCTATAGGAAAACCAACGAAGGAGTTTCTCTGGTGGATGCTGATCTAAAACTAATGAAGCCATCCTATTCAAAGGATCATCTCCTGAGGAATAACTAGGGAAGACTTCATTGTTATTGTAAGTGAATATCTGCGTTACACTCGGTTGTTTGGTAACTCATGTTAGTCAACAACGTCATCCTATGGCAATGCAATTATTTTGTTGGGAACTCTAATGATAACTAAAAACTCTACAGGGGTCTCAAGGTCACCTAAAATTAGAAAAGAGGAGTTAAATTTATTTGCTTATATGTATGTAGCACAGAAGCACCGTAGAAGTTATCAAGTGCTAAGTCGAGTTTCATCTCATGTTTCGCATGAGCACATGACATATTAAAATTGGTTCAAATATGTATCTATGTATATCTATGTATATGTGCATGCACTTTAAAGCATGAGAATGTGTAGATAACTGTGCGTTCTATTGGTGCATGAGTACGAATTCTTGTAGGCAACTTCATTCGTAGAAAGGGGCATGTATTTCACGTGGAACTTTTACTGATCAGTATGCTATAGATGATGATAAACTGGTTGCTCCTGTCCAGCTATCTCAGGAAGATCTGAAGACGAGGGATGAGATGCTTGCAAAATTTGTTGACATTAGTGAACCGGTTCCCAAATAGGGGAAGGGGTTCCCTGAGAGGGGGTTCACTAAGAGAGAAAGGAGGAAAGGGGAGTGGGTGTGAACACAAGGAAGTGGGAGTGTATGAAAAAGTGAGTGTAAGTGAGTGCGTAGATATGTAAGGAAGAGTGAGAGTGATGGAGAGAGAGTGAGAAAGAGAAAGGAAGAGGAAGAGTGAGAAAAAGAGAGAGGGTAAAAGTATTTGCGTAGGAGAGTGTATGCGAGAAGGTCATGTGTATGGGTATATATATGAAAGTGCATATGAGCAAGAAAGCGAGAAGGTAGGGAAGTGTGTGAAGATGGGAACAAGAGAAAGATAGAGAGCGGGGGAAAGAGAGTGCATGCACTAGGGTATGCCCATGAGCATTTATAGATGAATATATGTGTGCGTGTGCATGCGTGTTCGGAGCATGTGCGCAAGAGAGCGATAGAGCGAGTGAGAAGGGGAAAAAGTGAGAAAGTAAGTGCATGTGGGTACGGATAGATGCATGCAATGGTGTGTGAGAATGCATGTGTGAATGTATAAAGTGAGTATATGGGAGGTGTGTATAAGTGAAAAAGGGCTAGGGGAAAAGGGTAGTGTGTGTGAGTGACCCGGTATGAGTATATGTGTGAGAGTGAGAGTAAAGAAGGAAGTGTAAGTGAAGGGGTGGAGTGAGCATGTTAGGAAAGGAGAGAAAGGAAGAAGGAAAGGTAGAAAGAGAGTGTAAGTAAGAAGTCGTGCATGTAGGTGTATGCGAGGTGTGTCGGGTTGTTAGGTGTGTATGAGTGCCTGAGTGTGTAGGTATGCAAGAGAGGGAGAGAGATTGCAAGAGGGTGAGCAAGGTCATGTACTCGAACATGTGGGTTTAAGCATGTGCATGCATGAGTGTGTGTGAGAAAGGGTGTGAGCAAGGAGAGAGAAAGGGGAATCACAAGGGGTACCTTGGGGAGTGGATCTTCGAGTGCATGTGCAATAGGGCTTGTGTTCTCTTCTCTTCAGCAACCACTTTCAAGTGCAACCGAGGACACAAATGAGAGAAAGTCGGTTCGTACAAGCAAGTTAAGCAAACTATTAGTGTACATAAGCAAATATCTGTATCATCTTGCCTGTGAGCATTAGGACCAACAAAGGTCATCTGCAAAATACAACTTTTGATCCTAATCAGAGTCCAAATAGAGATGTTTTTCAAACGAATGCTACAAATGAAACCTCCTCAAAGAAAAACTATTGTAACCCAGCCTCAGTTTCTGACATGTGTGGATCCCCAATAAAGGCTGTAGGTGTTCATGTACAAGAGGATGCCACTCTAGCATAGTTTATGGCAAATGCAAAAAGAAATTTGCAAGTACCTGTGAAACGACAGAAGAAGCCAAGCCATTTGCACCCAATTACAAGGTGGCAGACTACTCGATCAAACTTGAATAGAGGCAGTGTACCTGATATAGAGGATCTTTTGAAAGAATAGTATCAGTGTTCACCCTGTTACATCATTGTCCTTTGTAATGGTTACTATCCACACATGTGGCATCATCCAAATCTATTAGCTATCATCACAGTTTGTGATCAGCCTATTTTGTATCGATGTTATTAAAATATTTTGTTGTCTCTGCCTCATATTATATACCCTGCACATATTTGATAGCTCAATTGTTTCATTGATTGTAATGATGTAAACAATTCTTCTTTTGGTATTATATGGGAAAAATTGCATTTTTCCATAAGTTAAGCACCAATTTGGACATAACTTGAAGTCTTAATGCCATCATAAATATTAGGAACGCATTTGTATGAATTTTACAATCGTTCCTCTCATGATGCCTTTTCACAATGATATGATTTGGATAGTAGTAAATAGTTTCAAAGTGAGGAAACTGACTTCACTATTTAGTTCTACTGTTCACCTTCTTACAACACCTCTTTGTAATGGTTACTATCCACACATGACATTGTGCAAATCGATTAGCTCTCACAAGATTTTGTATTTAACCTATTTTGTAACGATGTTATTGATTGTATTTATCCTATTCTGTATAATTTTTGATAGACTAATAGTGTCATTGATTGTAAGTTGTAATGATGTTTGGCTTATAAGTCAGATAAAGAACAAAGTTCCATCCAACTGCCGCAAAACATAGTCTTACATCCTCAGCAAGTCAATGTCAGGCTGCAACAGAAGTTGAGCACAAAGATGCCCAAAAAAAAAAAAACTAAATAAGGTATTAGTTTCAAATCAAACCGATCCTATTTCAACTCAAAGATATCCTATTTCAACTCAAAATGATCTTATTGCAATAGCAGTTGAGCAGAAAGTATGAGTTTTAACTCAAACTAATCCTGTACTAGTGTTTACACCAAAAGGCAATCAAGAGCCTAAACAAATACTAGGCAAGTAAAAAAAACAAAAGAGGTTGGATCATGTGATAATAGAACCAGAATTTATTGAGATAGAAAGGGACCCTCCAAAGATTCAGCGTGGCCTAACAGAGGAGGAGATATAGGAATTGAAACCTATTCACAAGGATTTACAACCTAGGGCACTGATTCTGGAAGTTGAAGTATTTATGAATATGTGAAGTAAGCAGGCCTTTCCTGACAGTAATGCTTTTCTTCAATGGTGCCTTGAACATTTCAATGTCTGGGTTTGGAGTAGGCTATGATCTAGACGAGGTCAACAAATGTATTGATACAATCTTCCCGATGTTTAGGAGGAAATTTATGGATATTTGGGGGAGGGATCAGTGTTTTTGGAATTTTTCAATCCATTTCAAGAAACTGGCTCATTTCTAGGACAAGAATGTGGAGTACAGGCCTGATAATACATTGATAATTGATACTACTGCTTAGAGGTTATTTTACAACATTAGAAGATGTTGTCTAATGTTACCAAAGATGACAATCAGTGAAAGACTTAACTATCTATCAGGAACTCTTTGTGATCAACTTTGGAAATGGTTAATAGCCCCAAATCGTATTGAGTATGCAGATATTATTTCCAGATTAATTCCTCTTGATGAAGAGAGTTTGTCTATATATCGTGGAATACATCAAAACCACAATCGAGATTACATACATAATCGAGATTATAGACATAATCGAGATTATAGACATAATCGAGATTATAAACAAAAACACTGAGTAATGCCAAATCTAGGGTGGCTATGAATGGTTCTGTTTCTGAACCCTTCAATCTTTATAGATCTATCAGACAGGGTTGTCCCCTTGATCCTCTTCTGTTTACTATTTCTAGTGATGCTCTGGGATGGTTAGGCAAAGATAAAATTAAACAAGGAATTACTAGAGGTACTTCTATGCCTGGATGAAAGTTAAAGAGGGTTATACCTTAAATCCAGTGTTTGCTTCTAATCTCTGGTTTTTCTCACAGGACTCATTAGGACTGGACGGGTGAATGCTGAAGAAGCTTCTCCTTTGCCTGTTAAAATGAATAAGTGCAGGAAAAAGGCTTTAACTCATGGAATAGCCTTATGTCTCGGTAGGGTATTGTGGATCTGTTGGGGGATTCTTAGACAAGAAGGAGTTTGAGGGTTTGTAGGAGAAAAGGAAAAGACCAGGAGAGGAAATACACCTTGGAAGCTTCTGCCGATTGATTACAGTAAGACAATTACAATGTTTGAAGCATAATACAAACCAATACTTCTCTGCACAATCCCACAGAGTACTCAATGGCAAAATATGAAATACCCCAAAGTCTTCTTGCCGCCAGCCTCCTCTGCACCAGACCTCCACCTGCTTCAAGCTTATCCTTGTGCACACCTTGCACCAAGCTTCCACTAAGGGGGAGGAATGAATACCTTCTGTCGGCACGCGCACACTCCAAGGAGACCGTGAGATCCTCTGGGGACTAGCTTAGCACTCTCTGCACAATCCCTTAGTCACTCTCCATGCACTCCTTCAACTCCACTTCTCTGCGTCGCACACTGGTGACCCTTGCACTTCCCTCTCTTGCTTCACTTAGACTATGCTTCTCTTGCTTACTCTAGGATTGGTCCAAGAATAGTCCTTGCCTTGATTTGAGTGTGTCGATCACGTACGCTCCTAACTGCAAGAGTATCTTGGTGCTCACTTTGATGTCCCAAGATTGTCTTCACAAGTGGAAGCCAACGACTCATTGTTTTGTCTTGTAGTGACTTTAGACTAAAACCAAAAATTTTAATGGGGGGCCATACTTTCACCTGTGCGTATGTTGCCGCTTCACATACCTTCACATTTTCTTTTTAAGTCTTCACTTTTGCACATAAGAGGGGGTTCACCTGAACCTTTCAAAACACTTTAAAACACACTTTGAACCTTAGGGAAATTAGAGAAAATACCTCTGCAACCTGCAACCCACTTTCTCCAATTTACCCTTTGTGGACCATTAATTGTGCATTACCTGTGCACTTTGACACCTGCACTTTAGCACTTTGACTTTGCACCTATTGACTTTGACCTTGACCTTGTTGCCTTTGACCAATTGACTTTGACCTTTTGACTTTGACTGTAGTTGACTTTGACCAACATGACTTTTATGGGCTCAACAGTTGCCCACCACCTAATGTGCTCTCCGTCCCGGAGAGCTATAACCAAAGCTCTGAGCATAGAGGACATCATGAATTGTGAGCTGCAAAATCTTGAAGAGGACACCTAAGCAGCCAACAACTCCACCAGAACAAGCACGAGAGAAGAACCAAAAGAGGGATTTTGGTGATGGAAAAGCAAAGGGTTGCAATGGGAGGGTAGAAAGGGGTGGAGGGGAGGGCTGAGGGGTGGGGATGGAAGGGATAGGGAGGGTTAAGGATGTGGCTGGGCAGATTTGTAAAGGTAGGGCATGGAGTAGGATGATGGGGTCTGGAGAGGGTTAAAATGGTCAAACAGTAGAGCTACAGAGGGTGCATATGGGACATTATGGAACATAAGGAAAGACAAAGGGAGAATAAGCCATGTGAAAAATGTGGGGAAATAAAACCATGTGAGAAATATGCGTAAAACATGTGGGTTTTGACCAAAAGTCAGGGAAAAGGTGTGATTTTGAGAAAATTAATGCAAAAATTGAATCCAGAGGGGCCAAAAAACATGAAAATGACTCAAGTTTTGTAAAAAACGGCCAACCGAGGCACGATCCCGAACCAAAAGCCTTGAGCCATAAAAAATAAAAAAATAATAAGTGTTTAATTTAATTATTATTATTATTATTATTATTATTGATCGAACACGTATACAAAAAAATAAAAGAGAAAGAAAAATAATAAAAAAATATAAAGTAAATAATAAAATAAATAAAATAAAATAAAAATAAAAATAAAAAAGAGAAATAATAAATAAAATAATAAAAGAAATAAAAAATAAAAAATGTGGGGGAGGTGTGTTAGAAGGGGGGGGGGTGTGGTCGGGGGGGGGGGGGGGGGGGGAGAGAGAGTGGTCGGTGGTGGTTGGTGGGAGGGAGGGGGGGGGGGGGGGGGGGAAGGGGGGGGGGGGGGGAGGGGGGGGGGGAGGGGGGGGGGGAGGGGGGGGGGGAGGGGGGGGGGGAGGAGGGGGGGGGGGGGTTGGTCGGTGGGGGGAGGGGGGAAGAGATTTTTTTTTTTTTTTTTCAACCCAAAAATCCTGGGGGCCCTTTTTTTTGGGAAAATAACCCAAAAATAGAGAAAATTGAAGGAAAAATCCAAAAAAATGCCACAAAATTACCAAAAAAATCTCATGAAATTTTCTACAGGGCTAGGCCCAATTTCCTTCATCAAACCACAGAGAGCCTCCTTTTTTTCCTCCTATTTGGCAAGAAAATGATATCGGAGAAGGATAAAAAATGATAGAAAAATGCTAAAAATTCTAGAAAAATTTCCAAAAATACCCAAAATTTTTACTTTTGCAGAGGTTATGAAATGCCTTCTAGGTTTGGTAAAAACTCAAGGAACAAGTATGAAATTGATAAAGAAAACTACTAAAACTAAGCAGAATGAGATGAGAAAGCTATGTACAACTTGGACATATTTTGCAGTTCCAGGTGATCCATACTTCTTCAAGTGTGTTGATGGTAGGCCTTGAGCCTTGATATGTTGACTAGTGGCAAGGCCTCTCCTTTCAGCGTCTCTAACTCCACAGCACCCCAATTTAGCATTGTTTTGACTCGATAAGGTCCTTCCCAATGTGGAAGCCATTTTCCTCTCAATTGTGTATGAAGATGAGGTCTATGGAGAAGAACTAACATGCCTGGTTCCACAGATGTCGATCATGTGCCTCCTTCCTCTTCATCTGAGTCTCTATCAATTGTTTTGTTGCTAGTAGACGAATCTCCTCCACTTTATGTAGTGCTCCGAGCCTTTGAGAGACATCACAATCTTTCTTGCCCTACATGAATGCTATCTTAGGCGATCCATGTAAAAATTCAAAGGGCTCAATGGGCAATATGCCATAAACCAGTTGGAATGGAGAATATCCCGTGGACTCTTTGTACGCTAACCTATATGCCCATAGGGTACCTTGATAAGCAATGCCCCAGGAAGTGGGCTGCAACATACACTCCTTCCTTAACATTGAGATTAAAACCTTATTTGTCGATTCAGCCTGTCCATTGGCTCTTGGATAGTAAGCACAAGAGGTCTTATGTAGAATTCTATACCTGTTGAAAATTTCCTGCAGGACCTTATTGACAAAATGGGTACCCTGTTCTGTACAAATTTCAAGTGGACATCCAAACCTGCAAATGATGCTACTATAAATGAAATCAGCAACAGTTTGGGCAGTGCAGTCGGGGGAGGCAATAGCTTCAGCCCACTTTGTCGCATAATCTGTAGCTATCAAGAGATATTTCTCTCTTTTTGGAATTGCGGGAGGGTAGATGGGCCCTACAAAATCTAGCCCCCACTTCTCAAATGGTTGCCAGGAAGTGGAAACAATCAAGGGACTGTGCCTCTGCTTTGTTGGCTTAGGTCCACACCTCTGGAAAATGTCACATGCCTTTCCCCATTCATCTGCATCCTTAAATAGTGTAGGCCACCATAGACCAGCATCCAGTATCCTCTGACTCATAATATGCCCTGGAAGGTGCCCACCACCTGTTCCTTCATGTGCAGAGTGAAGGACTTCCCTCACTTCTTCTTCTTCCAAACACTTCCTAAACCTGTCATCCTTGCCCTGTCTATATAATTTATCTTCAATGAAGGTATATGGTCTACTCTTGATTAGCATTCTCTTCCTTTGCACAGCACTAGCCTTTTCTGGATACAACCCAGTTTTAATGAAATTCTTGATATCATAATACCAACCTTGAGCTTGTACAGCAAACAGATGAGCATCTGGAAAATCATCATTGATTCCACTAGCTTGATTCATCATATTGATTCTGGATAGGTGATCCGCCATAACATTTTCTTTACCTGGTCTGTGGACTATAGAAAAATCAAACTCTTGGAACAACAATAACCACCTCCATATTCTACCAGTGGCTTGTGGTTTGTTGAGCAAGTATTTTAGTGGTTGGTGATCTGTTATAATAATAAATTTTACTCCCAGTAAGTAATGACGGAATTTTTGGACAGCAAAAACCATTTCTAGGGCTTCCCTTTCTGTAGTACTGTAATTCCTTTCAGCCTTGGTCAAGATTCTACTGGCATATTGAATTGGTCTGTCCACTTTAAATTCTTCACTAGGTTGGGTCAAAACTGCCCCCACTGCATAGGCACTGGCATCTACATGTATATGAAAGATTTTTGACCACTCAGGTGTGATCAAAATAGGAGCAGACACTAACCTTGACCGTAATGTTTGATATGTTTTTTCCTCCTCTTCTTCCCATTTAAAAGGTACTTCCTTACCTCTAAGTCTAGCCAGTGGTCTGGCTATCTCTGCATACATTTTTATAAACCTTCTATGGTATCGAGTATGCCCCAAGAAACTCTGAATCTCTTTAGGAGATTTAGGTTTAGGCAACTTTAATATAGAAATGGTTTTGTCAGGATCTGGGGCCATACCTTTAGCCGACACCACATGTTCTAAGAGAGTTCCTTCTGTCACAAAGAAATGACATTTGTTTGGATTGAGCTTTAGCTTAGTCTCCCTGCATCTCTTGAAAACATTCTACAGCTGCCTCAAGTGATGGTCCAAACAATCTAGAGGAGTTTCTTTGTGAGAACCTGAAAACGAAGAGAAGTCATCCATGAAGATTCTAAGTGATTCCAGCAATAGGGGGCCAAAAATGAGATTGACCGTTCTGTTAAAGGTGGCTGGAGCATTTCTGAGCCCAAATGGCATTTTTACATACACATATGTTCCCCAAGGTGTGATAAAAGCAGTCTTTTCACGATCCTCTGGGTGTATTGATATTTGATTATAGCCACTAAATCCATCCATAAAGCTATATAATGCATGCCCAGCCACTTCTTCAATGACCTGCTCTGCAAAAGGCATTGGGAAACCATCTGGAATGGTCACCTTGTTGAGTGCTCTAAAGTCAACACAAATTCTGATTTTATTAGTATTCTTCTTTGGTACTATGACCATAGGTGAGAGTCACTCTGAGTGTTCCACAGGAATGATGATTCCTGCATCCTCCATCTTCTGGATTCCCACATTGACAGCTTCAACATATTTTGGATTAAGTCTATAACTCTTCCCTCTTATGGGTTTGGTTCCATCCACCAGAGGGATTCTATGCTCTCCATAAGTTGTAGGCACTCCTTCTAAGTCTTTATAATGCCAGGCAAAAACATCTGTATAATGGGTCAAGAATGATCTTACCTTTTCAAGGTGTCCTGGGTGACTCCACAACCAAGTGGCCACCAAAACTGGCCGATTATTGTCTTGAGTGCCTAATTGTATTTCTTTGACAGGATTTCTCTCTACCATATTATCTTCGTGCTCATCTCCTTCCTTGTCTTCTTCCACTAGCTTTTCGTGCATTGCTTCATAAGCAGGTGTATTTTGGATTTCAATGTGTTCCTCTTTGTCCTGCATCCATCCTGCAGGGATTTCTTGAATCAGGAAAGAACACTCTTCACTAGAATCTTTTACCTTGCCTTTAGCTTTAGTAACTTCCTTATCTGTGGTTGTCATATCCTCCTCCAAGTTGTATTTGAGAGGTGTCTTCCTGCCCCTTCTGTGGTCTGTGATGGGCTCTCCCAATCCATCAACCTGGACTTTCTCCTCATCTTCATCATAACCTTCAGTCGTGCAAGAATTACTAAGAAAAATTCCAAAACAAGAGGAAGAGTTGCCTGCTTGGAGCCAATTTAGAATATCCTCTTCTTCCTCGAAATCTATTTGGGGTTGATCCTCCAATTCTGGTTCCATGCATATGACAACTGTTTGCATCATGCTAGTGTTTCCTTGATTATCTGGGCCCTCTTCTAAATGAATCTGTGTCAGCTCTTGCCCTTTCTTTTGTACCCACATAGTGTCCTTGCCCCAATCATGAATGACACTTGCATGCCTCAGCCATGGTCTTCCAATTAAGAGGGGAAATCCTCCTTCAACCTGGGGCAATCTTAAAACCACAAAATCTAGAATGAATAGATTACCTTGTACTTCAAGTGGAACTTTTGGGATCACTCCCAAGGGCCTTACTTTGCTCTGATCTGCCAAAGTAACAGTGAAATTTGCAGGCCTTGAAGGTTGGAGTCCAATCTTTTCCATTGTATGTTCAGGCATCAAGTTAATGCCAGAACCACCATCCACAATAACTCCTTGAAATTCATGACCTTTGATAGATACTGTTAGCCGAGGACTTTTATAATCTGTAAGGGGTGCTTCCCCTACAATTTTTCCTTTATTTAAAACAGCAGTCTTTGCCACCAAACTTGTAGTGGAAGCTTCATCAATTATCTGCAATAACTCTGACCGAAATTTCCCATCCATCTTTATTAAATCAAAAATACTAACCTCCTTTTCCATGGTCTTGAGTAGTTTTGAAGCTTTTGATTCCTTGAGAGCATGGGATTCAGTTGATTTATCAAAATCCTCATGAGCCCTGTTGAAGGCATTCCCAATGGCATCACTGGTGCATATGAGATCTCCTTTTTGCCTTCTATCTGCACCTATGGTGGCTTTATCTTCAGATGGTTCTCTCTCTTGATTCCATTCTTCAATCTTTGATCCTTGTCCTATGTCTGCTTGAACCTTCCCATTGCTTCTTGTCTGCACAGTCAAAGATTCTATTTCTTCTAATTGCACCACCCTCATAGATGGTGATGGCTTATTGACTAGATCACACACTTCTTCTTTGTGCACAGAAATCATTTGAATATGGGGCCCGGATGAAGAGGCTTGATTCTTAGGACAACAATTTCTATAATGGTCTCTTGCCTCAGGGCAGTTCCTGCAAGGAGGGGCATTTTCTGGTAGGGTGCACCTACTTTGATAGTGCCCGCATTCTCCACACCTGAAATAGATGATTGGCGTCCTAGGCCCATTTCCAAAGTTATTCCTCTGTCTAGGATTATAAGTGTTACCTTGATTGGGTGCAGCTGCCATCACATTTGCTGGTGGTAGGGGTCCTCCTTGTGTCCAGTATGTTGTTGCAGGCATTCCCCTTGATTGGCATTCATGGGCCTCATGACCAACTTTCCTGCATAATTGGCAAGTCACACTTAACAGAGGACATTCACTTACTATGTGACCTTGCTTGCTGCACATGGAACACCAAAGTCCACTCTTGATGCCACTCCCTTTGAGTTCCTGCAGCTCCTATCGCAGCTGAGCCAATTCCTCTGCTTGGGCCTCCTCCTCCTTTTGGAGCTTTAGTGCTTCAATCTCCCTTCTCAATTGAGCAATAGTATTCTCCTCCTCTTTGTAGGGCTTATTTCTTTTTAAGCCCTCCAGCTCCTTCCTTAGCTGGATCACTGGATCCTCCATTTCTGTACCATATGTTGGTTGGGAAGAAGTTGCTCCATACTGGTGCCTTATCTGCTCCAAGCGTATGGCTGTGTTGATGAACTCCTCTATGGAGGTTGTAGGTAACACTAATTCCTTTATTTTGCATTGGGTGGCCACTGGTAGGGGCTTAGCTAAACATTTCTTAACAAAAAAATTGTGTGGTGGATCTGGCAATTTAGCCATTAGTGCTTTGGCCCTAGTCACAAACTATGGGAACTTTTCTCCTGGACCCAATCTCAAATTTTCTAGTTCTTCTATGATAATCTCCACAGTGTTGCCATGCTAGAATTGATTTTTAAATGTATCTTTCATCACATCCCAAGTGGTAAAATGGTTTTCAGCAAACTGGCTGAACCACTTATCTGCTAATCCCTCTAATGTGGCAGGGAAGAGAATAAAAAAGGCATCCTCCCTACCCATTAAGCCTCTAGTCTTACATAGCGCCAAAAACCTTCTAATGTGTTCATCCGGATCCTCTTGAGCTAGGCCTTTGAAAGAAGGAAACTTTATATTTAATCTAGAGAGTAAAGTTTCCAAGTCTACCTGACCCGCCATGCTCTTTACTGATGAGGTTGAAGATAGTGGATTGGAGGACCTTCTAACAACCTTCCTTCTTGTCTGCTTGTAGGTGACCCTCAATGTTTGGGACCGGGTTGTGGTCATGAGCAGCTCATAGCCCACTTAATATGAGACACTTGATAACAATATTTACCTTTTGTTTGATGAAGTAGCACTGTAGTAGCACTGTAGACACGTGACCTCTGCTATACTTTGCACTTGGTTTCTCCTAAGCTCAAATCTCCTTGGAAGTCCCACCGTGCGTGCCAAATTTTGTTGGGGGATTCTTAGACAAGAAGGAGTTTGAGGGTTTGTAGGAGAAAAGGAAAAGACCAGGAGAGGAAATACACCTTGGAAGCTTCTGCGAATTGATTACAGTAAGACAATTACAATGTTTGAAGCATAATACAAACCAATACTTCTGTGCACAATCCCACAGAGTACTCAATGACAAAATACCAAATACCCCAAAGTCTTCTTGCCGCTAGCCTCCTCTACACCAGACCTCCACCTACTTCAAGCTTATCCTTGTGCACACCTTGCACCAAGCTTCCACTAAGGGGGAGGAATGAATACCTTCTGTCGGCACACGCACACTGCAAGGAGACCTTGAGATCCTTGGGGGACTAGCTTAGCACTCTTTGCACAATCCCTTAGTCACTCTCCATGCACTCCTTCAACTCCACTTCTCTGCGTCGCACACTGGTGACCCTTGCACTTCCCTCTCTTGCTTCACTTAGACTATGCTTCTCTTGCTTACTCTAGGATTGGTCCAAGAATAGTCCTTGCCTTGATTTGAGTGTGTCGATCACGTACGCTCCTAACTGCAAGAGTATCTTGGTGCTCACTTTGATGTCCCAAGATTGTCTTCACAAGTGGCAGCCAATGACTCATTGTTTTGTCCTGTAGTGACTTTAGACTAAAACCAAAAATTTTAACGGGAGGCCATACTTTCACCTGTGCGTACGTTGCCACTTCACATACCTTCACATTTTCCTTTTAAGTCTTCACTTTTGCACATAAGAGGGGGTTCATCTGAACCTTTCAAAACACTTTAAAACACACTTTGAACCTTAGGGAAATTAGAGAAATACCTCTGCAACCTGCAACCCACTTTCTCCAATTTACCCTTTGTGGACCATTAATTGTGCACTACCTGTGCACTTTGACACCTACACTTTAGCACTTTGACTTTGCACTTGTTGACTTTGAACTTGACCTTGTTGACTTTGACTAGTTGACTTTAAGCTTTTGACTTTGATTGTAGTTGACTTTGACCAAGATGACTTTTATGGGCTCAACAGGATCCTTTCTTCATTAATGACATTGCTGATTTATCTCTTGGTTGTAAATAGGTGCGTACTGATCAGAGGGAGCTGCTCTTGAAAGCCATGGAGAAGTGCAACCACTACAAATATTATGGAGAGCACACATGGAGAGCACAAATATTATGGAACATCTGGGTTGGAAGAAATAAAAGATGCTTTGGAGATGGTAGTAGGAATCAAATTTACAACTATTGGAAAGAAATGAAGTTTGCTGGATAGGCCTACCTTTCTAGTATCTCTGATGCTCCTATGCATCAAGCCATGTATTCAAAAATCATATGTAATGTTAGATACTAACAGTGGAGAGACACTCTCTCTAAGATGTATTGTCTCAAGAGGGCCTACCCCTGCACAATTGTACAATATTTCCTAAATTTAATTTAATCTCTGTTTTCCATTTTAAAAAAAAATAACTTTGAAGTATATGGGTGGATTCAAACTATTCGGATGGAACATAAATGGCATTTCGTTCCAAAATCGTGCTTCCACCTGCACATCAATTCATATGTTTCAGGGGTGCGTGTTTTGTTCTGAAGGAGGTAAGCTGCCATGCTTTTCTTTTTTCCTTTTGAAATAGAGGTTCACCCTAAGCCTACTCCCTCGGACTTTAATTTTGAAATTGCAAATGTACAAGTGAACAGGCATTGTACCCATGGGACCCCTCAATCCCACAAAGCAGGGGTTAGATGAGTTACATAGTGTCTTGTCATAGCCAGGGATTGAACCCCCCCCCCCCTCAAGAGGCAAAGAGCCAATCCAACTGAACTGAGCCATGCTCTTTTTTTTTAGAGAACAAAAAAAATGAATATTAATATAGAAGAGTTACAAACTGTGCTAGGGGCAAACCCTCACCAAATACAGATAAGCACTTCACCCTTTTTTTTAAGCCAACAAGAAGATTAGATTAATGATGGTGTGTGTAAGTGTACAAAGGGTAGTATCCCACACAAGGGTCCCAGATTACAATAAATACTCAGCAAATACTACTGGAGCAGGGGACATACATCTGGGCAAGATACAAGTCATAGAGATACAAAGGTTCCTGATACACAAACTCATGTACATGAGAAAATCATGTCAAATCTGGAACTAGAGTACAAATTAATTAATGAATCTCTCCACTGGTTGGGGGAGGTGTTATACAGATGTTTAGACAATTGAAAATCCTCAAGAGGGGCTGTCTTGATAGCAAGAAGACACCTCACTGCAATGTCTTTGAACCCTCTGCAACTCTTGAATTTCTGCAACATGTATCTGACAACATTAGCAAGGTGAACAAGCTTGTGGGAAGTGCATTGAAGAAGCCTCTCTTGCAGCACCTTTTTGTGCAACACCAATACCTGAAGACAAGGAGGAGATAAGTTAGTGATATCCATTATAGCAAAGTCCTAAATGATCTCACTATTGAGAGTGAGGTCATTCCAGCTAGAGTATCCCTTCTTGCAACACTTGTGCTCTTTGATTCCATTTTGCAATTGTTCCACAGAGATAGCCATCCAATCCAGATGCTTTCCTGAAGAAAAAAGTCAGAATGAGTAAAGTACTTCTCATTAGGGCAACATGCATTTTTAACCTCCATCCAAGCCTTCCATAATATACAACAAAGGGAATTTCCTACACCATGAGGTTAGCCCATATGTTAGAAGAATCCAGAGATCTAGCTATCCATTTAGCAACTTTATTAGGGAGGCAGCAGATGTTCCACTTGATTGAATTCTCACCACAAAAATGGTTACTGAAGAAACTAGTTTATAATTATCTAGCCAAATCGTCTACTACATAGTGCCAGAAAAAAAGTTGTGCAACATCACATGGGTATTACAAATTCCAAGGCATACTATTATAAACGGCCTCACACACATTACCATTTATGGTAAACATGTTTGTACAATCATGGACTGGTGACATGGGTATTTTAATGCATCTTACAAGATGGGAATACATATAATCTTGTGGCCTTGTTTCTAATAGCCTGTAGACATTTTCTTCTAGTCTCTCATAAAATAAACCCACCACATAGAATGCTCCTCAAGCTATCAGGTTGTTCCACGCATCCATTACCTTCTTCGAACTGAACTGTTTTCCTTGTGTGCACTTTAATAAATAGAAATCTGCACCTTCATCATTGTCCTCTTCTACATTGACTACAAAGTTTTCATCCACTATCAATGCATCTGATAGGTAGTTCCCATCACCTTCAAATGTAAAATTGGAAAAGGATGAGTTTTCTGCTTCATGTGACTCATTGATAGGATTCAAAGTATGGTACACCCAATTTTGAATGGGGCATTTGTTGATGCATCTTTTCCACTGTCCATGGATACAATAAAAGCGATAACATGTTAGTTCTCTGACACTAATGCAATGTCCACCTAACCCTGAATAGTCCACGAATCGAATGCAAGGATCGAACTTGAGATATCCCCTTACAATCTTAAGCCTTCTCCTTATTCACTTTGTGAATCTTGACTTCCCAAAAGACCCGTGTGACATCTATCCCTTTTGACTCTGACAAATGTCCTCTGAGAAATTTCACAACATATGTAGCACACTTCAGCATTGCACCTTCAGGTTTAAGTTGTTCATGGGTTAGTGCCCTTTTCACAATTGCACCTGCACCATCATGTTCTCCCTTCTCGTGCCCTGACTCAAAGAAGTTCCATATCATAGTCATGCCTGTTAGCCTTGGATATCTTCCTACGAAGTAAAATGGACGTTTAGCTTTAAATTGAGAAGTTGCACCATCTGACCATACCTAATGTTGGCTTAATTCAAGATTTAGCTCTTTCAACCATTGCCAATGTAACTGGAAACAATGTTGCACAAAAAGGGTGTCATGCTTCATGTCATTGGATATGAAGAAGTGGATTACCTTTTTCGTAATACCCTCCAAACAAAAATATGTGATATGCACAAAAATAGTTACCTGTACAGACCACCAATGCATAGATTGTATTTAATTTTGCTCGCGGAATGTATAGTTTTCTACAAAATCAACCATTGAAACCACAACATCGCATGGGAATTCAGAGACACACATCTTAAACTAGTTCGCTTGCCATAAATAAATTTGTGCTTGATAAATTTTTTTAGAGTTTTCTCAAATAATCCTGTTACAACTTTAGGACTCATATCCCTCTTTATCAATTCTTTCCTTTTATGAACTTGTCCTTCATACATTGACTCGACATCTTCAAAGATCTTTCCAGAAATATGATATTCCTCAATGCTAGTCTCTCTCAGACACCACTTAAAATGTCCTACTCCACAATGAGAGCACTCACCCATCACACATTTGTACTGGTGGAATGTGGTATCATTTTGATGTGGACATACAATACTCTCTATAATGTTGCTAATCAATTGAAATGTAGTTGCTAAAGCATTGCACCTTGATGTCTTCTCCACTTGACAAATAGAATAATCACATTTACAAAGACAACTATGCGCGACCGAGCTTGATTGACATAGGAGATTGATTGCATCCTTAAGGTATGACATTTGAACGTGATAAATGCAGCAACATGTGAATCTGTCTTTCAATCTCTTAACAAAATATGGCTTCAGTGATTCGAACTTTCGAAGCTAGATATTTATCATTCAATGCAATTGTTTAGAGCATATAAATAGCTCCATCTACATTACACAAACAAGTGGTTATTAGTAGTCATTAAGTAGCTAGTTATCAATTTGCTATTACTAAGTAGTTGGTGGTTAGTTGTTACAAGGTGTTAGATTGTTACTAGTTAGTTCTCATTAATTAGCTATTACTAATTAGCTTGTTAGTAATTAGCTATTATTAAGTAGCTAGTTCTTGGTTAGTGGTGTCACTCTAGCACAATGGTGAGTACCAACGTGAGGAGATACACCTCATAAATGTCAATCCGTGGAGACGTGAGGACCGGTATGAAGACCGTGAGCGAGTGATGGCACAAGTGCGTGAGTGAAAGCACACAAGCATGCACACACATACACACACACGCGCACAAAGTAAGAGCAAGGAGTGGAACAATGGAAGATATTCAATTATACAAGAGCTCTCTTACAAAGCTGAAATCTACAACAAGCTAACCTCAAAAATGAGCTCTCCAGCCCTTTTTATAGTTTTTGAGTGGTTTTGGCCCTGTCCAGACCTAGTGTCCGGCCTAGTTAAAAAATAGGTTCCAGGGCTTATTTGGGGGCTCAAACGGAGTCTAAAAATCATGAAAATTGGTAGGATGGTAGATCTAATACTCCTCAAGCTTGAGGACTCCTCGGCTTGAACAAAATGGAGTTACAAAAATGGAAAATGGTATTTACAATGGTTTTTAGTGATAAAAATCACTATTTTTGTAGGGATTTCTTCTGAAAATTTGACATGTGCTTCTTGGAGCTCCCTACTTGCTCCTTCTTCTTGTGTGTCCACTTCCTTGATGCGCTTCCATGCTTTGTCCTTGACCTTGAGCTTCAACACTCCCCCCCCTCTTGAGTCTGTCGTCCCTGACAGACCCTTGTTGTCGTGGTTGTTCCATGTAGTACATTGAGAGGTAGTGTCCGTTACGTTCAGCAGGGGCGATCCCTCTTCCCAATGTATCCTGGTCATTTGTCTGGGTCTTCACTTTGCCACTGTTATCTCTTGCAGTTTGTAGTCCCGTTGTACGTACTTCTGCCTTATACTCCATCTGGGTGGTGCATTTGTAAGTTTTCCAAAACTGCTAGCTGCTCAAAGGAGGTGGTCAATGTTGATTGGGAGCAACTCTCGGTGGTGGATGGCTTCCTTGCTCTTGTTGTTGTCATCTTGATGTCGTCTGGTTCTTCCAAAGATGGCTTTTCATAGTTTTCATGCCAAGTACTTGTAACCCATAATGAATGGTGGGTAAGTGCATTAGTGCATGGGTTGAACAAAATATGTGCCTTGTGCATGGCCTTGTAATGTGGCCCTACATATGCGTACTTGGAAAATGCATGGCAAGAAGTATGGTGCAAGAGATTGGGTCTCGAGCTAAGTGCTCAAGGGTATGCTGACGAAGAGGTTTCTTAATCTATCATGGTTATAGTGTTGTTGAAACATACACGTCTTACCATGGTGAAGGGTCCGTT
The DNA here is from genome assembly GCA_020310875.1 of Ceratopteris richardii. NCBI lineage: Eukaryota > Viridiplantae > Streptophyta > Polypodiopsida > Polypodiales > Pteridaceae > Ceratopteris > Ceratopteris richardii. Next base: position 192,076,717 of record CM035413.1, on the reverse strand, counting down.
GATCTTCATCTCTTCGTGTTGTGGTTCCCTCATGGTGTTTGACCGTCGGCTTGTCCTTTTTGTTGAGGGATGTCCTTGCTGGAAGTTCGCTGATGAGCATTTTCAAGCACATAGTCTTCTCTCTTTTTTTTTTTTTTCGGAACAATGGTGTCAACCAAGAAGAAAGATATTAGTATCAATAACATATTTTGCATGTGAAAATTTGTGTCTCATGTGCCTGGAATTTTTCAATTGTGTCTATGCACGGCCATGTAAGGTGGCCCTATATTGATGCATACTTTGGAAATGCATGACCTGAATGGTGCAAACGACAAGGTTATGCCAAAGGCACATGGTTGCTGCTGGTCGAGGCTTTTGATGTTACTTGTATACTTGATGAATTCTTTGATTGGAGGTGTCTATCGGATCTCGAAATGATGTAATCCTCCGGATTGGAACCCATTTTGGAATAGGGTTTGGTACTGTAGAGATCACCTCAGGCCAGTTCTTCTTTGGATGCTGTCCAAACTTTGGTATCCAGTGTAGTTGGCCCCTTGGTTCTGTGGATGTTGCATGTGCTTTTGGCTTCCAAACCCATATCCTGGGTGAGTGCCTACCTTTTTTTGTAGAAGGGTTGAGTTTATCTTCTTTTGGTCTTTGTGCTCTGTTCTTACCCTTTGCTTTCCTTGGCTTCTTTGTTGAGGCCTTTCGCATGGTGGGGAGCATAGGCCTTTGTACGTGTAAGAGCTTCTTGGGTACCCACATCTGTAATCGCCCTTGTTGAGCTGTAGCTAATTTTTTAGGCACCCAAATTTGTACCTTATTGTGGTCGGCCTTCATTGATAGCTTCGATACCCAAATTTGTTGGAGTCTTCGAGCTTGAGCCTGTCGTGGTTGTTTGGTCCTTCTGTTGCCATGGTCGATCTGGTTGGGTGGGAGTCTTTGAGGCAACATCGATGGTTGTACTCCTTTCTTTACCCAGATCTGTGTCATGCCCAACACTTCTTTGCTCTTGAAGGCTCTTTGTCTATTTGATAGACTGGCTGTCTTGCACTGTTTTGCTTGCTTCTGAGGTTGAGCTCCTGTGGATGCTTTGCTCTTTAAAAAACAAGAAGAAGGTTCATCTTGACTTTGCGACTGTCCTTCCGTGATTGCGTCCGTCTGGATCATAGAGCTTTTGACATCTACAACATCTTGTTTGAGAAGATTAGCCTTAGAGGAACAAAGAGAGTGTGTGGTGTCAGTTTCAGTGGGCATGTGATTCTCCAATTCTAATGTAATGCATTGTTCATGTGCCCAAACATGAAGAAGTTGACTTCTTAGGTTCAAGTGGACAGCATGGTCGTAAATCCAATCTTGACCCAAGACAAGTGGTTCTGTGAGGTCCTCATCATGACACACTAGCATTTTGACTTTTATTGGAACATCTTGAAGGTAGATGGGAAGTTCCACCTCACCCAAACAGGGTGTTTCCACGCCTCCTAATCCTATGAGATAGGCTTCTATGGGCTTGATGTCCAATTGCAGGTCTTGGCAGTATGAAAATCAAACTGCACTAGTTGCTGCTCCTGAGTCAACCAATGCTCTCACAGTCCTTACACTCTTTCCTTGTCCTACCTCTATAGTCACAAAGGGTCGTCGATCAATTATTTGAGAAGTAGTTATGCCTGATTTTTGGCACATGTCCATGTGATATTTTGGAGCCTTTGTGTTGACATCTAGGCCTAGCCGCCATAACTTATTTCTTCTGATGCGCTCTCTAGCCTCTGCTTGTGCTTCTTCTCTAACCCTTAACTCCTCTTCTTTTCGCTTCTTAGCAGTGTTGAGTCTCGTGAGCATTTCCTCTGTAAGAGGTTCTTGATATAACTTGACTCGGCATCCACTAATATAGTTGGGTAGGACATCACCTTCTAAAGTGGCCAATTGAACTGCACCGCTAGTGGAGAGTCTATTAATGATCATGGGTCCATATCCTCGTTTCTCCAATTTGCGGGCATGTTGCTTTAGCGTATAAACTAGCACTAGATCTCCTTCCTTCAATCCTTTATCCTTTACATGGGCATCAAAGTATGCTTTTTGCCTTTTCTTTGCAGCATAAATGCCTGCTGCTACCCGTAGCCTCGTCTCACCTAAGCGTTCTAGATCAAAGATCCTGGAAGACAAGTCATGTCCATTCCACTCATGCTCTTGTGCTACTTTCAAGGCAGGGATTAGGAAGTCTAATGGTAGCACAGCATTCTGTCCAAAGACCATCTGAAATGGGGTAGCATTGAGTACCGTTTTGTAGGCCACTCGGTATGCCCAAACAGCATGATGAAGTTGTTTGTCCCAATCAGAGCGTTTATTACTCACCAGTTTTGTTAATACGTTACATAGGATCTTATTCGTGCTCTCGGCTTGTCCGTTAGCTTGTGGGTGATAGGGGGCAGACTTCTTATGTATCACCATGAATTCTTGAAGGAGATTTTCAATGACCTCATTCAAGAAGTGCGTACCTCTATCACTAACCAACTCTATTGGTAACCCATATCTAGTGAACACGTTTTCGAATAAGAACTTAGCCGTCGTTTGAGCATCATTCTTTGTCGTGGCTTTTACTTCCACCCACTTTGTAAGGTAATCTGTGGCTACAATAATGTATTCTGCATGGGAGTTTCTTGCTGGGGGGTTAATAGGACCAACAAAGTCTATACCCCACTTTGAAAATGCACGTCCTCCCATCATTGGCCTTAAAGGCATCTCGTCTTTTCTTATCGGATATTGGGCACGTTGGCATGTGTCACATTTCTTCACATAAGTATGTGCATCCATATGAAGAGTGGGCCACCAAAGTCCTGAGAATAGAATGGTCTTAATTACTCGGTCAGGCCCAAAATGTCCACCTGCAACACTACTATGTGCAGTTTCTAAGACTTTCAAATAGTCTGATTCATGAACGCACAGTCTTAGGTAACCATCCTTGCCTCTTCGATATAGGTTGTCTCCTACTAAGGCATAGTCTTGAGCCTCTTGCTCCATGCTCCGTTTTCTTGCAAGACTAGCCTGATTGGGTAATGTTCCCGATCTCATGAACGCAACCAATGGAGCACTCCAATCTGGAATTAATGACACGTGATAAAGAGTGGCATGCTCCACTGGGGGTCTCTTCTGGCACACTGGACAATTCTGGATCCACTCCTGTATTTCTTTGTCCATGCTAGGCCAATACACTCCTAAACGTTTTAGATTCTGCAATGTTCGTTGTTTAGAGTAGTGGTTTCCTAGCAGTCCCTCATGGGCTTGTTGCATCCAACTAGTATGTTCGTCGTCCTCAACACAACAAGCTAATACGCCCTCTGGATCTTGTTTGTACATGCTTCCGGCCAATATTTGATACTTTTGTGATTTGACAATTTCTTCTTTGCTTGTCTTCACATTTTTATTTGCAGGCCCGAAGGTTAGGACCGGTACCAACTTATTTGCCCATTTAGGAACAACTTCTAAATTGAACAGGTAAGCATCGGGCAATTCATCAGACACTCCTTGCGGTGGCTCTCCTGAAGTGATGCGAGAAAGATGGTCTGCCCTAAGATGGGTTCTACCTTTCCTGACAACAACTTCAAAGTCGTATTCCATTAGTAAGAGGAACCATCTTACTAAGCGGCCTGTATTGCAAGGTTTATTGACCGAATATAGTAACGCTTGATGATCAGTGAAAAACTTGAACTTATTGGCCAATAAATAGTGTCTAAACTTTTTCACAGCGTATACCATGCCTAAGCCTTCTCTCTCCGTTGTGGTATAATTTCGTTCAGCTGCATTTAATTGCCTACTAGCATATGCTATCGGCAAATCTAGGTTTCCTTCACCTGTGGGTTGTGCTAGCACACATCCTATTGCATGATTGGAGGCATCTACATGGACATGAAAGGGTTTGCTCCAATCCGGAGTAGTCAATATTGGTGTTGTGCACAAACGTCTTTTCAGCTCGTTGAAGGAATTCTCGCATTCCTCGTTCCACTCAAAATTTGTTAACAACCCATAAAGAGGTTTAGCTATGATGGCATACATGTGGATAAACCTACGGTAATATCCACAATGACCCATAAAGGCTTGTACCTCTTTAACATTCCTTGGTCTTGGCAACTCTGCTATCGCTCTTACCTTATCTTCATATGTTGAAATTCCATTCTTAGAAACAATGTGACCTAAGATCTTACCTTGTCGCACCATGAACACACACTTCTCTGGGTTCAGACACACTCGATAATCTCTACACTTGTTGAAGATTTGTCGGAGCTCAGGGATGTGGTATCTTCTTTGTTGGGAATGAGCACATAAGTCATCCACATATACTTCTAAGCTCTTCCGCAAGAACTCTTTGAAGACATGACACATGAGCCTTTGGAATGTTGCAGGTGCATTGGTGAGCCCAAATGGCATCACACGAAATGCAAAAATTCCCCATTCTGTGGCAAAGGCCGTTTTGTGTTGATCTTCGGGGGCAATGGCTACTTGGTTGTAACCTGAAAATCCATCAAGGAAGCTATAAACTTCCTTGCCTGCAACACGCTCCAACAGATGTTCGGTGATTGGAAGTGGATAACTATCTCTGATTGTAGCGGCATTAACTTTTTTAAGGTTAATGCACACTCGCAATTTCCCATTCTTCTTGGGCACCACCACAATGGGGGACACCCATTCAGTGTGCTCAATCTCATAGATGAATCCAGCTTCAATCAGCCTGTCAATTTCCTCCTTTATTTTGGCTGCATAATTGTCATTATATGTGTAGGGCTTTTGTTTGGTGGGCTTGGCATCAGCGGTCATCGGAATCGTATGAGAGAAAATCTTTGGATCTACTCCTTTCAAGTCTCTATAGTGCCATGCGAACACATCCCTATATTCCCTTAATAGAGCTACAAGCTCTGCTTCTTCTTTTGCACTTAGGTCATCTCCTATGTACGTACATCGTTCTTCGTTCCCTTCAATGGTCACTACAATTTTTTTGGTCTTTTCTTTATTGTCATATGCTTCTCCTATAATGGCCTCTCTCTTAGGCATCCGTACCAAAATTTTTCGGTCTTCCACTTCATATTTCTTGAAATTATCTGGTACTTCAAACAATGATTCTTCCTCTTCTTGTTTCACTGCTTTTCTTTTCTTTTTCTTTTGACCTCCTTCACCTCCTTCCTTTGAATTTATCGTGTTAATACTCGTGAGGGGTTCTTCTTCTTTTTGGGTTAACACTCCTATGTCCTCTAAATAGTGTTCCTCTGAGTCAAAGTAAGTATCCATCACAATGGATTCTAGATCGTCATCATTCTCTTCTTCTTCTATGAACTCACTAGGATCACACTCTTCCAAGAGGGGCTGACACATGAACACTGAAATATCATAACCCTCCTCATCACAATGAGGTGTCCATTGTTCTTCATTGACTGCTATGTCCATGGTAGCTAAGATTTCTGCCCAACCATGAGGCTCAAATTCCTCATCTGGAAATATAATTGGTGTATAGGCTGGGTCTTTTATTGGTCTATCTCCTGGGGACGTTCCTTCCTCTCTTGCTTTTAGACGCTTTTCCTCTTCCTCTGCGACCTTGCACATCCACAAATGAGTATCTTCATGCAGCCAGGATGGATCAGGTGAACTTCCAGAATGCACAGAGATTGAATCTTCTTTTGCTTTGTGGATAGGATTCCACTGTAGGGGTGGTACATCTCTGAAGGTGTAATCCTTCAGATTGACCTTGGTGGTGACCCCTAAGTGCTGTAAGTACAAGGAGTTGGTTCCCCAATCCTGTACTATTTGCAATTGTCGTAGGAACGGTCTTCCTAGGATCATCTCGTAGACATTATTTTTTTCAAAGTCACATATAGCAAATGTATGTTCAAACTCTACACCACAAGTAGTTAGAGTTATCCCTTCGAGCAATCCTAGAGGTCTTTCAAAATGACCATCTGCCATTTGAAGCTTCATTCTAGTTGGTCTTAATGTGGGTTTGCCCCATCGCTTCCACAAGGAGGTGGTCGCAATAGCAACACCAGCACCTGAATCTACGATTGCTTTGGTTGTGTAACCTTGATAGGTGATTGGAAGATAAGTATTACCTTCTTCACCTTCGCTCATGTCTCCTATCTTGTCGAGAGGTATCTCTGGAACTTTTTGCTTAGAGCCTACTTTTGGCATATTGGATTCAAGTTCTGGAACCTGATCCTTCACATGATTCCATAGCTCCGGTTTTGCCTTGAGCAGCTCCTCTACAGTGAGATGACATTGAACCTTAGTGTTCTTCACAACATCAGTGTTTCTTGGAATCACTGAGTCTTCATTTCTTACCAATATTGTGGGAGCTCTGATCTGGATAGATTCAGATTCCCATGGGCCGGTGTAATGAGGCAACTCTTGTAAAGAATTAGATTCAAAATCTAATCTTTTATCTTCTTGTTGCTCTGCTTGGTCTCCATAGATAGACGGAATGTCTTGGGGAAATTGATCATGAAGATCATCAATCTCAGGAATAGGAGGGGAATTACCCTTCTCCTTGGCCCATTTCTCTTCCTGTATTTCCCGCAAGAACTCTTGAGAGTACTGTTGAATTGAAGGAGGCATTCCAGCATCCGTGGAATTAGGAACATAAGCTCCCATTGGTGGTGAGCTTCCTCTTTCAATAACTGGTTGAGCCTGTGGAGGTAAAGAAATTTGTGGTTTATTTACCAACTGCTCTAATCTTTCTAGTAAGCCTTGGAAATGCAATTCCGGTTTGACAGAGTTTGTCTGATTGAACTTTTGACTAGTCTCAAGTATGGCTTGAGCTTGTTCTACCATTTTCATGCACATTTTCATCCGTTCAATCTCTAAATCTGCTCTAGGGTAACTCTTGTCTAGGTTTGCAGCTGTTGGCCCTTCTTGAAGACGAGCCTGGTAGGCCTTGAACATCATGTCCAAGCCTTCTGGGGTTGGATCTGCAAGAACAGACCCTGGTTGTGGATTATTTACAATGGGTGGTGGGGTGGAATGAGGAGAAGTGGATGGAGCTTGGGTATGTGAGGGGCTTTGAGATGCAATGTCTTCTATTTTTGTTTTGGTATCCCTTAGGCTTTCTTCTAGCTCGGATAGCTTTTTGTTCCACTTGCGATTAGCCTTCTCTCTGGTATCCTTCCATGTTCTTGGTTTCCTCTTACTAGGCTCTCCTGACTCACTTGACTCCGATTGCTCGGGTGGTTTTGCTTGTTGTGCAGCCTGTGCCCTAGTAACTGCATGTACAGGAGCCACATTACTACTACTTGAACCTGAATCTGCCACTAAGCCAACCACGTTGATGGGTGTAACCTTGGGTGCACTAGAGGGGTTTCTCGGACACTCTCTAGGAAGATGTTCCTGGCCACACTCAGGACAAAAGCCTTGTATTGTAATGTTTTGCCCTTGTCCCAGAGCTGGTTGGTGGGGGCATTCACGAATGAAATGGTTGCCCTGACATCTAAAGCATGGTCCTCTAGGGGCTTGTGGTCTTACTTGTCTCAATTGGGGCCTAGGATTTGGATTCTTATACATGACATTGGAGTATTCTGGCTCCCAATTTTGTTCCATAGGTGGTGTCTCATATTAATACTGAGAAGTCTCACTTTGCTCAGGTGACTCTATATAATACGCATGTGGACTATCTTCATGGAAGTAGTCTGAACCATGAGCGTGAGAATCATTTTCTGAGACCAATGGGGTTAGTGGCACCAATGCTCTATTAGGGTTCTCCTCTGCCATCGTATATTTAACTGGGATCACATTGGCAGGAGCTGGCGGTTGGTTTCCTAGGGCTGGTTGTGGCCTATATGGTGCCTGATATTACTGCTGGTATTGAGGTTGATATTGTTGTGGCCTATAATATGGCTGTTGGTACTGATTCTGATACCTACCCTGCTGGTAAGGTTGCTGATAATTTTGTCTAACAGCCTGCCTGTTATACGGACAATCTTGGGCCGTATGATTTGTGTATTTTCTCTCAATGGTGCAATACAGAGCATTAGGGTTTCCTTGGGGTTGAGTCGTCAATGGACAAACATGAGCCATGTGATCTCCTCCACATGTATAACATCGCTTCACTGAGGTGACCCTTGGCATTTGTCTATTTTGAACTCCTAGCTTTTTGGCCACTTGCTCAGCTATCTCATCTATCTCAGTGGAGGCTCTAGAGGTATGACTTGTAGAACTATCAGAGTCCTTATAGAGTTTGGATAGTCCTAACTCCTCACCCAAGTTGTCTTCTATGTCAATGCATATCCGTATACACTCTTCTATGGATCTAGGCTCTTTCAAGTATACATATGACCTTAATTTTGTGCTCAACAGGCCATCTAAAAACAGTGCCACCTGTTTGGCTGATGTGGGTAATTCTGGTACAGGGCATCTTTCCAAGTACTGTCTAAACCTTCTTCTTGCAAGTCGCACTGTTTCTTGGGGTGTCTGCTTGAAGCTGTGGATCAAGGATGATGTGTTATGCCTGATACCACTCTTGGAAAATTCCACAATGAATTCTTCTAGCAGCTGACCTATCTCTCTATAGTTGCGATTGTTTAGAGGTTGAAACCAAGCTAAGGCAGTACCCTTAAGAGTCAAACCAAATGCCTCGAACTGGGTGAATAAGTCCTCAACCTGTTCAGCTCTTAGCACTTGTTTGAACTCCGCCACATGATCATAAGGATCTCCAAATCCATCAAAGTAGTTCTTCATTGTCTTAACCACTTGAGAGGGTCTAAGGGTTCTTGAGTGCTCTCGTGGTCTAGGCAATGGGAAATCATGATCATCTCTTTGATGCCTATACACTCTATGTCTCTCCCTTTCAGGTCTTTCCGTTCCATATCCTGATCTGTCTCTGCCTACAGTGTCTGCAAAGCTTACCTCCGGTCTCTCTCTAGTTCTTTCCCTCTGGGTTTCATGAGTCTTGGATGATCCGGCTCCTTGGAGGCCCTGAGAAACATTAGATCTTGGTGGAGGGAAAATTGATTCGCCTTGCCAAGTGTAAGCATGTCTGTCATGATCTGATACCAAGAATAATTTCTGAGATGTGTGATCTAGGTAGACAGCTTTCCCTGGTGTCTCTGGGTCCTTGAATTCGTAGATGGTGACTACTGGGCTGGGTTGATCTGGCCTAAATCTCCAAAAGGCTTCCTCCGTTTCTCTATTCACGAATAGTTCTATGCTTTTATTATCTTGAGGAATCCATTCTGGAGTGAGCACTCTGGTTAAGACTGACTTACCTCTAGGGGTCTTGGGTTCTCCTCCTAAGTCTCCTTGCTCTAGGTCTCCTATCTCATTCTCAGGGATGATATTTCCAAGCTCATCTGTCCTATCTGGTAAGTTGGTAACCACATACATGGTCCCTTCCTTATCAATGTAAGCACCCTCTTCAAACTTGACTACTGGGTGTTCAAGTCCAAAGGGTTGGTCAGGATTTTTGAGTTGAACCACTGATCGCCTTAGACCATCCTCATAGATGCGAGCACCTAATTGGTTGGTCCTGATATACTCCAATTGGGTCTTATAGGGACCTTCTGGTGTCTGTAAATAGGCAGTGCCAGAGCTACGTGTGGGTCTTTCCATGCTAAAAGACATTTCCGAGTCACTGGTTTCTGAACTTCGTGTGTAAGGATAACCACTAAGCTGTTGAGCCCAAGACTTGGTTGTATGGTTGACACTAGCCTCAGATGACCTATTGCTTTGTCTATCCTTGCCTAAGTGTCTGCCAGATCTCAGGTTCATAAGCCTTGGCTTCTAGTCCCAAAGTTCTCTTATATTGCTCAAAATCCTTTGGAACACCTTGGTTTTCCAATTTTCCTGAGGGTCAACTTCAAAATACCCTATCTAATAATCCTGGTATTCCCCTCGAGCTTTCCAACAAAACCAAAATCACAGCAAACGGATTTCGTATGAGAAAGTTATGCCAGTTCAGGGTTTTGGGGGTTAAAACAGGGAAACAGGATCTCTCTGGGAACTCAGAACAGGCGATACGATACCAGATTTTCCACGATATGATACCTTTGTCTTACACGATACCCCTTCAGACGATACCACCTAGACGATACGATACCACTAGGATAACTGCGATCGCGATACCAACCTCACGATACGATACTGCTCTCTTAGGCGATACGATACTGAAAGTGGTCACGATACGATATCTCTAATTTGCACGATACGATACCAGAAATTTGACGCGATACGATACTAGTATAGTCCACGATACGATACCTGAAGGTGCACGATACGATACCAGAATCTCAGGCGATACGATACCACTTGGTCAACGATACGATACTGTGACCGTCGCGATACGATACCACTGAGGCAACTACGATCGCGATACCAACACTTGACGATACGATACCAGAATGGTATCGCGATACCTCAAGTGGGCATGCACGATACGATACCTCAACAAGTGTCGCGATACACGGGAGTTCTGGTATCGCGATACCACAACTCAACCGGACACGATACTTGGAGATTTTGACACCCAAATTCAAAAATTTTTGCAGATTTGTGTACCTTGTGTCCTCCTTATCACTTCTATCAGCCTGTAGATGCAAAGTCACTCTCCAAAGTCACGATACAACGCTCGCGATACCAGGCGCTGTTCCTCTCACGCCGCGACACCACCGCTCAGATTTTGGTGTTTTTTAGAGTTTTTCAGTGTTTTTCTTCAGCGTTTTTGGTTCTCAGCTCCTCCTAAGCTTGTTCCTCACGGCCACGAGTAAAAAACGAGTGAATGTAGTGGCGAAAATGGAAAAAATCAGAGAATACGAAGAGGGAAGAAGATGATGATGAAGGTGAAGATGAAGAAGAAGAAAAAACTCAGAAACTAAACTGAAAATGGTGATTTTTTACCTTCCAACGTCGCTACTCTACGTCTTACCGTCACACGCTCGTCCTCCAAGCTCTCTCCACGGCAGCGGCGCCAAATTTGGTGTCACTCTAGCACAATGGTGAGTACCAACGTGAGGAGATACACCTCATAAATGTCAATCCGTGGAGACGTGAGGACCGGTATGAAGACCGTGAGCGAGTGATGGCACAAGTGCGTGAGTGAAAGCACACAAGCATGCACACACATACACACACACGCGCACAAAGTAAGAGCAAGGAGTGGAACAATGGAAGATATTCAATTATACAAGAGCTCTCTTACAAAACTGAAATCTACAACAAGCTAACCTCAAAAATGAGCTCTCCAGCCCTTTTTATAGTTTTTGAGTGGTTTTGGCCCTGTCCAGACCTAGTGTCCGGCCTAGTTAAAAAATAGGTTCCAGGGCTTATTTGGGGGCTCAAACGGAGTCTAAAAATCATGAAAATTGGTAGGATGGTAGATCTAATACTCCTCAAGCTCGAGGACTCCTCGGCTTGAACAAAATGGAGTTACAAAAATGGAAAATGGTATTTACAATGGTTTTTAGTGATAAAAATCACTATTTTTGTAGGGATTTCTTCTGAAAATTTGACATGTGCTTCTTGGAGCTCCCTACTTGCTCCTTCTTCTTGTGTGTCCACTTCCTTGATGCGCTTCCATGCTTTGTCCTTGACCTTGAGCTTCAACAGTTAGCTATTTGTAATTAGCTATTACTAAGTAGCAAGTTCTTAGTTACTTCTCAATAATTAGCTATTACTGAGAACAATTAACTTGTTAGAAATTAACTATTACTAAGTAGCTGGTTCTTGATTAGCTGTTTGTAATTAGCTATTACTAATTAGCTTGTTACTAATCAGATATTACTAAGTAGGTGGTTCTTGGTTAGGTCTTTATAATTAGCTATTACTAATTAGCTTGTTACTAAATAGCTTGTTACTAATTAGCTTGTTACTAATTAGCTATTACTAATTAGCTTGTTACTAATTAGCTATACTAAGTAATTGGTTCTTGGTTAGCTGTTTGTAATTAGCTATTACTAATTATCTTGCTACTAATTAGCTATTACTAATTAGCTTGTTACTAATTAGCTATTACTAATTAGCTTTTTATTAATTAGCTTGTTACTAATTAGCTTGTTACTCATTATCTTGTTACTAATTAGCTATTATTAGTCATATACTCTTAACTAGTCTGTAGTCCAGTTCCTCTTTACTAAATGTGGAGGGTCTTCATTGTCTCCTTTGATGTACTTATGTAACCTCTTCCCATCCAGAAATTCTTCATTTTGAATCTCCAAGCATGAAACATGTTATAGTCAAAATTATTACCCATAAGTTGTCTCATTCCATCAACATTTTACATTTCTACAAGAATTTATAATATTGCAAAAACACTAGAATCAGTTCCTCTGCTTGAGCACTATCACACTATGACTTGACAATTCAATCTTAGACAAACATAGTTTTCGTGTATAAGTAGTACACAAGATCTCTTGAAATTTTTGATATGAAGTATTTGGAGATGAAAACACAATGCTAGTCTTGCAAATTGACCTAATTTTTCCACGGGACCCACTTTGTGGGCTCAAAATTTAGGTCAAAATTGCTGAAAAACAAAAAATATGAGCACACCAATTTTTATAGCAATTTGAAGTCATTCGTGAAGCATACGTTCTCCATGGCTTCTCATGAACTCTTCATTGTTGGCCTTCTTCATGAGCTTTCTATATCTATACTAGCTCTGATACCATATCAATAGAAAAGGAGATAAGGAATCGAACTCTCACACTATCACACTCAAAGAGAGGAGCACACATAGATTAAGGCAAGGAAGAATTACTTTCTCTACTTTTTCTATTACATAAAGAGAATATACAAGAATGAACAAACACAACAATACAACCAGTAGAATATATAAAGAGAAATACATAAAGAAAACCCTAATTTCTACAAATGGGTGAGTTGGAAAAAAAAATGTGCTATCACTCTCGATAGATAAATTTGGTGAAGTTGAGTTAAAGTATCCCTAACATACATTGGTTTAACCACTATATATGCCAAATAAGCAAAAAGTGGTACATGTCATCCTTGATCATCACATGTTGATCATGATATCTCAACAAGTAAGTCAAGCTATTGAATACTTGAAGTGATGTGGTGCTCCTTGGATGATGCTTGATGTGATAGCAGATGCTTGAAGGGCTATTTGATACTCCTCCAAAGGTCTTTTATGATATCCAACTTGAATGATGGTAGAAGAGATTCAATAAAAAAGTACAAACACAAAGAACAAAAAGAGATGGTTGTCCTTCCTAGAAAATCAAAACCACTATGTATAGTAACTAAACATAGTCATCAAATCTCCCCCTAGGGACAAGAATGATGTTTGAGTGATCTTTGTTTGAAGAGTAAAGAGTCTCCTTTCCTTAAAAGTTTACATGCTTGTTGAGTGATACTCATGCATGATAGCGATGTCCATCACACAACTTACCTAGGCATAATCCTTGCTCTCCCTAACAACAAGAAAAAAAAATGTTAGATATAATCAATAATCTACCCTTAAGTGACCACAAATGATCTATGGTGCTCTAAAGTGTAAGGCCTCCATTATGAGAAGAAGCTATTGTGAGAGTCCGGACATATGTGGAGCCCTAACTTCCAAGTTATGGAAATCATTTTTTCTACTCTTACATGTTCTTTACTCCACTTTATATATATATATATATATATATATATATATATATATATATATATATATATATATATATATATATATATATATATATATATATATATATATATATATCAAAAGTTGCAAGGGAGTATTTAGGGTGAAATTACATGGTAAGAAAGGTCTCGGAGGATTGATAGAGGAGTATGCATTGTGATTAGAGTCAAGAAGAGGATAAAGTCAAAGTGCAATAACTGAAAATGCATTTGGTATTTTAAAATCTCGATGAAATGTCTTCCAAAACTTGAATGTAGATTTATCTTTAGGTTCAATAATACCTTATTCAACATATTCCGTAATTCATAACATGCCCCTCAGTTGAAAATGCAACTAACCTCAGTTGATAAAATAATAAACATGCATGGCTAGTCACATGTTTCATCACTGAACAAAAATAATCATGTTCCATGTAAAAACACATGCATGGAAATGTTCATGGAGTTGTTACATTAATGTGTTTGTGTATGATATGCAAAAATTAAGTGGTCCTAATGGGGTGTTAATTGTTTTTTATGTATCCATTGACATTCCTCAATAGAGTGATTTTTGTACTTAACTAAATATGGATGATATTGAGTACCTGTGTGTGTGGCAGTGACATCATGATCAATTATTTTCTCAGGAACCAAGATTTCATATTGTTGTTCAATTGAAGGAGGGTCATTAAGAAGTAGAGTGAGTGGTAAACCTCCTTTAAATGGTTTAAGTAAACTAATATGACAAGAGTTATGTATATTCCAATGAGATGATATATCTAATCTAAATGCATTATCATTAATTTTTGTATAATGGGAAACGGTCCATAATATGGTGGTGCAAATTTAATTTTAGGATGCTGCAAAATATTTTTGAGACGTCTTTGAATGATACACAACCATACAAGAGTATTTTCCTTGAATTTCTTGGCTGATCATTTTATATTGATATTATGTGTATATCGTTCTTGACTTTTCTTAATGTGATCGTGAACATCACAAAGTATAGAAATGTGAACTTGAGCAATAGAATTAGCCATCGGAATGTCAGTTTGGGTGAGTGACATGGGAGTGGGAAGCTTTTCGCCATAAACAATTTCAAAAGGTGCAGGACCAGTAGCGGTGTGTGTGGTGTTATTGTAAGAAAATTGAAGCAATGGCAACTTTTCATCCGAGTTACTAGGATTATCTAATGAATAACAACACAATAAATCAAGAATAGTACTGTTTGTAGCCTCACTTTGTCCATTACTTTCGAGATGAAATGCAGAGCTAAAATCTATTTTAGAACCAAAATGTTGAAATAAGGCAACCCAAAAATGATTACAAAATCTAACATCACGATCATATAACATTACTTTAGGAAATCCATGATGTGGGAAAATGCTTTTAATGAATAATTTTGCAACCTGAGGTGCAGACAAAGTTTTTCTACAAGGAATGAAATATGCATATTTACTAAACCTATCAACTATTGTCCAAATCATATCATTATATGATGAAGTGATAGGGAGACCTGTGATAAAATCCATAGAGATTTTTTCCCATGGTTCGTTCGGAATGGGAAGTGGCATTAATAATCCAAATGGTTTACCATGATGACATTTTACACATTGACATACAATGCATTGAGAAACATAATGTGCAATATCTTTTTCCATGTGTGGACAAAAGAAGAAATCTTTGCAAGCAGAAATGGTGCTCTGTATGCCTCTATGACCCATATAAGATGGTTCATGCATTTCTTTGATGAAGAAATCTTTAAAAGCTTGGGTTATGCACAATCTATGTTGAAAATAAAGAAAACCATTATGAAATGTATAATGTTCATCAGATAAAGATGCATCATTGTTGAAGTCATGCCATGCACGTGAAAAATACAGATCACATTGTTAAAAGTGCGTTTGTGTCACACGCACTTTTAAGTTCTTTCGGGTTCTTGGGAGTGGTAGGGGTCTGATAAATCAGAGGCCCTATAACTTAATTTTCCCAATTAACTTATCCAATCAGCAGTACGTTAATGTTCAATATCGAATCCTTCATACAACTTACTGTCAAAATTCTGGTTAGAATTTTCATAGTACGCAACTTGGGAGTTATTCAACACCGTTGCACAGACTTATTATCGGCCACTTAACAGTATTGAGTTAATCACAAATAAATTCAATTAAACAAAGTAAGAGCTAACTTTACTCAGGATTTCACGAATCATACACCACAGCGTCTCCAATGACCGCAATCGCCGAGACAGATAGTCTGGCGATTCCGCTCGTCGTCACCAGAGAGTCACTGCCATGTCTTTTCATTGATTGATAAAAAGATACAACACTTCTCTACGACCTTTCGGTTCGTGCGGTATAGGAAAAATATGAAATTACAATATGCCAATCCGGCGACCTTACACTGGCACGCACGGTGGACTTGAACCCGCAACGGAAACAAAATCAAGGCTCGTCTATGATGCCTTGTATATACATGGTTCGGGCTAACTTGAAAGTTATGATAATCTTCTGTTTCAAAGAATCCAGCATTAGCTTTAAGGTTTCTGGCTCTACTAATTGGGCGTCTGTGCGTACAGAACTGACTGCAATTACTTGACTCATCAAAACTTCAGTCTGAGTCTGCAAAAATACCTCTTGCAAATAAAACTCATTGGCAAGGGCTGCGTCACGGCTCAGTCTCATATCTTCAATTTGTTTATCGATTCTCGATAGACGCTCTGCTTGATATCCCAACTGCTTTTCTCTTCTCTCCAACTCTTGAGCTTGATACTGAATAGTCTGATAATATGCATCTCTTTCCCTCTGAATCTCTGCTATCTCCTTCTGAAGTTGAATAGTTAGAGTCGTTTTGGCTTTAAGATTAGAGTTCGCCTGAAATAAATCAGCAGTTGCGGTCTGAAGTTCTGTAGTAATTTGCTTTTCTAGATTCGCCATCTCCTGTCCTTTCTGCACAACTTCATCAAGCTGTACGCGAGTTTCTTCCAATAAATTCCCAAGTGCTACGTGAGCATCTTCTTTATCCTGTACTAACTATTTTAACTGTATAATTTCTACATCACGAGCATTTAACAAATAATTTTTGGCTCTTAACTCAGCCAACGCTGCATCTCTTTGGGCAATCAAAGAATCCTGTTCGGCAAGCTTAGCTTGAAGCTGTTGAACCTGCATCTGCAAAGCATGGTTTTCGGCTTTTATAGCATTGGCTTCCTCCTGTAAAGGGGCAATGTCAGCCTCGAGAATATCCACCTTGTGTTGCAACTCCTGTCTGATATTGTCAGTAACCATCCTCAATTGCATTGGTAGCTGCTGCGAAAATTGGATTAACATGCGACCCATGGACTCTAATTCAGTAAATATTGGAACCGGAAGAGGAGGAGGAAGTGGCTGAGATGATGAGGCCGACAAGAGGTGAGGGGAAGGTGGTGGAGAATAATTGGATGAAGAAGATGAGGTAGTGGGTGCTTCAGGAACATTAGGTTGAACTGGGACAATTGGCACCGCAGTTTGCATGATAGGCACGAGCACTATTCCTGTTGTCTGTTGCGTTGTTGTTTCCGTTCTGTTAATTACAGAGTCCACCAAAACAATCACTTCATTAACTATTTCTGTAACAATAGCTTGCACATCTTCTGAGGTGTCCTGCTGAGAATCCGCATGAGAGAACTTGCTTCAGAATCAGAAGTGGGCGTACTTTGTTCCTTTTGCTGGTTTGGAGAAGACTGGGCAAAAGAATCAATAGGAATCGATGTTGCGGTGTCGTGGAAGATCTCTTCTCATTTACGGCGTTGGAACCTTGCACCTGGCTCTCCGACGGGCTTATGCGGGTGCGTTTTCGGCAAAGAAGCTGGAAAAGATCTTCATCCTCATCATCGTCGTCTTCGAGCACTTGAACAGAGTCTTCATGGAACAAGATAGGAGCATTGGGAGGCGGTTACGCGGCTTGGAGTACAGGAAAAAGAAAGGTAAGGATATGTGGTAAACGAGAGCGTGCAAGATCACCCTTATTAACATGTTTAATAACCGTAACACATTCACGGTGAATGCGTCGAAAATAATAAGAAGCAAAATTGACAGTCTCATGAGAAGCCATGTTGATCATTGAATAAAATGGACGCGAAATCCCGTAGGTACGTTTCTGCAAATTCAATATGGCAACTAAAAATTGCAATGCGGTCCGTTCAGGATCAGGGCGACATAAAATGGTGTACTCATTCAATGAGTGCCGTGGGAATAATTCGATCATGGTGGCTACCGGAAGGAGAGGACCATTTTCGAATCCTTCCATAGGGAGACGGAAAGCTGCAGCAAACGATGCCAGGGTGATAACGACACGGGACAACAAGCAAAGAATAGGCCAACTCTGCTCCGTAGCAGGTGTGGCGACAATGGCAGCAACAATCTGCGCGTAAAAAGGTTGGCACTCCACTGAATGCCAAGGCAATTCAACGAAGTTCAAGAGGCCACGGATACGTAGATACTCACTCACTTCAGGAGTGAGTCCTTGACGGAAGGTAGCGAAATTAGCTAGTGCTTCCATGAGGCGCACGGGAAAGCTCAATAACACACAGAATACAGAAAAATCCAGCGGCCTTACAAGATGCATAAGTGGAAACCATTTCTTGAAAAGAATGAATTTGTTGGCAGAAATACTATGCAAAACAATAGAATGTGAAGGAAAACGGCTATGAGCATCAGCGACAACATTAGCTTTATTACGAAGTTGATATTGGATCATAGGTTGGAAATTTTGAATGAATGAAGCCCATTTAAGATGCCGATCAGAGATTAAAGGCTGATTTAATATATGCTTAATAGCTGTTGATCAGTTTTGATTATGCCCTCAAAGCCCATAAGATAGTGTTTCCAAATTCGCAAGGCATGCACAACTACTAACAATTCTTTATCATGTGTACTATAATTCTTTTCTGAGGGCTTAAGCTTCCTACTCTCAGATGCAATGGGATGATCATTTTGCATTAAAACAGTACCTATTTCTGAAGTTTGAGTTTTTCGAAGGATTTTTGTTGGGTAAGTCCCCATGCAAATTTTAATTTTTTTTTTCAATAACCAGGTAATAGGCAATGCCAAATAAGAAAATTTCGAAGAAACTTCCTATAGAAACTAGCCAACTGAAGAAAAGAACGAACATCATTGATTGATTGTGGTGTAGGCCATTCTACTATAACTTAAATCTTTTTTGGTTCCACATGCACACCTTCACTTGAAATAATATGTCCTAGATACTCTAGCTTACGTTGAAAGAAGTAACTCTTTTCAGAATTAGCATAGAGTGTGTTCTCTCATAGCAAATGAAAAACTGTTTTAAGATGCTTCTCATGCTCACTATCATTCTTACTATAAACAAGTATATTGTCAAAGCATACAAGAACAAAAGCTTGGTATTCAAGAAAAATGTTGTTCATCATTCATGCAAATGTAACACGCGCATTAGTAAGTCCAAAGGGCATTACCATAAATTCATAATGGCTGGCTTGAGTTCTAAATGCACTCTTAAAAATATCACTTTGTGTCATACGAATCTGATGGTAACCAGATTTTAGATCCTTACTAAAGACACGAGATCTTGATAACTTATCTAAGAGATCATCTATTCAAGGAATAGGGTATCCATTCTTGATTGTGATCTTGTTAAGGGCTCTATATTAATCAATGCACATTCGATAAGATCCTCGAGATGGTGGTAGTTCAGAGGAATACTCAACCAAAAAACAATCCTTATAAGTAATCATGAAAGATTTATGTGCATCAGGAAGTGTATGAGTATAATCATTTATGACATTGACAAAAGCAATGCATGAATTGAATCCTTTCCTAAATGCATGTTTTATTTTAGTATGACTAATCATTGGAAATGTCCGAAAATCATGACGTGCAGACAAAGTAATGTTTTGACCTTTAAATTCAAAGCTAAATGTATGTGTATGGTAGTCAATGCATGGGTTATAATGGTGATGAAAAGGCATACCGAGTATAACATCATAAGATTGCAAAGGTGCATTTAAAAATGTTTGTGTGTCTACATATGAGCCTATGCTAATCGTAACATCTTGCACTTCTCATGTTACATTATAACGACTACCTTGAAATGCAACTTTCACTTTATACAAGGAAGGAAATGTTTTTAATTTAGGTTCTTGTACTAATAAATGTGAAATAAAATCATGTGAACTAGCATCATCATGTAAAATTTTAACGAGTTTGTTATTTATAGTACCCTGCGTGCTAGTAGAGAATGAAGAGAGATATCATTACCCAAGGTACTTAAGTCCTTCTCCAATGATTCCTCTGTCCAAACACGAGGAATTTCTTCATTATGGACCTCCATGTTATGCAATTGTGCTATAGCTGGTTTAATGTGAAGAAGTTGCAATCGACACTTAATTTTTGTATGTCCAGGTTTACCACAATTCCAGCAGGTGACATTGGTCGCTTCTGTTGGGCATCCACCACTGAAGTTTGGAGGGTAGGTGGTCTGGTAGGTTGGAGAGATGAAGCAATAGGTGGTTTTGAGTAATTGGATTTTGGAGGATGAGGAAAACTAGAATAAGATCGGGCATTAAAATTACACTTCATAGGAAATGTGGGTTTAACATAAAGTGGTCATTGACACGGTTGTTGTAGACGGATTGCTTGGTTATGGATTGGAATTCTTTTTCTACATCATAGGCAAAAGATATAGCCTCATTGAGGGTTGTAGGTCATAGGATGTGAAGCTTAGCTTGGATTCCCACCTCCAAACCATCTTCGTATTTTTGTCGCAAACTATCCTCCAGTACTTCTTCAAGCATTCGAACCAATAGTAAATTTTGCCAGAATTGCTCCACGTAGGTAGTGATTGTGGCACCCTCTTTCCATGTAAAGGTTGTCCATGCACGTCGAACATGTAGATGATATTGAGGAGGAAGAAAAGAATCCTTTACTTTATCTTGGAAATCCTTCCATGTTGTTGGACGGTCTGTACTGTCTCGCAAGACATTCCACCAGAGTTGAGCTTTTTCTATTGAATAGTTAGTGGCAAGTTTGACTTTTTCACTTTTGGCATATGTTTCATCAACATAAAAATCATCAAATTGTGACAACCATGAAAGAACTAAAAGGACATCCTTACAGCCATCAAACCATAAAAACTAGTAATTTTTAATACCAATCTTGGAATGTGTAACATCAAATTGGGCAGAGATAATAGCTTTTACTACCCTTGTAAGGTCGTCTTCATTAGATTGCATCTTTTGGAGGACTTCGTCACATTTCGGGATCTCATTCTGAGCACTTTGAAGTTCATGCTACAAGAGCTCTAGTTGTTGCTCGATTGTTGCCTCAGGTAGAGGTGAATTACATAGAGAACAAAACCCTCTTGCTACAAACTTTCCTTGCTCTCAACCTCGATCTCTTGAACGTAGTTCTCACCCAAGCAAGTTATCTTGGATCCTCAATCTAGTGCTTCCCTCTTGGAATGTACCCTAGGGGAAATCTACCCTAGCAGGATGTACCCTGGCATGATGTACCCTGTCTGGATGTACCCTGATGAAATGTACCCTGATAGGATGTACCCTGATAAGATGTACCCTGATAGGATGTACCCTGAAATGCACTACGTCGCACCATGCCGTCTTGCCCAAGCCTTCTTGAAAAAGTAAGAAAGACATGAAAGTTGTATTAAATACAAGAAAAGAGAACTAGAGTGACAACACAAAGAGGTAGTGTAGTGGTAAAACACTTTCCTTGTGTGAGTGAGGTTGTGGGTTCAAATCCTCCTACCTTGGTGAATATAAAACTCCTTATTGCCACTCATAAATTAAAATTGGTTTGCACGTAGCCAACAGTTGCCAATGGTCGCCAAGGGAGCCTTGGGTGCCAAAGATGCCAAAGTAATGCCTTAGTTATGCCTTAGGTTATGCCTAAGTTCTATGCCATAGTAAACCTAGGTGTAAATGTAGGTTCTGGTTCTGGAACTAGAACATAAATAAAAATAGAAACTGGAACTAGAAGAGGAACAGGAACAGGAAATGGAAATGGAATTCGAAATCAAAATCGGAATCGAAATCTCAAACAGAGAATAGTGAAACATGCCCCTCTGTATTGATGCGCACAAAGCTCTGATACCACTGTTATCAAGATCTTATCTCATGTGCACACAGAGGTTATGGATGCAGAAAACACAAAAAAATAGACATGTAAGAAGACCGAACAGAACATAGTATTGGGTGCAATCTCCCTCGATGCACTCTATTTCGATAGTCCACCGAGTGCATGTATTTATAGGAATTTTTTATTATGTCAAAAAGAGTGGTTAGATGAGAGTGGATTCAAAAAGCAAGCATGAAAATAAAAGGTGGTAGCTTTTGTAGAAATCCTTTGTTTTCAATATCAAAAATTGCGATCTACAATGACCCTTATTCTAACCACTACTTTTCAACAGTTTCTAACAATAGAACCCTCTATGCTAGTTTATTTACAAACTATATAAATTATAAATCGGATTGTTGATGTCCACCCTTTCACGCCTTTCAAGCTCCTCACGAATCTTCATTTGCTATATCAAAACACCAAAACACATTAATGCATTAATAAATTAACACTCCAACAATGCCTTATTCAACATATTCCATAACTCATGACATAAGAGCACTCCTCTTTCTAAAAGTAATATTGGCCCAAGAGGCATCACTATTGCTCCATGATTTAATTAACCATTTTGCCGCTAACTTATTGCCCATTCCTTTGATGTCTAGAATGCCCAAACCATCTTGATCATTTTGGTTAGTGCAAGTAGTCCATTTAATTTTGGGGATACCCCTTATATTAGGGTCACCCATCCATAGGAAGTTGCTACAAATTCTCTAGTTTGAAGATCTCTTGGTCTTTTGGTCTACAGTAAGAGAGAAAGAAAAGCACTGAAGAGAGAAGGAATGTGTTAATCACCATGACTTTCCAGCCATATTAATTTGCATACCTTTCCAGTACACCAAATTGCTCTCGGGTTTAGAGAGAGCCCAGTTCCATAATTGTCCCAACAAAAAATTGAATCCCAATGGAATACCTAAGAGGCAGAAAATTTGACTAGGGGTTAGTTGATAGCCATGATCAACAAACACTTGAGGGGGATGTCTAATAATCGCACTCAAAGCGATTTTAGAATGATTTATTTTGGATCCCGATGTCTCACAAAAAGTATGAAGACAACTCCAAAAAGTGTGAATGCTTAATGTGTCATTATGCACAAAGAAATCGTTGGAACAATTCCATGGCAAGTCTAAGTGGTGGCTTGAGTCATCAAAAGACATAGAAATGAGCACTGAGTGAAATATTGAAGCACTCTTGCCCAAAATAGAAAGTTTCTTCATGTTAACTATTGGTCAAACTAGTATGTTTTGATCCAATCTTTTGAGAGTGATCTTCCAAGGTACATAGGGTGTCTAATACATCCATTGGAAAGCTAAAAGGGTTCACTTCATGTCCCTAGATTTTATTTGGTTGGAGTAGTGCAAAGTTTTTGTAGCACCACTCCATGTTCTTCAAGTACAAATCCATCTTTTCACAGTGGTATCAGCGCAAGGTTGGACAACATGCTCGATGGATTTCCTTTATCAATTGATAAATTGGATAGAGGTAACTACTCAGCCTGTTCATTAAGAATGGAAGCTTATCTTCAAGGCAGGACTTTATATGGTTATGTATATAGAGATGAAGTTATGCCAAGTTTTAGTAACAAAGGTCAACCAACACAAGAAGAGCAAGAAAGATTGAGCACATGGTGCTCCAAGGATGCACTTGCGAGGTCTTATTTCCTCAACTCTATCTCAATTTTTTTTTTGCCTCACATTAGAAGTTGTAAAACATCTCAAGAAGTGTGAAATGCACTTGACGCCTTCTTCTCTTCAAGTACAAAGGCTAGGAAGCATCAACTATGGCTAGACTTCACAACTCTTTAGAAGTCTCCCATACAAAATGTGATTGTTTTTGTCACAAAGCTCAAGGACATAGCAGATCAGTTGGGGAGCATTGGAGAGGTAATAGAGGAAAAGAAAATTTTAAGGCAGGTCATCAATGGCTTGAAGGCAGATGACAAGTGGGAAGCATTCACCACAGCTATGGATCTATACATGGATATGCATGTGCGAGATTTTAATAAACTCATAGGACAAATACTTACTCAAGAGGCCAAGCTTATGAAGAATGGAGAAAGCTCCAAAGGTAATCAATCTTTTGCCTTGTATACTGATAATGTTGTATTTTATGGAATCATGGAAGGTTAAATGGACTTTTAATGTTTTAAATGTCCAGAAGGTTTTAATGTGGTTGTGTTTGATCTAGCAGGTGAAGAAGCATGAGGGCGTGGATACAAGTGGATGCGTGTAAATAAATAAATTCGAAGACTAAACCGAAGACTTCTAGAACAATTATATTTAGGTTTATCTTGTTGTAAAAGTAGTGGTTTGGTTTAGAAAGCGATGCCTTTTGTAAATAAAGTAATTTTCCCTAAAAGACACTTCTAAAAGTGACGGCCCTCATATAACTTCTATTTTCAGGACGTAATAGAAATAAACCTATAAATATGTGTACTCTGAGAGACTCATCCATCAGAGTACATGGGGGGAGATGGCACCCAATATCGCGTCCATTGCTTCTCTGTTTCTCATTCCTGTTTCGTCTTCTTTCTTTCTACCTCTCTGTGTGCGTGTGTTGAAGGACCTGATAACAGTGGTATCAGAGCCTGGCACGTATCACTCCGGCGGGGTTTGTTTGTGTTCATCTCCGTAATTGATTCCTGTTTGTGTTCTCTATTCGTGATCCGAATCCGAATCTGAATCTGGATCTGAATCCGAATCTGAATCCACGTCCGTGTTTGTGTCCGCATTCACTTCCACTTCTGCTTCTGTCTCTGTTCCAATTCGAGAACCAGAACCTATGCTTACACCTTCGTTTACTCCAAGGCGTCGACTAAGGCAATAACTTAGGCAATACATTGGCAACCAAGGCTCCCTTGGGGACCATTGGTAGCCGTTGGCTATGCGCAAGGCAATTTTAATCTTGCATGGCAATAGAGAGTTTTAGATTCCCTAAGGTAGGGATTTGAACCCACAACCTCCTACTTACAAGGGAAGTACTAAACCACTACTCCTTCTCTTTGAGTTATCACTCTATCTCCCTTTTTTCATATTTATATCAACTTTCATCTCCCTCTTCCTTTTACAATTTCCAAGATGAACTCACACATGTGGAAGCGCCCGTTGATTTTCTAGAGGAGTGCATCAAAGAATAGGGCATAATTTACAATATATAACTTGGATTTAAGCATATAATATATCATTGGAAAGCTCTCAAAACGAGCTTTTTAATTAATCTATTAGATTTTGGATTCAACATATTTTGAAAGAGGGATTTTGTTCTCTAGATATGGATCCTACAACAATGGAGGATTTTGGCAATTCACCTTTACCTAGGGTCTCACTCGAGCAAAAATTAGAGATTATGCGACAAGAACTTCAAGCAACTCAACAAGCTGTACAAGAACGTGATGCTATGCTCCAACAAGTACAAAGTGATGATCATAGCTTAATCAAAGTGGTGAAAGTGATTATCACTGCACAAGAAGAAGGTGCAAGTTCCAAGATAGGTGCTAAGAACTTCCAATTCTCCAAATTCGATGGATGAAAAGATGGCCAATTTGTCAGTGTCATGGCTCTCTCAATTCGATGATTTCTACTCGGATGAGACATATTCAAAAAGTGAGAAAGTCGCCTTTGCTACCAATTACTTGGTAGGAAGAGCTCAGCTATAGTGGAATGTTTTACGGAATAGTACCAACCGTCCTACCACATGGGACGCATTTCAGGCAAAAATTAAGGAGTTTTTCCTTCCTTCCTAGTTCCATCTACATGCACGTCGTGCATGGAAAACTTTTGGATGGAGAGAAGGAGATAATGTGACCATTTATACTGAACATTTTTGGCAATGTCTTTTATTACTTCGTTCACTTGAGTAGGTTCTTGAAGCAAGTTTGCAATGAAAATATGAAGATGGCTTGGAGATGGGAATCCAAGCAAAGCTCCATACCCTCCAACCTACAACCTTGTATGAAGCTATCTCTTTCACGCATGATTTTGATTAGAAGTTCCAATCTATCACCAAAACACTTCGCTTATAAAAAATTTATCAACGTCAACCACCCGTCAAAACCAATTTTCCTTTTAAGTGTCCTTTCACTACGTTCGCTTCACCTACTTTCCAACTCCCTCCTCAATCCCATTTATTACCATCCAACAAATCAACCCTTGGTCAACCTCACAAACCTTCCACTCTTCAAAATACGACGATGAATGCTCAACAAAAACAACCCCGTATAACTTGTTGAAATTGTGGAAAGATTGGTCATACCAAAGCTGCCTGTAGGATGAGAGGTACTAATAGGCAACCCATTGAAGCTCAAGTACACAACATGGAGGTTGTTCCTGCTGACACTGAACCTTTTGGTCTGAAGGAGTATTAGAGCAAGAACTAAGTACCTTGGGTAACAGAATTTCTAACCATTCTCTTCTCTGCATGCATGGCACCATTAATGGCGTAGTAGTAAATGTTTTACACAATGATGGTAGCTCGCACGATTTTATTTCTCGTAAGCTAGTTAAAAATCTTAACCTTACTACTCATCCTTCTATGTATAAGGTTAAGGCTGCGTTTATAGGGAATAGGTATAATGTTATGAATGAGGTGCATAATGTTCAAATTTGTATAGGCTCATATGTAGATGAACAATCATTTGTAATTGCTCCATTGCAGTCATATGATGTTGTACTTGGCATGCCATTTTGACATAATTACAACCCCTAGATTGATTATGGTACACACACGATAACTTTCAAATTTTGAAATAAAGATGTTTCACTGTCTGTGATGCATGATTTTCAACCCTTCCTGTTCATTAGTCATACACAAGTCAAATGAGCTTTTAGGAAAGGTTATAACTCATGTATTATCTTTGTGAATAATATAACTGATTATACACATACACTTCCAAGTGCACATAAGTCATTTATGGACTCGTATAAGGATTGTTTTATGGTTGATTTTCCTTTTGCATTACCACCTTCTAGGGGATCTCTTGACCATAGGATTGATTTAATTCCTGGTAGCTCTACTCCTCATAAAGCACCTTATAGGCATGGACCTTTACACCAAAATGAAATAGCTAGAAAAGTTAAAGATTTAATCAAAAAAGGACTAATACAATCTAGCTCTTCTCCTTTTGGAGCCCCTGTTCTTTTTGTTGAAAAGAAGAACAAGATGTATAGAATGTGCATTGATTATAGAGAACTTAATAAAATTACCATAAGAATAGGTATCCTATCCCTAGGATAGATGACTTGCTAGATAAACTTCATGGAGCTTGTGTCTTTAGTAAAATCGACCTCAAATCTGGGTATCATCAGATAAGAATGACATCATATGACATTTACAAAACTGCTTTTAGAACTCAACACGACCATTTTGAATTCATGGTAATGCCTTTTGGACTTACCAATGCACCCGCCATCTTTGCACATATGATGAATAATATTTTCCTTGAATACCAAGACTTCGTTCTTTTCTTCTTTGATGGTATACTTATTTATAGTAGGAATGATAGTGAACATGAAACTCATTTAGCAACAGTCTTTGATTTGTTACGTAATAATAAACTTTATGCTAATTCTGAAAAGAGTTGTTTCTTCCAAAACGAGATAGAGTATCTTGGACATATCGTCTCTAGTCAAGGCGTTCATGTAGATCCCAAGAAGATTAAAGTCATTGAAGAATGGCCTAAACCTCAATGAGTGAATGATGTCCATTCGTTTTCAGGATTAGCTAGCTTTTATCGAAAGTTTGTAAAGGGATTTTCTTATATAGCCCTTCCCCTTACTTTATTATTAAAGAAAAATCTAAAATTTGTATGGGGAGTAGCCCAACAACAATCTTTTGATAAACTTAAGTATGCACTTTCCCATGTGCCTGTTCTGCAATTACCTGATTTTGCACAACCATTTCAGGTAGTTACACATGCTAGTGGTTCTGGTATAGGTGTTGTTTTAATGCAAAACGGTCATCCTCTTGCATTTAAAAGTAGGAAACTCAAGCCTTCTGAACGCAACTATAGTACATATGATAAAGAACTGTTAGCTATTGTGCATGCATTCAAAATTTGGAAACATTAACTTATGGGTTCGGAAGTTCTAATTAAAACCGACCAACAAGCTATTAAGCATTTATTACATCAACCATTGATTTCTAATAGACATATTAAATGGGCTTCATTTCTACAAAACTTTCAACCTCTGATTCAATATCATGGAGGAAAAGCTAATGTTGTAGCTGATGCTTTAAGTCGTCTCCCATCCCCACAAACAACTACTGTTTCAATTAATAATATTTCTGCTATTCAGATTCATTCATTTAATTATATGATTTCCCCTTATGCATGTGTCCTATATTTTTCACAAGCATGGACTGCTTTCAATAATTCCACATCACATCATGAAGATCATTACACATTTCATAATGGATTCTTGTATTTCCAACACAAGTTATGCATTACACAAGTATATCAAAGAGTTTGTTATGAAAGAGATGCATGAACCACCATATATGGGTCATAGGGGCATACAAAGTACTATTTCTGCATGTAAAGATTTCTTGTTTTGGCCTAACATGGAAAAAGATGTTGCACAATATGTTTCTCACTGCATTGTTTGTCAGCATGTAAAACGACATCATGGTAAAACATTCGGATTATTCATGCCTCTTCCTATACCTGATGGACCATGGGAACCGATTTCTATGGATTTCATTACTGGACTTCCTACAACTGCATCTCACAATGATATGATTTGGACAATTGTTAATAGGTTTAGTAAACATGCATACTTCATTCCTTATAAAAAGACTTTAACTGCACCTCAAGCTGCTAAGTTATTTATTAAATGTATTTTTCCACATCATGGTTTTCCTAAAGTTATTCTTTCAGATCGAGATGTCCGTTTTTGTAACCATTTTTGGGTGGAATTATTTCAACATCTAGGATCAAAAATAGACTTTAGTTCTACATTTCAAAGTAATGGTCAAAGTGAGGCTACAAATAATACTATTTTGGATTTATTATGTTGTTACTCTTTAGATAATCCAAGTAATTGGGATGAAAAACTCCCTTTACTTAAGTTTGCATATAATAACACCCCACAGACTACTACTAGTCGTGCACCATATGAAATTGTTTATGGAAGAAAACTTCCCACTCCGATGAGTCTCACTCAAACTGACGTTCCTATGGATGATTCTTTTGCACAAGATCATATTTCTACACTTGCTGAAGTGCATGAGCATATTAGGAAGAGTCAAGAACGTTACATGCGTAGTATTAATAAGAAGTGCATAGCCAAATAATTTAATGAAAATGATGTAGTCTGGTTACGAATCATTAAAAGGCATTTAAAAAATACTTCTCAACATCCTAAGGTTGTTGGAATCAATATCCTATTGGTCAAACAATGTCTCAATAATTCTTTTTGGTCAGATTGTACACCATTTATAGAGCTCACTCTTAGTCCTTCTTTAAGGAAATTGCACAGCGGCACAGAGTGTATAGCTACGCTTACTACTCCTTCTACCACCAAAAGCTCTTGGCGCGTTGGTTAGAATGTGAGTCTCTCATACAATACATCAGGGTTCAATTCCCCTTGGCGGCAGCGCGCAACATCTTTTAATATAATGCTTTTGTTAAATAAAGCAAACGGCGACGGACAGCTCTTCGCGATTTAATTTAGCTTTTTACGATACGATCGCTATGAAGAAGATTTATGCGAACGTAGCTTTATTGATAAGATTTTCATGGACAAAGAACACTATATAAACAAGTGCTTGGCTCACTTGTATTCATCCTTCACAAATTTCAACACAAGCTTTCTATAGCTTGGACCTCAGTAGAGGTGGTGTTTCGTCTAGTACATGGGGCAGCCATGGTGCTAACTTGAAGCATGTTGAGGAGCAGCTATGGAGTTCTTCTTGATGAAGATGAAGGGTGTCCTCATACTCTAGCTCATGGAGAGGAGGTTATCTCTTGTTCATGGCAAGAAGACTTGGTCATTAGCAGCTTGATGGTGAGGATCGGCCATCTACATAGTGTATTTGAAGATTATCTTCTACAGGAAGATATTAGGTTGAAGATTGTCTTCTACAAGAAGATGTCGGGCTACTTCAAAGACATTGGATGGTGGTTAACATAAGATTTACATCTTATGTTAAGTATTCAGGTACATATTCTCTTTATGCACACAGGTACTACTTGAAGTTTATGGAGGTCGTGGCGTTCATATCAGAAGGAGTCCTATTCGGCATAGGTACAAGAGAAACAGTACATATATGCTTTATGCATATTTTGATGAGGTGTTTGAGAAGGTGTGTTCACATGAGTTTGAGGATTTCTTGCAGCAAACTTGTTAGCATTCTATGCTACTTTATAAGTATGTGATCTTTTCACACACGTATCTGACTTAGGGTCTTCCTTAGCCTAAGTTCAGATGAGGGTTTGTTGACTATCAGTTTCACACTGATCCTTCCTCTTTAAGTCACTCATATTCACTCTTCTATAACCTATAAGGTCACACATCTCATATATATTCAGATTACTGCCCATACATCTGAATATGTTTGTTACATTGTACATTCACTCATTCATCTATTTCTCATCACATAGAGTGTTTGAGAGTTTTGCTCCCACATTGTACATTGAACATTGGTATATATGATACTATGAGTAAGCGATGGCTTACGTAACACCTTACACATGTTGTCTATTCTTTCTCTATCTTTATCTCATCATTTTTATGATTAAGTTGTGATATGTTCATGTTTTGTCAATATTGAAGAATGCTGGAATTAATGTTGTATATCCTGGACCTATGGAACCATGGACCTGTGACATGAGCTGTTGAAGGATACAACATGTATTTCTTGGATCCACTTCATTTTCATCATCGTTTGTACCTTTTTCTACATTTCATTCAGTTATTAAAGCACTCTTGTATAGGTGTGTGTGAGTGCCACACTAGAGAATAAGTGGGATTCATTCTCCTTTCAGTTGAGAAATCCCACATAGCATGCTTTTTTGCCATTTTGTATATAAAGAGGTCTCCACCTCTTCTTTGGGGGGAGCTCTTTTGAGAAGTAATGAGATTATGCTAGTTTGTAGATAGACTCTTGCTCTCTCATCGTCATGATGTGCGTGCATGCTTGTTCTCTTCTTGTCTAACGCTTGTGACACGTTGATGTATGATTACGTCGTTATTATACTTGTGATTACGATTAGGTGTATCATTCGCGATGCTTATGTTGTATCTTCTTGTTGATGACGTTGTTAATCATATGTTGACGAAGCGCCATTACGTCTGCTGAGTGCTTCTACGCAAACATTTGGGTCTCATGAGATGCTTCCTGGTTTGACAAGTATGAGTTATGATGCTACAACGTCAACAACTTTTGGCGCCGTTGCCGGGGAGCGTTCTCTTGTCACTTACGTGATGGTTTATGACGTGAAGATGACGTGTATGCAAGCTTTGCATGACGATTTCTTGAGTTCTTTATTTCATTACGCTCTTGTGAGCATTCGCGGCTTGCAAGATTTACAATAACTTGTTGTGATGATCCATTTTTTGGTGTGATGAAGATCCCCTTTTTTGGGTGATTAATCCACCATGTCTGGTGATTCTTCAAGTCACGAGTAAGATAGGAGTAGTTTT
This sequence comes from Ceratopteris richardii, assembly GCA_020310875.1. Lineage (NCBI taxonomy): Eukaryota > Viridiplantae > Streptophyta > Polypodiopsida > Polypodiales > Pteridaceae > Ceratopteris > Ceratopteris richardii. The sequence continues at coordinate 192,045,360 of CM035413.1, read as the reverse complement.
CAAAAATCTTTTAGTCATAATGTTGATTTTTTCTTTTAATTTTGTTGAGATTTCTCTAATTATGTGTAACTAAGTTTTGCTTTGGGTTTCTTCTGCAAGTTTCAAAGATGCTTTGATTATTCATCTTCATCAACGAACTAGGGTCAAAACAGAAAAGCCATATCCTTCACATCATCATCAGAAATGTTGGACGTCTGTAGCTTCAATGGATTAGCTATGTCATGGCACTGGCAGATTCTGGTCCTGCTCATTGATCTGAAAGTTAGGTCATCACATTCTTCATTTCTTGGGAGCGTTGTAGATCAGGGCTTCACGCGGAAGTCTAAGTTTACTTGTTTAAAGTCATCATTGTTTTTGCTTCCGCTGAGGTTCTGTGAACACGACAGGGATGCCAGAAATTGTAAATTTAGATTGTTCGGGTGTGTAGGTATGAGGGGAAGCAGAAGAGATAGGCAAAGCACGCACTTTTGCTCGCAAAGGAGTCCCATTTCTTAAAACCAACACATAAGCTTGTCGCCTCTGAGTCCTTTACTTCATCCTTTCCCAAATTTTGTTTATCTGTACATAGATGATGCGGAGAGGCCGTCAGGAAGATGGAGAAGATGGTGGAGCTGAGACGTTGAAGGATGGATAAGGGAAGAGATAAGGTCCCAGAAAGGACACGGGCAAAAAAGGGCCTTCATGGGAAACACCAACAGAAATACTTACCAAAGATTTCAAGAAATATGGTGGTCAAAGATAGACGCCTTACTGACGGGAGAACGGTCGAAGATCAAGAGGACTATATGGCGTGAAAGCATGACGAAAGGGCCACACACCAAGAAGATATTTGCTGGTGGACTTCCTACGTCTGTCACTGAAGTAGAGTTCAAGAACTTCTTTTCGCAGTTTGGTAAAGTGGATGAGAACCAAGATATGTTGGAACATGGCACAGGAAGATCCACAGGCTCAACACCGACCAGTCCCGCAGGGTGGATTACTATATGCATAACAGTTGACATCAGGAACCAATACAACGTAGAGCACCTTGCCAAGGCTGTTCTGATTGTGCATTTATCATGAGTGACAACCAAATTTCATGAAAAGTAATGGATGAGAATGAAGATGAGAAGAATGCAGCTGAAGTACATGTCAGTAATATGCGAATTAAGAAGTATGAGGAATATAGGGAGTATGCTATTGACACTCAGAAAGAGCAGCTGACTACAGAATTGCAAGAGACTGAGGATTGGCTGTCCAAAGGACTCTTTATGGGGTGCTAAGGTTTGCAATGGAGAATAATACGAAGGACTGTGAGGACATTGTAATAGTAGTTCAGAATCCGATTGGATCCTGGGGAACTTTATCCGGGAGCTAGAAGCTAGTGCACTTAGCGAGATACCACCACATTTCAAACATCCTACAATGGTTGGTCCCATTCTGCCAGTCAATGTGCTGCAAAGGACATCGACAAGTGAGAATATGCTCACAAATGAGCCTTTGGGTAGAGGAAGATACTTGTCTTCACTGGCTGAATGCACAGAAGCCAAAGTCGGTATTGTATGTCTCATTAGGAAGCGTTGCCACAGTGAAGAAGGATCAGCTTCAGGAGCTTGCACTTGGTTTGGATGCTGCAGGGCTAGCAACTCTATGGGTGGTGCGTGAAGATCTCACAGGTGAAAAGGGAACATCATTGCCGGAAGGGTTTCTGTAGAGAACCCAAGAGAGGATAAGAATTGTTTCATGGTCACCTCAGTTGCTTGTGCTGTCCCATGGTGCAGTAGGTGGCTTCTTAACACATTGTGGATGGAACTCAATTATTGAGGCCTTGTCCATGGGTGTACCACTGCTGGCATGGCCCCAGCTCGGTGATCAATACATGAATGCAGAAGTCAGTGTAACAAAATGGGGAGCAGGATTGAAACTGAATAATTTCGAGAAAAAGCTTGTCAGGAGAAAACATAATTAAGGGCACAGTGTGCCTAGTCTATGAAGCTCAAAGATGGGTACGTGATTTCATCTGGTCACTCAGTGAACTTGCACATTGAATCTGTTGTCCAGCATGAACTGTTACGACAGGGAGTTCGGGCACCAAAGTGAAGAGGAGGCATGATCGGGATCCCAAGGGCAAATAGGGACGTGCTATTCCACTGCTTGACAATGTTATTGTGGGCACTCAAGCTGATTCCACTTGCATGTGGAAGAAACAACTCGGTCAAGGGCCATCACGGAAGAGCTGAGGAAGAAGGGCAGTTTATCTTTGATTCCGAGGTTCAATCCTTCAAGATCCTAATGCTCATGGCGGTAAGTTCATAGAACGATCGACTGGGCTTGAGCATTGATGATGAGGAAGATGCAGCAGAAAAGTGATAGGCATGAAGAGACTATGGTGGATGCAAAAGGAGAAGGTAGCTAAGCCTTGCTGAGGGGAGAGTCATATTCCAGATAAGCTAAACTTCCTTCAGTTGGCACTTGTGCCTAAGTTCAGGATCCTGTTGCAAATTGATGTCGAGTCATTTAAAAGATAGAGATCAAGAAGTATAGGTTCTTCTGTGGAAAAGCATACCTTTTGGTGCTTGCTGTTGCAATTAAGAAGAGGAAATGGAGAAGCATTTCATGGACATTAAAAGGGGTGGTGCATTGCTGAAGGGGTCTTCAAATGTTGCAGCTGAAAAGGGTCGCTTGTTGAAGAAAACAAGTTTGTTTTCCCCAACCACGCATAAACATACATGCTGCAGTAGCTCAGAATGTTAGCATGCAGTAGCACTTAACTTGCTTAGGATTGTCCGAATTAAGTTGGGAGGAAATGGATACAGATCAGAAGATTATGATTCTTATGATGGATATGGTTTTTGGAAATTTGGTGGTTTGTACGGTGGACCATATGGCTCTAGGAGTGGGGTTATGATGAGCACTATGATGTGGGAAGTGAAGCTGATAGAGTTGAAGAAAAATAAGTAATTCTGATGAGGTAACAAAAGGCGAGAAGAACATTCAAGAATTGGCTAGCAGCAACAAACTATAGAAGTTCGTATCTTCGAGTAACTGAGGGCTAATCATACTATCATGTGTGGATTGTACGTTCCTGAGGCAAAAGGAGTGCATGGAAATTCAGGTAAGGCTAGTGATGTTGGACACTCTGTTGAACCAGGTTTCTAGCTTTCTATTGAATACCTCAAGTTCATGAATGAGATCGACATATGAGACTCTGGGAGTGGCATGCTCCGATGCTGGAATACAAAGCTACAACATGTGAAAGGGCAAGCGATGCTATATGAATGCTTTGAAAGAATGAGGATAGCCTTTATGGGGTTATCAATCATATGTACATGCCCGATGTGGAGGGAATTCTTGAACTTGCTGGGCTGGAAATGGAGTTGCCGGTCTTAGTGATGTCGACAAATGGGTAGACTAATGTGGTCATGAAAGGTATCAAGCATGGAGTTCATCACTAATTGTTGAAGCCTGTGTGCATGGAGGAGCTCAGAACCATCTGACAACATGTTTGGAAGAAAGGGAGAGCTTCAAGTCAACATGTGGTGTTTAGAGGATGAGAAAGTCCGTGATATAAGCAATGATTGGAACATAATGATTCTACAAATGAGGACCTTGATGGTTCATGAAAAAAAAAAAAAGCTAAAAATCGAAAGGACTATAAAGATGAAGAAAATGAGGGATCTGATGTTACTGTTACACTGTATGAGTCAAAGGCATGGCTTCGGAGAGGTAGATAAACCCATGCCTGTAGCTAGCAGGAACAAAGTTATGGCCTCTGGAGAAAGTCTTTGCAGGGCCAATTTTTCATGCAGAATTTCTCTTTGGCTGGCAATGGGCTGTCTTTCTCCTTGGCGTATGTTTGAAGAATTGCATACAAGTGAAAAAAAAGGGGCTGTAAATGCTAGTGTCTCTATGGCTTCACATGGACTGATAATGGATTGAACATGGCACACTGAACATGCCACTTCCCATGTTCAGCTTACAACAATCATCCTATTATGCATGAGATATGTGAGCTTTGACTGTTTGCCTTCTCTTTGGGTACATCTGTATTTGGGACACCACGGAAAAGGAAAATAGGCCTCGGGTAGGGGCGTGTAATTTAATCGTGTCTCCATATTCTGATGCAGAGAAGTAAGGAATGCTTCTCTTCATCAGTTAATCAAAAGGAGATGGCAGGGAAGAAATCAGGAGAAAGGTTGACCGCAGGACTCTTAGGCTGGTGGCACTATCAATTCAATTCACGCAGTAGAAAAACAAAAATGCTCTTCAGGTTGCTGCAGGAAGTGAAGGTTCATGACATTCTGTCAGAACTTAGATGGTGATTCACACAGATGAGTCTGTCACTCGGCGTTCTCTCAGTAGCAATACTATATGGGGATTGAATTTCTATAGCCATCATCTGACAAGTCCTCATCTTCAGCATTAGCATCCGATCTAGTGGTGCAGACTCAAATCATAGACAACTGGGAATTTCCCCGCAATGGATATGATGTACATCATGCGCTGCTCAGAAAGATAAGGACTCTGCTGTGAATGCATCTACATTGGTGACAAATTTTTGCCAATGCCCTAAGCGATGACCATGTCCAGTACAGGTGCGCCTCAATGAAAAGATTGCATGCCATGTTGCATAGATTGCACTGGATATCTGACACATATCTGGAACATCTGACACATATCCGCTTGTTTCCCTTCTTAGCATGGAGTACAGGTTCCCTGACCGCTCGTAGGTCGGCACAAAACGAGGGCAACAGGCCCTAAGGCTGAGCGCTAAATGCTCTAAGTTCACGAGAACTGACAACAACCAATAGTCAGAAGTGAACACATCGTGCGTACTAACTTCTAAGCATCTAAACAAAACGAAAGTAAAAGGAGAGAATGAGAGAGAGAGGGGGAGAGAGAGAGAATACTATGTCTTCTTGAATGAGGCCTCTGACAAATAACTAGTTGCATGGAGTTCATTGAACGGGGCCTTGAAAATTTTGTAAATGAGGGGTACGATGACTGTATGTAAATCCGTGGTGCTACGGTGACTGATTTAGTATGTAAATAAGAGGTGTGCCATTCGTTCACTAAATTGTGTGATTGGTAATCGGGTAGGCTAACTATATTGATTCAATCACAAAGCATCAAGGAGCATTTTGAGATAGAACAAAAAGAGCATTTTTTTTTAGGGTTACATGAGATTGAAGGAAGTCATTGAAAGGTGAACGAAAAAAGAGGGACTAAGGGGTTTAACACATTGAAGAGAACAAGATTGTCTTTTCTCAATATTGATTTCGTTTTTGCCTGAATGAACCTCCTTTATAAATTTTGAGATGCAATAATGTTTTTAGAGTGAAATATCAAGATGTCTTCAACACTTAATGTTCTAAGGCTATCCCTCAAGAATGATGGAAATTTTTTCTCAAAATTTATTGATTTTGATTCTATGACATTGAGTCTACACATATAAGGCATGTCTAATTCCTTCTTATCCTTTGAAGTTTGTTTAATATTTAAACGTCATTTTGATTCTTGTTAGAAGAACCCCATTAAAACTTATTTACACATCTTAGAAAACATTCAAAAAACACACAAAAACCCAAAACAAATTCTAAAAACTCTTAAAATACCAAATAAATATTAAAAACACTCAAAAAACCAAAAATTGTTTCAACAAAACATGGGAAAGAAAAAGGCAAAAGAAAGAAGGAAGGGGGAGAAGGTTGCACAAAAGAAAGAGGAAAAAGATGAAATGCATGCATTAATCACACATGATCAAGGTGAAACAAAGAAAGAAAATTTACAAGGGGTAGAGGAAATTGGAGGAATGTCTAAAGGGGTGGGATCCATTGTTGCAAACAAGGAATATAGCAACACTTTTGTGGATGTACTAATTGGGCATGACCATAGAAATATGAGTGCATATATTAATCATAATTGTGAGTGGAATTTAATTCATATTGATTTAGTGACTATTATTTTGGACAACATTCAACTAACCACTCATTCCTCTATCCTCATGAATGGTGAAAATTATGATTGCATGGGTCAAATTGTGTTGCCTATGGTGGTGAATGGTATGGAATTTTTTGAAACATTTTTTGTCATGGAAGGTATAGATGAAGACTTGGTTATAGGCACTCAAAGGTTTATTAAAAATCATCAAGAGTTTGAAGTGTCATGTCCATTAATTATGTCTAAATCTACATTTGTGGCCATTGAAAATCCTGATGATTATCCTCATTGTATGGATTGTGGACATAATCATCTATTCAAAGATTGTGCTTTTAATCCACAAAATAGTCTTTCCACTCATGCTTTTTTATCTAACCTTTCTTTGAGTAAGTCACAGGAAACCTTGATGAATGATGAAGTGGAGGACTCCAAGTGTTTGGGGGATGTGGAAGGGCCCTCTCTTCCTCTAAACTTGGATTCTCCTTACGAATCCATGGGCAAGGATGTGCCACATTTGGCTCATCAAGAAGAGGATAAGCAAACACTTTGTAACAACGCTATGGAAAATGATGTCATATCCATTGTCAATCATGGTAATTCATCACCCATTTGTACATCTAGAGATTCTATGTGTAATAAGGATAAATGCATCGCGGAATCTCTAGATCGATCTCAAACCACACAACCTTATGATCCATTGCATGAGCATGATATATGTATACAAACTCAGCCTTTGTTGAATTCCCCTTGTAAAGATGAGTTTTTTCTAAAGACTCACATAGAAGGCCCCAAAGACCCATACATCAAGAAGAAGTCACATCTCCCTTGTAATGTAAAGCAAATTTGGGTGGCCAAGAACTTACTTAGAGACCAACCAAATCGCACTATGATATGGGTACCAAAGAAAGCTCTTATACAAACTCAACCCCCTCATCTACGGTCTAGATTCACCATGCCTTATCATCAACAACGAGCACTTCTCACCAAGGGATCCAAAGAAATCAAGCCAACACTTAGAAAAGATCCAAGGAGAAACCTCAAGGCTAAGACCAACAAAGCGAAGACATATTGGCGGCCTAAAACCTCTTCGTGCAGCATCCATGGGTGTCGGACCCAACCTTGCCCAATGCACAGCATATGTTTAAGATGCACACCAAGTATGCACACGAATAGGGCCTCATCCAAAGGCCAAGCATTAGGCACACTTAGTTTAACCCAGGCACAAAGAGGGCACATGTACATAGATTTGAAAAATTTTCTTTTCATTTTTCTTTTTTCAGGTTGGTGGATAAAGGTGGCATCCATTTCAAATGGTTGATAGAAAAGAAGCGGCTCTTGGAGTTGGACATTTGGAGAAAGCCTCATCATCGCCTCACCCTTGAGCACTTTGCTCAAGACCCATCCATTTTTGCACCATTTTTTTATTATATGCATCCTTAGAGTATGCATAAGATAGGGTCACATTACAAGACCGTGCATAGACACTTTTTTGTTTTCCGCCCATGCACCCTTAGTCCCCACTCATGCATTTGGACTAAGAAGAGATGAATTTCATCTATTTGTATATATCATCTACATTTTTGTCGTATCATTCTCATGCATCATCCATCCATTACCACCAAAAAAAAAAAAAAAAAAAAAAAGATAATATATATATATATATATATATATATTTCTAGCATATTCATCCATATGAGGCAAAAGAACCAAGTTAAAGCACTCGACTCCAAACAAAAAGCAAGATAAAGAAAAGCAATAACGCAAAGCACTCCAATGGTGCAAGGATCATGCAAATCAAAAGGGACTCCTACACGCTCTTCCACAGAAGCTCCATACTGGCAAAAGCTTTGTCGAGGACGACAAAGTCAAGGAGGGGGGGAGTGTTGAAGGATACAACATGTATTTCTTGGATCCACTTCATTTTCATCATCGTTTGTACCTTTTTCTACATTTCATTCAGTTATTAAAGCACTCTTGTATAGGTGTGTGTGAGTGCCACACTAGAGAATAAGTGGGTTTCATTCTCCTTTCAGTTGAGAAATCCCACATAGCATGCTTTTTTGCCATTTTGTATATAAAGAGGTCTCCACCTCTTCTTTGGGGGGAGCTCTTTTGAGAAGTAATGAGATTATGCTAGTTTGTAGATAGACTCTTGCTCTCTCATCGTCATGATGTGCGTGCATGCTTGTTCTCTTCTTGTCTAACGCTTGTGACACGTTGATGTATGATTATGTCGTTATTATACTTGTGATTACGATTAGGTGTATCATTCGCGATGCTTATGTTGTATCTTCTTGTTGATGACGTTGTTAATCATATGTTGACGAAGCGCCATTACGTCTGCTGAGTGCTTCTACGCAAACATTTGGGTCTCATGAGATGCTTCCTGGTTTGACAAGTATGAGTTATGATGCTACAACGTCAACATGAGCCTAAGGGCCTACCTCACTTCCAACATTTGGTATCAGAGCACTAAGGTTTTGGTTACAAAACTTTAGATCTTTGGCATCAATGCATTAAGGCTCATTCATAATCCTAGGTTCCTAGACTTCCAGATTTACAACATATGATTTGAAAGCATCTTCTAACACTTGACATTTGACATACACACTTAATCTAGATGAGTAGAGATTTGAGAATTAGACACTTCAGTTACATGTGTATTCATCAATGTGGAGTATGAAGTTGATGATCTATTAGCAGCCGAATATTTTTGGAAGAGTATGCAAATACTTTACAAAAGTATTGTTTGAAGACCCAGACTTGATGAAGAGAAGACTACTTCAAATTCAAGGAAGAACAATGGTTTAGAGAAGATGAAGGAATCATATCAACATCAAATCACAGGTATCAGTTTCTACTATCAGATTATCATTTGCAGGTCATATCTTAGAAGAGCAGTTATGAAGAGATTTGAAGGTTTCAAGGAGTGCTTTTATACACTTTCATCATTTGAAAGTTAAAGGCTACATCAAAATAGCTATCTAGAGGTTTTTCTAGAGAGTTTTGAGAGATCTCTTTTATGGCAAGAAAGCTTATCTAAGAAGACAAATTTGAAGATGAGATGAGTTTTGTTTTCAGCCAATTTTCTGTTGTAAGTTGGTTGGATATCAAGGTACAAATGTATCTAGAGAAGGTAACTCTAGAAGGGCAATTCATAATTCAGACAACGATTGGTGAATTTAGTCGTTTCAGACATTTGAAGCAGAATTTTATTCAGAGATATGAGGAGATGATAAAACATGATTCTATATTCACTTCCATTTTTATACCATGTTTGTTTTGTCTCTTACTCTTAGCACTAGAGGAAGAGAAAAGTTCATTTGAAGAAGTCAAGAGTGTTACCTACTTCAAGGTGAAGAGAACAAAAGGTATGGAAGAGAAGTTTGAAAATGTTGACATCATCAGGTGGATGAAAGATGCAGAAAAAGAAAGTCCATCATTTCCAAAAGAAAAGTAAGACTTCCTTTTCTCATATATTTTCCATATACTTTTCCTATTTTATCCTCTACATCCAAAGACAAGTGTACGAGAACATCTTGTTTAAAGAAGAAGTAGTTTCTTGTTTTGCATTCCACTTGGTCATGATTTAGTAGATTTGACAAAGAATTGCATTGAGAGAAACAAAAGCACTCATATGTGTATGAGTTATGTTGAAGCTTTTTAAGCAGGAAGCTTATATGTTCCCTCAAAGAATTCTTGGAGTGTCAATACGAAGCTACTTTGTATATGACAAGTTGCAGAGAAGTATATTTCTTCTTTATCTAACTCTCTTAAGGTAAAAGAGTTTTTTGTAGCAGATGTTGAAGACTTGGGTTGAGGTTTTATGTTTGGAAAAGGTTACCTCATATTCAGTATTTTCAGAAACTTCAGAAAATTCAAAATCTTGTTGATGTACCAGTCAGTTGAAGAATCTACTTTTTATGATTGTCTAGTTTTTTGGATACATGTTTGTATTCAAAAAGGTGTTCCATTAGATCCTATCACTTGATTGAGAAGTGGAGTTAGCCAAAAGAAAGTCAAGCAGGTACTGTCACATTTCACCGGGGTAAAATATGAAAGTTATGAAGTATCAACTTGTAGCTTTTGGAGTTCTCAAGGTGAGAAGTTTGTCCACTTATGTTTCAAGTAGGAATTGCAGATTCCTTGAAGGATTTGTTTGAAGAAAAGTTTTACAATTTTTTGAGAAGCATGGACACTTGGAGACATTCAGGAAGTAAATCAAACATTCAGTCATGAAGGTTTGATGACAGGAGATTCTACACATGAGAGATCATTGATCTTGAATAGATCTTGAAGATCTTGAGTATTTATGATTCAGTTGTCTATCCTTTGTTTTGTGAAGTTCTTAGCATTGGAAGAAGTCAGTCAAAGATTCAGATTCTATCAGATTTCTGTTGCAGAGGAATAGAAGAAGATACTTGTTATGTTACAAAAGGTTATGAATCCTAAAAATCTTTCAGCAAGGTTTTGTTATGTTAGGATCAGCTAACCTTATTCTAGAATTTGGAAAGCTGAGGAATGACATGGAAAGCTATTGGCATGTGTACAATGCTAATAAAAAGGGTCCAAAGATTTTGTTTCAGATACATGTATTGATCCCTGAAGATCAGATTTATTGAAAGAAGGAAGACGTTCCACATTTCATAAAGTCTGATATATTTGAAGAATTTTGGATACTAGTGTTAAGTCATCTAGGGGGGTGATGAAACATGAAGACTTATTTTCAGCCATATGTAAAAGAATGCAGAGTCATACCTACAGGTATTCCTATTTCAGGTATTCATATATTTCCTTTGTCAGGTTCTCTTTATGTTCCAGCTTTAAAAGAAGAAGGAAGAAGAAGAATGTTTGGAGAAAGTTCCTGTTAGGATGTTCCTGTTCAGGAGAAGGTTCCAGAGTTCTATTGAAGAGAAGCTTGATATTTCAAAAAGGTATATTTCAAAAGTGCGCACATATATGTTTATACCAAGTTCTGAAGGAAAGAGGTATGAAGGATTTAAAGGATGAAGACATAATGATATCATAGATTCTTTGACTCATATTTCAGTTGATTTCAATTGAGTTGAGTTGATTTGACTTGAGTACAGTCAGAGATGAACCAGTAGTGTTCATAATACAGTAAGTTGTGAGTTGTCAGTCACAGGTTCCAGGATTCAGTTCCTGATTTTGTTTAGTGTATTTACATGACACAGCAGAAGTACGTTGAGAAATTTTTTTGGAAGGTAAATGCAAATATATGGATCCTAGTGTATGTTTTCAGGTTTTTGAAGACAGGAGATAGCAGGTTCAGAAATAGTTCATGCTATATTTGTTGTCAAGCAGTGATTGCTTGATATGTTCACTATTGGATATCTAGTTTGCATATTTTCTCAAGTATTATGGTTCATATTCAGCAAGTTCAGGTTTCTTGAAGGAAAGTCAAATTTAGTTTTGAAGAAGACTTTTTGAAGAAAAGTTCTGAAGTGGCAGAAGTACAAGCTTGAAGCTTGTGACAGGCTATTTGAAGCTTGTGGTAATTTGCAGATTATATAGTTTGCAGATTATATAGTTTGCAGCTTCAATTCAAGTTGTACCAATATGACATTGCAGGGGGAATTGTTGGAATCAATATCCTATTGGTCAAACAATGTCTCAATAACTCTTTTTGGTCAGATTGTACACCATTTATAGAGCTCACTCTTAGTCCTTCTTTAAGGAAATTGCGCAGCGGCACAGATTGTATAGCTACACTTACTACTCCTTCTACCACCAAAAGCTCTTGGCGCGTTGGTTAGAACGTGAGTCTCTCATACAACCCATCAGGGTTCAAATCCCCTTGGCGGCAGCGCGCAACATCTTTTAATATAATGCTTTTGTTAAATAAAGCAAACGGCGACAGACAGCTCTTCACGATTTAATTTAGCTTTTTACGATACGATTGCTATGAAGAAGATTTATGCGAACGTAGCTTTATTGATAAGCTTTAGAAGATTTATGCGAACGTAGCTTTATTGATAAGCTTTTCATGGACAAAGAATACTATATAAACAAGTGCTTGGCTCACTTGTATTCATCCTTCACCAATTTCAACACAAGCTTTCTATAGCTTGGACCTCAGTAGAGGTGGTGTTTCGTCTAGTACATGGGGCAGCCATGGTGCTAACTTGAAGCATGTTGAGGAGCAGCTATGGAGTTCTTCTTAATGATTCTTCTTGATGAAGATGAAGGGTGTCCTCACACTCTAGCTCATGGAGAGGAGGTTATCTCTTGTTCATGGCAAGAAGACTTAGTCATTAGCAGCTTGATGGTGAGGATCGGCCATCTACATGGTGTATTTGAAGATTATCTTCTACAGGAAGATATTAGGTTGAAGATTGTCTTCTACAAGAAGATGTCGGGCTACTTCAAAGACATTGGATGGTGGTTAACATAAGATTTACATCTTATGTTAAGTATTCAGGTACATATTCTCTTTATGCACACAGGTACTACTTGAAGTTTATGGAGGCCGTGGCCTTCATATCAGAAGGAGTCCTATTCGGCATAGGTACAAGAGAAACAGTACGTATATGCTTTATGCATATTTTGATGAGGTGTTTGAGAAGGTGTGTTCACATGAGTTTGAGGATTTCCTGCAGCAAACTTGTTAGCATTCTATGCTACTTTATAAGTATGTGATCTTTTCACACACATATCTGACTTAGGGTCTTCCTTAGCCTAAGTTCAGATGAGGGTTTGTTGACTATCAGTTTCACACTGATCCTTCCTCTTTAAGTCACTCATATTCACTCTTCTATAACCTATAAGGTAAGTTGTGATATGTTCATGTTTTGTCAATATTGAAGAATGCTGGAATTAATGTTGTATATCTTGGACCTATGGAACCATGGACCTATGACATGAGCCTAAGGGCCTACCTCACTTCCAACAAAGGTAAAACTTGCCCCACGGTATTATGGACCTTTTTTCATTATCGAGAAAAATAATGAAAATTCTTTTTGATGAGATATACCTTCTCATTGGGGTATACATAATTCTTTCCATATAAGTTTGTTGAAATCTTTTCAAGGTACTGTACCACTCATGCCTATTTTAGATGATCCTCCTTTACTTGAGGAGGATGCGGAAATATTGATTCCCAAGAAAGTAATAGATTACCACATTACCACTACACGAACTAGTAAGCAATATCATAGGTATTTAGTCAAATATAAAAATCACTCACTTGAGGAATCACAATGGATACATAAGACCTCCTTATCACCTCACTATGATCATTTAATTTCTGCATATCATTCCCAATTACATTAAACTTTTAGGTTTTCGATTCCATGCATGTGTTTAACATGGTTCATGCTTAATATTGTTCAGTGATGGGACATGCGACTGATCATCCATGTCTATTTTTATATTTATCAACTGAGGTCAGTTGCTTGTCAACTAGGAGGCATGTTGTATTTTATGGAATCATGGAAGGTTAAATGGACTTTTAATGTTTTAAATGTCCAGAAGGTTTTAATGTGGTTGTGTTTGATCTAGAAGGTGAAGAAGCATGAGGGCATGGATACAAGTGGATGTGTGTAAATAAATAAAATCGAAGACTAAATCGAAGACTTCTAGAATAGTTATATTTAAGTTTATCTTGTTGTAAAAGTAGTGGTTCGCTTTAGAAAGCAACGCCTTTTGTAAATAAAGTAGTTTTTCCTAAAAGACGCTTCTAAAAGCGACGGCCCTCATGTAACTTCTATTTTCAGGACGTAATAGAAATAAACCTATAAATATGTGTACTCTGAGAGACTCATCCATCAGAGTACACAGGGGGAGATTGCACCCAGTATCACGTCGATTGTTTCTCTATTTTGATTCTTGTTTTGTCTGCTTTCTTTCTGCCTCTGTGTGTGCGTGCGCTGAAGGACCTGATAACAGATAAAGGCAGTTCCAAAGAAAACAAAGGAAGAAGAAAGAAAGTGGATGATTAAGCATGTACACATTGTTAGGCCACCAGAATGTAATTGTAATTACTGGAAAATGTAATTGGAAAGGATGCCCATCGAAAGGATGTAGCATAACACTTGTAACTTTTTGATAATAAAAAAGTGCGGAAGAAGATGCACGGGAAGCAAGATGCTGGACTGTGGGTCTGTGCGGTGTGCCTGTGGATCGTTTCAGTGCAAGTCTTACTTAACTTGGTGTCTGGAGTTATTATTGTTCTGAGTATTAAGTTATTTCGGTGACCTTGTCTGTTTAATACTTTATTGATGAGGATATAAGTTTAGTTGTGGTTGTGCTTAACTCATCAGTGGAGAATCCATGTTATTCTGTGTAATTGAATATCATAACTTTATCATAGTGATGTTTTTCATATACTTTTTGACAGTCTGGTGGTGAAATTGTTAATTACAAGTTTGTTGGTGGATAGTTAGAATAAAGTGATGAGTAACTCTGCACAGTGAATGTTTTCTCTGGGAAAATAATCATAGGGCCTCTATAATATAGACCCCTTACCATCCCAAGAACCATATAATTGATTTATTCTTGATAGCCATTAACGCTGGCATCCACCATGGGGCGTGGAATAGCTAGTCTGAGGACAGATTAAGGTCGGATGAAAGAAAGAATTCTATGATGTATGTTTGTAATGTGTTTCAGTGAATCTTACTCGAAGTACCGAAATGATCAGCATCCATGGAAAGTTACTAGCACGTTGGGAACACCCTCCGATGGCAGTGGGGAAGTATAATCATCTAAAGGAAACCATGATACCCGGACTAGTGGAGAGGCACCACAATATTTTCTTTTTCAAGGATTACAGAGTATACCAGAATTCCAACCCGTTCAATCTATTGAAAGTGTGGTCAGTGGAGTAGGCGCTGATTCTAGTGATAGCCTGGTGAATTTTTGTGACAACCCAATTTTTAGTTCTGATTTTGGTGGTACTAGTACATTTGTGGATGAAATTTTTGGTGAAAAATTCGTCTTCGTCACAAAATACAATGAATGGTAGTTGAATTGAGACGTGTGTGATCGAATCAATGATACCATATGATCAGAGACTTCGTAAAGCGACTACACGACACAACAACATCAACACATTCAAGTAATTCCAAATTGATACTTCCTCTTGATTTAGATGACATGAGTAGTACGTAGCAACAACAACAGCAACAACAACAACAACAATAACACCAAAAACAGCAGTAGCAGGTCATATCCCCATGATCGATACCTGTCGGAGTCACATATACCAAATTTGGTGGATTTCCAGGTGACGATCCTGATGCTTATGTCTGTTCTTTCAAAATTAATTATGTTGTACTAAACTATCCAACGGATCTAGCATATAAGGCTATAGTGTTTTAATCCACTCTTGTTAATGAAGCTACTCATTGGTTAACGGAATATGATATTAATCATTTTGGTCAATACGATGATGGTAAGAATGCTTTCTTACAACATTTTTTATTAAATAAAAAAGCGGCTGAAATCTTTGATTACTTACAAAACAATAGATAGAAACCACATCAGAGTGTGCAAGAGTATGCAACTTTATTCGGCACTCATCTACGGCAATTGCCTCCAACACATGCTAATCTACCAGATGATGTGATTACTCAATGGTTTATTAATGGACTAAACCCCCAACTCAAAAAAGTTATGATTATTCGATGTGTGGGTAGTATGACCTTGGATGCAGTCATTGCTATGGCATTACAGTTGGAACATAACGTTGATGGTTTTGCCAAAGACCTGGATTAGTTGAAAGCCTCCAAAGGTATGAACGATGATCCATTGAAACAAGTATATTGCACCAAATCTAAGAACCCGAGGCATACTACTTCAACTTGTGCACTAAATCAAATGTATTGTGCTATTTGTAATACGGGGAGTCATTCTACCAACACTTGTCCATATAATACAGACCAGACTGACCATAAATGCCATAATACAGGAGCAGGGACAACCACTTGCCCATTACGTACCACCACATTTGAGAAATACATCTTATCAAACGTACAAAAATTACAGAGGACCACGACCAAACAATTTTGAATAGCCTCGTTGGAATTCAATGAAATCCGATGAGAATGCATCCCTCCCTCCACCAAGATGCCATTTTTGTGGAGAAATTGGACATATTCACAAGTATTGTAAAGAAGCATCCGAATACGATAAGCAAAGAAAAGAACGACAGCATCCAATGGAAAATATGGTATACATTTCAGTAGTAGATACACAAGCAGTAGCAGTTCAAATATGGTCTGGTAAGAAGTTGCACCTAGTTGCTGAGATTTTCAAACTTGGAATTCAAGAACAACAGTGGATGTTTAATAAAGCAAGCATGTGGGCAAGTCATGAACCAACTATCTTTCCCGATCTGATACCAGTGGTCAAGCAGCCAGTATAGGATACTCCACTGAAAGCAATGGACCCAGTAAATTATTGTTTGAGGACACACCAGACTTGATATCGGATATGCCGAATTTTGATTCTATGTGGAATATTTTAACAAAAGCATCTATTACGATCCCACTGGGGCATTTTCTTATCATTGGTCCCTAGTATTCGACAACAATTTCAGCAACAAATTAGTCCAGGATCTTCGTACACACCTTCTACAACAATCATCAGCACGGAAACTAATTCTATGATGGATCATGATGTTCCTTTAATTACGATATGGTATAAAAACCACAGAATTTCACAAGTATTAATTGAGGGAGGCTCAGGGGTTAATATTGCTACAGTTGCATTCTCTAAGAAGTTAGGATGGAATGAGATTGAACCCGTCCAGTTCTTTGTAAGAATGCTTGATCAACCTCGAGTACATCGAGTGGGTTTGGTGCATGATATACCCATTACCCTACAGAAGGCAATGTTTAAAATGAATTTTGTTGTCTTGGAATTACCCGAATCAAGCCTGGATTACAACTTATTATTTGGAAGACCCTGGTTAAAGCAAGCAAAAGTGTTACAGGATTGGTTTGCACATGAGGCTATTTTTTAAATCAATCACCGGAAATATGTTGTACCCTTGGATGACATGAGGCCTTGCGACTTTCATGCACGACGTTACGTAGAAGAACACGTGCATATGTTGGATGGTCTTTCGGATGATGAAGAAGAAGCTTTTTTAAATGCTAACCAGGATTTGTTTGCACTGGGTACAATTGATTTACAAGCCATAATGGATAATTGGACTCCGACAGCTTGTACGGTAGTCCGTCTCACCGAAGAAGTGGAACCAATTACAGATCAGGATTTAGATGCTACTAATCTTCAACACTTACTCCCCCACCTAAGGATATCTCCATGCCCTGATAGTTTTATGTACCGGAAGATCAACTAATCACTTGCAATTTGGGTGATGAGGTTAGCCCATGCTCCTTCAAGATTAAGGCCGGATTACTTGAGACTTTGCAAGACGCTTTACTACAATTGCTGACGGACTTTGCTGATGTATTTTCTTAGGACTATCGTGATATGAAGGGATTGGATCCTCCCATCTACCTGTGAAGAGATGGATAGGTATGTGCTTGAAGATGAAGAGGTGTTGCAAAATCCTTGATCTACACCAGCCAAATGAACTCCAGGAGTATATGGTGGGATATTTTAGCTTGCCAATGGATGTATTAGACACCCTATGTACCTTGGAAGATCACTCTCAAAAAGATAGATCAAAACAGATAAGTTGGAGTTAGCTCAGAGGTGAAAAACTTGTTATTTTGGTTCATACACCTGTCTAGTGTTTTGCATAATTCTCTGAGCACAACAGCAATTAGCTTAATTCCTCTTGGGGAAGTCTAGATAACTTAAAGAGCTAACTTTCAAGAGTAATCGCATCAAAAATAATAAACCACACACTCAGAATGAGTTTTAACAAGTGATGACATCATCCCAATTTTCACGGGCTGCTACAGTTTGAGACCAATGAGCATAAAAATGAACATAACTCAAAATGTAGGGATCCAATGATTATGAAAATTTTAATGTTATACTAGACAGTAAGCTGAATCCAACAAGCTTTAAATCATTGAATTTGGATAAGTAACCACTGAGAAATGGCTCTGACAAGGTGAGTGAAAAAGTCGGGTACCTGACAGAGAAGTGAAGATGGACAAACACTGTTGACTTCAATTGAACATAACTGACGATTGCAACATCCAAATGAAATGAAACTTTGTGAGCATATAGTAGACTTATAGAGCTAACTTCACCAAGTTAAATCACTGAAAATTATGCACCAAGCTCAGAGAAACAATATCTGCAATCTGACTGAGAAAACTGAGAGATATGGCAGTGAGTAGTACACTTCACAAGAACATGGAAATATGAACCTAAATGATAATGAAAATGAAAGTATATTGCTTGTACAATACAATGGACTTACTGATACATATGTGTGCCTTGGAATCACACCTTGATATGGCATAAAGCTCAGATCTTGGAGGTCTTCACATAGGTCTCTCTAACCACGACTAAAACTGCCATCTATTTATAGTTGAGTTTGGAAGGCTAACTTCCCTCAATCACTCTCCAATCAATCAATGATTGATTTGATTCTCTACCTACCACAAATCATGAATTCGTGTCTCCTCTTTCCCTTTTTGATCAAGTGGACTCAACCACTTAAGATTCTTTCACTTTTACATTAAGTAAACTCTTCAAAAGTTACAAGAGGTAGTTCACAATTGAACTTTACATAGTCTTCATTTTGAAGCTTCTTTTATGAATTTGTGGGACTCAAACCAATACTTAGGTTTGTCATAGACTTGCTCCAACAGCTCCCCCTCAAGCCAAGTATGCTTGAGGTCTTCAATCTTCCAAGATTACCTCCAAACCAATCATAGCCTTGAATTTGCAAAGCTTTGTACCATCCAATGCTTTGGTTAGAATATCTGCACATTGTTGATGAGTGGACACATATGATATTTGAATCTCTTTGCTTAGAACCTTCTCTCGTACTTAGTGATAATGAACTCCAATATGTTTAGTCCTTGCATGAAAAATAGGATTAGCAGCTAAGTGAATAGAACTCATATTGTCACAAAAAATAGTTGGAGTTCCAAACTCCAATCCAAGATCTTTGAATAATGTCTTCATCCACATAGCTTCCTGAGTAGCTATGGCAAGACCTCTGTATTCAGCTTCAGTAGAAGAGAGAGCAACTGTGGGTTGCTTCTTGGATGACCATGAAATAAGCTTTGAACCTGCAAAGGTAAGATAACCTGAAGTGCTCCTTCAATCTTCCTTGGAGCCAGCCCAATCTGCATCAGAAAATAGCTTCAATCCTAAATCAGATACATAAGGATAATAAAGTCCTTCATTTATGGTTCCTTTGAGATACTTGAGAATCCTTTTGGCAGCATCCATATGTGGTTTCCTTGGTGTGTGCATAAATTGACTTAGCACACTCACACTGTAACATATATCTACTCTTGTCAATGTGGCATAGTTGAGACTACCCACTAGACTTTGATATGATGTGATGTCCTCTATGAGTTCACCTTCATGTGACCTCAATTTGTGATTGACCTCCATTGGAGTACCTGCAATCTTACAATCTTGCATCTTGAATTTTGCCAACATGTCCTTAATGTATTTTCTTTGAGTGAGAAACAAACCATGATCTTTGTAGACAACTTCCAAACCTAGGAAGTAGGTAAGTGAACCCATAATCACTTATCTTGAACTCTTCTCTCATCTGATCTTTGATCTTCTTCATACCATCTGCATCATTTCCTGTCAATATAATATCATCTACATATACACATAGGTAGATGATCTCTGAATTACTCTTTTTAATAAAGAGTAAAGGATCTCCCTTGCTTGGTTGAAAGCCTTTGTCCTGCAAGAATGAAAAAAAGTCTGAAATTCCAAGCTCTTGGAGCCTGCTTGAGACCATACAATGCTTTGTTAAGTTTACACACATAATCAGGATAAACTTGATTCTCAAAACCAGGTGGTTGTGCCATATATACCTCTTCTGTTATCCAACCATTCAAGAATGCATTCTTTAGATCTAGTTGAAGTATCTTCCAATTCTTGGAAGAGGCAATACTAAGCAAAACCCTAATAGTAGGCATCTTTGCCACAAGAGAGAAGGTCTCCTCATAATCAATTCCTTGAGTTTGTGCAAAGCCTTTTGCTACAAGCCTTGCCTTATACCTCTTAATGGAACCATCAGAATTCTTCTTGAGTTTATAGACCCATCTTGAGCCTATTACCTTCATGGATGAAGTCTTGGGCACCAAATCCCAAGTGTTGTTTTCCTCAAGTGCTTCAATCTCTTCCTTCATTGCATGCTTCCATTCTATTTTTGCTTTGGCCTCTTCAAATGATGATGGCTCCTCTTGGTTTATGTCCTCTGCTATGTAGATAGAATGTTTAGTTACTAATGAGGTGTCAAACCCATACCTTTCTAGTTTTTTCTTTTCCCTCATAGATCTTCTTAGGCCATGATGTGATGATTGTGCCTCATGTCCAAGTTCCTGGAATTTTGCTTTACCTTTAGACTTCCATGCTTTGATCTTTTCCATCTAAGATTCTTCATCATCCTCTGAGGTGTCTTGTTCTTCAATCTTCGGTTGTTCTCTACCAAGCTTTGGAAAATCTTCTTCAAGATTATATGGTAAATTGACCTTCCTGCATGAATCTTCATACCATGAATTGTTCTCATCAAAATCTACATCTCTGCTTACCAAGAATCCTTTGTTGGTAGGGTTGTATAACCTGTAGCTCTTTTGATTGTTGTCATATCCAATAAATACACACCTTTCTGCCTTTGGATCCATCTTGCCTCTAACCTGTGAAGGAACATGAGCAAAAGCAATACATCCAAAAATTTTACAATGATCTAATCTTGGTCTTCTTCCATTCCAAGCCTCATATGGAGTCATCCCATCAAGGGATTTTGAAGGCAACCTATTAATCAAGTAAGTGGCTTTAGATACAGCCTCAGCCCATAAGTAATTAGGTAAATGCTTTTCATTTAACATAGACCTTGCAGCTTCAACAATTGTCCTATTACTCCTTTCTGCCACTCCATTTTGCTCAGGAGTGTACCTTGTAGTTACCTCTCTTTTGATTCCTCTTTCTTGAAGAAAAGAATCAAAATCATGGGAGAAGTATTCTCCCCCTCCATCTGACCTTAGCCTTTTTAGTGATTTACCTGTTTGATTCTCCACAAGAGCCAAATATCTTTTGAAACATGAAAAAACTTCATCTTTGTGTTTCATAAAGAATAGGATAGTCCATCTGCTGCAATCATCAATAAAGGAGACATAATACCTTGATCCAGATATTGAAGCTTCCTTGCTGGGTCCCCATACATCTGTATGAACCAACTCCAAGAGATCTCCATGCATATAACCTTTCTTCATGAATGGTAACCTGTGAGACTTTCCAAATTGACATGCACTACACTTATAAATCATATGTTGTTTTGACAAATTAGGGAGTCCAAGTACACTTTGGTCCCTGCAAATTTTCTTTAATGACCTTTCACCAATATGTGCTAACCTTTTGTGCCATACTTCCAATTCTGTGAGTGTCTGACTACCATAATTAAAGAGAGCAATGTTTCTAGTGTCCTGTAATTCAAATGTGAACAATCTACCTGTCTTTTCACCTTTTGCAATTTTTCTAAATCCTTGACTTGGATCTTCAACAAATGCTCCTGCTTTTGTGAACCTGACTTGCAACCCTTTCTCTACTATCTGCCCAACACTTATCAAATTCTTTGTAATGGTAGGGACATAGAGTACCTTACTGAGTAGGTTGATGTTTCCATGAGGTGCTTTGACATTGCCTATTTTCTCCACAGGATGTTTTGTATCATCTCCTATTTGTACCTCATGCTTATTTGTTGGATCTTCTAAATCTGATAGGAGTGCCACATTTCCTGCCACATGATTTGAACAACCTGAATCTATGTAGAAAACATGCTCATCAGATTTACCTTGTGGCATAGCCATGTTCATGATCAATAATGAATCCTCTTTGTTTGAGTCTTCTGTGTAGTTATTGTAGTCTCTCCTTCCTTTGTAGCCTCCTTGATAGTTTGAATGATTGTAGTTGTTGTAATTGCCATGGTAGTTGTTGAACCTTCCTCTTGAGTAGCCATAACTTCCTCTATTGTATCCTCTTCCTCTTTGATTCCTGGAATTTCTAAAGCAATTTTCAGTTGTATGATTAGTTAATCCACAAATAGAACATGAGTTGGAGTCTTGGGATCTCCCCTTGCCTTGTCTACCTCCTCTTCCTCTACCTATGCCATGTCTTCCTCTACCTACATAGTTAGCTTGATATGTACCTGCTTCATCATCCACTTTCTTTGCCTTTCCTTTGTTATCTTTGGACTTGCTTTTATCAGTGTATAAAGCTGAAGATTGATTACCTTTAGAGATTTCTCCATTTTTGATAAGCTTTGCCTCTTGAGTAAGTAGTTGTCCAATGAGTGTATTGAAATCAGGTACATGCATGTCCATGTACAAATCCATAGCTGTGGTGAATGCTTCCCACTTGTCATCTGCCTTCAAGCCATTGATGACCTGCCTTACAATTTGCTCTTCATCTATTACCTCTCCATGGCTTCCCAACTGATCTGCTATGTCCTTGAGCTTTGTGACAAAATCAGTCACATTTTGTTTGGGAGCCTTCTTGAGAGTTGTGAAATCCAGCCATAGTTGATGCTTCCTAGCTTTAGTACTTGAAGAGAAGAAGGCTTCAAGTGCATCCCACACTTCCTGAGATGTCTTACAACTTCTAATGTGAGGCAACAAAAAATCTGAGATAGAGTTGAGAAGATAAGACCTTGCAAGTGCATCCTTGGAGCACCATGTGCTCAATCTTTCTTGCTCTTCTTGTGTTGGTTGACATTTGTTCCTGAAACTTGGAATAACTTCATCTCCAGCTACATAACCATATAAACTTCTACCTTGGAGATAAGATTCCATTCTTAATGACCAAGCTGAGTAGTTACCTCTGTCCAATTTGTCAATTGATGAAGGAAATCCATCTGCCATGTTGTCCAACCTTGCTCTGATACCACTGTGAAGAGATGGATAGGTATGTGCTTGAAGATGAAGAGGTGTTGCAAAATCCTTGATCTACACCAGCCAAATGAACTCCAGGAGTATATGGTGGGCCCTTTTAGCTTGCCAATGGATGTATTAGACACCCTATGTACTTGGAAAATCACTCTCAAAAAGATAGATCAAAACAGATAAGTTGGAGTTAGCTCAGAGGTGAAAAACTTGCTATTTTTGTTCATACACCTGTCTAGTGTTTTGCATAATTCTCTAAGCACAACAGCAATTAGCTTAATTCCTCTTGGGGAAGTCTAGATAACTTAAAGAGATAACTTTCAAGAGTAATGGCACAAAAAATAATAAACCACACACTGAGAATGAGTTTTAACAAGTGATGACATCATCCCGATTTTCACGGGCTGCTACATTTTGAGACTAGTGAGCATAAAAATGAACATAACTCAAAATTTAGGGATTCAAGGATTATGAAAATTTTTATGGTTATACTAGACAGTAGGCTGAATCCAACAAGCTTTAAATCATTGAATTTGGATAAGTAACCACTGAGAAATGGCTCTGACAAGGTGAGTGAAAAAGTCGGGTACCTGACAGAGAAGTGAAGATGAACAGACACTGTTGACTTCAATTGAACATAACTGAAGATTGCAACATGTAAATGAAATGCAACTTTGTGAGCATATAGTAGACTTATAGAGCTAACTTTACCAAGTTAAATCACTGAAAATGACGCACCAAGCTCAAAGAAACAATATCTGCAATCTGACTGAGAAAACTGAGAGATATGGCAGTGAGTAGTACACTTCACAAGAACATGGAAATATGAACCTAAATGATAATGAAAATGAAAGTATATTTCTTGTACAATACAATGGACTTACTGATACATATGTGTGCCTTGGAATCACACCTTGATATGGCATAAAGCTCAACTCTTGGAGGTCTTCACATAGGTCTCTCTAACCACGACTAAAACTGCCATCTATTTATAGTTGAGTTTGGGAGGCTAACTTCCCTCAATCACTCTCCAATCAATTAATGATTGATTTGATTCTCTACCTACCACAAATCACGAATTCGTGGCTCCTCTTTCCCTTTTTGATCAAGTGGACTCAACCACTTAAGATTCTTTCACTTTTACATTAAGTAAACTCTTCAAAAAATACAAGAGGTAGTTCACAAGTGAACTTTACATAGTCTTCATTTTGAAGCTTCTTTTATGACTTTGTGGGACTCAAGCCAATACTTAGGCTTGTCATAGACTTGCTCCAACACTACCAACACCATGTGATGCTGAAATCGGATGCTCAGCCAATTAAACAACAAAGTTACCGGATGAATCCCATTTATGTTGCACAAGTGAAAGCTGAAATGGATTGGCTGTTGAAAGTAGGTTTCATTGTTCTCATTGAGCACGCCAAATGGATCTCTCGTATTGTCATCGTTTCAAAGAAAAACAAGCAATTATGTAATTTTGTGGACTATGAAAAACTAAATGCGGCAACGGTACCTGATCCCTTTCCACTCCCTTTTTTGGATATTATGCTAGATGATGTTGTTGGACGAGAAATATACTCTTTTTTTGGATGGTTATAGTGGCTATAATGAGGTACAAATGGCTGAAATGGATATTCCCAAGACCGCATTTATTACGAATTGGGGAGTATATGCTTGCACGGTGATGTGGTTTGGTTTACGCAATGCTCCAAGCACCTTTCAGTGATGCATGCAAGAAATCTTTTCTCCCTACTTAACTACGTTTATGCGGGTGTATTTGGACGGTTTTTCATTATCTAGTGATACATCGCCTCACCTCT
This sequence comes from Ceratopteris richardii, assembly GCA_020310875.1. NCBI lineage: Eukaryota > Viridiplantae > Streptophyta > Polypodiopsida > Polypodiales > Pteridaceae > Ceratopteris > Ceratopteris richardii. The sequence goes on along the minus strand of CM035413.1, from coordinate 192,020,594 downwards.
ACCACCTCAAATGTTGCTTTTCCAAGTGTCGAGAGTTCCATCTTTCTTTAAATCCCAAAAAATCCATCTTCTCAGTTTCTTGTGGCAAGCTACTCGGTCATATTATTTCACAACAAGGAATTCAAGTGGACCCTGATAAAGTTTGTGCGGTGTTGAATGCACCCCTCCTACAACACCAAAGGAACTTATGAGATTCCTTGGTCAAATATGGTGGCATGGTCACCATCTCTGATGGCTCACTCATGTGGCTATCCCGCTTAATCGTTTGATTACCAGTAACCCTCGACAATTTGTGTGGACGCAAGAATGTCAATTGGCTTTTGATCGACTGAAAACTCTCCTTACACATGCTCCTATTTTACAAGCCCTTAATTGGCAACTTCCTTTCCATGTCTTCATGGATGCTTCTGATATTGCAATCGATAGTGTGTTAATGCAGCAACACGATAAGTGTTTTCCTCCTGTTTATTATGCCAATCAATGACTAGCAGCTGTTGAACGTAATTATTCGATTACTGAACGAGAATGCCTTGGTCTAGTCTATTTGGTGAGAAAAATTTGGCACTATTTGTTGGGACGCAAATTTACCTTCCATGTGGATCATGCAGCCTTGGTTTATCTTGTATGACAACAACATTTAGGTGGCAGATTAGCTCGGAGGGTGTTGGTGCTTCAAGAATTTGATTAGGATGTTGTGCATGGCCTAGATCAGCACATTTTAGCTTAGTGATGAGTAGCACCTCCTTTAATGTCAATCTGGGAAGACATGAGGATGGTATGAAGACCTCGAGCAAGTGAAGGCACAAATGTGTGAGTGAGAAGCACACAAACATGCACACACATACACACACACGCGCACATACGGCAAGAACAAAGAGAGCAAGACAATGGAATCACTTCTCTTACAACAAAGTTCTCATACAGGTTCAAAACTACAACAAGCTAGCTCAAAAATGAGCTCTCTAGCTCTATTTATAGTTTTTGACTAGCTTTGGTCCTGTTCACACCTACTATCCAGCCTAGTTAAAAATTAGGTCCCTAAGCTATTTTGGAGGCTCAAACTAGCTCTGAAAATTATAAAACTTGGTAGACAAATACTACTAAAGCTCTTCAAGCTTGAGGACTCCTCGGCTTGCATAAAATGGAGCTACAAAAAGGTGAAACGGTATTTACAATGGTTTTCAGTGATGAGAAACACTTTTAAAATAATGTAAGGATTGGAAAAAATTGATGGGTTGCCTCAGTGCTAGATCTGCATGTATGCTCGTACTTGCTTCTTCCCGTATGATGCCAAAACTCTCCCCCCCTAAGCGTCGGTCGTCTCTGACAAACTTTTGCTCCACGGGGTGATCAATGTAGTGTTGTAGTATGTCGGTGGCTAGCTCTTGTTCTCTGATCCTTAATCCTCTGATTAGATCTCTTTGAAGAGCATCCCAATTGACCGTGCCCGGAATTTCAAGTTGTGGTGTGGTATAGAGCTCTGAGTGCATAGTTTGTTCGCATGCAAATAACTGGAGGAGATGGGTGGGTCCTGGCACAAACACTTTCGAGTAAGATTTTCAAAACCCCGTGGTGAACATATCATCAAAGGTTTGCTTATAGCAAGCAGTGAGATATCTGATTCTTGCATGCCATGCATAAGCAACTCGAATACTCGGCGTTGTGCTCATATCATAGAGTAAGTCATAATTACCATTTATGAAGCCCGGAATCGGAGGCTGGATGTTACGTACATTGCAGAAAGTCTTTAATACAATTTGCATCATGTCCAGGATTTTGAGCATCATCTGCGTGGCGACATCAGGCATGGGTTGGAGGCGTGGCATCCAGTGTCTGATAGTAGCCATCATGTAGGCTACCGTTGGTGTTCCTTTTGGTGGTGCAATGGAGGGTAATTGAGCCATTGTTTGCAATAAGTATTGTTCTGAACTTTTATGGCAGACGCCTTCCATGATCTTCTTCGTTGCACTGGCCCAAAGCAAGGGTTATACTTCAAATGCATGGGGGCATGGTCCCATGTTTGGAGCATCTCTGGGTAGGTCTACAATAACTTTTGCCGCCAGATTGGTTGGAATATGGCACCTTTTTTGGCTTCTTTTGGGATGTCCTCTGGTTGGAACTGTGTTGCAAAAGAAGGATACCTATTGGTGACTCTTTTGATCTCAGCATTGTAGTCTTCCAATAGCACAAAGTAGGGCTTATATTGTAACTCTGAACTGGTTATTAAGCACCTAGCAGCGAAGTGCTTGAAATATTCGGATTGGAATATGGTCTCCTCAATGGTTTTCATGGCCAGCATCTGAGTTGATATGCGCTCTTCGTGAGTGTGACCCATCTCTTCTACCTGCTTCATCCATGCAAGAGGGGGTTCCTCGTATGTGTCTTGTCCCTCGTCAGTGACTCTGCCTCCTGGAAGGGGTTGAGGCTCATAGTTATCTTCAAAGGTCTCTTCCACAGGAATGGCTATTGCTTCTTCTTCTGACGGTTGATCGGGTGGAGAGGGGGGTCGTTCATATTGTAAAAGTTTAATCTTTAATGCTGCCACTTGTTGTCATAGCTCAAGTACTTCATTAGCAGTTGAGGACTCTGGCGGTGGAGAAGTAGTGATGCTAACCATCTCACTCGGTTCTGTTGCATGCGGTGTGGGCACATGGTGTCTTTGTAGTTCCTTCACCTGGTCTGCAAGTTGGTCGTGTGCTTCCAAGAGGGTCACATAATCTTCCAATACCTGCTGAATGTTTTCTGAGGGAATAGCTTGGAATTTAGCAGGATCTATGGGTGCCCCTAGAGTGTTTTTGATGGTCGCATCTAAATTTTCTTGATTCTGTTGCTGTAGCCTTCTGTTCTCTTCTTGGGCAGCTGCTAGGTGTCGTCGGAGTAAAGCCATGTTTCTCTGTAGTCTTGCATTGCAGGCTAATTGATCTCTGAGTTGTTCTTCGATTGCCTTACTCGTCTCTATATATTTGGCTTGCATCTCTACATAAGATTGTTGGGGGGCTGTAACTTCTTGTTGCATGCGGTATTACACGACTCCAAAGCATCGACATGCGCTTGGAGGTGAGCCGACAAATTGCAAAGCTCTTTGTTATTCTCTTCCAATAATCTATACTCCTGCTTAAGTTGTGTGGCAGCTTCGAACATGGTGTCTAATGCATGACTAAATGAAGTGGATGTAGAGGTAGCCCTATGAGATATCCCTCAATAGGCTTGACCTTCAATTGCAATCTTTGGCAGTAAGAAAGCCGAACTGCACTAGTGGCTGCTCCTGAGTCAATTAAAGCTCTCACAGTTTTTGAACTCTCTCCTTGTCCTACTTCTAGGGCCACAAAAGGTCGTCGATCAACTATCCTATGGGACCGTTCACCTGAAGCCTCGCACATGGCCATGTGATAACTTGGAGCTTCTTGAGTGTCAGACTTGGACTGATCTCTACCTTGTCTTCTCAGTTTCATTCGTCAGATACGTTCTAAAGCTCTACATGTGCTTCTTCTCTAATTCACTTTTCCTCTTCCTTACGTTTCCTTGCAGTATTGAGTCGATTTAGCATCTCTTCCGTTAGGGGTTCTTGATATAACTTGACTCTGCATCCGCTTATGTAACTTGGTAGGATGTCACCTTCTAGAGTGGCTAGTTGTACTGCTCCACTTGTGGAGATCCTATTGATAATCATTGGTCCATAGCCTCTCTTCTCTAGTTTCCATGCATGTTGCTTCAATGTGTAGACTAGGACTAGATCTCCTGTTTTCAAGCCCTTATCCTTCACATGTGTGTCGAAATATGCATTTTGCCTCTTCTTAGCTGCATAAATTCATGCTGCAGCTCTCAATCATGTCTCACCTAAACGTTCAAGATCGAAGATTCGAGAGGAGAGCTCATGGCCTGTTCATTTATGCTCTTGTGCTACCTTCAATGTAGGTATCAAAAAGTCCAATGGTAGCATTGCATTTTGGCCAAACACCATCTGAAGGGGGTGGCTTGGAGTACCATTTTATAGGCGACTCTATATGCCCAAACAGCGTGGTGTAGCTGTTTATCCCAATCAGAGTGTTTATTATTAACCAATTTTGTCTATACATTGCATATAATCTTATTTGTGCTCTCGGCCTGTCCATTAGCTTGTGGATGATAGGGGGCGGACTTCTAATGTATCACCAAGAATTCTTGGAGAAGGTTTTCGATGAATTCATTCAAGAAGTGTGTGCCTCGATCACTCACTAACTCTATTGGCAGCCTGTATCTAGTGAACACATTCTTGAATAAGAACTTAGCAGTGGTCTGCTCGTCGTTCTTCGTAGTAGCTTTTACTTCTACCCATTTGGTTAGATAGTCAGTGGCCATAATAATGTATTCAACATGGGAACCCTTAGCTGGGGGATTAATAGGACCGACAAAGTCTATTCCCCACTTAGAGAAAGCACGTCCACCCATCATAGGTTTCAATGGCATCTCATATCTCCGCATAGAATGCTGAGTTCGCTGACAGACATCACACCTCTTCACATAGGTGTGTGCATCCATGTGAAGGGTTGGCCACCATATCCCTGCAAATAGTATTGCCTTGATCACCCTATCTGGTCCAAAGTGTCCTCCTGCTACACCTTGATGAGCAGTTTCCAAGATCTTAAGGTATTCACTCTCATGAACACATAACCTTAAGTACCCGTCTTTTCCCCTTCTGTATAGACTATCTCCAATGAGAGTATAATCTAAAGCTTCTTGTTCTAGGCTCCTTTGTCTAGCCAATTTCATATCTTGGGGAAAGGTTCTCGTTCTCAAAAAGGCTAGTAAGGGTTCACTCCAATCTGTTACTAAAGACACTCGATAAAGAGTGGCATGTTCCACTGGTGGTTTAGTGTGGAAGATTGGGCATTCTTTGCACATCCTATGGACATCAGCTTCCATAGTTGGCCAGTGCACTCCGAGTCTCCTCAATGTCTGTAAGGTTCTATGTCTTGAGTAGTGTTGCTCTAATGCACCCACATGTGCTAATTGCAACCACTTCGCGTACTCATCCTCTTCCACACAACAGGCTAATACTCCTTGATCTGTATGTTTGTACATACTTCCTCCCATGATATGGTACTTTTGGGCTTTTACTACCTCCCTATCGTGAGTGTTTACTACTGGGTGGTTAGGCCCGTATGTCAATACTGGCACTAACGCCTTAGCCCACTGAGGTATAACTTCCAAATTAAACAAGTAAGCATCAGGAAGATCATCTGATACTCCTTATGGGGCCTCTCCAGATGTGAGCCTAGAGAGATGGTCAGCTCTCAAATGAGTTTTGCCCTTCCTCACCACTACCTCAAAGTCATATTCCATAAGTAGGAGGAACCATCTTACTAATCTGCCTGTGTTGCATGGCTTGTTTACCAAGTAAAGTAGAGCTTGATGATTAGTAAAAAATTTAAACTTATTTGCAAGGAAATAGTGTCTTAACTTTTCAACCGCATAAACCATGCCTAATCCTTCTCGTTCAGTGGTTGTATAATTTTGTTCAGCTGCATTCAACTATCTACTAGCATAGGCAATTGGAAGATCCATATTACCTTCTCTAGTAGGTTGTGCAAGCACACATCCAATGACATAATTGGATGCATCCACATGAACATGGAAGGGCTTGTTCCAATCTGGTGTGGTCAAGATTGGTGCTAAACATAATCGTCATTTAAGCTCATTGAAGGATTTTTCACTTTCTTCCATCCACTCAAAATTGGTCAAAAGTCCGTACAGAGGCTTTGCAATGATGGCATACATGTGTATAAAGCATCGGTAGTAGCCACAATGCCCCATGAAAGCTTGTACTTCCTTGACATTCTTTGGCCTAGGTAGTTCTACAATGGCTTTCATTTTCTCCTCGTCCAGATATGCCATTCTTTGACACTATGTGTCCTAGAATCTTGCCTTGCATGACCACGAAAACACATTTTTCTACATTCAGGCAGACTTGATATTCTCTACATTTGTCAAAGATTCTTTATCTAGGTATGCTCCATCCTCGAACTTGACTACCGGATGTTCTAGTCCATGGCGTTGATTGGGGTTCTTAATCTGGACCAGAGATCTTCTCAGGCCATCTTCGTAGATGTGAGCACCTAGACAATTAGTCCTGATGTATTCCAGTTGAGTCTTGTAAGGTCCTTCTGGCTTTTCTAGGTACGCCACCCCTGAACTACCTACTGGTCTCTCCATGTTATAGGACATCTCAGAATCACTTGTTTCTGATCTGGGAGTGTATGGGTAATCACTCAATTGTTGGGCCCAAGACCTAGCAGTGTTATTGACAATAGCTTCAGAAGAACTGAGGCTTTGTCTGTCTCGGCCTAAGTGTCTTCCTGACCTAAGGTTCATATGCCTGGTTTCTCTACCCCCTTGGTCCCAAGTACACTCTCATCGCAGGTTAATTTGTACCAATCACTTTGTTTTTTTAGTTGAATATTGTGTTAACCCTTGTTTGGAATCACGTCCTCAGGATTACTTGAGTGAATTTCACATTTGACATTTGACCGGTTCAAGTTTACTTTTGTTCCTTAGAATTTTCGCACTTAAGATCTACTTAATGCTTGTACTTAGTTGATTAGATCTCTTGGACTTGATTCGTGCCTAGCGTCACTCTAATTAATCACCACACCTAAGTCGCACTTAGCCTAAGCTAGGAATTGACAAAGGGGGTTTGAGAGAACTTCCAACCTCAATTCACTTGCTCAGATTGCTTCACAAGCCCAGGGAGCCTTCTCCCAAACTTGGTAATTGCCCTTGCTAGCTTGCTTTGGATGCCTTGATTTCTCACAATGTTCTTGCAAGGGTTCACAAGTTAATATTGCCTTACATTACAATGAATTGATGGACACACATCAACAAATATGAGCCCCCCTTGGAGTAGCTCAATGTACCCCTAAAATCTTATGACCCCCTAATCCTACCGAATGGCCAATCTTAAAAATACATGTTCTAAAATCCATGTATGATTCTTACAAAAACCAGTCGAGGTCCACGTAGGATTCTCAACGAGCTTTCCAACGAGACCAAAATCTATCAATCGGAGTTCGTATGGTGGAGTTATGACCATTTAGGCACTTAGGGTTCAAGAATTTTTCTATGATTTTCTAATTGTTTTGCCCCCTTCTAAGGCTCTAAAATACCCCGACTTGCCAAAATGTTTTGCCCAAAATTACCATAGTTACACAAAGTTCACCCCTTAGAAATTTATGCATTGAGCCGGTGTGTCGCAATAGCTCGGGTCTGTGTGTCGCGATAGGTGGGAGTGTCGCGATACTCGGGTGTGTCGCGATACTCGGGTGTGTTGCGATACTCGGGTGTGTCACGATACTCGGGAGTGTCGTGATAGGTGGGTGTGTCGCGATAGGTGGGAGTGTCGCGATACCTCGGTGTGTCGCGATACTTCGATGTGTCACGATACCTCAATTGTCGCGATAGTCGGGTGTGTCGCGATACTCGGGAGTGTCGCGATACTCAGGAGTATCGCGATAGGTGGGTGTGTCGCGATACCTTAGTGTGTCACGATAGTCGGGTGTGTCGCGATACTCGGGAGTGTCGCGATACCTGGTTTTGCAAGCCTCCTTAATCTCCTAGATTAAGCTTTTTAATCCAAATCCTTAAAAGGCCCATGAAGGGCTCATTTTTCCCCTAATGCCTTCCAGTTGGATGTTTTACGATCTTTGGATGAGAAGTGTCTCAAAAGCTTTTTGGTTCTTCAGGAAGTTCAATTGCGGCAAGCTAAAACCCATGACCTTGAGGACCCCTGTCTTTACAGTAGGGAAATTGGTTCTTTTTTACAACACCAAGTCTAATCGCTCGGCCAAAAATTTGAAGCTTTGTTGGTTTGGTCCCTACCGCATTGCAGAACAGATTGGTATGGCTACTTTTTGGTTATCTACATTGACTCGCACCCTACTCCCTAAACCCATCAATGGATCTAAAATCCGTCCATATTGAAAGCCATCTACTTCTCCCTAACTTCGTGTATGTTTTATTTACCTCCATTAGGATCATGTTTGTTTTGTTATCTTTGACCCACTGTCTACGCTATGTGCTTTTGGATTGACCATACCATTGTAATCCTCCCATTTTTTAATAATCACCTGTGTTCTGTCGCTATCCTCCATGGGAATTCCTTAATGCGCTTTTGTAGTAATGATCCATGCATGTTTCCCTCCATTTGTGATGATTATGTTCTACACCCACGATTCCACCCTGCGTTTTCTACTTAATCAGTGTCCTCATACTCTTTTTCTTTATTGTAATACTTGTGCCCCGTTCATTATGCGTTCTTTATTCACTGCATTCTGCTTACCTTCTGTGCCATGGAAGCTCTTGCAAACATCACCACATTCCGTGCTGGCCTTTCCCCCGACTGAGTAGAATTTCTTCGTCCTCGCAGTTTGCTAGCGTTCACCAAGTTGCCCTGGCATTCAGTAGAATGCCATCCCTATTTTGCCCCAGTGGTTGTAGCCATTGCAGATATCACTCCGACAGAATCCTGTTAGCCTATTACTTGCCTGGACATGTGCATGGTGGTTACCCTTAACACTATGGCTGAGATGTTTCATCTTTCACAAGAAAGACGTACTGAAGTTCCCCTTCTCGCATTGGCAACAATGAAGTAGCTATTTCCCCAACATTCCTCCAATGAATTTGCCATCCTGTGATGAGCCGATCCAGAATGTTCTGCATTGCAATTTTTGGTGATAAGCTTTAACCTCCAAAAATGCACTTACGATATCTCTTGACCCTTCTATTCTTTAATCTATGCTGCTGCCCATGAACCTATCAATTGGGCATCATTCTTTTTTTGATGCATCCATCGTGAGTGCTAGACCATTATGTGACAGTTCGCCAAAGGTGAATGTCCCCGCACCTGTTTGCCTCACCATTTGGCGTCCTCCTCCCAGTCATGAACCCTGTTTCGAACCTTCCGATGGGTAATCTATTGTGGTGCGAAGAGTCTGAGTAGGTAATGGGATATGATGATGATAATGAAGATCTTTTCCAATTTTTCTGGGAGAAACGCAGGAAGTTCAGCCCTTCTTAGAGCATAGTTCATGCATCCACAAGCAAGGTAATCTTTCAAGAAACAACTTCATCCCTGCGTGCATCTTCCGCCTGTTAGTGTTAAAGTTGTTAAAGTTTAATTCTACACGTGGGTTCTTGGGATGGTTAGGGGTCTGATAATTCAGAGGCCCTTTATGTATTTTCCCAAATCACTGTTTAACTTCTGACAATTAACTTCGATGATTAACTCTGAACAATTACAACATTCTTAACCATCACCGTAACCACGTACGTAGAACTTCTACTATTCATTTCTTATTAATGTTATAATCGTGCTTCATTCATGACATAATGAAATGTAACATAATACCTTATTCATTCAATACTGAATCTTCAACAACACACATGACATCACGGGTTGAATAATATGTGAAACAATCCATGCCAGCCGATCGCCCAGACAAGACAGTGCGGCGACAGGTTTGTCGTTTCTTTCCCCCACATTGTTTCTATTATCCAGGAAAATGTTATAACGTTTGCGCGACACCCTTTTAGTGCGTGACTTTTCCAATTACAATTATTCTTCTAAATAATATTCTAGCGACTTGACACTAGCACGCATGGTGGACTCGAACCTAGTAGGGAAAATTAAAAGATTTAGGAATCATCAATGATTCCTTGGATATACATGGATCTAGCTAATTTAAAGGTGCGTGAGATTTTTTACTTGAGGGATTCTAACATCTCCTTCAAAATTTGAGGTTCAACCAAGTGTGCATCAGTCTGCAGAGAGCTGGAAGCAATCACTTGAGAGAGTAATATGTCGGCTTGACTCTGCAAAAAAGCTTCTTGAAGATAAAAGTCATTAGAGAGCGCAGCATCATGTCATAACTTCATTTCAACAATCTCTACATCAATACGAGATAGTCGCTCTTGCTGGGTACCAAGTTGCTTCTCCCTTCGTTCGAGCTCTTGTGACTGATACTGCATGGTTTTGAAAAAATCTTGCCTTTCTTTTTGCATGGCTTCAACATCCTTCTTCAACTGAAGATTTTGGCCTATTTCCTCTTCCAGAGATTGGCTTTTCTGAAAGAGCTCTTTTGTGACTTTCTTTAAATCCATTTATGCTTGTAAGGCTAAATCAGCCATCTCTTGACCCTTCTGCTCAACTGTAACAAACTCAGCACACGTGGTCTCTATTAGATTACCCAAAGCCTTCATGGCATCTTCCTTATCAATCACTCTCCTTTCCTCCCCTGATTATTCTCCTCCTTTGTCTTCCACCACATTTTCTGCTAACCCCTCTCGGCAAATCTCCACTTCCATTGTTCCTAACACATTGGCCCAACTAGCACAGATAGGCAATTACCTTATTCATCTTTCCAACCATCTCTCTCACCACCTACAAGTCGCCCAACAAGCCCTCTGAATGGAGTACCAAGCCAAGGTGGATATCCTTGACGCGGACATCGCACCACTCTAGGAAGAGGTGTTAGCAGCTAAAGTAGAAGCCAGTTCACTACAAGAAAAGATTCAAATTCTCCAAGAACAGGGAAAAAAGTGCCCTGGCGGTCCTAGAGTGTTCACACACATCACTACCTAAATATATCAATAGTCATGCTAGAAGGGAAAATCTTTACCGGAGGTTGTGGCAATTAGAGGTTGAAGTCAACAAAGGCCACTCATAATACCATGTTTGACTCCAAAAAACCAGAAGCATGATGAGATATGAAGAAGAAATTCAAAGAAAGAATCTACAAATATACTTTAAAGATTGGTGGGTAGGTAGAGTGGACAGGCTGCCATATCATAGATTAGAACCAAAAAAATCCCTCAAAATCTGAAAGCTATTTGTGAAGCTTCCATCTCCGATGTTGAGATTCTCGAGGTAATTGATTCTCTTCCTAAAGGCAAGAGCCCGGGGTTTGACGGCCTTACAAATGAGTTCTTCAAGACCTTCAAGCATGTGGTGGACACTTCTTTATGGCTCCTGTGGCAAGAGGCTATTTCTTTTGGCATGCTTCCCAATTGTCTCAATGAGGGTGTCGTCAATCTCATTCACAAAAAAGGAAGCAAAAATAGAATCCAAAATTGGTGGCCAATCACAATGCTTCAAACTGATTACAAAATCCTAGCAAAAGTGATTGCGAACCATATTACCTGTCACCTTTGGGAAGAGATCCGTGAGGATCAAAGAGGGTTCATTAAGGGGAGGTCCATCCTGCAGGCTATCATTGATGTTTGGGAAAGAACGTCTTCACTAGATTTGCATTGCCTATAGAAATTGAGAGTGATAGAGGCATGCACTTTGTGAATGAAGTGATAGAAGCCCTACAAAATGAATTCTTAGTAATTCATAAGAAATCAGCCCCATATCTGTTGAAGAATCACTCACGAATTTGACGTACAGACAAAGGAAGATAAAGAGAAGCGGAATCAAATATTCAGAAAATCAAAAGCCTTAATGAAGGGACAAATTCACGACCGTTATGTACAGTACAGAATCCTGCAGAATCAGAGTTCGTTACACCGAATCAAACTGTATATAGAGAGAGAACGTGCATAAGAATAAAAGAGGGAAGTGCGAATAATAACATGTGTGAGAAGAGCGTGCAATATAAATAGAGCACATACAGAGGTCAAAAGTATGAGAGGGAGAGAACAAAGAGATGAGGAAGTTAGAAGACGCCAGAGATCGCGTATGAGAGAACAGAGAGTGAGAAAGTTTTAGAAGACGCCATAGATCGCGTATGTATAGAAACCTGAAATGTCAGGTATTCATCTGAGAGAGATGGTAAAGAGAAACTACTCAGTGTAGGAGAGTTTCCATAGCTTGAGCAAGAAGAGGCCAAGTTAATTTGTACACATCTTCTCTAATAGAAAACACATGTTCATGTGGAAGTTTGTGCACACTGTTCATATGTGAAGAAATCTGAGTATTTACGTGTTACGGTAGAAAGTTTGTTAACCGTTAACAGTTACAGTTCGTTAGTAAACGTGTCCCTCTGTACTCTCTCAGTCAACGAATGTTTCAGTCAAATACAGTTATCTCAGTCAATGAATATTTTTGGTCAGTTATAGTTTTCTCAGAAAACGTGTTTTCCGGTAGAACAACGAAGTATATCTCACAGAGTAAATTAAAGGTTTGTATGAGAGTTAGCTTATCTTATAGCTAGACATCTCTACTATCAGTTCATCAATCATTTCGGTGAAATGGATATGTACACACAGTTTAAAGTCTGACCGAAAGAAGGCACTCTGAACTGGAGAAGTTTTTCTTAAACCTCAAAAAGTGTTCACTCAGTGAAGGAAGTTCACGCATCACTTCCTTACTTCTTGTATACTCACTTGAAGTAATTACAAACAGAATAGGAGTTGATTCCGGTAGGATTTCGGTATAACTATGGTGTCAGTCTGGTGACAGTCCGGTGAAGTTCTGGTGAAATTTTCTAGTAAATTCAAAGCATAGTTTTATATGTTGAGTAACAGTAATCTTGCTAAGCTACTGTAGATTATGGAGGTGTTCTAATATCGCTCTAGCTTAGCATCCTTTCGGTGGCACGACGATTTCCGCACTCTTGACAAGGTTCAAGCCTTTACTGCGACGACCACCAACAGTGGTATTAGAGTGAAAGTTAATCGCCCACAAGTGGTATCAGAGCCATGAGATCCAAGAAGTGGGTTCAGAGCCAGCATACCGAAACTGGTATCGCAGAGCCGGTTAACCACAACAAATGGAACCAGAACGAGGAAGATTTTGAAGAGCAGAAAGATCCTCAAAAGTTCACCGGAAGTTACAGAAACAAGAAGATCATGGCAGATCATGTCCAAATTGATAAATTGGACAGAGAAAATTATGCCGCATGGGTAATGCGCATGGAAGCCTTACTTATGAGTAAGGACTTAATGATGTATGTGACCGGAGAAGAGAAGAAGCCGACTTTTGAAGATGATAGTCAACCGGAAAAAGAAGAATTAGAAGCCTTGAAGCTGTGGCAGAAGAAAGATGCAACGGCAAGAGCTTACATTTATAATACCGTTTCAGACCATTTACTACCGCACATTAGAGGTCTGGAGAAAGCGGAGGACATATGGAATGCATTGGAAGATCATTTCCAAAATACTACGAAAGCTAGGAAGGATAGCTTATGGTCCGAATTCACAACGTTCAAAAAGAAGTCGAGTCAAAGCATTAGTCTAAGATGAAGGATCTAGCAGATAGTCTTGGATCCATAAATGAAGATGTCGAAGATCACAGATTGATAGCGCAACTGCTAACAGGTTTGAGAGGAGATGAAAGGTGGAAACCTTTCGTACTCTCAACTGAACTTTCTTTAAATCATTTTGTACCAGATTTAAATCAGTTGCTTGGTTTGATGCTCACATATGAGCAAGACTTGAAAGGAGATGCAGATAAAGGACAAAGTTCTGCAATGTACATGAAGAACAAGAAGAAAGACAAAGGTAAGTCAAAAGACGAAGAAGAGTCGAGTTCTCAGGCTTATTATGCAAGAGGTAAAGGCACCGGCAGAGGAAGAGCAAGAGGATTTGGAAGAGGAAGAGGTAGTCAGAATAACAACAAGAAGGCTTACTGGATTTGTGGACTCAGTAATCATTTGGCTCATGATTGTTGGCACAATCAACAAGGATCAAATCAAAATCAGAACAGTAATAGCAGAGGTAGAAGCGGAAAATATCAGAATAATTTTCAAAAAGGTAGACAGAATCAAAGAGGAGGCTATGGTAGAGGTGGAGCAAGAAGTTGGGGACAGAATCAATCCTACAACACCACCTACAACAATTACGCAAATGACACATAGAATGAAAGTCATACATCATTGATGATGAACTCAATCAGCACATCAGATAACGAAGACCTAAAGGTATTTTACATTGATTCTGGATGTTCTAATCACTTGTCAGGAAATATAAAACTGATGTCAGAATTGGAAAAGGGTAGTTTCAGTCATACTGTTCAAACAGGTGACAATACGAGGCATAGTGTACATTCAATTGGAAAAGTGAAATGTAAAAGTGGAGTAGATTTGCTAACTAATGTTTTGTATGTTCCGACAATACCGAAAAATTTAATTAGTGTAGGACAGATAGTTGAGAAAGGTTTTCAGCTCAGATTTACAAATGAAGGAGTATTTGTAGAAGATCCCAAGAACGGATATAATCAGATTGTCTCTGATAAGAAAGAAGGCAGACTATTTACTTTAAGAGTACAAGGGAACATTGGCCAAGCGTTGCTCACACATGGTGAAAAGGTGATTACAGAACTTGATCTCTGGCATAAGAGATTAGGTCATTTCAATGAAAAAGGAATAAAAGCTATGATTTCAAATAAGTCAGTACTGGGATTACCGAATGTACAGAACCAACATATGATTCATAAGTGCGAAGCATGTCAGATGGGAAAAACCCACAGGTTACCTTTCCAGAAGAAAGGATTCAAACATGATGGAGTACTCGAACTCATTCATACAGATGTATGGGGTCCAACAAAAGAAGGATCAATCGCGGATGGAGGTATTATGTTCTTTTCTTGATGATGCTACAAGATGGATAACTCTTTATGTTTTGAAAGAGAAATCAGAAGTGTTTGGAGCTTTCAGGAATTTTCATGCATATGCTGAAAGACTCACATGACGAAAGTTGAAGAGACTGAGGCCTGATGGAGGGGGAGAATACTTCTCCCGAGAGTTCAATGACTATCTTTGGAATTGTTGGAGCAAGTCTATGACAAGCCTAAGTATTGGCTTGAGTCTCACAAAGTCTTAGAAGAAGCTTTAAAAAGAAGACTATGTAAAGTTCACTTGTGAACTACCTCTTGTAACTTTTGAAGAGTTTACTTAATGTAAAAGTAAGAGAATCTTAAGTGGTTGAGTCCACTTGATCAAGAATGGAAAGAGGAGCCATGAATTCGTGATTTGTGGTAGGTAGAGAATCAAATCAATCATTGATTGATTGGAGAGTGATTGAGGGAAGTTAGCCTCCCAAACTCAACTATAAATAGATGGCAGTTTTAGTCGTGGTTAGAGAGACCTATGTGAAGACCTCCAAGAGCTGAGCTTTATGCCATATCAAGGTGTGATTACAAGGCACAAATATGTATCAGTAAGTCATTGTATTGTACAAGAAATATACTTTCATTTTCATGATTATTTGGTTTCATCTTTCCATGTTCTTGTGAAGTGTACTACTCACTACCATTACTCTCAGTTTTCTCAGTCAGCTTGCAGAGATGTTTTCTCTGAGCTTGGTGCATCATTTTCAGTGATTTAACTTGGTAAAGTTAGCTCTATAAGTCTACTATATGCTCATAAATTTGCATGTCATTTGGATGTTGCAATCTTCAGTTATGTTCATTTGAAGTCAACAGGGTCTGTTCATCTTCACCTCTCTGTCAGGTACCCGACTTTTTCACTCATCTTGTCAGAGGTGTTTCTCAGTGGTTACTTATCCAAATTCAATGATTTAAAGCTTGGTGGATTCAGCTTATTGTCTAGTAAAACCATACAAATTTTCCTAATCATTGGATTTCTACATTTTGAGTTATCGTGATTTTTCTGCTCACTGGTCTATTTCTGTAGCAGCCCGTGAAAATCGGGATGATGTCATCACTTGTTAAAACTCATTCTCAGTGTGTGGTTCATTATTTTTTATGCGATTACTCTTGAAAGTTAGCTCTTTAAGTTGCCTAGACTTCCCCAAGAGGAATTGAGCTAATTGCTGCTGTGCTCAGAGAATTATGTAAAACACTGGACAGGTGTATGAACCAAGAATAGCAAGTTTTCTTCTCAGAGCTAACTCCAACTTATCTGTTTTGATCTATCTTTTTGAGAGTGATCTTCCAAGGTACATAGGGTGTCTAATACATCCATTGGCAAGCTAAAAGGGCCCACCATCTACTCCTAGAGTTCATTTGGCTGGTGTAGATCAAGGATTTTGCAACACCTCTTCATCTTCAAACACATACTTATCCATCTCTTCACAGTGGTATCAGAGCAAGGTTGGACAACATGGCAGATGGATTTCCTTCATCAATTGACAAATTGGACAGAGGTAACTACTCAACTTGGTCATTAAGGATGGAGGCTTATCTCCAAGGTAGAAGTTTATATGGTTATGTGGCTGGAGATGAAGTTATGCCAAGTTTCAGGAACAAAAGTCAACCAACACAAGAAGAGCAAGAAAGATTGAGCACATGGTGCTCCAAAGATGCACTTGCAAGGTCTTATCTCCTTAACTCTATCTCAGATTTTTTGTTGCCTCACATTAGAAGTTGTAAGACATCTCAGGAAGTGTGGGATGCACTTGAAGCTTTCTTTTCTTCAAGTACCAAAGCTAGGAAGCATCAACTATGGCTGGATTTCACAACTCTCAAGAAGGCTCCCAAACAAAATGTGACTGATTTTGTCACAAAGCTCAAGGACATAGCGGATCAGTTGGGAAGCATTGGAGAGGTAATAGATGAAGAGCAAATTGTAAGGCAGGTCATCAATGGCTTGAAGGCAGATGATAAGTGGGAAGCATTCACCACAGCTATGGATTTGTACATGGACATGCATGTACCTGATTTCAACACACTCATTGGACAACTACTTACTCAAGAGGCAAAGCTTATCAAAAATGGAGAAAGCTCTAAAGGTAATCAATCTTCAGCTTTATACACAGATAAAAGCAAGTCTAAAGATAACAAAGGAAAGGCAAAGAAAGTGGATGATGAAGCAGGTACATATCAAGCTAACTATGCAGGTAGAGGAAGACATGGCAGAGGTAGAGGAAGAGGAGGTAGACAAGGCAGGGGGAGATCCCAAGACTCCAACTCATGTTCTATTTGTGGATTAACTAATCATACAACTGAAAATTGGTTTAAGAATTCCAGGAATCAAAGAGGCAGAGGATACAATAGAGGAAGTTATGGCTACTCAAGAGGAAGGTTCAACAACTACCATGGCAACTACAACAACTACAATCATTCAAACTATCAAGGAGGCTACAAAGGAAGGAGAGACTACAATAACTACACAGAAGGCTCAAACAAAGAGGATTCATTATTGATCATGAACATGGCTATGCCACAAGGTAAATCTGATGAGCATGTTTTCTACATAGATTCAGGTTGTTCAAATCATGTGGCAGGAAATGTGGCACTCCTATCAGATTTAGAAGATCCAAGGAATAAGCATGAGGTACAAACAGGAGATGATACAAAACATCCTGTGGAGAAAATAGGCAATGTCAAAGCACCTGATGGAAACATCAACCTACTCAGTAAGGTACTCTATGTCCCTACCATTACAAAGAATTTGATAAGTGTTGGGCAGATAGTAGAGAAAGGGTTGCAAGTCAGGTTCACAAAAGCAGGAGCATTTGTTGAAGATCCAAGTCAAGGATTCAGAAGAATTGCAAAAGGTGAAAAGACAGGTAGATTGTTCACATTTGAATTACAGGACACTAGAAACATTTCTCTCTTTAATTATGGTAGTCAGACACTCACAGAATTGGAAGTATGGCGCAAAAGGTTAGCACATATTGGTGAAAGGTCATTAAAGCAAATCTGCAGGGACCAAAGTGTACTTGGACTTCCTAATTTGTCAAAACAACATATGATTTATAAGTGCAGTGCATGTCAATTTGGAAAGTCTCACAGGTTACCATTCATGAAGAAAGGTTATATGCATGGAGATCTCTTGGAGTTGGTTCATACAGATGTATGGGGACCTAGCAAGGAAGCTTCAATATCTGGATCAAGGTATTATGTTTCCTTTATTGATGATTGCAGCAGATGGACTATCCTATTCTTTATGAAACACAAAGATGAAGTTTTTTCATGTTTCAAAAGATATTTGGCTCTTGTGGAGAATCAAACAGGTAAATCACTAAAAAGGCTAAGGTCACATGGAGGGGGAGAATATTTCTCCCATGAGTTTGATTCTTTTCTTCAAGAAAGAGGAATGTTGCTCTAGCACAATGGTGAGAACCACGTTAAGAAGCTTCGCCTCCTTAATGTCAATCCGCGGAAGAGATAGGAGTGATATGAAGATCGTGAATGTGAGATGAAGTGAGAGTGAAGGTGAGAAGCATAGAAATGCACACACACATACACACACACTACGAAGAGACAAGCAAGACACAATGGAAGGTGAGAAATCAACTCTATTACTCAAGGACACTCTTACAAGCTCAAAATAGCTCTAAGCTCTTCTCTACTCCAACAAGCTAACCTCAAAAATGAGCTCTCTAGCTCTTTTTATAGTTTCTAGACTAGTTTTGACCGGTTTCACATCTAGTGACCCGCATAGTTAAAAATTAGGTCCTAGATGCTATTTGGAAGGGTAAACGATGTCTAAAAATAACGAAAATTAATACGCTTGTTCTACCTAAGCTCCTCAAGCTCGAGGACTCCTCGGCTTGCACAAAATGGAGCTATGGATTACAAAATGGGGGTTTCTATGTTACATATGTTACAATAGTGATAAAAATCACTGTTGGAGGTTTTTGGAAAGTATTTGAAAACATAATTCTTTGAAAAACGATTCGACTGGCTCCCTGCTCCGTCATTACATACTTCCGTGTCGTCTGTGCCTCTGGCTGCTTCCAACACCCCCCTCCCTCTCGCTTCTGTCGTCCCTGACAGAACCTTGTTGTGAGGTATGCCGGATATAGTTCTGTAGGAGGTCTTGAGCGAGGGTGTGCTCGGAGATACGAATGCCTCGGGCCAGATCTGCCTCGAGTTTCTCCCAGTCGATTGCTTGCGGTTCTTCCGGTGGCGGGAGCTGATAGTGTGTGGAGTAGACCATTCGTTCACAGGCAAATAATTGTAATAAATGTGTAGGCCTGCTTATGAATACCTCTGAATGGTATTCCCAGAAGCCGGTTGTGAACATCTCTTCGAATGTCTGCTTGTAGCATGCCGGTAGGTACTTTATTCTGCAGTGCCAGGCATAACACACCCGTAGCGATGGCGTTGTACTCATATCATATACCAGATCGAAATTGCCATGCTCAAAGCCCGGGGTGTTGACATGTGGTGCCTTGACGCGTCGGAAGACTTTAAAAATCATTTGCATCATGTCAAAGATTTTGACAGTCATATGCGCCGCTATATCATCCATATGCTTTAATCTAGGGAGCCAGTGGCGAATTGTAGCCATCATGTAGCCAACAGTTGGTAACTCAATGGGTGGCTTAAAATAGGGGTAATTCAACCAGTCTTGGCACTGCTTATTGTTTTGTACCTTAATAGCAAAGGCAGTTCAGGAGCGGCATCGTGGCACTGGTCCCCAACATGGATTGTACTTCAAATGCAAAGGTGCCTTTACCCATGTACTCATCATCTCTGGATACTGCTGTAGTAAATCTTTTCGCCACTCTGGTTGATAGATCCTTCCTTTCTGTGCATCTGGTGGTAGATCGGCCGCCTCGAATTGAGTTGCATGCGATGGTTTTTTACCTATCTCTTTCTCAATGGCTAACTGGTATTCGGCCATTAACATGAAATATGGTTTATACTGTAGCTCATGCTCATATATGTATCGTCGCGGGGCCAAATGAGCAAAGAATGGAGACTGTAATATTCTTTCTTCTATCATCGCCATGGCATGTAATTGTGCCTCTACTCTAGCTGAGTGCGTTGTTCCAAGTTCCTCAATAGTCTTCATCCATGCGGGGGTCGGAAGTTCGTACGTCATCTGACCTTCGGCCGTGACGCGTCCGCCTGGGATGGGTTGTGGCTCGTACGCTTCTTCAAACGTTTCCTCCACCGGGATGGTGACCGTTTCTTCCTCAGCTGGAAGCTCAGGTGGGGAATCTGGCCTTGGTGGCACTTCATATACTGCGATCCTTGATTCAAGGGTCGATACCTGGGCCCGTAATGACTTGAGTTCCTCTAGGAGGTCAGGAGAGGGGTCCACAGGTGCTGGTATGTCTTGGTGTGCCCGTTCTCGTAACTGGAGTAATTTGTGATCTTCTTTGAGTTTCTGTAACTCCTCGTTCATGCGGTCGTATTCATCTAGTAATCTTACATGATCGTCTAGCAGCATCCTCATCGAGTCTGAAGGAATGGCTTTGAACCTGCTAGGACTGAGTGGTTGGTCTGGGTGGTCGAGCGCTGCTTCTAAGTTTTCTCGGTTCTGATCCTGTAAGCGCTGGTTTTCTTCCTTGGCGGCTGCTAGGTGTCTTCGTAGTAAGCCCATGTTTCGTGTTAGCGTTGCATTGCGGACTGTCTGGGCTCTTAATAAGTTATCCAGGTCAGCAGTGGCTTCCTTGGTCTTTTCTTCGCTTTCTAGTTCCAATTTGTGATAAGCCTCGCGTAATTCCTGGTAGCGGGTGTTCAGAGAGGCATTCTCAATAGACAATAAATTAAGCTGCGACTGTAAGTCATTGGTTGTCCTCTGCAGCTGCTGATAATTATCACCAAGAGATGTGAACTCATCTCTTACTTGCGTCATACACATGAACATCTGTCGGAATGCATTATCTACAGTGGGTGATAGTATTAATGGGGTACTAAATGAAGATGCAGTTGGTGTAGATGCAACGGGAATGGGGAATGGGGGTGGGAAGGTGGATGATGTAGTGATTGTTGAAAATTGTGATGTGCCTAAAAATGTTTGTGCCGTGAGTGAAGGTAGTGATGGTGCAGTGGGTGGTGAGATGTCCATGTCAGTGGACGTATCTAGTGCGGTGACCGTGAATATGGGTGTGATTGTGGGTACTCGTGCTGGTGTAAATACGGGATTTACAAAGGTTGAGGGGTAATTTACAGGGGGGCTAGCTGGAGCAGCTTGATGGAAAGGGGAAAGAGGGGTTACAGTGGGTCGGGGAGGTGAGACGGGGGAGAAGGTTAATGGCGGTGGGAATGGGAAAAGGGGTCTTGGAGTTGTGGGGAAAGATGGAAAAGATTGATGAAGGAATGGGTTGGATAGAAAGGTGGGTGCGGGAGGGGGTAGACTAGGGCTAATGGGTGCGGGAATTGTGGGGTTAGTGGTCGTAAAGACAATTTCTGCAACACCACCGACGAATGAAGATGTTGGTCTGGGGGAAGGAGGGTGAAGAGGGGATGCTGGATGGACGGGCGGTGAGAGAGGAGCGGTTGGGGTGGTCGGTACTTCAGTGACTACTGAGGTTTGTACAGCTGTAACGCGGGGTGGGGAATCTACAAAGATGTTTTCTACAGCCAACGAACTTTCGGGGACGAGGCGTGCCTCCCTGGCTTGTTCTGAAGATTGTGCTCCGGTTGGTACACGAATGTATTCGCCGGGCTTTGAAAGTAGTCGTACTCTGCGGGGGTCAAACTGTGGTAGTGGCTTTCTTTGCAAGTACCTGAGTGCTTCGTTGGAGCCTACTGATTTAACTAATTCTTTGAATCCTTTGATGTATGCGTCTTCGAATCCACCTGTGACAAGTTCTTGTTCTATTATTGTTTGACTCTCTTCCTCTGTCAGCTTTTTGCGTGCCCAAACTTTTTCCATAGTTCTATACAGCTTCTTGATAGCTAGTGTGTAAGCTGTTGCCTCGTATTCATCTTCATGGGTACTTGTATCGCCATGTGTGTCTGTTTGTTGGCCTTGGCCGTCTGTCTGTTCATGCTCTTGGGATTCATGTGTTCCCTGGCTAGCTTCGTCGTCGTCATCGGTTGCTGTTCTTTCGTCATCAGAGCTGGACACGATCTGTCCTTGTGGCTGATCCCTGGGTGTGGTAGGGTAGCTAGGCCTTTCAAATTCTTGAGAAAACAATTGTCCTTCTGAAAACTGGAACTCATTGGAGAATGCATCAGGCATCTCAAAATCAAAAGTTTGGTCCAGTGGCTCTGCTTGTCCTGGTTCTAAATGGGGTATTGGAAAAGAGAAAGCTTCCGCACCAATAGTGGTGGGAAGTTCAGCTGCTGTGGTGATAGGTTCTGTGGTTGTGGCTGCTTGGGGTGCAACAGTACTGGTGGTGCCCTCCGGCGTAACTGGTCTTGATAACCGTATACGAATTGGTGGTACCGTGGGAGTGGCTGCTGTTTGTGACTGCTCTGGAGATGGTTGTGGAGAGGGTGATTCTGGGACTTGTAGGCATGGGATAGTACCTCTCATCCGCTTTCCGGCTCTGCCTTTGCTAGACTTTCTAGCCTTCCTAGTGGTGCCTTTAAATGCTTTCAATTCCTCACTGGTCATGGCATGCTCAATTGGTAAGTCATACGCCAAGCACATATATATGATCCTAGTGAGGGCGCAGCACCCATTGATTACCTTCTTTCGCTCCCACCTATGTTGTGCCAAATAGAGCTGATCAATTATCCAGCTGGCTAGATCAACCGTTTGCGGTCCAGTACATGCTAAGTACAATCCAAACCAGATTCTCTTGTGAGGCATGGTAAAACGATCCTGAGCTGGGAAAGCAAAGTGCTGCATGCATATCCGTAATGGCTTAGAGAGCTCAAGTGTTATAGCTGAAATATCCTCCCACTTAGTTACGTCACCACGTTTCATCTGCTCTGGGACTAGCCGTTCTCTCTCCGTCGGAGTGTGTGTTCCATGTATTTTCAGAGCTGCGCGAATTAAATCTTTAGACAAATAAAACCTTCTGAATGGAGGGTCATTTACCAAGGATGGTAACATAAATGTGCCAGGGAGATCCTTGTTTTATGAAGCTGTTAAGGTGGTTACCAAGTAAAAACATCTGTAAAAATCGGGTTTAGGCAGAGGGTCACTAAAGTATTCTGTAAATCCCGCTCGTGCCCAAACGTGCGTTAGATCTTGTGTATTCTACAGTCCTTCAAATTCTCGTGAAAAGAACTGGTACTTGGCCCATGTGCGTAAATCAAATGCCAAGTTGGCCTCAAATATGAAATCAGCGTCTGCTAAGGGTCCTGCTAGGCCTTGAAACCAGTGAGAATTACGATGAATCTTCTCAGTATATCCTCTAGGAGGATCGTCGATTGGCATGGGTCTTGGAAAACCTTGAAACTCTGGTGGTTGCATCGTAGGATAAGATTCCGCGAGTAATTCTCCAATAGTGGCCATCGGTGCACTGGGGCCAGCTTCTGATGGTCCTGCTTCGGTTTGCATGACTGATGAGCTAATGGAAAAGATCTGCTACAAAAGATTAACACATTAGTATGGAAATTAATTATGATCCCATTAAGGTGAGACCGCAATCCCTTTCCATAACCGATGTGTAACCCGTGTAGCCAAGTGTCGTGAAGTGATTGATGCAATGATTATTTGCAAAACTAATGTAGGTCTCTAGACGCCTACATGGTCAGGTTATGCCTGCAATTCTTGATGAGCTTTTATTATGCATGATGTGGGGTTTGGGTGTATGAATTTATACAAGGTTTGGTTGAAGGTGAATTAGTACAAGGATGGAGTTTAAACGGGGTGGGAGAATTGTTAGATACGATGGTACAAGAAGACGTCTGGATACGTTTCGGTATCCATTTCCTAAGAGTCTTTGAGTGGGTGGTGTGTTTCTGCTGAGGGACGAAAAGTGGTATCGGGTTTGGTGGTATTGAAGGATGGAAAGATTTCTGAGGGGTATATATTACATGGCTTGAGGGTGGGGCTATAATACATTGTTTGGGTACCCAAATCTGCATGGGTGTGGGTCTATGGATAAGGTATTTCTTGGCGATCCAAATCTGTCGAGTAATTGTAGAAGAAGATCGAGGGGACTTTGGATGCTGACTCTGCTTTTGTTGAAACTTTGTCCTGTTCTCGTCTCCAGTGTTGCCAATAGCATGTGGTTGCTGTCCTTTTGGCACCCATATTTGTCTCGTGCCACTTGTTCTGTGATGTTGATACTGCTGCTTTCCTTGCCTTGTCTGGTGGTGTTGTCGGTCAGGGTTCCTCTGTTGTGGTTGACTCGTTCGTGGTTGGGTTTGAGAGGTCCATTGGACGCTCTGCTTTGGAAAAGAAGGGAGATCCAACACTTGCGTGACCTGCCCATTAGGAAGTGATTCGTTATTTATCTTTAATCTAGGCCAGTTCGCAGCAAGTTTGGAAGGATGAGCACCGCAGGGTGTTGTGCTCATTTGGCCGCTGATGCAACCCACCTGACCGCTGATTGTGTTCATCTGCCCTAGTGGTTGGGTAGCTGCCCCTTCTAGTTTGCAGGAAGCCCCAGGGAAGATCTCCTGTCGTTCTTCTGATTGACAATTGTCCCTAGCCAAGCCCGAGTGGGTTGGAGTAGACGTAACGTGACTGGTCTGACCCAAGATCTTCCGGTCTTCCATCGCATGCGTTTCATAGGGTCTAGGGTTACAAACCTCAATCGGAATGCCGTTAGGGAAGTCAAGCGGTATCACTCGCTTCTGTTCTAAGGTTCCAATCTGTAAGGAGCCTTGTCTAAGATTTAGGTCCACTGAGTGATCGTATAGCCAATCTTGGCCAAGGATTAGGGGTTCTATCAGGTCGTCATCATGGCACACTAGTAGCTTCGCTGTCATGGTCACTTCCTTAATGAGGATAGGAAGGTCCACCTCACCCATGCAAGGGGTTTCCATGCCTCCTAAGCCTATGAGGTATGCCTCAATTGGCCGCATTTCTTTTCCTGAATCCTTATAGTGGGACCATCTAATCGCACTAGTCGCAGCACCTGAGTCAATTAAAGCCCTGAGCTCTTGGCAAGGGTTGCCGTGCTCTAGCCTAACTGTAATGAATGGTCTCCTGTCCACTATGCTAGGATGAGTGGTTGACTTTACTTGACACATGGCCATGGGGTATCTGGGTGTAGTTTCCAGATGGTTATAATGTTCTCTCCCTAGTCCTTGTCTTCTTAACTTCATGCGTTTAATGCGTTCTATTGCTTCTCCCTGAGCTTCCGCTCATATTCTATTTTCTTCCTCCTTACGCTTCTTTGCCAACGTGAGTCGTCTAAGCATATCCTCAGTAAGAGGTTCCTGATATAGCTTGACTCTACAGCCACTAATATAATTAGGCATTATATCTCCTTCTAAAGTGGCTAATTGTAAAGCTCCGCTTGTTGAGAGTCTGTTAATGATCATAGGTCCATAACCTCGCTTTTCTAACTTACGTGCGTGTTGCTTTAGCGTATATACTAGAACTAAATCTCCTTCTTTTAGGCCTTTATCTTTCACATGTGCATCAAAATATGCTTTCTGTCGCTTCTTCGCTGCATATATTCCTGCTGCTGCCTTTAGCCTGGTTTCTCCTAATCGTTCCAAGTCCATTATTCTTGTTGATAATTCATGGCCGGTCCACTGATGTTCTTGTGCAACCTTAAGGGTCGGTATCAAGAAGTCCAAAGGAAGCACTGCATTCTGACCAAAAACCATCTGAAAGGGAGTTGCATTGAGTACGGTCTTGTAGGCCACTTGATATGCCCAAACAGCGTGGTGTAACTGTTTGTCCCAATCTGAACGTTTGTTGTTCACGAGTTTCGTCAGTACGTTACAAAGGATCTTATTAGTGCTTTCAGCCTGACCATTGGCCTGAGGATGATATGGTGCGGATTTCTTGTGAATCACCATAAAATCCTGTAACAAATATTCAATGACTTGGTTTAGAAAGTGAGTGCCTCGATCGCTCACTAACTCTATAGGCAGTCCATATCTTGTAAAGACATTTTCAAATAAGAATTTTGCAGTTGTGTGTGCATCATTCTTTTTCGTGGCTTTTGCCTCTACCCATTTTGTAAGATAATCTGTGGCAACAATAATGTATTCAGCATGTGTACCTTTTGCAGGGGGGTTAATGGGTCCTACAAAGTCTATACCCCACTTTGAAAATGCACATCCGCCCATCATGGGTTTCAATGGCATTTCATCTCTGCGAGTAGGAAACTGAGTTCTTTGGCACACATCACATCTCTTTACATAGGTATGAGCATCCATGTGAAGAGTGGGCCACCATAATCCTGCAAAGAGGATGGCTTTGATTATCCTATCGGGTCCAAAATGACCTCCTGCAACACCTTGGTGTGCAGTCTCTAGTATGCTCAGATAATCGCTCTCATGAACACATTGTCTTAGATATCCATCTCGTCCTCTTTTGTAGAGATTATCGCCAACAAGTGAATAATCTTGAGCTTCCTGCTCTAGACTGCGTTGTCGAGCTAAGGTCATTCCTTGAGGGAATGTCTTCGTCCTCAAGTATGTCACTAATTGTTCACTCCAGTCTGGTGTGAGAGACACATGATATAGTGTAGCATGCTCTACTGGTGGTCTTTCACAACAAACATTGCATTCCTTACACAACCTGTAGACATCTGCTTCCATCGAAGGCCAATATACTCCTAGCCTATGCAGAGTCTGTAATGTTCGATGTTTTGAATGATGTTGCTTTACTGCACCTATGTGTGCCAATTGCAACCAATTTGCATGTTCTGATTCATCCACACAACAAGCAAGAATCTTTTGATTATCCTGTTTATATATGCTTCATGCCATTATTTGGTATCTCTGCGACTTGTTAATCTCTCCCTCTTTGATCTTTATCCTAGGATTCTTGGGTCCATATGTGAGAATAGGGACTATAGGCTTAGCCCATTCTGGTGCTATCTCAAGATTAAACAAATATGCATCTGGTAGATCATCCGCTACTCCTTGAGGAGCTTCTCCTGAGGTTAATCTCGAAAGGTGGTCAGCTCTAAGATGTGTCTTTCCTTTCCTGACTACTACTTCAAAATCATACTCCATGAGTAATAGAAACCAATGTATTAGTCGTCCTGTGTTACATGGCTTGTTGACTAAGTACAATAGGGCTTGATGATCTGTGAAGAACTTGAATTTGTTTGCCAACAAATAGTGCCTAAACTTCTTCACTGCGTAGATCATCCCTAATCCTTCTCGTTCCGTTGTGGTGTAATTTCTTTCTGCTGCGTTCAATTGTCTGCTCGCGTAAGCTATGGGGAGATCTATGTTACCTTCATTCGTGGGTTGTGCTAACACACATCCTATGGCATAATTGGATGCATCCACATGTACATGGAATGGCTTACTCCAATCTGGGGTTGTCAATATAGGTGTTGAGCACAAGCGTCGTTTGAGTTCATTGAATGAATTTTCACATTCATCTGTCCATTCAAAGTTGGTTAAAAGAGAGTACAAAGGCTTGGCTATGATTGTATACATGTGTATGAATCTCTTGTAATAACCGCAATGGCCCATAAATGCCTGTACCTCTTTCACATTAGTTGGTCTAGGTAAATCTACAATTACCTTCACCTTTTCTTCATCCGTAGAGATTCCATTTTTTGACACAATGTGTCCTAGAATTTTGCCTTGTCTGACCATGAAAACACATTTTTCTGGGTTCAAACAAACCTGATATTCTCGACATTTGTCAAATATTTGTCTTAACTCTGGGATATGCGTCTGCCTAATATTAGAATGAGCACATATGTCATCGACATATACTTCCAAACTCTTGCGTAAGAATTCCTTAAAAACATGACACATGAGTCGTTGGAAAGTGGCGGGTGCATTTGTTAAGCCAAATGGCATTACACGAAATGCAAATATGCCCCATTCAGTGGCAAAAGCCGTCTTGTGTTGATCTTCTGGAGCAATGGCTACTTGATTATAGCCTGAAAATCCATCAAGAAAGCTGTAAACTTCCTTGCCCGCAACTCTTTCCAATAGATGTTCCGTGATAGGAAGAGGATAACTATCTCTAATCGTTGCGGCATTAACTTTTTTAAGGTTAATACACACACGCAATTTTCCATTCTTCTTGGGCACAACCACAATGGGGGATACCCATTCGGTATGCTCAATTTCGTAAATGAATCCTGCTTCTATCAAGCGATCTATCTCCTCTTTAATCTTCGCAGCGTAGTTATCATTGTACGTGTACGGTTTCTGTTTTGTCGGTTTTGCATCTGGAGTCATAGGGATTCTATGAGAACATATATCTGGATCTACTCCTTTCAAATCTTTGTAACTCCAAGCAAAAACATCTCTATATTCGCGCAATAGGGCAACTAGCTCTTCTTCTTCTTCCTTCGTCAAATCATGCCCTATGTATGTACATTTTTCTTCTTCTCCTTCTATGGCAACTATTACTTTCTTGGTTTTCTCTCGGTTATCATATACTTTTCCGTCATTCGCCTTTCTATTAGGCATTCGTACCATGATTCTTCTATCTTCGATTTCATATTTCTTGAAGTTCTCGGGTACTTCAAATAAAGATTCTTCTTTTTCTGACATGGTTTCTTTCTTCTTTCTTTTTTTGCATTCACTCTTGCTAGTCACTTGAGTGGCTATTCTCACATCATTCATTATTTCTTCGTGTCTTTGAGGATGAGTCTCTACTTCGAAAAAATATTCTTCCTCTGATGCAAAGGGTGGGTCCATGATAATTGATTCTAAATCAAAATCGCTTACATCCTCAAATGCATCAGTGTTAGGTTCACACTCTTCTAAAATTGCATCGCCCATGATTGGCTCTATCGTGAAAACTGATATGTCATAGCCCTCCTCGTCACAGTGGGGTGTCCATTGTTCTTCATTGATGGCTATGTCCATGGTTGCTAGGATTTCTGCCCAACCATGGGGTTCAAACTCTTCGTCTGGGAATACTACAGGTGCGTAGGCTGGATCCTGAAGTGTTCGTGGGTGTTGTTCTGCACCTAAGGTCCTGGCTTCTAACCTTTCTTCCTCTTGTTTGGCTACTTTACACATCCATAAATGAGTATCCTCATGCAACCAAGAAGGATTTGATTCTAGTGAGTGCACGGATTCCGTCTCTACTGGTGTCTTATGGATGGTATTCCATTGTATTGGGGGTACGTCTCTATGTGAATAGTCTTTAAGATTGACTTTGGTAGTCACTCCTAAATGTTGCAAGTACAAAGAATTAGATCCCCAATCTTGTACAATTTGCAACTGACGCATGAAGGGTCGTCCCAATATCATCTCATAAGCATGGTTTTTTGCAAAGTCACAAATGGCAAAAGTATGCTCAAATTCTACGCCACAAGTGGTGAGAGATATGCCTTCTAGTAAGCCTAATGGTTTTTCTATGTGTCCATCAGCCATTTGTAGCTTCATCCTGGTGGGTCTCAATGCTGGCTTACCCCAACGTTTCCATAAAGCGGTGGTAGCTATGGCTACTCCGGCTCCTGAATCTAAGATGGCTTTCGTGGTGTAGCCCTGATGGGTTATCGGAAGATAAGTGTTACCTTCCTCTCCTTCGCTTACATCTCCGATCTTTTCTACGGGTATCTCTGGTACCTTCTTTTGTGATCCTATTTGTGAGGGAGTTGTAGCAAGCTCGGGGAATTGATTTGCTACATGTTTCCACAATTCTGGTTTTACCTTCAATAACTCCTCCAGAGTAAAGTTACATTGTACTTTGGTATTCTTGATCACTTCCGTGTTTCTAGGGATTACTGATTCTTCATTCCTCACTATTATCGTGGGTGCTCTCATACTAATAGACTTTGCTTCCCAAGGTCCTGTGAACTGAGGTAATTCTTGTAAAGAATTAGATTCAAATCCTGTGTGTTCACTCAGTTGTTCTTCCTCTACATCATCGTATATAGAGGGAATGTCTTGGGGAAATTGTTCCTGCAAGTCATCTATTTCTTGAATAGGAGGATGGGTTCCTTGTTCTTTTCTCCATTTCTCTTCCTGGATTTCTCTCAAAAATTCATGTGAAGATTTATGTATGGAAGACAAATTTTCTTGACTTTCTGAGTTGGGTACTTGAGACAGGGATGGCGCATTCCTTTCCTGTGTCTCTGGGACAATAGGGTTCCTAGGCTGATCCTTTTTCTCTTTGCTTTCAATCAAGTATTATAGCCTCTCCATTAGTCCTTGAAAGTGTAATTCCGGTTTTGCCATGTTATTCCAATTGAGATATCTAGAGGCTTCGAACAAAGCTTGTGCTAGTTCTGAGGTCCTTCTTTTAATCTAGCCTGATATGCACGAAACATCATGTCTAGATTTTCTGGTATGGGTTCCGCTAAAACTGATCTTGATTTTTGAGCTGGATTCTCTTGATTCAATTCCTGTGAAGTCAATTCTAGGATTTTGGCTCTAGATTCCTTCAAACTTCCTTCCAACTCAGTTATCTTTTTACTCCATTTTCTCTTTATCCTTTCTCTAGAATCTTTCCAAGATTTCATCTTTTTACTACTAGATTCTGCAACTTCACTACTTCCGGCTACTTTCTCCTGATTAAGCTGTTGGTTCTGTAAGAGCGCCAGGGCTCTTGTTATAGCTTGGATAGGCACGTATGTAAGGTTGGATCTATCTCCGTTATTTACAATACCTATCACATTGATCGGTGTCACATTCGAAGCATTAACAGGGTTCTTAGGACAATCTTTGATTATGTGCTCTTTGCCACAATCAGCACAAAAGCCTTGGATGTTATAGTACTGTGATTGTCCTACTATCGGGGGATGTGGACAATCCTTTATGAAATGGTCTCCTTGGCACCTAAAATATGGTCCTCTAGGGCCCTGTGGTCTTTGTTGTCTTAATTGGGGCCGTGGATTTGGGTTTGTGTACATCACATTAGCATAGTCTCGCTCCCAACTAGGTTCCACTGGTGGACTATCATAATGATATTTCTCCACATGTTCTGGTGACTCTGTGTAATATGCGGGTGGGCTATCTACATGCGTAGAGTCAAAACTGTTTGAGTGTGGGTCACTCTCTATGATCAAAGGTGAAGAAGGCACTAAGGCCCTACTTAGGTTCTCTTCTGCAGCAGCGTATTTGACTGAGATGACATTCGATGGTGGGGGTGGCTGCTGAGCTAAGACAGGTTGAGGCCTCTGTTGAGCCTGGTATGGGTAGTTCTGAGGAGGCCTATAGTAATAAGGCTGAGCATTGTATTGGCCTTGATACCTACCTGGCTGCGGGTATGCTTGCGGGTAGTTCTGTCTCACGGTTTGTTTGTTGTATGGGCAGTCCTGAGCCGTATGATTCGTGTATCTTCTTTCAATTGTACAGTATTGGCCACTAGGGTTGACTTGTGGTTGTGGTGCATTGGGACACACATTTGCCATATGATCACCACCACAGGTGTAACAGCGCTTGTTCATTAGTACCCTAGGTTTGCTAGAAACTCCTAGCTTCTGTGCCACTTTTTCTGCTAGGTCTTCTATTGAGCTAGACAATTTTGTGGATGCTAGAGATGAACAGTCTGAATCCTTATAGACCTTTGAGAGTTCCAACTCGTCTCCTAAGTTGTCCTCAATGTCTATACAAATTCTTACACATTGCTCTAGCGTTCTAGGTTCTTTTAGGTACACGTAGGAGCGTAGTTTAGAGCTCAACAAGCCATCTAGAAACAATGACACTTGCTTGGCTTGTGAGGGTAGCTCTTGCATTGGACATCGTTCCACATATTGTCTAAACCTACGTCCTGCCAGTCTGACTATTTCCTGAGGGGTCTATTTGAAGCTATGAATCAACGAAGACGTGTCATGTCTAATCCCACTTTTAGAGAATTCCGTGATGAATGACTCTAAAAAGTGATGGATGTCTCTAAATTGCCTTTGTTGCAAAGGTTGGAACCAAGTTAAAGCTGTATTCTTTAACGTTAGTCCAAATGCGTTGTATTGCGTGAACATGTCTTCAACTTGTTCTGCTCTTAGTACTTGCTTGAATTCTGCGACATGGTCATAGGGATCTCCTGTCCCATCAAAGTAATTCTTCATTGATTTTACTAACTGTGTGGGTCTCAATATTCTTGCGTGTTCGCGTGGTCTAGGTAGAGGAAAATCATCCCTACCACCTGGTATTCCATGATCTCTTTGTCTATCCGCTCTATTAGTGTTCGTGGTTGTTCTATCTCTCCCTATGGGGTGATTAAAGCTTACTTCCGGTCTCTCTTTATTTCCCTCTCTTTGATTTCCATGGGCTGAGGATGTTCCTGCCCCTTGTTGACTTGTGTTCATGTTTGTTCTAGATAGAGGGAATACCAATTCACCTCTCCATGTGTATGTGTTTCTAGCGTGGTCAGGTACCACAAAGACTCTTTCTGAAGTCTCATCCAAGTATACAACCTTTCCAGGTGTATCCGGGTCCTTGAACTCGTATATCGTGATGATACCTACCTCACTAAGTAGTTCTGTCTTGTATCTCCAAAAGGCTTCATCAGTTTCTTTATTTACAAACAACTCTATGCTTCTGTTGTCTTGAGGGATCCAATCCGGGATTAGTACTCGCGTCAGTACAGATTTCCCTCTAGGTGTTCTAGGCTCTTCTAATGGTTCTTTTCCTTGAGATTTAGTTTCCGTCTCTGGCTGAATCACGCCAAACTCGTTGGTATTGTTTGGCTGCGTACTTAAGATGTACATCGTTCCTTCTTTATCTATGTACGCGTCTCTCTCGAATTTCACCACTGGATGTTCCAATCCAATGGGTTGATCAGGGTTGTGCATTTGCACCACTTGCCTTCGCAAACCATCCTCATAGATGCGAGCACCTAATCGGTTGGTTCGGAGAAACTCTAGTTGTGTTCTATAGGGTCCTTCTGGTTTTTCTAAATAGGCTACATTCGACCCTCCTGGTTTTTTCGTGCTAAATGCCATTTCTGAATCACTAGTATCTGAGCTCTCGTAGGGATAACTAGTGTTCAATTGTTGAGCCCACGATCGTGCAGTAGTTCTTACACTTGCCTCTGATGATCTAAGGCTTCGCCGGTCTGACTTACCTATATGTTTGCCCGATCTAAGGTTCATTAATTTTGTTCCTTGCACACTCAGTACACGCTCAGATCGTCAAAGATTCTTTGTTATTACTTTCTTGATTCCTTTTAAATTTCTTTAGATTCTTGTCTTAATGTATGAGTCAGGAATTCGACTTTCCGTGGTACTTTGAGTTCTCGTTCCGTCAGACTTACGTTCTTTCCTTTAGGTTTTCGTCACACACACCTTTACTTGTAGTCTTAGACTTGAAAGAATTAAATATCTTGAACTTGAGGCGTTCCTATCGTCGTTAATCCACAACACTACCGTTTAGCCTAAGCTAAGAATTGACTGAGGGGGTTGAGTAATCTTCCAACCTCGAGTCAGCTTTTCTGGTTGCTCTGATGCCCAAGAAGCCGCGCTTCCCAAGCTTTATGCTCTTCACTGCCTTGCCTTGGTTGCCTTTGATTGCCCTTGCTAGACCTGGAAAATTCCAATATTAGACCAATTCACAGTTGGATGATCAAGCACTTGAGTATATACACCTTTTAAGTCCCTTCCCTTTTGCCCAACTTTTCAATGCTTGCCCCCTGGCTTTCTAGTCCCAAACTAGGTCAACCTCAAAATAGCTTATCTAAAAATAGATGTATCCTTTCAGAAAAAAACAGTTGAGGTCACGTAGTACTCGTAGAGAGCTTTCTAACGAGCTATTAAGCTCAAAAAACGGACTTCGGATGAAAAAGTTATGACCGTTCAGGCCCTGGGGGGTAAAAACTCACAAACAGGTTTTTCTCCAAATATGAGCTAAGGGGTCTCCTATGAGTCTAATCACCCAAAAATTTCCCAAAAATAGCCCCAAAATTGGCCAAAAAATGAGACCCTAAAATTTGCGATGGGGGTGCACAATCGCGATGGTCTGAGACAATTGCGATGGTCTGGGACCGTCGGGATGGCGTGAGGGTGAACCGTCGCGATGGCGTGAAAGTGGACAATCGCGATGGCATGAGAGTGGACAATCGCGATGGTGTGATCAGGCGGACAATCGCGATGGCGTCAGTCAACGGTCAACGTGCACAATCGCGATGGTCCAAAGTGAACCGTCGCGATGGTCTGGGCGCGATGGCGTGAGCCAATCGCGATGGTCCGAATTTTTGAAGTGTCGCGATGGTGTGAGGGTGTCGTCGCGATGGTCCAAAAAATGAACCGTCGCGATGGTCTATCTTGCCATGTGGCACCGTCGGCGCGATGGCGTGAGCCAATCGCGATGGTGTGGGGTCAACCGAACAATCGCGATGGTCCAAATGAACCGTCGCGATGGTCCAAATGAACCGTCGTGATGGCGTGAGACCGTCACGATGGTCCGGCCAAGCCGTCGCGATGGCGTGAGCGAATCGCGATGGTCTGAGACCGTCGCGATGGTCCACCAAAGTATGATTTTTTGAGATGCGCCTGTGGATTCGTGCAAGCGCAAGGGTCGCCTACCTTGTGGTGTGGTCGCCTACCAAAAATACCGAAGGTTGCAGACCATCGCGATGGTCTGACACACTCGGCAGAATTCTGACAGAAGGTGATTTTCTTACCTTTTTGCAGCCTTCCTAATGCACTGGAGTACTGTTCCTGCAAGAAAACTCAAGAAAGCAAAAGCACACACAAGCACAAAAGCTCTCTCTCACTCTCTCGCATGCACAAATGAGGGGAAATGAGGAGAATGGGTGGATATGGTGAATTTTCTGATTTTTTTAGAGATGAAGATGATGATGCGGTGATGAAGATGGAGTGTGGGGGAGGTGAAAAACACTAAAACTAAGTAAAAACAACAACAAAAACTGAATTTTTTACCTTCTAATTAGTTTCTATACTAGTTTTGACCGGTTTCACATCTAGTGACCGGCATAGTTAAAAATTAGGTCCTAGATGCTATTTGGAAGGGTAAACGATGTCTAAAAATAACGAAAATTGATACGCTTGTTCTACCTAAGCTCCTCAAGCTCGAGGACTCCTCGGCTTGCACAAAATGAAGCTATGGATTACAAAATGGGATTTTCTATGTTACATATGTTACAATAGTGATAAAAATCACTATTGGAGGTTTTTGGAAAGTATTTGAAAACATAATTCTTTGAAAAACGATTCGACTGGCTCCCTGCTCCGTCATTACATGCTTCCGTGTCGTCTGTGCCTCTGGCTGCTTCCAACAAGGAATCAAAAGAGAGGTAACTACAAGGTACACTCCTGAGCAAAATGGAGTGGCAGAAAGGAGGAATAGGACGATTGTTGAAGCTGCAAGGTCTATGTTAAATGAAAAGTATTTACCTAATTACTTATGGGCTGCGGCTGTATCTACAGCCACTTACTTGATTAACAGGTTGCCTTCAAAATCCCTTGATGGGATTACTCCATATGAGGCTTGGAATGGAAGAAGACCAAGCTTAGATCATTGTAAAATTTTTGGATGTATTGCTTTTGCTCATGTTCCTTCACAGGTTAGAGGCAAGATGGATCCAAAGGCAGAAAGGTGTGTATTTATTGGATATGACAACAATCAAAAGGGCTACAGGTTATACAACCCTACCAACAAAGGATTCTTGGTAAGCAGAGATGTAGTTTTTGATGAGAACAATTCATGGTATGAAGATTCATGCAGGAAGTTCAATTTACCATATAATCTTGAAGAAGATTTTCCAAAGCTTGGTAGAGAACAACAGAAGATTGAAGAACAAGACACCTCAGAGGATGATGAAGAATCTCACATGGAAAAGATCAAAGCATGGAAGTCTAAAGGTAAAGCAAAATTGTAGGAACTTGGACATGAGGCAGAATCATCACATCATGGCCTAAGAAGATCTATGAGGGAAAAGAAAAAACCAGAAAGGTATGGGTTTGACACCTCATTAGTAACTAAACATTCTATCTACATAGCACAGGACATAAATCAAGAGGAGCCATCATCATTTGAAGAGGCCAAAGCAAAAACAGAATGGAAGCATGCAATGAAGGAAGAGATTGAAGCACTTGAGGAAAACAACACTTGGGATTTGGTGCCCAAGACTTCATCCATGAAGGTAATAGGCTCAAGATGGGTCTATAAACTGAAGAAGAATTCTGATGGTTCAATTAACAGGTATAAGGCAAGGCTTGTGGCAAAAGGCTTTGCACAAACTCAGGGAATTGATTATGAGGAGACTTTCTCTCCTATGGCAAAGATGCCTACTATTAGGGTTTTGCTTAGTATTGCCTCTTCCAAGAATTGGAAGATACTTCAACTAGATGTAAAGAATGCATTCTTGAATGGTTGGATAACAGAAGAGGTATATATGGCACAACCACCTGGTTTTGAGAACCAAGTTTATCCTGAATATGTGTGTAAACTTAACAAAGCATTGTATGGTCTCAAGCAAGCTCCAAGAGCTTGGAATTTCAGGCTTGTTTCATTCTTGTAGGACAAAGGCTTTCAACCAAGCAAGGCAGATCCTTCACTCTTTATTAAAAAGAGTAATTCCGAGGTCATCTATCTATGTGTATATGTAGATGATATTATATTGACAGGAAATGATGCAGATGGTATGAAGAAGATCAAAGATCAGATGAGAGAAGAGCTCAAGATAAGTGATTTGGGTTCTTTTACCTACTTCCTAGGTTTGGAAGTTGTCTACAAAGATCATGGTTTGTTTCTCACTCAAAGGAAGTACATTAAGGACATGTTGGCAAAATTCAAGATGCAAGATTGTAAGATTGCAGGTACTCCAATGGAGGTCAATCACAAATTGAGCTCACATGAAGGTGAACTCATAGAGGACATCACATCATATCAAAGTCTAGTGGGTAGTCTCAACTATGCCACATTGACAAGAGTAGATATATGTTACAGTGTGAGTGTGCTAAGCCAATTTATGCACACACCAAGGAAACCACATATGGATGCTGCCAAAAGGATTCTCAAGTATCTCAAAGGAACCATAAATGAAGGACTTTATTATCCTTATGTATCTGATTTAGGTTTGAAGCTATTTTCTGATGCAGATTGGGCTGGCTCCAAGGAAGATAGAAGGAGCACTTCAGGTTATCTTACCTTTGCAGGTTCAAAGCTTATTTCATGGTCATCCAAGAAGCAACCCACAGTTGCTCTCTCTTCTACTGAAGCTGAATATAGAGGTCTTGCCATAGCTACACAAGAAGCTATGTGGATGAAGACATTGTTCAAAGATCTTGGATTGGAGTTTGGAACTCCAACTATTTTTGGTGACAATATGAGTTCTATTCATTTGGCTGCTAATCCTATTTTTCATGCAAGGACTAAACATATTGAAGTTCATTATCACTATGTACGAGAGAAGGTTCTAAGCAAAGAGATTCAAATATCATATGTGTCCACTCATCAACAATGTGCAGATATTTTAACCAAAGTATTGGATGGTACAAAGCTTTGCAAATTCAAGGCTATGATAGGTTTGCAGGTAATCTTGGAAGATTGAAGACCTCAAGCATACTTGGCTTGAGGGGGAGCTGTTGGAGCAAGTCTATGACAAGCCTAAGTATTGGCTTGAGTCTCACAAAGTCTTAGAAGAAGCTTTAAAAAGAAGACTATGTAAAGTTCACTTGTGAACTACCTCTTGTAACTTTTGAAGAGTTTACTTAATGTAAAAGTAAGAGAATGTTAAGTGGTTGAGTCCACTTGATCAAGAATGGAAAGAGGAGCCACGAATTCGTGATTTGTGGTAGGTAGAGAATCAAATCAATCATTGATTGATTGGAGAGTGATTGAGGGAAGTTACCCTCCCAAACTCAACTATAAATAGATGGCAGTTTTAGTCATGGTTAGAGAGACCTATGTGAAGACCTCCAAGAGCTGAGCTTTATGCCATATCAAGGTGTGATTACAAGGCACATATATGTATCAGTAAGTCATTGTATTGTACAAGAAATATACTTTCATTTTCATGATTATTTGGTTTCATCTTTCCATGTTCTTGTGAAGTGTACTACTCACTACCATTACTCTTAGTTTTCTCAGTCAGCTTGCAGAGATGTTTTCGCTAAGCTTGGTGCATCATTTTCCGTGATTTAACTTGGTAAAGTTAGCTCTATATATCTACTATATGCTCATAAATTTTCATGTCATTTGGAGGTTTCAATCTTCAGTTATGTTCATTTGAAGTCAACAGGGTCTGTTCATCTTCACCTCTCTGTCAGGTACCCGACTTTTTCACTCATCGTGTCAGAGGTGTTTCTCAGTGGTTACTTATCCAACTTCACTTATTTAAAGCTTGGTGGATTCAGCTTATTGTCTAGTATAACCATACAAATTTTCATAATCATTGGATTTCTACATTTTGAGTTATGTTGATTTTTCTGCTCACTGGTCTATTTCTATAGCAGCACGTGAAAATCGGGATGATGTCATCACTTGTTAAAACTCATTCTCAGTGTGTGGTTCATTATTTTTGATGAGATTACTCTTGAAAGTTAGCTCTTTAAGTTGCCTAGACTTCCCCAAGAGGAATTGAGCTAATTGCTGCTGTGCTCAGAGAATTATGTAAAACACTGGACAGGTGTATTGACCAAGAATCGCAAGTTTTCTTCTCTGAGCTAACTCCAACTTATCTGTTTTGATCTATCTTTTTGAGAGTGATCTTCCAAGGTACATAGGGTGTCTAATACATCCATTGGCAAGCTAAAAGGGCCCACCATCTACTCTTGGAGTTCATTTGGCTGGTGTAGATCAAGGATTTTGCAACACCTCTTCATCTTCAAACACATACTTATCCATCTCTTCACAGGAATGCAAGTATTAAGAGAGAAATAACCTGTAGGTACACACCACAACAAAATGGTGTAGCAGAAAGAAGGAACCAAACTTTAGTCGAGTTTGCACGAGCTATGCTTAAGGAAAAGGATTGTCCAAATTATCTTTGGGCTGAAGTTGTAAATACAGCTACATACTTGGTAAACAGATTACCATGTACGACATTAGATGGAATGATCCCGTATGAAGCCTGGTGGGGAAAGAAGCCAACACTTGATCATTGCAAGGTGTTTGGATCAGTAGCTTACGCTTATGTACCATCACAACTCAGACATAAGCTTGAACCAAAAGCCGAGAAATATGTGTTCGTCGGATATGATGAAAAATAGATGGGCTACAGGTTGTGGAGCCCTCTAACAAAACAGTTTACTGTTTCCAAAGATGTTACATTTGATGAACAGAAGAGCTGGTATACAGATCAAAGTCATACAACGGAAGAATTTGATGAAGAAGTAAGAAGAAGAGAGAAAGGGAAATCAATTGTACAGGTAAATAGAGATGAAGACTATATGCAGGCGAGTACGTCCAGGATCGGATCAGGTATGAGAAATGAAGATGAATAGGGATTTGATGAAGATGTGTATGCAGATACACATGAAGAGTTTAAACCAAGAAGGTCAAACAGTAACAGAAGACAACCAGAAAGGTATTCGTATGATACTTCGTACATAACTAAGAAAAATTATGCATATATGGTCAAAGATGATGAAGAACCTCAGAACTATGATGAAGCTAAAGACAAGAAGCAATAGGAAGAAGCAATGGAAGAAGAGTTCAGCGCACTGGAAGAGAACAAGACATGGGAACTTGTTCCAAAACCAAACGGTAAGAAAGTAATTGGAAATAAATGGGTTTTCAAAGCTAAGAAGCTTGCAGATGGAAGGATAACCAGACACAAAGCTAGACTGGTTATCAAGGGCTATGCTCAGACGCATGGCATAGATTATGACGAGACGTTTAGTCCGGTGGCAAAGATGTCAACCATAAGGACAGTGATTGCTGTAGCAGCATCAAAAGGATGGAAGCTAAGTCAACTAGATATAAAGAACGCATTTCTGAATGGATACATATCAGATGAAGTCTACATGGAACAACCAGAAGGGTTTGTAAGTTCCAGATACCCAAATTTTGTTTGCAGATTAAGAAAAGCACTTTACGGACTGAAGCAAACTCCAAGAGCTTGGAATTACAGGCTTGTGAAATATCTCAATGAACTTGGATACCAAAGTTTGAAAGTAGATGCAAGTCTACTCATCAAGAGAACAGAAGAAGATATGATCTACATTTGCATTTATGTAGACGAAATTATAATTACAGGTACTTCAGATGAAGGAAATAAAGAAGTAAAGAGATTACTCGAAAAGGAGTTTCAGATCAGTGACCTTGGAAAGTTGTCATACTTTCTAGGAATGGAAATCACATACACAGATCATGGTGTATATGTTACGCAAGAAAGGTATCTCCTAAACTTACTGAAGAAGTTTAATATGGAGAATTGCAGAGAAGCTTCAACACCACTTGAAGCAAATCATAAACTCAGCAAATACAGTGGTGCAGAGTTTAAAGATATGAGAAAGTATCAGGCGTTAGTGGGAAGTCTAATTTACGCTACACTAACACAACCGGATCTTAACTATGCAGTGGGAGTTCTCTCACAGTTTATGCATTGTCCGAAAGATCAACATTGGGTTGCAGGACAGAGAGTTCTCAGATATATCAAAAGAACTGTAAAAGAAGGATTATATTATCCTTTTACGTCAGACATACAGCTGAGAGCATTCAGTGACTCAGACTGGGCAGGAAGTCAAGATGACAGAAGATCAATACATGGGTATATGATATACCTAGGAGATAAGCTAGTAAGCTGGTGTTTGAAGAAACAACACACAGTGGCTTTATCGTCAACGGAAGCAGAATATAAAGGACTAGTAGAAGCAGTAAAAGAAGTGATATGGATGCAGACCTTCTTCAAAAGGATGGGTATTGATCAAGGTATACCCATCATACATGGAGATAATATGAGCTCGCTGTATCTTGCAGCAAATCCAGTATTTCATGCAAGAACAAAGCACATAGAAATTCAGTATCATTTCCTGAGGGAAAAGGTAATGGAGAAGGAGATAGAAATAATATACACCCCGACAAAAGATCAGATTGCAGATATTTTGACAAAGAGCTTGGATGGAACAAAGATAAGCAGATTCAAAGAAATGGCAGGTATAAAAGAAAGAAAAATATATGAAGAGAGGAAGAGTCAAATTAGTGATTGAGGGGGAGCTGTTGAAGAATCACTCACGAATCTGACGTACAGACAAAGGAAGATAAAGAGAAGCGGAATCAAATATTCAGAAAATCAAAAGCCTTGATGAAGGGACAAATTCACGACCATTATGTACAGTACAGAATCCTGCAGAATCAGAGTTCGTTACACCGAATCAAACTGTATATACAGAGAGAACGTGCATAAGAATAAAAGAGGGAAGTGCAAATAAGAACGTGCGTGAGAAGAGCGCGCAATATAAATAGAGCACATACAGAGGTCAAAAGTATGAGAGGGAGAGAACAAAGAGATGAGGAAGTTAGAAGACGCCATAGATCGCGTATGAGAGAACAGAGAGTGAGAAAGTTTTAGAAGACTCCATAGATCACGTATGTACAGATGAATAACAGAAACCTGAAATGTCAGGTATTCATCTGAGAGAGATGGTAAAGAGAAACTACTCAGTGTAGGAGAGTTTCCATAGCTTGAGCAAGAAGAGGCCAAGTTAATTTGTACACATCTTCTCTAATAGAAAACACATGTTCATGTGGAAGTTTGCGCGCACTGTTCATATGTGAAGAACTCTGAGTATTTACGTGTTACGGTAGAAAGTTCGTTAACCGTTAACAGTTACAGTTCGTTAGTAAACGTGTCCCTCGGTACTCTCTCAGTCAATGAATGTTTCGGTCAAATACAGTTATCTCAGTCAATGAATATTTTTGGTCAGTTATAGTTTTCTCAGAAAACGTGTTTTCCGGTAGAACAACGAAGTATATCTCGCAGAGTAAATTGAAGGTTTGTATGAGAGTTAGCTTATCTTATAGCTAGACATCTCTACTATCAGTTCATCAATCATTTC
The DNA here is from genome assembly GCA_020310875.1 of Ceratopteris richardii. Taxonomy (NCBI): domain Eukaryota; kingdom Viridiplantae; phylum Streptophyta; class Polypodiopsida; order Polypodiales; family Pteridaceae; genus Ceratopteris; species Ceratopteris richardii. The sequence goes on along the minus strand of CM035413.1, from coordinate 191,979,056 downwards.
AGTGAAATGGATATGTACACACAGTACAAAGTCTGACCGAAAGAAGGCACTCTAAACTGGAGAAGTTTTTCTTAAACCTCAGAAAGTGTTCACTCAGTGAAGGAAGTTCACGCATCACTTTCTTACTTCTTGTATACTCACTTGAAGTAATTACAAATAGAATAGGAGTTGATTCCGGTAGGATTCCGGTATAACTACGGTGTCAGTCTGGTGACAGTCCGGTGAAGTTCTGGTGAAATTTTCCAGTAAACTCAAAGTGCAGTTTTATATGTTGAGTAACAATAATCTTGCTAAGCTATTGTTGATTATGGAGGTGTTCTAATATCACTCTAGCTTAGCATCCTTTCGGTGGCGCGGCAATTTCCGCAGGCTTGACAAGGTTCAAGCCTTTGCTGCGACGACCACCAACAGTGGTATGAGAGCGAAAGTTAATCGCCCACAATATCACCCGCAAACCAATGGACAGGCCGAAAGTTCAAATAAAATCTTGTGTACAATTCTCACGAAAATGGTCAACAATGGTAGATCGGATTGGGATAAACAATTACATCATGCTTTATGGGCATTCCGAGTAGCCTACAAAAGAGCCATAGGAACTAGCCCATTCAACTTGGTGTATGGACAGAATGCTATTTTGCCAATTGATTTCTTAATACCCACTCTCAGAGTAGCAACAACTTACGAGTGGACTGGACATGAATTGTCAGCACAATTGGATCAAAGAGAAAAGTTACAAGAAAGTAGGTTACAAGCGGTAGCAGGGATTTATGCTGCAAAAGGTGACAGAAGGCCTATTTTGATGCTCATATTAAAGATAAAAACTTGAAGGAAGGAGATTTAGTTTTAGTCTATACTTTGAAGCAGCATGCAAAGAAACTGCAAAAAAGAGGATATGGCGCATTGATCATCAATCGTATATCTACTAGTGGAGCCATGAGCTTAGCAACCCTAGATGGAGAAGTATTGCCAAACTATATCACTAGTTGCTGAGTAAAAAAATATCTAGAGCCATTGACTGAAGAAATAATGTCAAGACTAATAATGGGTAAGAATAGGCACATAGAGGAAGAAAGAATACGAGAAGAAGCTAGACAAGAAGCGCTAGAGCGAATCAAGAAACAAAAAGAGTGGATTAGAGAGAGATGAGAGATATCGACAAAGAGAAGAACTCATCCCAATGGCTAACTTTAGAGCCCCTGAAAACCTAGGTTAGCAAGTGACGCAACCTTATTTGAATTTGGGTGCTGGAACAAAAGAGTATCACTTAGTGGATGCACTCATTGACACAGGAGTAGCCATAAGTTGTATCAAGTATTCGTTGACCCAGAAACTCAAGGAAGAATTACGCCCTTCTAAGGCACAACTGATAGGAATAGGAGGAACAATTACTCAATGTATCGGTGAGATCACATTACTTCCACATCTTGGAAACAACACAATGGAACAAAAACTCTTAGTATGTCATGACCAGGACTTATTAGAAGAGCTTGTGTTAGGTCAAGATCTGAAGTGACTATTCAATTAACCTTAGGATACATCTCAGCCAAGATAGGACATCGTGAGGTGTTTAGCATGTTAGATGAACGATCGAACAAAGCCAAATGTATAGAACCGAGAACTCACTCAAACGAGCACGCCGATGAATGGATGATCACTCACACTATGGAAACCCCATCATCGAGTACTTCATGTGAGAATGTACCAAATCTCGCTTGCACACAATCTTCTAATCCAGTCAATCACATGATTAGTGTTCTATCCAATACTAGCCCCAGTGAGGAACCAAGCACACGAGAGACAAGTCAGCAAGGCTATTACGAACCTACACACATTGAAATATACCCTATTCCTTACACTAGACATGCTTGGATAAGGAAGGATCAAGTGGCTGCATATCTTCAACAATAGAACCACTCTCCACATCAGAACGAACCACCAAACAAGAAGGCAAATCACTCTAGACACCTAGATCCACAAAGAATTGCTAGAGTATGGATTCCGAAGAAGGTGATAGCTGCACAGTCGGCCCAAACACAAATATGGATTCCCAAGTCATGTGCCCAAGTGACAATCATCAAAAAGGATGAGCCAAGGCACAAGGAAAATCAATATGATCTAAAGGTCAAACGACGGAAGATAAACTACTACAGGATAGGGCAGGAACCGCGCCATGCAACAAAAATCATTCAGAGATTCAAACAGCGGACAAAACAAAAGCACCACCTGAAAAGCACTACATTCTATAGGAATGCTACGAATATAGACCATCCCAATGGAGTAAAGCAGATTTGGATGCCGATAGGCAAGATAATCTGCATGCATCAACCAAGTAATTCGAGTTGCACACATTTGGAGTTACCAGAATCCAAAGTATTCATGATAGGGCCACAATACAAGGCCAAGCATTCGGCACATTCTTCTTCTACTTCAGGATAGTGAAGCACATTTCCCTCTCGGAAAATAGGAGAGCACTTGTAAAATATCAAAAAGAAAATAACATATAAATCAATAACCACTTCGGCTATGACTAACCTTTTTGTTTTCTTTTACACATAAACAAAAAAATATATAAATAAGTATGAAAAGGAAAATCCCAGGTATTACCTTTCTCACACCCACGGGGAAGGGACGACACAATCCACTCGGAGAGTTGCTAAATTCAATGAGGATAAGTGAAAGATGATTCTTGATACCAGCTTGCCACTGATTATTAGTATATATTGAGTGTAGATGGCATCTTCTAATTCCGAGGCTACGCAAGAGGAAGAGGTCCTGCTTCTTCCCTTGGAATCAATCACGAAAGCAAGAGGTCATTCGTTTCTTGATGATCAACCAGTGTGCGAGCTTCTTTTTATGGCCACCATCAAGATAATGGATAGGGACCACTACTTTCCTATCATGTCACAAGATTTCCAGACTATCATACAAGGATTACCGCGCATGACTGATGTATGGACAAGAGCTGGCATTGACGCATTCCTAAGACTTCCAATATACTTGCCTGATTTTTAGAGATGTACACAAGTGATGAATACACTCCAGTCGGTACCGAATAAGCCATCAGTCCCAGAGGCAAGAGTATTTGACAAAGTTGGTACATGGAAAACAATTCAATTCACTCATGAGCCAATCAACAGAGCTTTTGGATGGAATCAAGATGGCCTCAGCAATGTCAAGGATGAATGTCACGATCCGAAAAAGAGAACCTTTTTGGAAATCAACAGAACAGATATTGACGACTCGGTTCGTTTAGTGCATCAGCTTTTTTGTTTCCCTAGTATGCATAGATATACAGCACCCCAGAAAATCGTAGTGCAATTACTCTCACATGCTATGAGACAAGTGGGAAATCAAGTAAATATGACCCCGTATATTTAGGACTGCTTATTTGAAGCAAAGAAAAAGTGGGGTCAGAAAAAGTTCCTGAATGGAAGTTCGGCATTGACCTTGCTAATCTATGAGGCACTAGAAATGAAGGAGTGCCTATGCTTAATGCCAACTTCAATGGAGATTGCAAAATATGCAAAGTCTGCAATGATACCAAAGAAAAAGAAAACAGTCGTCTCTATTGAAGAAGTGGGAACTAGTTCAAAGAAACCCATGAGAGGCGACTAAACGCATTAGAGAGGAAGAAGCTCAAGAGACACCACAATCAAAGCGGACCCATACACTGCCCAAAATTGCTTTGACACAGCAACCGATCACAAAAAGGGACCTATCGGCAGCTCTAGAAGAGATGCACATGTATATGCAAGGACAAGTGACTTGAATGTTCAAGGTCATCAATACAGACAAGTAAGCAAAGTCAAGCAACAAAAGAATAAGGAACAGACCCCAGAACAAGCTGCCAAATATAAAGAACTGGGCTTGGAAGATTCGAGCCCTGAAAAAGACACATTCAATACTGACATGAGAACAGAAACGCACAATGAAGAATGGACAGAGATCAATCAGGTTGAAGTTACACCGGACAACCAACAATCTCAAGCAAAGAACATAGAAGCAGTCCATGTTATTCAATTGAACGATCAGTCTAGAATCAGCATCAAGGAAGCTCCAATCACAAATAAGGATGCAGTGCAACCTGTAAAAGAGGAAATGCAAACACATGTGGACCAAGATGACAGTTTACAACAAAATAAGGAACAGATTGTAATTGATATACCTGACGATACGACACAAGGCAAGATTGACCACAAGGAGGTTGAGCCACAGATACAACTCCATATTCGGCAGCCCCATGATACTACACTACATGTTGCACAAGGGAAAGATGTTACAACACGTGAAGAACCTAGCATCCCTACCACATGGTTAAACGTTGATGTTACTCAATTAAAACCTGTGGTCAAGCAAATGATACAAATGGCCATGGACACGCAACAACAAATGATCGAAACAGATGCAGATTACGACAAGGCCATGCGGGAAAAGAATCAGTCTCAAGTCATGAGTGAGCAATTGTCCGCACATCTCATCCAGGCCCAGCAAGAAATTTCAGCTAAGGATATGGAGTTAACCGCAGTTAAAGAGCAATGTAATACATTGATGAAGCAGCATCATTAGCTCCAGGCACAACTGACGGATTTACAGAGATAGCATGAAGCTAGTGAGGCAGACAAAGAGAGGATGAAAGCTCGAAGCAATCTGCTCGAAACACAACTAAAAGTATATATGGAGGAAAAGGATAACTTACGTAGTAGAAATAAAGAATTGATGAAGGCATTACTGTATGACCAGCCTATAGAAAAACAAGAGACATCAGCTACTGACCAGAAGGAACTAAGAGATCAGATTGAGAAATATGCAGATCTATTGAAACAAGAGCAAGCCCGAATAGAAGAATGGGAAAGAAGTTACATCAATGAAACAAATGAACTTAAAACGCAACTGCAAAATGTGAATGCAAAACTTGTAAAAAGTTACAGCAAAAATGTAGAACAAGTAGCAGAGATCGGGAATGAGCTACTTGCGGCAAAAGAGGCACTCAGGGCAGCCATGCAAGAAGTTAAAGAAAATACTGAACGCCTTGCACAATTAGAAACCGAAGCGGAACAGAAAGTATCCATCGGGACACCAGTAGAGCCAAGACCAAAGAGTCCTACTGACGAGGTAGAGGTACGTCCTCTATCTCCCCCGATCTATAATTCTCCAATAAAAGAGTAGATGGCAGAACCATGTGATGATCATCCAATGCCATATACTGCAGAAATAGGTCAGAAGGAACGAGCACTATTGGTGTCCTAATTGACAAAAAATTTTGAAAATGAAGTGATCAAAGTAATTAAGGAAGCAAAAATAAAGGGCAAAGACTTGGATACCATAATAAAGCCTTTCAACATTCCGTACGGATTATTGAAAGAGAAAACAAGGCAATACATAAAGAAGATCACACAGAGAAATCCAGACGAGCAGTTGCACTTCAAAGATGACATATTCAATTATACTCAAGAAGAATTTGAAGCTGCACAACCGGTATGGAGAAGAAAATTTTTGGAGAAAAATCCTACATTGCGGGTGCACTGGCAAGCAGCACTGTATTTATTGCAGGTAAATCCTTCATTTTGCCCAACACCCCATCGCAGAGAAGCAAGAGAATTTTTGGACATGCAGAAGAATGGTGTGATCAATAAATAGTGGCTGAATTATCCGCTACTTCCAAGCCCACCTCATAATTATTTACGGACGGAGGACTACATGGTAAAAACCATCAAATCTTGGCTACACTGTTATGCAACAGTCCCCGATTTAACCCTCAAGATGACGAATAAAATCCTAAGCATGATTCTGACAGTTTTGAAGGTGTTAAAGCATGCGGCGTATACATTTTTAAATTTCATTGGCATTAATCAGGGAACAGATATCCTCATTTTTTATTTGTCTGTTATGCCTAACCGACCTACAATAATGGCCTATTATTCTAGGCTCATGTTTTTACCAAGTACATATATGCAAACATTCGAAGAAGCCTTTTTCACAGGGTTTTTTGAAATCAATTCAGAAATTTTCTTAAAGATGTCATCCAACTTGAATTCTAGATTGGTGGCATACGAACTAAGCTTCTTCGCTGACCACAGACAGCCACCACATGACGGTGTGAAAGCAGAACAGTGGAAGCAACTAATGATACGTGAAGCTAATCTGCTTAATGAAACAGAGCAAAAAGTGTATAGAACATACTCCCGTCGACTTTCAAAGCCTGTCGGGGATTACAAAGTTCAGGAAGGGGGCAGCGTTGAGGGAGAATCCAGCAAAAAGAAGAAAAGACAAAGACAAAGAAAGAAGCTTCTCTAAAAGATTACATTCGAAGATATATCTCTGCAAGAAGCCCCGCAGGGGCGCACCACCCATCTCTGCACAGAGCCCCGCAGGGGCACACATCAAGGAAAATCACGTAGGTGGGAAGGAGGAACCAAGGTCAGGAAGTATCCATGAAGAAGTGCAAGACAATACTTGGCAGGTAATAATCCTCCCGCTGATAACGTGCGTTGTCAACAAAGTAAACAGGCTCAGACCAATACAACAGGTCATATATGTGAAGACAAAGAAAAATCAGAAGACCAAAAGTTAGAAAGAGGTAGAGGCTGAAAAGTTGAAGAGGGTAACTAAGAATAGCACATTCTTAGCCACTGGTGGCGTGCATGGCAGCCCGACTTAACACAGCCAACCCGACATACGAAAGAGCCTTAGACAAGGTGTAGAAAAGAAGTAAAACCTTATGCTTGCAGAAATCTGATATGGTGTCTTCTTTGCCCAAGCTTGAGGCACCTGGAAAACATGTCTATGAAGGCTCTATTTTGGGAAAAATGCAGTGTTCCTCCTTTCCAAAAGATGGCTCAGCTTGGGCTATGCAGAAATTGCAGCTTGCACATAATGATGTATGTGGTCCTATGCCAACACCTTCTTTTGGAAAATATCTTTAGTTCATGACTTTCATTGATAATTTTTCTAGGCATGCATGGGTATATCCACTCAAAGCAAAGTCTGAAGTGTTTATGTGCTTCAAACAATTTTTGGTTTTGGCGGAAAATCTATCACCATGTAAAATGGGCACCCTCCATTCTGATCGGGGGGTGATATATGTCTTCTGATTTTAATGCATTTCTAGTTGAATGTGGGATAAAACACCAATGTATAGTGCCATATACACCTCAATAAAATGGACTTACTGAATGGAAGAACAGGTCACTCATGGAGATGGCGAGGTGTATGGTCAAGAGTTAGGCCTTACCACATAGTTTCTGGCTTAAAGCTATATGTGTGCAGCATATATACTTGACAGGTGTCCCACTAAAGCGTTGCAGTCTATCACTCCATATGAGGCTTGGAATGATCGTTGCAAACCATCTATTGCTCATCTGCATGTTTTTGGTTGTTTGGCATATACTTTAGTGCTTGAACAACATTGTAGAAAATTGGATGATAATGTGTTTTTGTTGGGTATAGTTCTGAAAGTAAAGACTATCGTCTGTATCATCTAAAGACTAAACACATTCTAGTTAGTTGTGATGTTGCTTTTGTGGAAGATGCTATTCAACCATTGCTTTCATGTACTAAGGAGACATCTGTTAGCTCCAAAGACATGTATGATACTTTGCTGCCTCTTTTTATAGGTGGACAGTCTACTGCTGGTCCTAATGAGGCAATTTCTCAACGTTTGCAGGTTTCATCTGATGATGCAGATCATTCCATTTCTGATGCACATTTACATGGTGCACTTTTTTATGAGAGATCTGATATTGAGCAGGCAAAAAGTATGCCAAAATGGCTAGTGCAGACTTTGCGTGACAACAAATTAGATGTACATCTGTCATATCATACTCGGTCAGGCTCTCATAGTGCCTCTTTTGCATTAGATTGCAATGCTATGGTTGCCTCTAGTCTCTCTGAATGAGACTGAACCTGTTTCATTTGATGAAGCAAAAAATTCTGAACCTTGGATGGTTGCAATGCAATCTGAATATGATGCTATCATGAAAAATGGTTCCTAGTCTTTATGTGACTTGCCTCCTGGCAAGAAGGCCATTGGCACTAAGTGGGTATACAAGTTAAACCATAAACCTTATGGAACAATTGACATATATAAGGCTAGGCTTGTTGCAAAGGGTTATGCACAGGAAAGAGGCATTGATTTTGATGAGAGATTTGCACCTACACACAATATGACTACTGTTTGGAGCATCTGTGCACTTGTCGCTCATCATGGTTAGAATGTACATCAGTTGGACATTAAAACTGCATTTCTGAATGGTGACTTGCATGAAGAAATATATGTTTTTTAGCCCCATGGCTTTGTGCAGAAAGGGCATGAAAACTAGATGTGTAGGTTAAGAAAGACTTTATAGGGTTTGAAACAAGCACCACGTGCTTGGTATGAAAAGATACATGCCTATCTGATTGCACATGGTTTTGAAAAGAGTCCAACTAAAAGCACCTTATATGTTAAGCATGCTAATGATGTGCTTCTGATCATTGTGGTTTATGTTGCTGACATAATGCTCACTAGTTCTCATGAGAGGCATATTACTGATTTTAAGGCTGATTTGCATGCCTCATTTGAGATGTCTGATGTGGGGCATTTGCATCAATATTTGGGCATTCAGTTTATGCACGTTGATGGTGGAATGGATTTGTGTCAAACAAAATATATTGACACATTATTGTAGCATTTTGGCCTTGAAGAGTGTAAGCCTATTGCCACTCCTATGGAGATAGGATTACGATTGAGTCTTCATGATGCTGGAGATGCATTTGATGTTGTTCTCTATCAGCACACTGTTGGATGTGTGATTTACTTATGCATTACTCGACCAGATATTCAGTTTGTTGTCTCACAGATGAGCAAGTTTATGCATTGCCCAACAGTCAAGCACTGGCAGGCGGTTAAGAGCATCTTTTGCTACTTGAGTGGTACTCAGCTTCTTGGGTTGTTTTATCCCAAGGGGGGATCACTACCGCTAGATTTGCATGCTTTTTCTGACCTGACTGGGTTGGTTGCTATGACACTCATGTGTCCACTAGTGGTTTTTTCTTCATGCTTGGTAGCTCATGTATATCTTGGTTGAACTGGAAGCTGCCTTCTATGGCCACTTCCAGTTGTGAGGTTGAGTATAAGTCAGCCTTCATAGTGACTGTTGAGTGTGTGTGGCTCAGACACCTTATGGCTGATTTGGGAGTTGGTTAGTCTTCTGCCACCACCATCTTCATTGATAGTTAGAGCGCATTGGTAGTTGTGAGGAACCCTGTGTTTCATGCTCGCACTAAGTAGATTGAGGTGCATTATCATTATGTCAAGGAGAGGTTCTCTACTGGGGAGATCAACTTGGCATATGTGCCCACAGAGGAGAACATTGCAGACCTTTTCATGAAGGTTCTGCCTAGGGAGAAGTTTGAAGCTTTTCGCAATGCCTTGGGCTTACTTCCTTTTGTGGATTCATTCCACATAACTTGGTACTTCCTTATACATGATTGCCTGCTCCTTGTTCATCCCATCAGTCACAAGGGGGATTTATTGATATATTTAGGTAGTCATGTGTGTGAACACTCTAGGATCATCGAGGCACTCTTTTCCCTCTTTAGGAGGTTTTTTTCCCCTCGCTTGTGTATACGCCTATTACCCTAATGGGCTATTTATCTTTGTATATTCTCTAGAAATACATTCAATATTGTGTGTTGTGCTCCAAGCTTCTTCTTCTTCCTTGTGTTTTTTGTGTGCTTCTATAGATGTCTAACTCCAATAATGATGAATGGCTTGAAGATTCTTATAGCCCTGACCAAGATGTAATGATTCTGCATGACCACCCTCCTCCAACACCTGATGAGCGAGGAGGAGGTAAAGGCCCTACCCCAAGCCACAACAATCTCACAGTATACCAAGGGGAGAGAGAAAGTGGTCGGATTGGCATGAAACCAAGGAGCTTTCACGTGATTGATGGTTGGATTGAAGGAAATCACAATCGGCTAGTGATTAGAGACAACTAGGTCTAGACTTTGGGAGAGGGAAGGGGGGCCCCAATAGTCGATGATACTTTATGCGATATAGATCCTATTGAGTTTAGATTTTTCTAGGTCAGCACCAACTTGGAGATTTGACCAACAGAAACCACCAACCTCCTTGATCTCCACTAGATCTAGGTGTAACTTGACTTGCTCCCAAAATTCCTTCTCTTTCCCATCAATCACCCATCCCTTTCTCCCCCATCTACCAAAAGGGACCTCCACCATATTGAAGTCCCCACAAAGAACCACATTGAAGAGCAAAGAATCTAATGACTGCCAAGTGGAGATTCTTTCTAAATCGATATTAGGAGCGTACAAGGGGATGATGGAAAACTACACAAGACCCCCAAAAGGAGCACCAACCCACAGATGGTTCTAGTCAGAAAGGGAATCCACAATTCTAGTGTGCAACTTATATTGATGCCAATAGCTACACCACCATTTCCCCTAGGGTGCATGGTGGAGAGCCAGACATCAGATGAGGAAATACTCCTAAGTCTCTTTTGTAGTTCCTCCCCATCGATTTTGATCTCTTGAAGGCAGATGAAGTCTTGGTTTATACTTTTATCGTGGATCCATTGACCAATCATGGTAGCTCTTGAGGGATCCGATAGCCCTCTAACATTGAGAGATACAATAATCATGATTGAAGGTTGCTATCTTTGTAGAGAGGGCCCTTGTCCCTTTTTTTCTTGCTTTTTTCTCTTTGACTTTTTTCTTCAAGGTAGAGGGATCTTGACATAAAAGTTTCCACCTAAGGGGGCTCTTCCACATTATCTTGGTCGTTTGTTTTCCTTTGTGAGAAACCTTATTTGAAGATGAGTTTGTTACCTTTTCTGGGATTGTAGAACCAATTATCAAGCTTTCAATGTCTTGGCTAACATCATTGCTAGGGTGAGACCAACCTCTTTACTAGTGGCATTTTCTCCTTGGTTTCTTTCCTTGCAATTTGAATCTTCAAGGTTTCCCCCTTTTCTACATATTATTCATGATTCATTCTTCCTAGGTAATCTAGGACATTGACCTCCTTTTCCAAGATGCAAAAAAAGTTAGTTTCTTGATCCAAGCGAACAGGGATCTTCTTAATAATACCTTTAGGGCTTCTTCTCCTCCTTCCTCTAACTTTTGTGATGCCATCAAGGCTCATTTCTAGAACCTGTATTGTCCCCTTCTCAGCATCGCGTGGGTGATCTGCTGGTACATTATGGGCCCCAACAGCCACCCTCATCCAAACAGTATTAACTTTCTCTAGATTTTTCTTACTAGATTTCTGCCCCAAGGGCCATTCTTTAATTCTATGGCCCTGCATTGCACATTGAAAGGAAGCATTCAACAACTTCTTGTCCAAAATCTCTTATTCAATGATTTTCTCTTTTCCAATGTCTATGGAGATTTTAGAGGGGGGATCTTTATTTAGATCAGCTTTGACACAAATCTATGGGTGCCATCTAGCATTGAATGAGTATTTTGCACCATTATATATGAGGCCTCCTACATAATCTCTTGAGGCTAGGGGCTGGACGATGGGTGAGATGATTTCCCTTAAGAATTCATAAAGGAAAAAGGACAAGTTTGGGAGCTTGATCCAAAGTGAATAGTGCAAGGGTTTAGATTGATTAGGAATGAAATAAAGAAACCATTTAAATAGACACAAGGTGGTCCTCCATACCTGCGAAGTGCCACTTCATAGAGCTTGGAAGGCCATATCCTCATTTTTTCAAACACCAAGAGCAAGTGAATCACCCATAAAAACTAACACTTGCTCGCATTCACATGACCTTATGAAATCATTGACGAAAGGAATCCAATGGGGGCTTACAACCAAATAGTTGTCCTATGAGACATGTTCTTTCAAGAACTTCCTGCTTCACCACAACATCATCCTTGCAAAGGGAGACGACCGAAGGCTTGACCCTAAATAGTTCTAAAGACTCGCTAGAAGCCTTGACCTCTGACGATAGACTGAAATTATTTACTAGCAACGAGGGGAAGAAACCCGCCATGAAGGAGCCCCTAAAAACCCTTAAAGCAAAAAACCACAAGAACTCACAAAACCTCCACAAGAATGACAAAAAACACAAGGCACTACCCCATATCTTGAAATTTAAACCACTTAATCAGATAATAATCCTCTGATTGACCTCTAATTGATGCCGGTATCAGATAATATTCCTCCAATTTACCTCCATTTGATGCAATATGTGTTGTTCCTTCAAGCATGAATGGAGTCTTCACCTCAGCCCTCTTTGTTGGTGGACGCCCATTCCCACTACAACCTTATCAACTCCTTTTGCTTCCAATGGGTATTCGTCAGACTCATTTGTTCTTACTCGAGTTAGCTATTAATAAATGGTCTCCATATTGGTACATTCAACATGTTTTAACTAGACCCATGGTTTAAGTTGGAACCTTATTGGATGAATGAGAATCGTGAAGCTTTGCCAATCATGTAGCTCTATCAATAGGGTATTTACCACACTCGACATTGATCAATCACGGAGGATGCCACACATGTCAATTATCTCTAGTCAATCATGATGGACGTGTTGATATATTTAGGTAGTGATGTGTGTGAACACTCTAGGACAGCTAGGTTATGTTTTTCCCTCTTTAGGGGGTTTTTTTCACCCGGATTGTATATATGCCTACTACCCTAATGGGTCACTTATCTTTGTAAATTCTAGTGGTTATACATTCAGTATCATGTGTTGTGTTCCAAGATTCTTCTTCTTCCTTGTGTTGTTCGTCTGCTTTCGTAGACCTCAACCTCCAACAATTGGTATAAGAGCTGGTCGTTGCTTCATCTAGGACATCGTCGACACCCTCCCATCACAGTCTTAGAATCACACAAAATTTGGTGAGCATACTTTGGGTGATTAGGAGATCAAAACAACTCAAGTTTGTCGTTCTGAAATCGTGATCTGAGCTCGTTTTGGCCTTTGATTTCACTATCGTAGTTCTTATGTACGCCATTTTATCTTTTTGTGCCAAAGATATATATAGGTTTTGGTTCACCAATATAAGCATCTTGAAGTCTACTACATATTTAGCAGAACTCGACAGGGCAATTATGTTCAACTTTTTGAGATACAATCAATTTTCTACATTAGGGTATTTTGGTCGATGGCCATGGCTAAAAACAATGATGTATTCCATATGTTGGTTGTTGAGGATAGGTTGGATGGTACCAATTACCCATTATGGGCTTATATGATGCATCATGTATTGGTCACAAAAGAACTATGGAATATTGTGTAGGGTGTAATGTCCTATTACACCTACAAATACACGTACTCAAGCTGATGTAGATGGCATCGAAGATGGTGATATTCTGCAGATTCCTATTGTTGTTATGGTTCTACTGCACCTACTATAGAGCAAATTTGTTGGGATGCAAACATGCTCATGCACATGCATTGATAACCTTGTTTATCAAACATGCCATTATTCCTCACATTCGCTCTTACAGAATAGCTACGGATGCTTGGGATACACTCACCACATTGTACCACTATGTTGGCATACAAGTCATACAAAGAGCATACAAGCACAACGGAGCAGTCATGCACAATTCGGCAACAAGGCCCAATCATTTTTTTCATAAACAATTCCCAACTCAAAGTGATTTTAATCACTACACAAACATTGTAAATCCTGTGTTTGGTAGAATAGACTCCATTTTGTTCAAGCCAAGGAATCCTCAAGCTTGAGGAGGGTTACAATTAACTACATACCAATTTTTGTAATTTTTAGATTCTGTTTGAGCCCTCAAATAGGCTCTAGAACCTAATTTTTAACTAGGACGGACACTAGGTCTGGAGCTAGTCAAAAAACTATAAAAAGAGCTAGAGAGCTCATTTTTGGGATGGATTGTTAGTGATTTGAGCTTATGTAAGAGACTTTTTGACTAATGCAAAGAACTCCATTGTTCCTCTCCTTGTTCTTGCCTTTGTGCACGTGTGTGTGTATGTGTGTGCATGTTTGTGTGCTTCTCACTCACTCACTTGTGCCATCACTTGCTCATAGTCTTCATACTAGTCCTCATGTCTCCACGGATTGACAATTATGAGGTGGATCTCCTCACGTTGGTACTTGCCATTATGCTAGAGTGACACCAAATTTGGTGCCATTTCTGAGGAGAGAGCTTCGAGGACAAGCGTGTGATGGTAAGACGTAGAGTTGAGACATTGGAGTCATAGGTAATACCCTTTCTTTTCCTTATTTTTCTTCATTTTTTCTTTTTTTTGCATCACCATCATCACCATCATCATCCCCACCATCTCCCACCTCCATCTCCATCTTCACAAAAATTTCAGTTTTTGGTCATATTCCACTCCCCACCTCATTTCCCTCATTTCACTTGTGAGAGAGAGTGAGAGAGAGCTTGCATTCTATTTGTTTTTGTGTGTTTTGGAGCTTTTGCTATAGGATCTAGCTGTACCACCATCTCCAACAGCTTGCACAGGTATGACAAAACTCTGCAGAGGTCTTGGGACTATGACCTCTGTCTATCGCGACAGATAGAAAAACTTAGTATTTTTTGAATGCATGCTTGGCACGATAACCTACACCATTAGGGCACTTCAAATCACTAGAAGTTTCAAAAAAATTTGTGTTTTTTCAGTCTAATGTGACACACACCGTCTATCGTGATAGACAGCATCTATCGCGATAGACACCGTCTATCGCGACAGATAGCACCCCATGATAGAGGTCGTCTATGGCGACAGACACCCGTCTATCACGACAGACAGAGCTCCATGACAAATACCGTCTATCATGACAGACACCATCTATCATGACAGACCAAACCATGATAGACGATAGACCCCATCTATCGCGACAGACAGGCCCACGACAAACGATAGACTCGGTCTATCGCGACAGACACCGTCTATCACGATAGACAGGACCCCACGATAGAGACCGTCTATCGCGACAGACACTGTCTATTGCGACAGACCAAACCATGATAGACGATAGACCCCGTCTATCACGACAGACACTATCTATCACGACAGACAGGCCCACGACAGGCGACAACCTGTGTCTATCACGATAGACACCCGTCTATCGCGATAGACACCCGTCTATCGCGATAGACAGGAACCCACGATAGAGACCGTCTATTGCGATAGACACCGTCTATCGCGACAGACAGAAAACCATGATAGAGCCCGTCTATCATGACAGACACCGTCTATCGCAACAGCCAGACCCACGCGACAGCCTGTGTCTATCGCGACAGACACCGTCTATCGCCATAGACATGCATTTTCGGCAAAAAAATAAAGGGGTAATTTTTTGGGAAATTTAGGCTAAAATTTGGGCATATTTGCATACTCAATTACTCCTACACTTACAAAGGCCTTAGAAAAATGCACTAAACTCTTGAAAGGTCCCGATTGTCTGTTTTAACCCCCTGAACCCTGAACTGTCATAACTTTTTCATATGAAATCTGTTTTTTGAGCTCTAGGGCTTGTCAGAAAGCTCGTGGTAGGTACACCAAGGGAGCTCTGAGGTTGACCCTCTGAGGGGTAGGTACACCAAGGGAGCTCTAGAGAAAATTTTTTGGCAATACAAAAGGGGGAACAAGGGTCATTAAAAGTGTCTGTGTCAAATTGTTTGTCAATTAAAGGTTAAAAGCTTGTGCTAAACTTGGAATGTTTACAGCATCATAGAGAGCTTTTGGAGGAATCAACACAAGTGCCATTGTGTGCCAGCTTGGGAAAGTGCTTCCTGGGCAGACAAGCATAGCAAGGAGGAGTGACTTGAGGTTGGAAAATCTCTCAACCCCCTCAATCCATTCTTAGCATAGGCTAAGTGCAAGTAGTTGTCCTGATTGACTAGGGATATGATAGGAATATTCAAGTTCTAAGAGCCTCTAACTTCTCAAGTCCAAAAATATGTTAAATTGCAGTCAAGGAACAACTTAAAGGAAAAGAACTTAAACTAGTGGATGAAAAATTGTGGCAAGTCGATTCTAACGAGAATAATCACTCCCGAATTGGTTTCCCAGGACAATAGGAGCATAGATTTGCTTGTGAATCGAGAGACGGATGAGGGTTTTTGGAGGTATAAGCCTGAGAAGCCTAACAAAGTGGGAGCACTTACCATCTATGAATTCAAAGATCATGATATCCCAAGCAAAGTGACCTATCTAGATGATGCTTCTAAGAGGATCTTTGTCGTCTCAGAGCATCGAAGACACGCATATACTTGGAAGGGTGAATTTGTCTTTCCCCAACATCGATCCACTATGTCTTATGGTCACCAAGGAGCCGGAACATCTCAGGCTCATGGAACTCAGAGAGAGAGGAGTAGAGATAGACCCAAGGTGAGCTTTGCTAATCCACTTGGAAGAGAAAGAAGGAGGACAGACACTGATAGGATGGACAGGGAGAGACATAGGGATCCAAGGAATCCAAGAAATATAGAAGAATTCCCTTTGCAAAGGCCTAGAGAACACACTAGAACCTTAAGACCCACACAATTGGTTAAGTCCATGAAGAATTGCTTCGATGGCACAGGAGACCCGTATGACCATGTAGTAGAGTTTAGGCAAGTTTTGAGGGCTGAACAAGTGGAAGACTTGTTCACTCAATACAATGCTTTTGGCCTAACACTCAAGAACACTGCATTGACTTGGTTTCAACCACTATAGAAGTATAGACCAACTTTTGGAAGCATTCATCACTGAGTTTTCCAAGAGTGGTATTCGGCATAACACATCCTCCCTGATATACAGCTTCAAACAAACACCTCAAGAGACAGTGAGACTCGCAGGAAGAAGGTTTAGGCAATACCTATAGAGATGCCCTGTTCCAGAGTTACCCACTCCAACCAAGCAAGTGGCCCTATTTCTAGACGGATTGTTAAGTACCAAATTGAGATCATATGTGTACTTGAAGGACCCTAGATCCATAGAAGAATGTGTATGCATGTGCATAGACATTGAGGAAAATCTAGGGGAGGAATTAGAGCTCTCAAAAATCTATAAAGATTCAGATAGTTCTACAAGCCTCGCTTCCTCACAATCCACATCAATTGAGGATCAAGCAGCAAAGGTGGCTCAGAAATTAGGTGTCTCTAGCAAGCAGATTCCAAGATTTGCCCTAGGAAAACGGTGCTACACATGTGGAGGAGACCATATGGCTAGTGTGTGCCCTATCATGGCTCAACCCCAAGTTAATCCTAACAGCCAGTATTGCACCATAGAAAGGAGATACACCAATCACACTGCACAAGATTGTCCATATACCAAACAAGCTGTTAGACAAAATTATCCTCAGTCATATCCACAACAAGAAAAATACCAAAATCAGTACCCACAACAGTAGTATGGTAGGCCCCAAAAACCCTATCAACCACCCTACAAAGGGTAACAAAGACCTCAACAAGTCTTAGTGCAACAACCCCCTCCCCTCACCAATGTGATTCCAGTAAAGTATCCAGCTGCAAAAGAAAATCCAAATAAAGCCTTAGTTCTGGTGACACCATTGCTAATTTCAGAAAGTGACCCAAGTGATCATAGTTTTGACTCTACCCATATTGATAGTCCACAGGCTTACTACATGCACTCGCTTGAGAATAATGAGTCATACTATTATGAAGAACCGAGTGAGTCTAGTTAGGAGCCAGAATATGCAAATGTCATGTATGCAAACCCCAACTCTAGACCTCAGCCTAGGCAGATAAGACATCCATTTCCTAGAGGGCCATGCTTCCTATGTCAGGGAGATCACCTCATTCATGATTGCCCTCTACCTGCACCTACACAAACCCAATCTGTGACAATTCAAGGCTTTTGTCCCGATTGTGGGAAGGAGCACTTGTTACGGGAGTGTCCCAAGAACCCCAACAATATGCCAAAAATTGCTCCTATCAATGTGATTGGGCTAGTGGTAGACTCCATGGGAAGTGTGACTTCCACAACCCCAGTGCAAGTCATCACTAGAGCTCAGGCACTTAAGCAAAACCAAGAATTAGGCCAAGAAAAGAATGTAGAGGTTAGCGAGAAGCCAGAATAAGAAGAGAACAAGAGCTTGGAGAGATAGCCGTGAACATATGAAAAGGCAATGGGCAAAGAAGATGAGCGAACTCGAGGAAAGTTTGAGAGAAACAAAAGCCAAGATAATAGACATCACATCTCAAACGCACTCTCACACATCACCCCCACTACCATCCCCATCACCTTCCTTTCCCCAACCTTCCAATCCACCACACGTAACCCACTCACCACCCCGAGTAGGATCAATCTTCATAGATCCTACTCCTGAGGACATAGATATGATGCATAGAGCATATTAGGCCAGGATCCAGGAAGGGCCAAATGTAATAGATCCTGAAAGATGTTACCCTAGAGCTGACCTAGATCTCGAACGAACCAAGTTGTGTGCCAAGATGGTGGAATTGGCTCAAGCCATGTTTGAGGCCAGTCACCTCTTCAATTGCTCTAGCACCACTAGAACACCATTGCATTCTGATGGTCTATTAGATAGATTGGAGATGATAATTGCAAAGTCTGGAAAAGGAGCCAACTCCGAGGCTAAGGAGAGGGCAAGTGATAGAATAAGCATTCCTCCCAAGGAAGCTTATGTGCCTAACTCCATTGAACTGAACACCTCTTCGTCTATGAATCGGTAGTCACCACAATTCCTACGAGAGATTCAAGAAGAGAAATGGGCTAAAGAAAGCAAAGATCCTCCTCCAATTGAACTTGTGGATGACGCGCACGATCAATTCTCACAAGACATTCCTTCCCTTTATGGAGAGCAGGAGAGTGCCCAATCTCAAGAGTGATTAGACTTCGAGTCCAATTCCTTACAGGAACTACCCCATTTCATAGGCCCATGGGAAGCAAAGTCTACTTGTATGAGAGCACCCATGGTCATGATAAGAAACGAAGACTCAATCATACCTAGGAACACAGAGGTAGTGAAGAATACTAACGTGCAGTGCAATCTCACTTTAGAAGAGCTACTCAAGGCTAAGCCTGAACTATGGAAACATGTAGCCAAGAAAGTGCCAGACATGTCAAAACCTCGTTCCCAGGTAGGATCTCATAGAACAGTGCCACAAATACCTTTGGATAAGATAGGAGACATGAGCGAAGGAGAAGAAGGAAACACATATCTCCCTATCACTCATCAGGGTTACACAACCAAGGCCATTTTGGACTCAAGTGCAAGAGTTGCAATTGCTACCACTTCCCTATGGAAGGGATGGGGCAAGCCAACACTCAGGCCAACAAGAATGAAGTTACAAATGGCTGATGGTCACATTGAGAGACCCTTAGGACTGCTAGAAGGAATAACTCTCACCACTTGTGGTGTAGAGTTTGAACATACTTTTGCTATATGTGACTTTAGCAAGAATCAAGCCTACGAGATGATTATTGGAAGACCCTTCTTGAGGCAATTGCAAGTAGTGCAGGATTGGGGAACAGATTCCTTATATTTTCAATACTTGGGTGTAACCACCAAAGTGAATCTCAAAGATTTCTCGCATAGAGACGTGCCCCCCATTCAATGGAATCCCATGCATAGAGCCACAGATGATACAAAGTCAGTGCATTCCATAGGATCAGGATCCTCATGGATGCATGAAGACACTCACTTATGGATGTGTAAAGTGGCCGAAGAGGAAGAGAAAAGGGAAAAGGCTAGAGATGTAGGTGCGAAGGAAATGCATAGACCAATACAAGATCCAGTCTATGCACCTGTAGTGTTTCTTGATGAAGAGTTTGAGCCTCATGGTTGGGCAGAAATCATAGCAACTATGGATGTAGCCATCAATGAAGAGCAGTGGACACCCCATTGTGACGAGGATGGTTATGACATTTCAGTTTTCACAATAGAGCCAATCATGTGTGATCCAATCATTGAAGAATGTGAACCTAGCACTGATGCATTCGAGGATGCAAGTGACTCTCATCTAGAGTCAATCATTATGGACCCACCCTTTGCATTCGATGAGGAATATTTTTATGAAGTAGAAGCTCACCCTCAGAGACATGAAGAAATTATGAATGAGGTGAGATTAACCACACAAATGACCACTAAGTGCGAAGGCAAGAAGAGGTAGAAGAGAGAAGTCACACTAGAGGAAGGAGAATCTTTGTTTGAGGTCCCTGAAAAGTTCAAGAAGTATGAAGTTGAAGATAGGAGAGTCATGGTAAGGATGCCTAAATGTGAAGCAGCCATAGGAGAGGCCTATGATAACAAAGAAACTACAATGAAAATCATAGTGACCATAGAAGAAGGTGAAGAATGATGTACCTACATAGGACATGACCTAAGTGAAGAGGAGGAGCATGAGTTGATAGCCTTACTACGAGAATATAGAGATGTGTTTGCGTGGAGTTACAAGGACCTGAAAGGCGTAGACCCTGACATATGCTCACATACAATCCCCATGACCTCAGCGGCCAAACCCTCTAAATAGAAGCCATACACATATAATGACAACTATGCTGCCAAGTACAAAGAAGAGATAGACCGCTTGGTTGAAGCTGGATTTATCTATGAGATGGATCACATTGAATGGATATCCCCCATTGTAGTGGTGCCCAAAAAAAATGGCAAATTACGTGTATGCATTAACTTGAAGAAGGTTAACACAGCAACCATCAGAGATAGTTATCTGCTTCCTATCACTGAGCATCTATTAGAAAGGGTAGTAGGCAAGGAAGTATACAGCTTCCTGGATGGGTTCTATGGTTACAATCAAGTAGTCATTGCACCAAAAGATCATCATAAGACAGCTTTTGCACAAAGTGGGGCATATTTGCTTTTTGAGTAATGCCATTTGGTCTAACCAATGCGCCCACGACCTTCCAGAGATTGATGTGCCATGTATTTAAAGAATTCTTGAGAAAGAATTTAGAAGTCTATGTTGATGATCTTTGTGCTCATTCCAACATTAGATAGACACATATACGTGAACTCAGGAAAATCTTTGACAAATGTAGAGAATATCAAGTCTACCGAAACCTAGAAAAGTGTGTTTTCATGGTCAAGCAAGGCAAGATTCTAGGACACATAGTGTCAAAGAACGGCATATCCACTGACGAAGAGAAAGTGAGAGCTATCGTAGAACTACCTAGGACAAAAAATGTTAAGGAAGTGCAAGCTTTCATGGGGCATTGTGGTTATTACCTACGTTTCATACACATGTATGCCATCATTGCAAAGCCTCTGTACGGACTTTTAACCAATTTTGAGTGGACGGATGACTGTGAGAAATCTTTCAATGAGCTTAAACGGCGATTGTGTTCAGCACCAATCTTGACTACACCGGATTGGAACAAGCCATTCCATGTCCATGTGGATGCATCCAATTATTCTATTGGGTGTGTACTTGCACAACCTATGGGTGAAGGTAATATGGATCTTCCAATTGCCTATGCTAGTAGACAGTTAAATGCAGCTGAACGAAATTATACCACTACTAAGAGAGAAGGGTTAGGCATGGTATATGCAGTTAAAAAGTTTAGACACTATTTGCTTGCAAATAAGTTTAAATTTTTTACTGATCATCAAGCTCTACCTTACTTGGTAAACAAGCCTTGTAATACAGAAAGATTAGTAAGATGGTTCCTCTTACTAATGGAGTATGACTTTGAGGTAGTGGTGAGGAAAGGCAAGACTCACTTGAGAGCAGATCATCTCTCAAGGCTCACATCTAGAGAGGCCCCACCGGGAGTGTCAGATGACCTTCCTGATGCTTACTTGTTTAATTTGGAAGTTGTACCATAGTGGGCCAAGACCTTAGTGCTAGTACTAACCTATGGGCCTAAACATCCAGTAGTCAACACTCAAGATAGGGAGGTAGTAAAGGCCCAAAAGTACCATATCATGGCAGGGAGTATGTACAAGTACACGGATCAAGAAATATTATCTTGTTGTGTGGAAGAGGATAAGTACGCGAAATGGTTGCAATTAGCACATGTGGGTGCATTAGAGCAACACTAATCCAGACAAAGAACTTTACAAACACTAAAGAGACTCGGAGTGCACTGGCCAACTATGGAAGCAGATGTCCATAGGATGTGCGAGGAATGCCCAATCTGCAGCACTAGACCGCCTGTGGAACATGCCACTCTTTATCAAGTGTTTTTAGTGCCAGATTGGAGAGAACCATTAGTAGCCTTCCTAAGAATGAAAAAATTCCCTCAAAAGATGACAATGGCCAGAAAAAGGCGCGTAGAACAAGAAGCTTTAGATTATACTCTCATTGGAGATAATCTATACAAATGAGGAAAAGATGGGTATCTTAGAGCGTGTGTCCACGAGAGCGAACATCTGAAGATCTTGGAGACTACTCACCAAGGTGTAGCACGAGGACACTTTGGACCAGATCGGGTGATCAAGGCAATACTATTTGCAGGTATTTGGTGGCCAACCTTTCACATGGATGCACATACCTACGTGAAGAGGTGTGATGTTTGTCAGCGAACTCAGTATCCTATATGCAAAGATGAGATGCCATTGAAACCTATGATGGGTGGACGTGCATTCTCTAAATGGGTAATAGACTTTTTTGGTCCTATTAATCCCCCAGCCAAGGGTTCACAATGTCAAGGATTACAACGAAGGAGTATCCTAGGCATCAATCTAGACAAACCATTTCTATTTGGGTTTCAAAGTGGCCAATGAAGGCTACCCCAAATGCTAGACAGATGTGGGTGCCCAAGACCTGCTTATGAGCTCAAGTAGCTTCACCTCCATTCACAAGATTGAATCAACACCCACAAGCAACCTTGGCACAAATCCCAGGGCATACACCTACACTCCCCACCACTACATCTTCGTTCACACCTAGGAATGTTGGGAAATGGGTACCCGAAAGGTCCCAAATCCAACAGAATCCAGTCCACAAACCCTTACATGTCAGCACCACTAAAAGCTATGATTCCACAATCAAAGTTTGGAGACTTAAACCCCGTATCAAACCGGCTGACCCAATTTTGTAAATCTGTCCCCTCTAATGTAGGTGCATTCTGAGTACATTGCACATCCAAAGTATGCATTTAGGATAAACACTAACCTACTAACCAATATTCACACACATCACAAACACTTCACTCACTAACCCCTAACCACTTGGAATGTCATGTTAGTATTGTGGAGGGAACACCATAACATCCTGTTTCCTATGCAATGCTAATGTGCCTCTCTTCTTCTAGCAGATAAGCATCAACAGCTACAAGTAGTCTCATGGCAGAAGCAGCAGGCTCCAGCTCACAGGCAGGAGTAAGTACCACAGGGATTAATGTGGACAGTCTATCTATTGATGTGCCACCAATTGAACGACCTGTAGAGCGGCAACACCCCGAGCAACTACCTATACCGGATCCTCCCACATGAATCATAGAGATAGTCCATGCGAATTCTCATTGGTTCAATGGCATGCTAGGGCCCTTAGGAGAGGCCAAGTATATCTGGGAGTCCAAGTGTGAGTATGACAAGTCATGGGTCCGATTCTAGTTCTTTTCCAAAGAATTCGAGACCCTCCAGAACATACAAGACCTTCAAACCATATGGCAATGTACAGGGCTATCGGAGTACTTTGAGGCACCCTTACCCAAACCAAATCTCCTATGATGTTACTATTTGGTCTCAACATTACAGGCTAATGAAGAAAAGGACAAACCAAGAACGTTCGTTCTTCCCTCTTTGTTGGGCAACAACGAGTTGAAGAGGTTCGAACTTACATTGGAACTAGTGAGCTCTGCTTTGAATATGCACGCCACACATGTACCTTCTGAGAAGGATGCTCTCATTCCCACTAACATGAAGGACCAGAAACTACTGAAGCTGAAAGACATGGAAGCACTCACACCAAACGTGTCTATCCCTCTCCGTATATGCATGCAACATTTTTCATTTCCTGGGCAGGATCCATTCACCCAGCCCACAAACGAATATGGTTCGCTCTTTACTTGGCGGAGATAGGTGCACTACCAATTAAGCATCCTGTATGGATTGTAGAGCAGTTGTATGAAGCAAATAAAAGGTCATCTAGAAAACTAGTGGTGAATGGTTGTTGTGCGATCACGCGCATTATCTACAGATGCTTAGCATATGATATACCCATTGAACGTGCTTTAACTTGGGCACAACTACAAATGTTTAAGAGACACAAAACTGCCACACATCAATCCAAGCACATGAGGGCTCGATTCCTTGTGTCCATACACATGAAGTTCTGATGACTCCGGAAGTCTCACCACGAGGGGAGGCCACTATACCTCCCTTTACCATTAGAATACCCAGGTCTGGATCTGAAGGTACATCACAAGCTGCCCCATCGGCTCCCCCTGTACCTTGCGAGTTTGAATTTTCTGCGACTGGAGACGTTGAAGGGATGAGCACCTTTGACTTCGAATCATTCTTGGAGAATACCCAACTCTCTGATGTAGAATTCTTTTCGGACACCGAAGAAGAGGGTACCTCTTCCCAAAGATGGAGCAAATCCATAGAAGGCCGCCATGTACATTGGGATGATGATCAACAGAGAACTTTATCTCAACAACTAGAACACTCTAGGGTAGAAGGGGAAGGAGAAGAGGTAGAAGCAGAAGAAACCACAGGAACCCCAGCATATACAGCAGAACTTCGAAGGCTGTATCAAATCATGGAACAAGTGCGGTCTCAACAATTGCTCACTGAACAGAGCAGTAGGGTGCTCATGGCTCACGTATTGGAAGAAGCTCGAATTGACTCTGAATACAGCCAAGGCCTTACTATTGATGGTAGAAACATATGGGGTAGTGGAAGCAGTTCGATCAGTGATCCAAAGGCCTCTTGTTCAATATGATCAACGACGATTCCAAACACAACCACGGTCTGCTAAGAGCATCCAGATTCCCATTACTACGGAGGAAGGACCTATTATTACATCCGAACCCATTGAGATAACCTCCCAAGCAGCAGTAACTTCTGGCCAAGAGCTCCCAGTCACCCATGAATCAACCAAACCACTACCACCAACCCCCCCACCATCCCCTCCTCAAATAGAAGCTGTAAATATCACCTCGACTACCCAATCCATAGAGCAAACCTTCATTTTCCGTAGTCCCACCTCTAGTTCCACTTTGTTTTCCTCCTTTGAAAACCCTCTATATAATACCACCACCATCATAACAGAGTCCTTCATAGAGCCTACCATAGGACAACCAACCCTCACACCCTCGGCCATAGGCCACCCTGACTCTAAATCCATATTCCTTGCCCGTCCACCATGCCACCCTTCATGGCCTTCCCGCCTCCGGTCTCTCACTTCCCACCCCCCATACCCCCAGTCCTTCAACCCGCCCATGACTACTTTTGTAGAATGTTTTAAGCCACCACCCAAACCCTCTCATCGAGCCCTTTCCCAACACACAATCACACTTATTTACCACAATCACACACACACCACCTACCATTCCGGTATACATGGTAGACGCTACACTCCCCTCCACCCCTGAGGGTATGGATATTTCACCACCGACGGCAACTCCACCTCCCCCCACACTCCCACCTTCTCCCATTCCCCCTCCACCAATTTCACCTGCACACACATCTCCAATAGACACAACATTCACTCTTCCCATTCCCCAATATTCTCCTCTTGCATTTTCCATTGTACAAAATACACCTACATCTATAGGTAATGCATTTGACACCATGCTCACATGTGTTTCACAATAAAGGACAGAATACAATCAACTCCAGCAACACAACGAACGACGTGAACACCTCTTGTAAAAGAGTTCATTTTTATCTCTTGTAAAGAAAAAAGAAAAAGGATGGCTTACCTCATGCATGATGTAAAAGCAAATTCATGGCTATAACTACCAAAATCACGAATTTTTGAGCTGAGGGAATATCTCCTAACTTTGGGGATCACTTTTAGGTGGAGCCATTCGAATTCGAATTCAAAACTCCCTCCAAGAATAGCTATAAAAAGAGCAAGAAGGAAGAGGCGATTAGCAAGCCTTGTACGTGACCACTTCATGTCATTTTGTAGAGATTGAAGAGCTTACTCCATAGCTCTATCATTCTACTCCCATTGTGCAAAGATTCATTGCCAATGTGGTTGTAATCATATGTGAATCTATACATTTATTATCATCTACTTCTCTGTTTTGTTCTCTGCTATACTCACTCAGAGCAGTACCTTTAGAAGGTCATATCTCAAGTTCTACTCATCCTTTTTAAGTGTTTTAACGTGCGTTGGATAGCTCTTACTTTCTACTTTTTTCATAAAAAGTTTCAAGGTCATTGAAGTTATAATTGGTGAGATATCTGCATTTTACTGCGCACTGGTCTATCTCTGTAGAGCCCCGATCGAGAATGGTGGGCATGTTCCAGAAATTGATAAATCTTGTTCTCAGTGCTCAACTCATCATTTGAAGTGTTTTAACTTTTATTGGAAAGCTTGCTAAGTTTATTTGCTAAGTTTATTTTTTCCAGTAGGTGTATGTCCAAAAATAGCAAGTTTTGGGAGCTAGTCATTTCGCAACTAGTCTGTCTTGGCTTAAACTTTTGGGATACATGTTACAAAGTACTTGGCTGATATTTTGGTGGATTTAGCAATCTCAAAGGGTCTAGTAATCAACTCTGAAGTCTCAGTTGGCTGGTGTGAAGCTGGTTGTAGCAGCACCTACTCATCTTAGGATTGCATCCACCATCTCTCTTCACATAGATGTCTCATCCTATCATCAGAACTCCAATACAGGCCTTACTATATCATTCTGGCATATTATAATGCAGAAATACAGAGAGTCACAGGAAAGATTCCTTCCTTCGCAACCCAGTTTCAACCAGAAGACCTTCCTTCCGAAGCAGAGAAAGGCAAGATCTATCAGCCAACATGGCGGTAAAAGCTTCTATAGACATATCCTGAAATGCTCAGCACATGGAACGACGCTCCTTTACATCTACTGTACAATCCATCCTACGGCCCAGTTCCACGACGTAGGTCATGGAAAGCATTCAAAATTAAAGTGCAGAACAACGCCCAATGTAAGGAATGACTAAACTATCCTTACATCACGCCACCACACGAACCACCATCAACAACGTACATGATGGCAACAATTCGACTTTGGATGCCTCGACTGAAGCCCATGCCGGATGTTGCAGCCCAAATGATGCTTAAAATTTTGGACATGATGCAAGTTGTGCTCAAAACTTTTAGAAATGCAGAGGCACCACAAGTACGTCTACTAGGATTTACCCATGGAAATTAGGATTCGGTGTATGACATGAGCACCACCCCCAGCATTCGTGTGGCTTACGCCTGGCATGCACGCATCAAATACCTCCCTGCATGCTATAAACAAACATTCGAGGACATGTTCAGATCAGGTTTCTACGAGTATCACTCGGAGGTCTTCGCACCGAAGCCTACACACCTGCTTCATCTCTTTGCATGTGAACAAGCTATGTACTCTGAGTACTACACGACATTGCAACCCGATGTCCTAGGTGCAATAAATTGGGATGCGCTGCAAGCTGATCTAGCACGAGGATTACGGATAGGAGAACACGAGCTAGCCACCAATGTTATACAATACTATATTGACCACCCTATAGAACAGAGGTCTGTCAGGGGCAACATACACTAGGAAGGGGGGAGTGTTGGCATACAATGTCATACGAAGAGCATACAGGCACAATGGAGCAGTCATGCACAATACGGCAACAAGGCCCAATTATTTTTTTCATAAACAATTCCCAACTCAAAGTGATTTTAATCACTACATAAACATTGTAAATCTCTTTTTTGGTAGAATAGACTCCATTTTGTTCAAGCCAAGGAGTCCTCGAGCTTGAGGAAGGTTAGAATTAGCTACATACCAATTTTCATAATTTTTAAATTCCGTTTGAGCCCTCAAATAAGCTCTAGAACCTATTTTTTAACTAGGCCAGACACTAGGTCTAGACAAGGCCAAAGCTAGTAAAAAAAACTATAAAAAGAGTTAGAAAGCTCATTTTTGGGGTGGATTGTAGTGATTTGAGCTTATGTAAGAGACTTTTTGACTAATGCAAAGAACTCCATTGTTCCTCTCCTTGTTCTTGCCTTGTGCGCACGTGTGTGTATGTGTGTGCATGTTTGTGTGCTTCTCACTCACTCACTTGTGCCATCACTTGCTCATAGTCTCCATACTAGTCCTCATGTCTCCACGGATTGACAATTATGAGGTGGATCTCCTCACGTTGGTACTTGCCATTGTGCTAGAGTGACAAAGAGTGAGCACATGAATGAAGGTGATTCCATTGAAAATTTTCTAACAAAGATCAAAGATTCGAAAGAACAATTGATTTCTGCTAATGAAGTATTGCCTGACAGCTCACTTGTGCGGACTGTTCTAAATGGTCTTCCCAATTCATATCAAAGGTTTGCTTCTACTCTCTATTTGATGATGAAAGGCAATCCAAATGTCTTAACATTTAAGGAGTTAGTCTCTGTTCTTTTGCAAGAAGATTAGTCTAGGTAGAACAGGTCCATTATGCTTGTTGCAGATCAAGCTTTCCTGGCTAGTGAGAGGGGGCAAAGGTAAATAGATATATTCTACTAGTAAGCAAAAATCTACTAATTCTGCACAATCAAAGAAGCATGACAAAGATGATAAGAAAACAAAAAAACAGAAATTGTTTTGCAAGTACTATAAAGCAAATGATCATGTCATAAAGAATTATCGCAAAAGAGGTAAAGAAAAAAGAGGTTGGAATGGTTGTTGTAGAGGCCTCTACACCAAAAATAGAGTCTTCTAATCTAGTGCAGAATGAAGAATGGGTGTTTACTACTATTTGCAATTTTGAACCATCTTCTCTTGCACAGTGTATATCTACAGTAGACTCAGATGTTTGGTACTTTGATAGTGGCGCAACCAAACATATTACATCGCATCGTAGTTTCTTCACTTCACTCAAGCTTTCCCCTATAGGGAATAATGTCACATGCACCAACAACTCCTCTTATCCTATCATGGGAGTTGATAAGATCATTCTGGCTACTGCTGATGGTAGTTCTTTTTACATTGTCGGATGCTTTATTTGTGCCAGGGATCAAGAAGAATCTGCTATCAATTTCAACTTTAGCCAAGATTGACTTGGTTGTGAGATTTGTTGATGACAGATGCATAGTTCATGATCTGTCAAATGGCGACGTGATTGTTGCCTCTGGCATTTTTTGTCATGGGTTTTATAATCTCATAGATTATGAAAAATTTGTGAATGATTCAACATGTGTACCAATGATTCTCACGCTATGTAAGATGCAAAGCTTTGGCATGCATTCTTTGGTCATTTGAATTTTGCTAGTTTATGACACTTGCTAAAATATGAAATGGTGTCCTCTTTACCCAAACTTGAGGCACCCGGTAAATATGTCTGTGAAGGATGTATTTTGGGAAAAATCTAGTGTTGCTCATTCCAAAGAGATGGTTCAATTCGAGCTACTCAAAAATTGCACCTTGTTCACAGTGATGTCTATGGTCCTATGCAAACACCCTCTTTTGGAAATTGTCTTTACCTCATGACTTTCATTGATGATTTTTCTAGGCATGCATGGGTATATCCATTGAAATCAAAGCCCAAAGTGTTTATGTGATTCAAAAAGTTTTTGGTTTTGGCTGAAAATCTGTCAGCATGTAAAATAGGCACCCTCCATTCTGATCAAGGGGGGGAATATATATCTTCAAATTTCAATGCATTTCTGGCTGAACATGGGATAAAACATCAGTGTATAGTGCCATATACACCTCAACAGAATGGTAGTGTTGAAAGAAAGAACAGTTCACTCATGGATATGGCGAGGTGTATGGTCAAGAGTCAGGCTTTACCACATAGTTTTTGGCTTGAGGTTTTCATGTGTGCAGCATATGTACTTAATAGGTATCCCACTAAAGCATTGCAGTCCATCACTCCATATGAGGCTTGGCATGGTTGCAAGCTATCTGTTGCTCACTTGCATGTTTTTGGTTGTCTAGCATATGCATTAGTGCCTGAGCAACAACACAAAAAATTGAATGATAATGCAGTGAAATGTATTTTTGTTGTATAGAGTTTTGAAAACAAAGGCTATCATCTATATCATCCATTGTTGAAGCTCAAAGTCAAGGACAAAGCATGGAAGCACATCAAAAGGTGGACACACGAGGAAAGGGAGCAAGTAGGGAGCTCCAAGAAGTGTATGTCAAATTTTCAGAAGAATCCCCTACAAAAATAGTGATTTTCATCACTAGAAACCATTGTAAATACCATTATCTATTTTTAGTAACTCCATTTTGTTCAAGCCGAGGAGTCCTCGAGCTTGAGGAGTATTAGAAGTACCATCCTACCAATTTTCATAATTTTTAGACTTCGTTTGAGCCCTCAAATAAGCCCTGGAACCTAATTTTTAACTAGGCCGGACACTAGGTCTGGACAGGGCCAAAACTAGTCAAAAAACTATAAAAAGAGCTAGAGAGCTCATTTTTGAGGTTAGCTTGTTAGAGAATAGAACTTTTGTAAGAGAACTCTTTTGCAATCCAAGCTTTCCATTGTTCCTCTCTTTGATCTTACTTTGTGCGCGTGTGTGTGTATGTGTGTGCATGTTTGTGTGCTTTCACTCACGCACTTGTGCCTTCACTTGCTCGTGGTCTTCATACCGGTCCTCACGTCTCCGCGGATTGACAAGTAAAGGAGGTGGTGCTTACGCTTGAGCTACACCAAATTTTGGCGCCGTTGCCGGGGAGAGTGCTTCGAGGACGAGCGTTGTGATGGTAAGATCGTAGATTTGCGACGTTGGAAGGTAAAAAAAACTATCATTTCAGTTCATTTTCTGTTTTTTCCTCTTCATCTTCATCATCATCATCATCTCCACCTTCTTCCATCTTCTTCTTCATAGAAATTTCTTGTTTTTTAGTGCATTTTCACCATTTTCATACCATTTTTCATGCCTTATTGTGTGGGAAGGAGTTAGGAGGTGCAAGGGAGAGCAAGCGCTGTGTTTTTTTCATGATTTTCTGCTCATACGGAGCTCGCCATAGCCGGCGCTCAGAAATTTGAATTTCCCACCAAAAAACGCGATTCTGTGATGAAAATCGCGATTCTGTGAAAATTCAAAATTTTTTGAAAAATCACGATTTTCAGTTTTCCCGCCTAAAAGTTGGTTGAAAAGAATCACGATTCTGTGTTTTTTTTTCAAAAAAAAAAAACACGATTCTCTGCTCAAAATCGCGATTTTCAAAAAACACGATTCTCTGCTCAAAATCGCGATTCTCACCAATCACGATTTTCAGCAAAAACACGATTTTGTGAAAAACACGACTTTCTGCTCAAAATCGCGATTCTCACAAATCACGATTTTCAGCGAAAAATACGATTTTGAGAAAAACACGATTCTCTGCTCAAAATCGCGATTCTCACCAATCACGATTTTCAACAAAAACACGATTTTGTGAAAAACACGACTTTCTGCTCAAAATCGCGATTCTCACCAATCACGATTTTCAGCAAAAACACGATTTTGTGAAAAACACGATTTTCTGCTCAAAATCGCGATTCTCACAAATCACGATTTTCAGCGAAAAATACTATTTTGTGAAAAACACGACTTTCTGCTCAAAATCGCGATTCTCACCAATCACGATTTTCAGTCAAAAACACGATTTTGTGAATCACGATTCTCTGAGTCAAAATCGCGATTCTCTAAAACACGATTTTGTGATCAAAATCGCGATTTTCAGAAACACGATTTTGTGATCAACATCGCGATTCTCTGAAACACGATTTTGTGATCAACATCGCGATTTTCAAAAACACGATTTTGTGCTCAACATCGCGATTTTCATGTGAAAAATACGATTCTGAGAAAACACGATTTTCAGTCAAAAACACGATTTTGTGAATCACGATTCTCTGAGTCAAAATCGCGATTCTCTAAAACACGATTTTGTGATCAAAATCGCGATTTTCAGAAACACGATTTTGTGATCAACATCGCGATTCTCTGAAACACGATTTTGTGATCAACATCGCGATTCTCTGAAACACGATTTTGTGATCAACATCGCGATTCTCTGAAACACGATTTTGTGATCAAAATCGCGATTTTCAGAAACACGATTTTGTGATCAAAATCGCGATTTTCAGAAACACGATTTTGTGATCAAAATCGCGATTTTCAGAAACACGATTTTGTGATCAACATCGCGATTTTTTTGACTTCACAGCATCGCGATTTTCAGAAAGTTCACAAAATCGCGATTTTCTCCAAAGGTCCTGTTTGCCTGTTTTGACCCCCAGGAGCCTGATTTGACATAACTTTCTCATCCAAAGTCCATTTTTTGAGCTCTATAGCTTGTTGGAAAGCTCGTTTCAAATCCTACACGATCTCAACTGTTTTTTTCAAGAATAATGCGTTGATTTTGAGATAGGATAATTTGAAGTTGACCCTCAGGTGGGACTAGGGAACCAAGGGGGCTCTAAAGAATTGTGAACCATACCAAAGGGAAAATTTGGACTCTTGACTAAAGCTTATGAACCTGAGATCTGGTAGACACTTAGGCAAGGATAAACAAAGCATTAGATCTTCTGAGGCTAGTGTCAACCATACATCCAAGTCTTGGGCACAACAACTAAGTGGTCATCTTTTACTCAGATCAGACACAAGTGATTCAGAAATGTCTTTTAGTATGGGAAAACCTGCAGGTGGCTCAGGGACTGCCCATCTACAAACACCGGAAGGTCCCTATAAGACACAGTTGGAATATATTCGGACCAACCAATTAGGTGCTCGCATCTATGAGGATGGTCTGAGGCGATCAGTGGTCCAACTCAAAAATCCAGATCAATCCTTTGGACTTGAACACCCGGTGGTCAAGTTCGAAGAGGGGTCATACATTGATAAGGAAGGAACCATGTATGTGGTTACCAACCAACCAGATAGGACCGATGAGTTTGGAAATATCATTCATGAGAATGAGATAGGAGACCTAGAACAAGGAAATATAGGACAAGGACCCCAGACTCCTAGAGGCAAGTCAGTTTTGACCCGAGTGATCACTCCAGACTGGATCCCTCAAGATAACAAAAGCATAGAACTATTTTTGAATAGAGAAACAGAAGAAGCCTTTTGGAGGTTCAAGCCAGATCAACCTAGCCAATTGGGCATAGTTATCATCTATGAATTCAAAGATCCTGAGATACCAGGCAAAGTTGTCTACCTGGATAACACATCAGAGAAAATTTTCTTGGTAACAGAACATGATAGACATGCATATACTTGGAAGAATGAAATGATTTTCCCCCCACCAAGATCCAATGTTTCCCATGGCCTCCAAGGGGTAGGATCATCCCAGGCTCATGAAGCCCAGAGAGAAAGAACTAGAGAGAGACCTGAGGTAAGTTTTGCACACACCGTGGGCAGGAATAGGTCAGGATTTGAAAATGAAAGACCTGAAAGGGAGAGACATCAAGCACATAGGCAACAAAGAGATGAACAGGATTTTCCTTTGCTTAGACCCCGGGAGTACCCAAGAACCCTTAGACCCATTCACGTGATCAAGGCAATGAAGAACTATTTCGATGGGACAGGGGATCCTTATGATCATGTGGCCGAGTACAAACAAGTGCTGAGAGCCGAACAAATTGAGGACTGGTTCACCCAGTACGAGGCATTTGGTTTGACCCTTAAAGGCACTGCCTTAGCTTGGTTTCAACCATTGAGTAGAAGCAGCTATCGCGATATAGGTCAACTGCTAGACGAATTCATTGTAGAATTTTCCAAGAGTGGTATCAGGCATAACACATCGTCCCTGATCCATAGTTTCAAGCAGACACCCCAAGAAACAGTGCGACTAGCAGGTAGAAGGTTCAGACAGTACCTAGAAAGATGCCCTACTCCAGAGTTACCCACACCAGCTAAACAAGTGGCTTTGTTCTTAGATGGCCTACTGAGCACAAAATTAAGATCATATGTGTACTTGAAAGAGCCTAGATCCATAGAAGAGTGCGTGCGGACGTGCATCGACATAGAAGATAACTTGGGTGAGGAGTTGGGGTTGGCCAAACTCTACAAAGATTCGGATAGTTCTACTAGTCATACTTCAAAGATCTCCACAGAAATAGAAGAGATAGCTGAGCAAGTGGCCAAGAAGCTGGGAGTCCAAAATCAACAAACACAGAGAGTCACTCCATTGAATCGGTGCTATACTTGCGGAGGTGACCACATGGCTAACGTATGCCCAATGCAAAACCAAAACATTAGAGAAAGGAATGCTCCATATTGCACTATTGAGAGAAAATACACAAACCACACGGCTCAAGATTGTCCCTACAATAGGCAGGCTGTTAGACAAAATTATCAGCAACCTTACCCACAAGGTAGGTATCAGAATCAATACCAACAGCCATATTACAGACCACAACAGCAATATCAGGTACCATATAGGCCACAACCTGTCTTGGTAAACCAACCACCAGCTCCAGCCAACGTGATTCCAGTCAAGTATGCTGTGGGAGAGGAAAATCCAAATAGAGCTTTGGTGCCACTAACCCCATTGATACCAGATAATGACTCTCATGCTCATAGTTCAGACTACTCCCATGAAGGTAGTCCACATGCTTATTACACAGAGTCACCTGAACATAGTGAGATTTACTCGTATCAATATGAGGCACCGCCTATGGAGCAAAATTGGGAGCCAGAATACTCCAATGTCATGTACACAAATCCTAACCCTAGGCCCCAGTTGAGACAAATGAGACCACAAGCCCCTAGAGGATCTTGTTTCAGATGTCATGGTGACCATTTCATTCGTGACTGTCCCCACCCACCATCTCCGAGTCAAGGACAGGCTATCACAATACAGGCTTTTTGTCCTGATTGTGGCAAAGACCATCTCCCCAGAGATTGTCCAAGAAACCCCTCTAGTGCACCCAAGATTACACCCATTAATGTGGTAGGCTTAGTGGCAGATCCAAGTTCAAGTAGTAGCAATGTGGCTCCTATACAAGCTGTCACTAGAGCACAAGCCTTAAAACAGGATAAACCAGTAGAACAATCAGAGTCGAGTGAATCGGGAGAGCCTAGTAAGAGGAAAACAAGAACATGGAAGGATACTAGAGAGAAGGCCAATCGCAAGTGGAATAAAAAGTTATCGGAACTAGAAGAAAGCTTAAAAGAAGCGAAAACAAAAATAGAAGACATTGCATCTCAAAGCCCCTCGCATGCCGAAACTCCATCCACTCCACCTCATCCCACCCCACCACCCATTGTAAATAGACCGCAACCAGGGTCTGTTCTTGCAGATCCAACCCCAGAAGGCTTGGACATGATGTTCAAGGCCTACCAGGCTCGACTTCAAGAAGGGCCTACAGCGGCAAACCTAGACAAGAGTTACCCTAGAGCAGATTTAGAGATTGAACGGATGAAAATGTGCATGAAAATGGTAGAACAAGCTCAAGCCATACTTGAGACTAGTCAAAAGTTCAATCAGACAAACTCTATCAAATCGGATTTGCATTTCCAGGGCTTACTAGAACGATTAGAGCAGTTGGTAAACAAACCACAAGTTTCTCTACCTCCACAGGCTCAACCAGTTATTGAAAGAGGAAGCTCACCACCAAGGGGAGCTTATGTTCCTAATTCCACGGATGCTGGAATACCTCCTTCTATTCAACAGTACTCTCAAGATTTCTTGCGGGAAATACAAGAGGAGAAATGGGCCAAGGAGAAGGGTAATTCCCCTCCTATTCCTGAGATTGATGATCTTCATGATCAATTTCCCCAAGACATTCCATCTATTTACGAAGATGAAGCAGAACAAGAAGACGAAAGATTAGATTTTGAATCTAATACCTTAGAATAACTGCCTCAATTTCCAGGCCCATGGGAATCTGAATCACTCCAGATTAGAGCTCCCACAATACTAGTAAGAAATGAAGACTCAGTGGTTCCAAGGAACACGGATGTCGTGAAGAACACTAAGGTTCAGTGTCATCTCACTGTAGAAGAGTTGCTCAAAGCAAAACCTGAGTTATGGAATCATGTGAAGGATCAGGTCCCAGAACTTGAGTCCAATATGCCAAAAGCAGGCTCTAAGCAAAGGGTACCAGAGATACCTCTAGACAAAATAGGGGACATGTGTGAGGGTGAAGAAGGTAATACTTATCTTCCAATCACCTACCAAGGTTACACAACCAAAGCAATCATAGATTCAGGTGCTGGTGTTGCTATTGCGACCACCTCCTTGTGGAAGCAATGGGGCAAGCCCACATTAAGACCAACTAGAATGAAGCTTCAAATGGCTGATGGTAATTTTGAAAGACCTCTAGGATTGCTAGAAGGGATCACTCTAACCACTTGTGGTGTAGAGTTTGAGCACACATTTGCTATATGTGACTTTGAGAAAAATAATGTCTTTGAGATGATCCTAGGAAGACCCTTCCTACGACAATTGCAAATAGTACAGGATTGGGGAACTAACTCCTTGTACTTACAGCACTTAGGGGTCACCACTAAGGTCAATTTGAAGGATTACACCTTCAGAGATGTACCACCCCTACAGTGGAATTCTATCCACAAAGCGAAAGAAGATTCCATTGCCCTAGTAGGAGACAACCTATACCGAAGAGGCAAAGATGGTTACTTAAGACTGTGCGTTCACGAATCAGAT
Source organism: Ceratopteris richardii (assembly GCA_020310875.1). NCBI lineage: Eukaryota > Viridiplantae > Streptophyta > Polypodiopsida > Polypodiales > Pteridaceae > Ceratopteris > Ceratopteris richardii. The sequence continues at coordinate 191,942,397 of CM035413.1, read as the reverse complement.
TATTTGAAAGTCTTAGAAACTGCACACAGCACTGTTGCAGGTGGACATTTTGGTCCTGACCGAGTGATCAAGACCATTCTATTCTCAGGACTTTGGTGGCCCACTCTTCATATGGATGCACATACCTATGTGAAGAAATGTGACACATGCCAACGTGCACAATATCCAGTTAGAAAAGACGAGATGCCTTTGAGGCCAATGATGGGAGGGCGTGCATTTTCCAAGTGGGGCATAGACTTCATAGGTCCTATTAATCCCCCTGCTAGAAACTCCCATGCAGAGTATATTATTGTAGCCACAGATTACCTTACCAAGTGGGTAGAAGTGAAAGCCACAACAAAGAATGATGCTCAAACGACGGCTAAGTTCTTATTCGAGAATGTGTTCACGAGATATGGGCTACCAATAGAGTTAGTGAGCGATAGAGGCACACACTTCTTGAATGAAGTCATTGAAAATCTTCTCCAAGAATTCTTGGTGATACATAAGAAATCTGCCCCCTATCACCCACAAGCTAACGGACAAGCCGAGAGTACCAATAAGATCCTTTGTAACGTATTGACAAAATTGGTAAATAATAAACGCTCTGATTGGGACAAACAACTTTATCATGCTGTTTGGGCTTATCGAGTTGCCTACAAAACAGTACTCAATGCCACCCCATTTCAGATGGTCTTTGGACAGAATGCGGTGCTACCACTGGATTTCTTAATCCCTGCTTTAAAAGTAGCACAAGAGCATGAGTGGAATAGACATGAATTGTCATCTAGGATCTTTGATCTAGAACGCTTAGGTGAGACAAGGCTACGAGCGGCTGCAGGCATCTACGCTGCAAAGAAAAGGCAAAAGGCCTACTTCGATGCACACATTAAGGATAAGGGACTGAAAGAGGGAGATCTAGTGTTGGTTTACACACTGAACAACATGCCCGTAAGTTGGAAAAACGAGGATATGGACCCATGATCATTAACAGAATTTCCACTAGTGGCGCGGTTCAATTGGCTAATTTAGAAGGTGATATCTTGCCAAACTATATTAGTGGTTGTAGAGTCAAGTTATATCAAGAACCTCTGACAGAGGACATGCTAATGAGACTCAACACTGCTAAGAAACGAAAAGAAGAAGAGTTAAGAGTGAGAGAAGAAGCACAGGCAGAGGCTAGAGAGCGCATAAGGCGAAATAAGTTAAGACGACTTGGCCTAGATGTCAACTCAAAAGCTCCAAAATATCACATGGATATGTGCCAAAAGTCAGGCATAGCGACTTCTCAGGTCATTGACCGAAGACCCTTTGTGACCATAGAGATAGGACAAGGGAAGGGTGCTAGGACGGTGAAAGCATTGATTGACTCAGGTGCAGCAAGTAGTGCAGTCAGACTTTCCTACTGCCAAGACTTGCAGTTGAACATCAATCCCATAGAAGCTTATCTCATAGGATTGGGAGGTGTGGAAACCCCTTGTTTGGGCGAGGTGGAACTTCCCATCTACTTTCAAGATGTTCCAATGAAAGTCAAAGTGTTAGTGTGTCAAGATGAGAACCTTACAGAACCACTTGTCTTAGGACAAGATTGGATTTATGACAATGCAGTCAACTTGAACCTGAGAAGTCAACTTCTTCAAGTTTGGGTCCAGGGACAATGCTTTACATTAGAACTAGAGAATGGCATGCTCACAAATCCAGATGTCACATCTTGTAGTTCTCCTAGGACTAATCTTAGCAAAAGAGATGTTGTATGTGTCAAAAGCTCTATGATACAGAAGGTGTCAATCATGGAAGACCAGGTTCAAAGGCGGGTGGATCTTTCTTCTTCTCCAAAGACTCGAGTAGCCACAGTAGTGAGCCCACCACACAAGCAAACACAACCGTTCACGACAACTGCTACATCAAATAGAAAGACACCATTCGATAAAAAAGCGGTTCGGGGCATGAAGCAGATCTGGGTACGCAAAGGAGAGCAACCACCAGCCTTACCCCCACAAATCCCATCCATGCACACTAACCAGGCCAGAAGACGAAGGAAGCAGCTCAGACAAGCTCCATCACAAGATATCCAACAAGTTTGGGTGCCTAAGAAGTAGCTGCCGCTCAACAAGGGCAATTACAGATGTGGGTACCTAAGAAGATCCTACACCCACAACAACCTTTGTTCTCCCACATGCAAAAGGTTTCAACAAAGAGGCCAAAAAGAGAAAAGGGTAAGAACCACGTACAAAGACCAAAGGAAGATCAAATCAGCTCTTCAACATTAGTAGGAAGACATGCAAAAAGGATATGGGTTTGGAAGCCAAAAGTGCAAGTAGCCTCCACCGAACCAAAGCATCAACCACACTGGATACCACAGTTCAGAAAGCATCCAAAGAGAAAGACGCCTGAAGTGACCTCTACAGTACCAAATGATGTTCTAAAATGGACTCCAATAAGGAGGATTACATCAGTTCGAGACTCAATGGATACCTCCACCAAGGTCGGCATCAACCTCCACAAATAACATCGAAAGCCTCGAACGAGCAACAACCATGTGCTCCTTGCACAACCCTGTCTTTTGCACCATTTAGGTCATGCATTTCCAAAGTATGCATTAATATAGGGCCACATTACACGGCCGTGCATAGACACACTTGAGAATCCCATGCACAAGAGCACAGTGACATATGTCGAACATTTCTATTGATACTAACTTTTGTGTTCTTGTTTTGTGATATCCTTTTCCTCTATTAAAAAAAAAAAAAAAAAAAAAAAAAAAGAAGTGGGAGAGAGCTTGTTCCCAGGTTTGGCTTATGAAACATGAATGAGTCATGCTTAGTTGAAGGTGGAACTGTTGATTACTAGGCATTTCTCAATTTGGATCGCAGTGTGTCTCGGCCAGCAGTGAGATCATTGCTGCCTTATCTGGTAGAGGACAAGCATTTGGCATGAACATGGCATCTACAACTATGATTTTCTCTTACCATGGTAGGAATGAAGAGCTTGAAGGTCCGCAACTTGAGTGATGCTTAACTACCTCATGTACCAGAGCATCCAAGGAGATATCTGCAAAAGGTAGTTCTGGAGGAGAAGACTCCTGCATATGGTGAGCTAAAGAGAATATGTGAAACTCAGCTTGGTGTAGTTACCCGATGTTGCTTGCCAAGGAATATAAAGCAATTCAATTCTCAGTATTTCCTGAACCAGTATGGAACAGTAGCACTGGTGAATGGTCTATGTCAATCAGCATGGTAATCTCTTAGAAACCGGCACGTGTCCAATATTCCTCTGAGTGTCAATATAGGGAAGTGAACGTGCATGAGCCCAAGCTCAGAAATGCACATTGTTAGTGACAAATGTTGCTTTGAAAAGAGGAGAGGGGATCCACCACTCAAAAGATCTCATCAGTGGACAATCAACATGGACATTCATCAACAAGGTTCCATCCCAAAGGCCGAGTGTACAACACGAAGAGGCAAACATCCATCAACCTTCGCCATGGTAAGTATCTTTACTCTGGAAACACCATAACCATGATAGTTTAGGAAACCTCTTCGTCAGCATACCCTTGAGCACTTAGCTCAAGACCCGCAATTTTTGCACCATACTTCTTCCAATGCATTTTCCAAGTAAGCATGCGTAGGGCTACATTACAAGGCCGTGCACAAGGCACATACTTTTTTCAACCCAGGCACGAACACACTTACCCATCATTCATTATGGGTTATGGGTAGTTGGCATGAATGCTCTCAACATCATCTTTAAAAGAGCTAGCAGACATCATGGGAACAACATCCATATCTCGGAAGCAAATTGAAGCCAGTAGTTGCTCCAAATCACTCTTGACAACCTCTTCTGAGCAACTTGCAGTTTTGAAAGCTCACAACGACACATTCTTGCTGGAATCCAAGGAACCAGCTCATACAACGGATGGACACCACCTCTCAAAGCACTACACAGAACAGCCCTTCCAACAAGGGTCTGTCAGGGACGACAGACTCGAGAGGGGGGGGAGTGTTGAAGCTCAAAGTCAAGGGCAAAGCATGGAAGCACATCAAAAGGTGGACACACGAGGAAAGGGAGCAAGTAGGGAGCTCCAAGAAGTGTATGTCAAATTTTCAGAAGAATCCCCTACAAAAATAGTGATTTTCATCACTAGAAACCATTGTAAATACCATTATCTATTTTTAGTAACTCCATTTTATTCAAGCCGAGGAGTCCTCGAGCTTGAGGAGTATTAGAAGTACCATCCTACCAATTTTCATAATTTTTAGACTTCGTTTGAGCCCTCAAATAAGCCCTGGAACCTAATTTTTAACTAGGCCGGACACTAGGTCTGGACAGGGCCAAAACTAGTCAAAAAACTATAAAAAGAGCTAGAGAGCTCATTTTTGAGGTTAGCTTGTTAGAGAATAGAACTTTTGTAAGAGAACTCTTTTGCAATCCAAGCTTTCCATTGTTCCTCTCTTTGATCTTACTTTGTGCGCGTGTGTGTGTATGTGTGTGCATCTTTGTGTGCTTTCACTCACGCACTTGTGCCTTCACTTGCTCGTGGTCTTCATACCGGTCCTCACGTCTCCGCGGATTGACAAGTAAAGGAGGTGGTGCTTACGCTTGAGCTACATCCATAGACTAAACTCATTCTAGTTAGTTGTGATGTTGTTTTTGTGGAAGGTGTTATTCAGCCCTTACTTTCATGTATGAAGGAGACATTTGTTAGCTCCAAAGGCTAATGAGGCACCTTCTTAGCCCTTATAGGTTTCATGTGATGATGCAAATCATTCCATTTCTGATGTAGATTTACATGATGCACTTGTTTATGAGAGAGTTGATATTGAGGAGGTATAAACTATGCCAAAATGGTTGGTGCAGACTTTGCATGACAGCAATTTAGATGCACCTCTATCATATCATACTCATTCAGGCTCTCATAGTGCTTCTTTTGCATCAGATTCCTATGCTATGGCTGCCTCTAGTCTCTGTGATGAGAATGAGCCTGTTTTGTTTGATGAAGCACAAAATTCTAAAAATTGGATGGCTGCTATGCAATCAAAATATGATGCCATCATAAAAAATTGTACTTGGCCTTTATGTGACTTGCCTCCTAGCACGAAGACCATTGGCACTAAGTGGGTATACAAGCTCAAGCGTAAGCCTGATGGAACCATTGATAGGTATAAGGCTAGGCTTCTTGCAAAGGGTTATGCACAGGAAAGAGGCATTGATTTTGATGAGACCCTTGGTCCTACATGTTGAATGACTACTGTTCCTAGCATATGTGCACTTGCATGTTATATTTGACAGATGTACATGCTTGGAGGAATGAGAAGTTCCTTGCTCAGGGGACAGCTAAGGCCAAAAGCCAGAGAGTTCATATGAGGTACCTACTCATGATGGCCAAATGAGTAAAGGGACCTTAGAGAGAACTCTAGATGGTGACTCGACAAGGGCTATAAATAGGCTGGGAGGTGAGTCCCAGGCATGTCATTCTCCACTTCTCACATTTGGCATCAGAGCTTGAGGGAGAGAGAGACCTTGCGGGGGGGAACTTGATGGAGATGGAGAATAATCTTTTGCTTGCAAGAAGGGAAGGATTTGATACTACTTTTGGAGGCATCTTCATCTTCAGCAAGAAAAAAAAATTCAAACAATCATGGATGATATTGTTGTTCTACGTGCATGGAGAAAATATCCCTCCAGAGTTGTATAGAAGGCTCGTGTCATCTTTACAGCAACAAAAGATGCATCTTTTCGAAATTCAAGCAAAGTTCTATGCACAAGTGAGCCCCATCCCATAGTTATTGAACCCTAGACCTTTGGAGTAGAGTTAAGTACTCTAACCATTAGACTAGATAGGCTTGTTGAACTTTTCATGCTCGCTCAATATGTAGAACTATTCTGTCTGTTGTGCACTGTGAACATATTGAAATTTAAAAAAAAAAAAGAGAAGGAGAAAGAGAAGAAGGAGAAAGAAAGAAAGAGAAAGAAATAAAGATAAGTAGAAAGAGATGAAGAAGGAAATCTTGAGTGAGATAAAGTGAAGATTAGAGAGGAAGTGTAAAGAGAGAAGCCAAGAGAGATAGAGAAATAAAAAGAAAGAGATGGAGAGAGAGAGAGATACAGAAAGAGATGAAAAAAAAAGAGACGTAGAGAGAAAGAGATGAAAGAATGTGAAGAAGCAAGAAAATGGATGAAGAAAGAGGAACAGAGAAGATGAAAGTGAAGATTAGAGAGAGAAGGAAATAGAAAAAGAGAGATAAGAGAGAGAGTGTAGCTCAGTGATGAGTAGCACCTCCTTTAATGTCAATCCGGGAAGACGTGAGGATGGTATGAAGACCACGAGCAAGTGGAGGCACAAGTGCGTGAGTGAGAAGCACACAAGCATGCACACACATACACACACACGCGCACACACGGCAAGACAAAGAGTGAGAAGCAATGGAGTTCTTAGATTCCTTTCAAAAAGCTCTTACAAGTTCATTTCAATTACAAGCTAACCTTAAAAATGAGCTCTCTAGCTCCTTTTATAGTTTTTGACTAGCTTTGGCCTTGCTCAGACCTAGTGTCCGGCCTAGTTAAAAATTAGGTTCCAGGGCTTATTAGAGGGCTCAAACGAGATCTAAAAAATATGAAAATTGGCAGGTAGATACTTCTAAAGCTCCTCAAGCTCAAGGACTCCTTGGCTTGCACAAAATGGAGCTACAAAAATACGAAATGATATTTACAATGGTTTTTAGTGATGAAAATCATTATTTGTGTAGGGATTTCCTCTATTGATTTGTCATACATACCTTTGAGCTCCCTACTTGCTCTCTCTTCTCGTGTGCTCAACTCCTTGATGTCTGAAAAATTTAGATGGCCTACTTGCCGGATCTTCTTTGACTGCCATGTCTGCTTGTGCTGTCCCTTCGCTCCGACTCTCTTCGTCTTGTGGCTCCTTCGGTTCCCTGACTGCTGCCAACACCCCCCCCCCACTCTCGCGTCTGTCGCCCCTGACAGACCCTTGTCTAGAGGGTTTTTGAACATAATATTGGACGACATCGGAGGCTAGGTGGTGTTCTTCTAGTCGTAAGCCGCGTGCTAGATCTGTGAGCAAATCATCCCAATTCACAGGTCCAGGAACATCTGGATGAGGCACCCTCAATTGTTCTGAGTGAATAGTTCTCTCCACAGCAAATAATTGGAGGAGATGTGATGGTCTGGGTATAAAGATTTCGGAGTGATATTCCCAGAATCCTGTGATGAACATCTCCTCAAATGTCTATTTAAAGCAGGCTGAGAGGTACTTGATTCTAGCGTGCCAAGCATATATTACTTCAATTGATGGGGTGGTACTCATATCGTACACCAGATCCTGGTTTCCTGTCACGAAGCCTGCTCCTGAGAAGTGGGGGTCCTTAATATTCCTAAACGTCCTGAAAGTGATCAGTATTAATTCAAATATTTTCATACACATCTGGGCCATCACATCGGGATTATTGCGTAGTCGAATGCTCCAGTGACGGATTGTAGAAATCATGTAGTTCACCGTGGGGGGTCCTCGTGGAGGTGCTAGATAAACGTAATTTAACCATTTTGCGCAGGCTTTGATGTCTCTGACGGCAATAGTGAATTCAGGCCAGGTGCGTCTTCGAAGAACTGGAACGTAACAAGGATTATATTTAATAAACAACGGCATATTATTCCAGGTTCGGACCATTTCAGGATATGTTTCCAAAAGCCTGATCCTCCAGGTGGGTTGATGGATGGACCCACGCTTAGCACTTTCCGGTATATCGTCTTGACCAAATTGTGTAGCAAATGTGGGAGGCTTGCCACATTGTCGTTGAATCTCGGCGTTGTAATCGGCCAAAAGTATGCAGTATGGCACATATTGGTCATTATTGGTGTCGATCCATCTATGATGAGACATGCTTCTGAAATATTCTGACTTTATGATAGTTTCTTCTAGGTTTGCTAGTGATTGGATCTGAATGGCCACCCGTTCTTCGTGGGTGTTCGCTGTCTTTTCCAGTGTCTGAAGCCACTCGGGTGCTTCCACTTCCAAGGTGTCTAGTCCCTCTGAGGTTCGTTGCCCTCCTGGCATTGGCATAGGAACGTATGGTTCCTCGTACGAATCATCTACCTCAATGGGAACCAAGTCTTCTGGCTCAGGTTCAATAACTGGAGAGGGTTGTCTTTCATACTCTAGTAACTTTTTTTGGAGCTCAACCACCTGCTCTGTCAATGCCTTCACTTCCTCTGAAGTCGAGGCCGACTCGATTACTTTGGTTGGAGCCTCCTGTTCCTTGAGCTGGCCACGCAGCTCATCACGTTCCCTTTCCAACTCATCATGAGCATCTAATAGATCTGCATAGCTTTCTAAGATGGTCTTCATTGTCTCTGAAGGTACGGCTTTAAACTGCTCTGGATCAATTTCGTGGGGAGAGCCTTCCATTGCCGCTTCCAGATTCTCTTCATTTTGTTTCTGCAGTCTCTTGTTCTCTTCAAGTGTTGTGGCCATATGTTTCCTGAGTAGCGCCAAGTTACGTCTGACTCGTAGGTTATCGGCCTGGTATACTTCGAGCAAGGCTTCTAGTTGTTTGACGCCTGATTCTTTCGATGGTTGGGGTGCCTCCAGTAGTGTTTGGTGAGCCTGCTCAAGCGTTGTATAACGTTGATTCACATCTGCATTTTCCTCTTCAAGAATTGTAAGTTGCCTTTGTAAGTTCTGGTGATTTGTTGTCAGTTGTTGATACCGGTCGTCAAGAGCTCTGTACTCATTCTGAAGCTGATATACACATTGATTTAATGCTAGAAATATACTATTTACATTAAATGATGCAGGGAGAGGTGAAGATGCAGGGGGAATGGGGGCGGGAAAGGGAGTTGTGAATGATGTGGATGCAAGTGGAGATGTGGGTGGAGGGGGTATGGGAGACGGAGGTTGCATGGGGGGAGGGAGCGGTGCAGTGGCAGGAGATGTTTCCATAGTGTCAAATGTTTGAGTGACCGTGTAAATGGGGATCGTGGGTGGGGTGGAAGTGACATTAGTGAAGAGAGTGGTGAAAGTGGGCATGGTGACTCCCCCGAATTGGATTCCCGGAGAGAGTGGAATTCCCATGACGATTGTGGTGGTAGTGGACGTGGTGGTGATAGTGTCATGTGGTGGAGCGAGTTGTATAGTGAGAGGTGGGGAGGGTGGTGACAGTGGTGCTTCCTGATGTTCGTCTGCTTGCGTTGTATCTCCTGGTGCTGATACGTTGATATGAATTTGTTTCCCGGACCTCATGGGACGGGCGGGAACTCTTTTCTCAAATCGGTGAATGTAGGCCATTGCCTCATGAATGGCCTTATCCAATCCTACTGCATCGGTGTGTAGGTTTATGGACTCGATGAACATATCATCCACGCCTTCCTCCGCCAGCAATTGGTTCATGAGTTTCTTGCCTGCTTCAAGTGACATTTTATGCTATTCTTGAACTAGCTGCATGGTTCGATATAGTCTTTTTATTTGTGCCGAATACGCGGGGGCACTTGCTAACTCTGAAAGTTCATCATACTCTTGTTCTTCGTAGGCTTCTTCCTCTTGTTCGGTCTCTTGTTCATCGACGTCGACTTCTACAACTTGCGGTTGGGTGGGGGCTGACGTTGTTGTATGGGTTTGTGGTTCCTGAGCTCGCTCTGTTTCCGTTTCGAGATTAGAGTCGTAGATTAGCCTAGCCACTTCTTCATCAGTGAGATCATTGAGAGTAAAGCCCTGTGGAAATTCCAAGTCCGATGGGACGGGTGGAAACACCAGATTGGGTCCCTCTGTACTTGGTCTTAGTAACCGAATGGTAAATGGTCTAATGCGTCGTGTTTGGGGAGGGGTAATTTCTTGTGTAGTGGTGGCTCCCCTTGGTTGAGCGCAGGGTAATTGGACTCCCCCTCTCATCTTCTTTGATGGGGGACTGTTGGCATACAAAGCAACAAAGGAGTCATGCACAATACGGCAACAAGGCCAAATCATTTTTTCCCATGGATTATTTACAACTCAAGTGATTTTAATCACTACACAAACATTGTAAATCCCGTTTTTGGTAGAATAGACTCCATTTTGTGCAAGCCGAGGAGTCCTCGAGCTTGAGGAGTATTAGAAGTACCATCGTACCAATTTTCATAATTTTTAGACTTCGTTTGAGCCCTCAAATAAGCCCTGGAACCTAATTTTTAACTAGGCCGGACACTAGGTCTGGACAGGGCCAAAACTAGTCAAAAAACTATAAAAAGAGCTAGAGAGCTCATTTTTGGGGGTAGATTGTTTGTGAATTGAGCTGATGTAAGAGACCTTTTGATTAATGCAAAGAACTCCATTGTTCCTCTCCTTGTTCTTGCCTTGTGTGCGCGTGTGTGTGTATGTGTGTGCATGCTTGTGTGCTTCTCACTCACGCACTTGTGCCTTCACTTGCTCTTAGTCTTCATACTAGTCCTCACGTCTCCATGGATTGACAATTATGAGGTGAATCTTCTCACGTTGGTACTCACCATTGTGCTAGAGCAACACCAAATTTGGCGCCGTTGCCGGGGAGAGAGCTTCGAGGACGAGCGTGTGATGGTAAGACGTCGAGTTGAGACATTGGAGTTATAGGTAATATCCTTCTTTCTCTTAATTTTTCTTCATTTTTTCCTTACTTTCGCATCACCATCATCACCATCATCATCTCCACCATCTCCCACCTCCATCTCCATCTCCACAAAAAATTTCTGTTTTTTGGTCATATTACACCCCCCACCTCATTTCCCTCATTTCATTGTGAGAGAGAGCGAGAGAGAGCTTGCATGCTATCTGTTTTTGGTGTGTTTTTGAGCTTTTGTTGCAGGAACTTGCTGTACCACCTCCTCCAGCAGTGTGCGCAGGTACGACAGACTCTGCACAGGTCCCGGGACGACGATCTCTGTCTGTCGCGACAAACAGAAAAACTTAAAATTTTGTGAATGCATGTTTGGCACGGTAACCTACACCATTAGGGCACTCTAAATCACTAGAAGTTTCTCAAAAATTTGCGTTTTTTCAGTCTATCGCGATAGACACTGTCTATCGCGACAGACACCATCTATCGCGACAGACAGAGACCCACGATAGACCCCGTCTATCGCGACAGACCAAAAATCGACGACAGACAGCGTCTATCGCGACAGACACCGTCTATCGCGACAGACCAAAAATCGACGACAGACAGCGTCTATCGCGACAGACACCGTCTATCGCGACAGACCAAATCACGACAGACGACAGACAGCGTCTATCGCGACAGACACCGTCTATCGCGACAGACCAGTCTATCGCGACAGACACCGTCTATCGCGACAGACCAAAAATCGACGACAGACAGCGTTTATCGCGACGGACACCGTCTATCGTGACAGACCAAAAATCGACGACAGACAGCGTTTATCGCGACGGACACCGTCTATCGCGACAGACCAGTCTATCGCGACAGACACCGTCTATCGTGACAGACCAGTCTATCGCGACAGACACCGTCTATCGCGACAGACCAAAAATCGACGACAGACAGCGTCTATCGCGACAGACAGCGTCTATCGCGACAGACAGCGTCTATCGCGACAGACACCGTCTATCGCGACAGACCAAATCACGACAGACGACAGACAGCGTCTATCGCGACAGACACCGTCTATCGCGACAGACCAGAAATCGACGACAGACAGCGTCTATCGCAACAGACACCGTCTATCGCGACAGACCAGTCTATCGCGACAGACACCGTCTATCGAGACAGACCAAAATTCCACGATAGACACCGTCTATCGCGACAGACACCGTCTATCGCGACAGACAGCCCCCACGATAGTTTGTGTCTATCGCGACAGACAGACATTTTCGGAAAAAATTAAGGGGTAAATTTTTTGGAAATTTAGGCTAAACTTTGGGCATAGTTGCACTCTCAAATACTCATACACTTGCAAAGGCCTTAGAAAAATGCATTAAAACCCTGAAAGGTTTTGTTTGTCTAAGTTAACCCCCTAAACCCTGAACGGTCATAACTTTTTCATACGAAATGCATTTTTTGAGCTCTAGGGCTTGTCGGAAAGCTCGTGGCATATACTACACGCCCTCAACTGTTTTTTATAAGAATAACACGTTGATTTTCAGATAGGATATTTGGAAGTTGACACACAGAGGGGTAGAAACACCAAGGGAGCTCTAGAGGAAATTTCTAGCAATACAAAAGGGGGAACAAGGGTCATTAAAAAAGTGTCTGAAACAAATTGTCTGTTAATTGAAAGGTCAACTTGGAGCTAATCTTGGGATTGATGCAGGTCTATTGAGAAGCAATTGAGAGCGTCCAAGCAAGGGTTTTGCGCAAGCTTGAGAATCAACTTCTCGAGCACTAAAGAGCAAGGTTCAGCAAGAAAGGTCGGAATACTCTCATCTCCTCTTCGTCAATTCCTAGCTTAGGCTAAGAATGATCAGAAGTAGGAGTAAGTTACGGCGACGATAGGCAACTATCAAGTTGAAGCATACCTAAACTTTCAAGCTCAAGCTAAGGGCATAATCCTTGTACTGTCGAGAATTTTAAAGGGAAAGAACTTAACGTGGAACGATCAACTGTAAGTGTGAAACAACATTCAAATATTCCTGACGACGTGATATCAGACAAGACCTTAAACACGATAAAATAACTAAAAAGAACCAAGCGACTAATATAAAGTAACCAGCAACGAGGTTGTACTCTGGGCAAAGAACTGTGCTACTTAGATAGGCATATGAACCTTAGATCAGGACGACATCTAGTAAGGGAGAGACAAAGCCTCAGATCTTCAGAGGCCAGTGTTAACCACACTGCTAGGTCTTGGGCCCAGCAGTTGAGCCACCACTCGTACTACCCTAGCTCTGAGACCAGTGAGTCAGAGATGTCTCAAGGCATGGACAGACCTACAGGAAGTTCAAGAGTGCCTTACTTGCACAGGGTAGAAGGCCCTTACAAAACACAGTTGGAATACCTTAGGACCAACCGATTAGGTGCTAGCATTTATGAGGACGGCCTAGGAAGATCCGTGGTCCAGATTAAAAACCCTGACCAGTCCATAGGACTAGAGCACCCAGCTGTCAAGTTTGAAAACGGTGCATACCTGGACAAAGAAGGAACCATATACGTAGTCACCAGTTACCCAGATCGGACAGATGAATTTGGAAATGTAATCTCAGAAGCGGACTTAGGTGACTTGGAACAAGGAAACATGGGAGTAGAACCTAGAACACCCCGAGGCAAATCTGTTCTCACTAGGATTATCACACCTGAGTGGGTTCCCCAAGACAACAAGAGCATAGAGTTGCTCCTCAATCGAGAAACTGACGAAGCCTTCTGGAGGTATAAATCTAATCAGCCAACTGATATAGGAACTATCATGATCTATGAGTTTAAGGACTCGGATAGCCCAGGTAGAGTGACCTACTTAGATCACACTTCGGAAAGGATCTTTGTGGTGATAGAAAATGATAGGCATGCTTACACTTGGAAGGGTGAATTCATTTTCCCCCAACCAAGATCGAATGTATCCTATGGTCACCCTGGAGCTGGAACATCCCAAGCTCATGGAACTCAAAGAGACAGAAGTAGAGATAGACCAGAAGTAAGCTTTACCAACCCAGTGGGCAGAGAAAGAACGAGGACGGAGACGAATAGAGTAGAACCTAAGATACTTAGAGCTCATAGGAACCAAAGAAACGTGGATGGATTCCCTCTGCCGAGACCTAGAGAGCACGCAAGAACTCTGAGACCGACTCAGCTAGTTAAGTCCATGAAGAATTACTTCGATGGCACATGAGATCCCTATGATCATGTGGCGGAGTTCAAGCAAGTCTTGAGAGCTTAACAAGTGGAGGATCTATTCACGCAGTACAATGCCTTCGGTCTAACCCTTAGGAACACAACACTTACATGGTTTCAACCATTGGATGAGCGCCAGTTCAGGAGCATAGACCAACTCCTAGAGGCATTTATTATTGAATTCTCCAAGAGTGGCATAAGACACAATACCTCCTCACTGATTTACAGCTTCAAGCAAACCCCTCAAGAGACCGTGAGACTTGCAGGAAGAAGATTTAAGCAATACCTTGAAAGATGTCCTGTTTCGGAGCTACCCACATCTGCCAAACAAGTAGCCTTATTCCTTGATGGATTACTGAGTACGAAATTGAGATCCTATGTGTATCTGAAAGACCCTAGGACTATAGAAGAGTGTGTACGCATGTGCATTGACATTGAAGATAACCTAGGGGAAGAACTAGAGCTTTCCAAAATCTACAAAGATTCAGATAGTGTTTCTAGTCACTCTTCCACGCAATCCACATCAATTGAGGAACTCGCAGAGAAAGTAGCTCAGAAATTAGGGGTAACTAGTAAACAAATCCCAAGGTTTGCCCCTGTGAAAAGGTGCTACACTTGTGGTGGTGACCACATGGCGAATGTCTGCCCCATTATGGCTCAGCCCCAAGTAAATCCTAGTAGCCAGTACTGCACTATAGAACGGAGATACACCAATCACACCGCACAAGATTGCCCATACAACAAGCAGGCAGTTAGGCAACCCCACCCTCAGCCATACCCTCAGCAGGGAAGATACCAGAACCCGTACCCTCCACAACCATATGGCAGGCCACAACAAAATTTCCAACCACAATATCAAAACCAACAAAGGCCTCAGCCTGTGCTAGCACAACAACCCCCAGCCCCAGCTAATGTGATTCCGGTAAAGTATACTGCTGCAGAAGAGAACCTGAATAGAGCTATAGTCCGTGTAACATCCTTGCTTTCTGAAAGTGACCCGAGTGACCATAGCTTTGATTCTACACATGTTGATAGCCCCCAGGCCTACAACATGCAGTCTCTTGAGCATGGTGAGTCCTATTATAGCGAAGAGACAAACGAACCTAGTTGGGAGTCAGATTACACGAACGTCATGTATGCAAACCCCAACCCTAGGCCTCAACCTAGGCAAGTAAGACCTCCATTCCCAAGAGGACCGTGCTACAGATGCCAAGGAGATCACCTCATTCGTGATTGCCCCTTACCTCCACTTACACAAAACCAGTCAGTGACGATCCAAGGCTTCTGCCAAGATTGTGGAAAAGAGCATCTCTTACGAGATTGCCCAAAGAACCCCAATAATATGCCAAAAATCACGCCTATCAATGTTATTGAGTTAGTGGTAGATTCCAGCGGAAGTGTTACTTCCACTGCACCCGTACAGGTAGTCACGAGAGCTCAAGCAGTGCAGCAAAACCAAGGGGTAGGCAAGGAAAAGAGCCCAGACGCTAGCGATACTGAGAGCCAAAATAAAAAGAGAACAAGAGCTTGGAGAGATAGCCGCGAACGCATGAAAAGGCAATGCGCAAAGAAGATGAGTGAACTTGAGGAAAGTCTACGAGAAACCAAGGCTAAAATCATAGAGATCACATCTCAACCGCACTCTCACACATTCCCACCGCTACCATCCCCATCACCCTCCATCCCTCCACCCTCTAAGACACCCCACGTAACCCACCCACCACCCCAAACAGGATCAGTATTAGCTGATCCCACTCCTGAAGACATAGACATGATGCTTAAAGCATATCAGGTCAGAATCCAAGAAGGGCCAAACGTCACGGATCATGACAAGTGCTATCCCAGAGCTGACCTAGAGATAGAAAGAACCAAGCTGTGCGTGAAAATGGTCGCATTGGCTCAGACTATGTTTGAAGCCAGTCGCCTTTTCAATTACTCGGGCTCAGCCAAGACGCAATTACACTTGGATGGATTCCTAGAGAAGTTAGAGGGAATAATTGCAAGATCTGCCAAGGAAGAAAAAAATCAAGAAAAAGATAAAGCAAGCAAAAACATGAACCATCCCCCATCGGAAGTTTATGTGGCCAATTCCACTAAACCAGACAACCCCCCCTCCCTAGGAAGAATAGAGAATCTAATTGCACAATCAGAAAAGGAACCTGTCCCTCAAAGAAAGGAAGGGGCAAGAGAACGGATAAGCCAGCCTCTTCAAGAAGCCCATGTGCCTCCTCAAGAAGCTTATCTTTCCCCCCAAAAGGCACATGAGCCTCCCTCGAAAGCTTGCGTACCTCCACAGGTTGCCTACATTCCTTCTCAGGGAGCGTATGAGCCTGTTCGGAAAAGTAATAGAATAAGTAACCCTCCCCAAGAAGCTTGTGCTCCAGCCATCTATGAGAACGAGGAGAGAGCCAACGATAGAATAAGCCCTCCTTCCCAGGTTGCTTATGCGCCTAATTCTACGGAGCCAGACACTTCTTCTTCTATGAATCGGTTTGCACCAGACTTCCTACGAGAGATTCAAGAAGACAAATGGGATAACGAAAGTGAAGTCGCCCTCCCTTTGAACTTGTGGATGATGCACACGACCAATTCCCACAAGACATCCCATCTATTTACGGGGAACATGAGAGTACTCAATCTCACGAGAGATTGGACTTTGAATCTAATTCCATACAAGAGTTACCCCACTTCACAGGACCATGGGAAGCAAAGTCCACCTGTATGAGAGCACCTACAGTCATGGTAAGAAACGAAGATTCAGTCATACCTAGGAACACAGAGGTAGTGAAGAACACTAACGTGCAGTGCAATCTCAAGTTAGAAGAGCTACTCAGGGTTAGACCTGAATTATGGAAACATGTAGCCAAACAAGTACCAGAGATAGCAAAACCTCGTTCCCAGGTAGGATCCCATAGGACAGTGCCAGAAATTCCCTTGGATAAGATAGGAGATATGTGTGAAGGTGAAGAAGGGAACACCTATCTTCCCATCACCTACCAGGAGTACACCACCAAGGCAATTCTGGACTCAGGTGCAGGAGTTGCAATTGCCACTACTTCCCTATGGAAGCGTTGGGGCAAGCCGGCACTCAGGCCAACGAGAATGAAATTGCAGATGGCCGATGGTCACATAGAGAGACCCCTAGGATTGCTAGAAGGAATAACTCTCACCACTTGTGGTGTCGAGTTTGAGCATACATTTGCCATATGTGACTTCAGCAAAAATCATGCCTATGAGATGATTTTGGGAAGACCATTTATGCGACAGTTGCAAGTGGTACAGGATTGGGGAACCAACTCCTTGTATTTGCAACACTTGGGTGTTACGACCAAAGTCAATCTCAAGGATTATTCTCATAGAGATGTCCCTCCTATCCAATGGAATCCCATCCATAGAGCCAAAGATGATACAGAATCGGTGCATTCCATAGGGTCTGGATCCTCATGGATGCATGAAGACACTCACTTATGGATGTGCAAGGTAGCAGTAGAAGAAGAGAAGAGAGAGAAAGCCAGAGAGGTAGGTGCGAAAGCAACCCATAGATCAATCCAAGACCCAGCCTATGCACCTGTAGTTTTTCCAGACGAAGAATTTGAACCTCACGGTTGGGCAGAAATTTTAGCAACAATGGACGTAGCCATCAATGAAGAACAATGGACACCTCACTGTGATGAGGACGGCTATGACATTTCAGTCTTCTCCATAGAGCCAATCATGGGAGAGGTAGTTCTAGAAGAATGCGAACCTAGCCCTGATGCATTTGAGGATGCAAGTGACTCCGATCTAGAGTCAATCATTATGGACCCACCATTTGCATCAGATGAAGAATACTTCCATGAAGTAGAATTTCAACCCCAGAGGCATGGAGAGGTTACAAATGATGTAAGATTAGCAACACATGTGAAACCAAAGGAAGAAGGAAAGAAACGAAAGAAGAGAGAAGCCTCACCAGAAGAGGAAGAATCTTTGTTTGAGGTCCCAGAAAATTTTAAGAAGTATGAGATAGATGACAGGAGAGTCATGATAAGAATGCCTAAACGAGAGGCACAATCAGGAGAGGCCTATGATAACAAAGAAACCACCAAGAAAATAGTTGTGGCCCTAGAAGAAGGAGAGGAGAGATGCACGTACATAGGCCATGACCTAACAGAGGAAGAAGAGCATGCGTTGATAGCCTTGCTAAGAGAATACAGAGATGTATTCGCTTGGAGTTACAAGGATTTGAAAGGTGTTGACCCCGATATATGCTCACACACTATCCCCATGACCTCAGATGCTAAACCCTCTAAGCAAAAGCCCTATACTTATAACGATAATTATGCTGCTAAGATCAAAGAAGAGATAGATAGATTGGTTGAAGCTGGATTTATCTATGAAATTGAGCACACTGAATGGGTATCCCCCATGTGCAAGCTGCGTGTGTGCATTAACTTGAAAAAGGTTAATGCAGCCACAATTCGAGATAACTATCCGCTTCCCATCACAGAACATCTCTTAGAAAGAGTGGCAGGCAAGGAAGTGTACAGCTTCCTTGATGGATTTTCGGTCTACAATCAAGTAGCCATAGCTCCAGAGGATCAGCATAAGACAGCCTTTGCCATAGAATGGGGCATTTTTGCTTTTAGAGTAATGCCATTTGGGCTTACCAATGCACCAGCTACCTTCCAGAGGCTGATGTGCCATGTATTTAAGGAGTTCTTGAGGAAGAATTTGGAGGTCTATGTTGATGATCTTTGTGCTCATTCCAATATTAGACAAACCCATATTCCTGAACTCAGACAAATCTTTGACAAATGTAGAGAATATCAAGTCTGCCTGAACCCAGAAAAATGTGTTTTCATGGTCAGGCAAGGCAAGATTCTAGGACACATAGTGTCAAAGAATGGCATATCTACGGACGAAGAGAAAGTGAGAGCTATAGCAGAGCTACCTAGGCCAAAGAATGTCAAGGAAGTACAAGCTTTCATGGGGCATTGTGGTTATTACCGACGATTTATACACATGTATGCTGTCATTGCAAAGCCCATGTACGGGCTTCTGACTAACTTTGAGTGGACGGATGAATATGAGAATTCCTTCCAGGAGCTTAAACGAAGATTATGTTCAGCACCAATCTTGACCACATAGATTGGAATAAGCCATTCCATGTTCACGTGGATGCATCCAATTATGCTATTGGATGTGTACTTGCACAACCTACTGGTGAAGGTAATATGGATCTTCCAATTGCCTATGCCAGTAGACAGTTGAATGCGGCTGAACGAAATTACACCACTACGGAGAGAGAAGGTTTAGGCATGGTATATGCAGTTAAGAAATTTAGACACTATTTGCTTGCAAATAAGTTTAAATTTTTTACGGATCATCAAGCATTGCTATACCTCGTAAACAAGCCTTGCAATACAGTAAGATTAGTGAGATGGTTTCTCTTGCTAATGGAATATGATTTTGAGGTTGTGGTAAGGAAAGGGAGGACTCACTTGAGAGCAGATCACCTCTCTAGGCTCACATCGGGAGAAGCCCCACAAGGAGTGTCAGATGACCTTCCTGATGCTTACTTGTTTAATTTGGAAGTTGTACCGCAGTGGGCTAAGCCATTGGTACCAGTATTGACATACGGGCCTAACCATCCAATGGTAAACACACGGAATAGAGAGGTCGTAAAAGCCCAAAAGTACCACATCATGGCAGGAAGCATGTACAAGCACACAGATCAAGGGATCTTGGCTTGTTGCGTAGAAGAGGATGAGTACGCTAAATGGTTGCAATTAGCACATGTAGGTGCGTTAGAGCAACACCATACAAAGCAACGAACTTTACAGACTCTAAAGAGATTCGGAGTGCATTGGCCAACTATGGAAGCGGATGTCCAAAAGTTGTGCAAGGAATGCCCAATCTGTTGCACTAAACCACCAGTGGAACACGCCACTCTGTATCAAGTATGCATTGTGCCAGATTGGAGTGAACCACTAGTATCCTTCCTAAGGACGAAAGCATTCCCTCCAGACATGACTCTGGCTAGGAAAAGGAGTTTAGAACAAGAAGCCCTGGATTACTCACTTATTGGTGATAATCTATACAAGCGTGGTAAAGATGGTTACCTGAGGCTATGTGTCCATGAAAGTGAATATCTTAAGATCTTAGAAACTGCTCACCAAGGTGTAGCAGGAGGACACTTTGGACCGGATCGGGTGATCAAGGCAATACTATTTGCGGGTTTCTGGTGGCCTACCCTTCACATGGATGCACATACCTATGTGAAACGGTGTGATGTCTGCCAGAGGACTCAGTATCCTATACGCAAAGATGAGATGCCACTGAAACCTATGATGGGTGGACGTGCATTCTCTAAGTGGGGAATAGACTTCGTAGGTCCTATTAATCCCCCAGCTAAAGGTTCTCATGCGGAATACATCATTGTTGCAACAGATTATCTCACCAAGTGGGTGGAGGTAAAGGCTACGACAAAGAACGATGCTCAAACAACTGCCAAATTCTTGTTTGAGAATGTATTCACAAGATACGGGCTACCTATAGAGCTTGTAAGTGACAGAGGCACTCATTTCTTAAATGAAGTGATTGAAAATCTACTCCAAGAATTCTTGGTAATACACAAGAAGTCTGCCCCCTATCACCCTCAAGCTAATGGACAAGCTGAGAGCACTAATAAGATCTTATGCAATGTACTGACGAAATTAGTGAACACTAAACGCTCTGATTGGGACAAACAGCTACACCATGCTGTTTGGGCATACCGAGTTGCCTACAAAACGGTACTCCAAGCCACCCCCTTTCAGATGGTATTCGGCCAAAACGCTGTGCTACCCTTGGATTTCCTGATTCCTACGTTGAAAGTAGCACAAGAGCACGAATGGACAGGTCATGAGCTCTCCTCTAGGATCTTTGACCTTGAACGATTAGGGGAAACAAGACTAAGAGCCGCTGCAGGAATATATGCAGCCAAGAAGAGACAGAAGGCATATTTCGATGCCCATGTGAAGGATAAGGGCTTGAAAGCAGGAGATCTAGTTTTAGTCTATACACTGAAACAACACGCAAGGAAGCTAGAAAAGAGAGGCTACGGACCTATGATCATCAATAGGATCTCCACGAGTGGAGCAGTACAATTAGCCACGTTAGAGGGTGATGTTCTCCCAAACTATATTAGCGGTTGCAGAGTCAAGCTGTATCAGGAACCCCTTACGGAGGAAATGCTCAGCCGACTCAACACTGCTAAGAAACGCAAAGAGGAAGAAAAACGAATTCGAGAAGAAGCTCAAGCAGAAGCTTTAGAACGCATCAGAAGGATGAAGTTACGAAGGCAAGGCCGAAATCAGACTAGAACAGATGACTATGCAGATCAAGGATATCCTATGGCCATGTGTGAAGTCGTAGGAACAAGCTCGCATAGGATAATTGATCGACGTCCTTTCATAACCCTAGATATAGGACAAGGAAAGAGTGCAAGGACTGTAAGAGCCTTGATTGACTCAGGTGCAGCCACTAGTGCTGTTAAATTGTCTTACTGTCAAGAGTTGCAGTTAACTGTCAATCCTGTGGAAGCGTATCTCATAGGATTGGGAGGCGTGGAAACCCCTTGCATGGGCGAGGTGGAACTTCCCCTCTACATTCATGATGAGGCAATGACAGTTAAAGTACTAGTGTGTCAAGATGATGATCTCACTGAACCTCTTGTCCTGGGTCAAGACTGGATTTATGACCAAGCAGTCAACTTAAACCTAAGAAGTGGACTTCTTCAGGTATGGGTCAATCATAATCGAATTACAGTAGAATTAGATAATGGAGCACTCAAGGAATTAGGAACGGCACAGACTCCTGGTCCCTCCAGGGGTGCACATAAAGTTGACCATGCTGTTCTTGTCCAAAACTATGTGTTGCAGAGGAATGATATTCTCAAAATAGGAGTCAGGGATGCAACGGAACTCCCTTCTTTTCCAAAGGCCAGAAGGAGGCAGCAACCAAAAGTGGATCAAAGGCAGAAGAAGCAGAATACTACCTATGCCGGAAATCAAAAGTACCTGCACAGCAAAATATCTCAGCAAGTAAACCAAGTGTGGGTGCGGAAAGGCGAACACCCGGCTGCACTCAAGCCAACCATACGGACAAAGCCTCTTATTAGTAACCGACAACATGTCACTAATAAGAAGTTTTTCGGAAATTCTTCTGCTAACGTGAAATCTATTTGGGTGCCCAAGAAGTCGATGAAGGCTAGCCCACAATCAAGACAAATTTGGGTGCCTAAGGCTTGCTTGCGGGCACAAATAGCTACGCCGAAGCCACAACCTATACAGCGTAAACCATTCACTCGCACAACCGGCATCCACTCGTTTTCAACACTCACGAACACACCAAGGCCCATGAGCACGAACAAAATCATTTGTAAATGGGTCCCTAAAAGGCCTCATGTTCAAGCTGATACACCTATAATGTTCTCTAGCGTCTCTACGAAACCAAGAGAAAAACCCATCCACTGCATTTGGCAGCTTAAGACCTGTAATAAACCCCCCGACCCCAATTTGTAAATTCACCCCCACTTACTAACTGCATTAGTCTCCTAGGAATACCCAAGCATTAACTACACACACTGTCTTCGTGCACTTACTAACCACTAACTCACCATCTACCTCATGTTAATGTTGTAACGGGGACAACAACGGATTTATTCTGTCCATTACGATGTTAACACATGACTCTATATTCTCACAGAATCAGAAGGCAAGAAGTAAAATGGCAGAAGCGACAGGTTCGGGCTCACAAGTAGGGATACTTACTGCAGGAATTGATGTGGATAGTCTACCTGTGGATGTGCCACCAACTGAACGACCAGTGGAGCTGCAGCACCTTCAGCAAATCCCGGTGCCGGATCCACCTACAGGGATCACAGAAAGAGTCCATGCCAATTCTCATTGGTTCAATGGCATGCCAGGTCCATTAGGAGAGGCCAAGTATATATGGGAGTCTAAGTGCGAGTATGACAGATCATGGGTTCGATTCCAATTTTTCTCCAAGGAGTTCGAGACTTTACAGAACACCGAGGATCTCCATACCATATGGCAACGAGCAGGGCTGGCAGAATACTTTGAAGCCCCACTACCTAAACCAGATCTCCTCCGATGTTACTATTTGGTCTCCACATTACAAGCTAATGAAGAAAAGGACAAACCCGGATCATTTGTTCTTCCCTCCTTGCTGGGCAACAACGAGTTGAAGAGGTTTGAACTTACTGTGGAGTTGGTAAGCGACGCTTTGAATATGCACGGCACGCATGTACCCTCTGAAAAGGATGCTCTTGTTCCCACTAACATGAAGGATAGGAAACTATTGAAGCTTAAAGACATGGCAGCACTCACACCAAACGTGTCCATCCCTCTCCGCATGTGCATGCAACATTTCGCCTTTCTCGGCCAAGACCGCTTCACACAACCACACAAGAGAATCTGGTTCGCTCTCTACTTAGCGGAAGCAGGTGCGTTACCCATTAAGCTACCGGTATGGATTATAGATCAATTGTATGAAGCAAACAAACGGTCTTCTAGGAAATTAGTGGTGAACGGATGCTGTGCAATCACACGCATTATTTACCGGTGCCTAGCATACGATGTCCCCATTGAACGTGCCTTAACTTGGGCACAATTACAAATGTTTAAAAGGCTCAAGACGTCCACACATCAATCCAAGCGCATGAGGGGTGCGATCCCTTGTGTCCAGACAAGGGAAGTTCTGACTACTCCTGAGGTATCGCCACGAAGGGAGGCCACTGTACCTCCCTTTACCATTAGGATACCCAGGTCGGGATCTGAAACTACGACACAAGCTACCCCATCGGCTCCTCCTGTTCCACCTGAATTCGAATTTGCTGCCACTGGAGATGCTAAAGGAATGGACCCCCAGGACTTCGAAGCATTCCTACAAAGTACACAATTCTCTGATGTGGAGTTTTATTCAGAGGCAGAGGAACAAGGCACATCCTCACGAAGAAGAAGAAAGTCTACAGACGGTCGACATGTACATTGGAGTGACGCTCAGCAAGGTCAACAACAAGGACACCTAGAAGAAGAAGGAGCGTATGAAGAGGAGACCACTGAAGCCCCAGCCTATACAGCAGAACTCTGAAGGCTGTATCAGATTATGGAAAGAGTGCGATCGCAACAACTACTCACCGAACAGAGTAGCAGAGTACTCATGACTCAGTTGTTGGAAGAAGCAGGAGTTGACT
The DNA here is from genome assembly GCA_020310875.1 of Ceratopteris richardii. NCBI lineage: Eukaryota > Viridiplantae > Streptophyta > Polypodiopsida > Polypodiales > Pteridaceae > Ceratopteris > Ceratopteris richardii. Next base: position 191,918,379 of record CM035413.1, on the reverse strand, counting down.
CAGAGTATAGGGAAGGTCTCTTATTGATGGCAGAAACATATGGGGTAGTGGAAGCAGTGCGCACTGCCATTCGGAGATCTCCAGTTCAATATGATCCACGAAGGTTCCAGACACGACCACGCTCAGGTAAGAATATCCAGATTCCCATTACAACTGCAGAAGAGCCAACTATTACATCTGAACCTATCAGGACAACCTCCCAAGCAACCGAAATGGCTAGCCAAGAGCACCCAGTCACCCATGAGGAGTCCACAGAGCCACAACCACCCACACCCCCACCCTCGCCCCCTAGAGCAAAAATAGTGGAAATCACCTCGACCACTCAACCCACCGAACCAACCTTCATCTTCCGTACTCCCATCTCTAGTTCCACCCTATTCTCTACCACTGATAACCCAATCTTTGAAGCAACCCGCATCACCACACAATCCACCGAACCGCTCCTAGAGCCTGCCCTAGGGCAACCATCCCCCATGCCCTCAGCCATAGGTCATCCTGACCCTAGATCCACATTCATGGGTTTCCCTGCTACCACGCAACCCTTCGCGCCCTCCTCCAATTTACGACCTCAACCCCCGACCTCTCTCTCTCCATTTCTACAATCCCTCCATGACCTCCTTGCTAGAACTTTTCAACCAGGGTCTCAACCATTTCCTTCCTTTTCAGCTCCCCACCCCACTTCACATCTATTCACCACTTCCACACACACACCACCTACCATCCCAATGTATATGGCAGATCCCACACTCGCACCCACTCCTGAAGGTATGGACATTTCACCACCCACGGCACCTCCCCCCACGATTCCACCTCCTCCCATTCCCCCTCCACCAATTTCACTCACACACACGACTTCAATAGACACATCATTCACTCTTCCCCATCCCCAATTCCCTTCCCATGCATCTCCCATTGTAAACACCACCCACTCATCTATAGGAAGTGCATTGGACACCATGCTTGCTTGTATATCAAACTTAAGGATAGATTACATTCAGCTCCAGCAACAGAATGAACACCTGCACGAGCACTCAAAAACACTACAGCACCGCCTTGCGGCACTAGAAGAGGAAAATGCTCGCCTCCACACACAGTTCCAAACTCTCCAAGAAGCTCATGGCATATTGGAGGTACAGTTACAGAACATAGATCAGGAAGCGATACAGGTGGTAGAAGGTCACCTACGAACATAGCTGGAGCGCAACTCAAAACTTCAGCGAAGTATGGCTCTACTCAAACGCCACCTTGCGGCCGCTCAGGAAGAGAATAGACGCTTGCAAGTACAAAATCAAGAGAACTTGGAGGCAGCTATTGAGAGCACACCGGGGGCACCCATCAGCCCATCCAAGTTTCAAGCAGTGACCCCTGATAATATCAAGATCATATTGGAAGACTATGCCATGCTGCTTGAAGCACATGATAAACTATCGGAGGAACTAGGACAATTGAAGCAGGAACACCAAGAAGGACCAACAGCAGCCTCTCCAACCACCCCCTCCGCGGCTTCACTTCTCACAGACGCAGAGGCCATAAAAGATCTCCAGAAACAGGTCACTGAATTGCAAACACATCTACTACAATATGAGAGACCACCTTCCCCTCCAGAGGCTCCCACAGACGAAGAAGTTGTGAAAATTCCTATGGAACAAACGTTTGACGAAGAATACGATCCACAACCATTCCCACGAGGCCAACAAACAGAAGAAGCTCAGGACACATTCGAGGCACCACGGCCCCCATGGTTACGTCAAGTGGAGGAAATCGGGAGTTCGCACGAAGAGCGCACAGTAGTGCAAAATCAGGCCATGAGGGTCATAGAGGAAACTGTGCTACAATCGGCTTACTTCAAGAACCTGTCATCGAGACGCCTGATCCTCTCATCTGAACTCCAATACAGGCCGTATTATATTATCTTGGCTGATTATAATGCAGAAATACAAAGGGTCACGGGTCAGATTCCTACCTTTGCGACCCAATTTCAACCCGAAGACCTTCCTCCCGAGGTGCAAAAAGGCAAAATTCGTCAACCCACCTGGCGGCAGAAACTTCTAGAGACATATCCAGAAATGCTACGCACATGGAACAACGCGCCTTTACACCTCCTATACAATCCATGCTACGGTCCAATCCCACGCCGCAGGTCTTGGAAGGCATTCAATATCAAGGTACAGAACAACGCGCAATGCAAGGAATGGCTGAACTACCCGTACATTGCGCCACCACAGGGACCACCGTCGGTAGCATATATGATGGGAACCATTCGCCACTGGATGCCGCGCTTGAAGCCCATGCAAGATGTAGCAGCGCAAATGATGCTTAAAATCTTAGATATGATGCAAGTAGTCCTGAAGACTTTTAGAAATGCAGCAGCACCACAGGTACGTCTCCCGGGGTTTAGCAATGGAAATTACGACTTGGTGTATGACATGAGCACCACCCCCAGTATTCGTGTGGCTTACGCCTGGCATGCACGCATCAAATACCTCCCTGCCTGCTACAAACAGACCTTCGAAGAAATGTTCAGATCAGGTTTCTGGGAGTATCACTCGGAGATTTTCGCACCAAAGCCAACACATCTGCTCCAACTTTTTGCTTGTGAACAAGCAATGTACTCAGAGTACTACACCACCCCGCAACCAGAGACCCTTGGTGCAATAAATTGGGATGCACTAGAAGCTGATCTAGCAAGAGGCTTAAGGATAGGAGAACATGAACTGGCCACCAATGTCATCCAATATTATATCGACCACCCGAGAGAACAAAGGTCTGTCAGGGGCGACAGACGCTAGGAAGGGGGGCGTGTTGGCATACAAAGCAACAAAGGAGTCATGCACAATACGGCAACAAGGCCAAATCATTTTTTCCCATGGATTATTTACAACTCAAGTGATTTTAATCACTACACAAACATTGTAAATCCCGTTTTTGGTAGAATAGACTCCATTTTGTGCAAGCCGAGGAGTCCTCGAGCTTGAGGAGTATTAGAAGTACCATCGTACCAATTTTCATAATTTTTAGACTTCGTTTGAGCCCTCAAATAAGCCCTGGAACCTAATTTTTAACTAGGCCGGACACTAGGTCTGGACAGGGCCAAAACTAGTCAAAAAACTATAAAAAGAGCTAGAGAGCTCATTTTTGGGGGTAGATTGTTTGTGAATTGAGCTGATGTAAGAGAACTTTTGATTAATGCAAAGAACTCCATTGTTCCTCTCCTTGTTCTTGCCTTGTGTGCACGTGTGTGTGTATGTGTGTGCATGCTTGTGTGCTTCTCACTCACGCACTTGTGCCTTCACTTGCTCTTAGTCTTCATACTAGTCCTCACGTCTCCACGGATTGACAATTATGAGGTGAATCTTCTCACGTTGGTACTCACCATTGTGCTAGAGCAACAGGGACCTGCCGCTGAAAGCCTTCTCTGGAATTCCTGGGCCCGGGACCATACAAGTGCCCGCTGAATAGGCACGTCATAGGCTAGACATCGGTAGATTATTTTGGTCAGAGCACAACACCCGTGGAGTACATTTTTCTGCTTCTTGTTCCACCGTTGATGGGCTAGGTGAATCTGATCTATGATCCAATGTGGTATGTTGATAGGGAGATTTTCTGTCTCTGCCAAATACAAGCTAAACCATATCTTCTTTGGGGGCATGGTGAATCTTTCCTGGGCGGGGAAAGCAAAATGCTGCATGACGGTCCGTAGGTGAAGAGCGATGGTCGGTGTCATTGCGACCATATCCTTCAGCTTATTGAGATCTTTATGTTTCATTCTGCCTGGAACCATTGTTTCCTTTTCAGTAGGAATGTGCATACCATACATGCCCAATGCTTCTCGTACCAGATTGAGGGTCAGTTTGAATCTTTTAAGTTCGTGGCCCGGCAATAGTGAGGGTAACACGAAAGTGCTGTCGCCTCCCTTGGCCCTGCTAGGAGTGATGGTACTGATAAGATAAGAACAACGTAAGAAATCTGGCTTCGGTAAGTGGGCCCTGAAATAACTGTCCAGGCCAGCTTTGGTCCATACTGAACGCATTACTTCGGCATTCTGATAGCTCTCAAATTCGCGCGTGAAAAAATGGTAGCGTCCCCATTTACCATTAAACTCCAATTCAGCTTCCCAAAAATAGGTTCCATCACCCAATGGTCCTGCAACATCACTAAACCAATGAGCGTGTTTGCCTACTTGAGAGGTGTGCCCCTGGGGAGGATCCTGAACTGGGAGTACATGCACAGCTTGAAGTTCTTGCGGTCTTTCGGTGAGATGTGGTTCGAGGAGGAGTGTTTCTATATCCACAATTTGTGCGCTGGATCCGGCGTGAGAACTGGCACCTGCGACTTCTGCCATGGCCCTGCTTGCTTGTTGGTTCTATGAGAATATAGAACCAGGTGTTAACATCGTAATGGACAGAATAAACCCGTTGTTGTCCCCGTTACAACATTAACAAGAGGTAGATGATGAGTCAGTGGCTAGTGAGTGCACGACGACAGTGCATGTAGTTAATGCCTGGATCGTCCTAGGAGCTAGATGGAAGGATGCACTGTTTGACTAATGCAGTTAGTAAGTGGAGATGAATTCACAGATTGGGGTCGGGGGGTTTATTACAAGTCTTAGGTTGCCAAACACCATGGATGGCTTTTGGTCTTGGTTTTGTGGAGATTCGGGAGGGTTGCATGAGTAATTCTGCTGGGAGTTGTTGTGTCATTGGGACCCATTTACGAGTGAATCTGTGCGTGCTTCTAGGTGGCAGCGTGTTCGAGTGTATCAGACAAGAGTGGGTGGCGGCTGCTTGAGCGCGTGAACCCTGTCGTGTATGATGTGAATTGTGTGGGAATAGTTGAGCCCACAAGCAAGCCTTAGGCACCCAAATTTGTCTTGATTGTGGGTCAGCCTTCATCGACTTCTTGGGTACCCAAATGGATTTCACTTTCTCAACAAAGGTTTTAGGAGTCCTCTTATTAGCATCAAGTCGTTGATTACTAATAGGGAGTTGAGACCGTTGTTGCGACTTAGTTACGGTCGGCAGCTCGTCTTTCCGCACCCACATTTGTTTCATCGGCTGAGTTGTTCTGCTTCGCGCGTTCTTTTGGTCTCTTGCCTGGAGATTCTTCAGTGATTGATCTGCCCTTAGTTGCTGCCTCCTTCTGGCCTTTGGAAAAGAAGGGAATTCCATTGTGGTTCTGACTCCTTCTTTGAGATCTTCGTTTTTCTGTATCACATAGCCTTGGACAAGAACAGCATGGTCAACTTCATGTGTACCCCTGGAGGGACCAGGAGTCTGTGCCTTCTCTAGTTCCTTGAGTGCTCCATTATTTAACTCAATTGTAACTCTAGTTTGATTCACCCATACCTGAAGAAGTCCACTTCTTAGGTTTAAGTTGACTGCTTGGTCATAGATCCAGTCTTGACCCAAGACAAGGGGTTCAGTGAGGTCCTCATCTTGACACACTAGTACTTTAACTGTCATTGCCTCATCATGAATATAGAGGGGAAGTTCCACCTCGCCCATGCAAGGGGTTTCCACGCCTCCCAATCCTATGAGATATGCTTTCACAGGATTAACAGTTAATTGCAACTCTTGACAGTAAGACAATTTAACAGCACTAGTGGCTGCACCTGAGTCAATCAAGGCTCTTACAGTCCTTGCACTCTTTCCTTGTCCTATATCTAAGGTTATGAAAGGACGTCGATCAGTTATCCTATGAGAGCTAACACCTGAAACTTCACACATAGCCACGTCATATCCTTGATCTGCATATGCATCTTGCCTAGGGTGCTCTCTACCTTGTCTTCTTAATTTCATTCTCCGTATGCGCTCTAGGGCTTCTACTTGAGCTTCTTCTCGAATTCGCTTTTCTTCCTCTTTGCGTTTCTTAGCAGTATTGAGTCGACTTAGCATTTCCTCTGTGAGAGGTTCCTGATACAACTTGACTCTGCATCCGCTGATATAACTTGGGAGAACATCGCCTTCTAATGTGGCTAGTTGCACTGCTCCACTTGTTGAGATTCTGTTAATGATCATGGGTCCGTAGCCTCTCTTCTCCAGTTTCCTCGCATGTTGCTTCAATGTGTAGACTAGAACTAAGTCGCCTGCCTTTAAACCTTTATCCTTAACGTGGGCATCAAAGTAGGCCTTCTGTCGTTTCTTAGCTGCATATATCCCTGCAGCTGCTCTCAATCTTGTTTCTCCTAATCGTTCAAGGTCAAAAAGTCTAGAGGAGAGTTCATGACCCGTCCATTCATGCTCTTGTGCCACTTTCAATGTAGGTATCAAAAAGTCTAAAGGTAGCACAACATTTTGACCAAACACCATTTGAAAGGGAGTGGCTTGGAGTACCGTTTTGTAGGCAACTCGGTATGCCCAAACAGCATGGTGTAGCTGTTTGTCCCAATCAGAGCGTTTATTATTCACTAACTTGGTCAACACATTACATAGAATCTTGTTTGTGCTTTCGGCTTGGCCATTTGCTTGAGGGTGATAGGGGGCAAACTTCTTATGTATTACCAAGAATTCTTGGAGCAGATTTTCAATCACTTCATTCAAGAAGTGAGTGCCTCTATCACTAACTAGCTCTATAGGTAGCCCGTATCTAGTGAACACATTCTCAAATAAAAACTTAGCTGTTGTTTGAGCATCGTTCTTCGTTGTGGCTTTTACCTCTACCCACTTAGTTAGATAGTCTGTTGCAACAATGATATATTCTGCATGAGAACCCTTAGCGGGGGGATTAATAGGACCTACGAAGTCTATTCCCCACTTAGAGAATGCACGTCCACCCATCATAGGTTTCAGTGGCATCTCATCTTTACGTATAGGATACTGAGTTCTCTGACAGACATCACATCGTTTCACATAGGTATGTGCATCCATGTGAAGGGTCGGCCACCAGAAGCCCGCAAATAGTATTGCCTTGATCACCCGATCTGGTCCAAAGTGTCCTCCTGCTACACCTTGGTGAGCAGTGTCCAAGATCTTGAGATACTCACTCTCATGGACACATAGTCTCAGGTAACCATCCTTACCACGCTTGTAGAGATTATCACCAATGAGTGAGTAATCCTGGGCTCCTTGTTCTAAACTCCTTTTCCTAGCCAGAGTCATGTCTGGAGGGAATGTTTTCGTCCTCAGAAAGGATACTAGTGGTTCACTCCAATCCGGCACTATGGACACTGGATAAAGAGTGGCATGTTCCACAGGTGGTTTAGTGCAACAGATTGGGCATTCCTTGCACAACTTTTGGACATCAGCTTCCATGGTTGGCCAATGCACACCGAGTCTCCTTAGTGTCTGTAGGGTTTGTTGTTTTGAGTAGTGTTGCTCTAATGCACCTACATGTGCTAATTGCAACCACTTCGCATACTCGTCCTCTTCCACACAACAAGCCAAGATTCCTTGATCCGTGTGCTTGTACATGCTTCCTGCCATGATGTGGTACTTTTGGGCTTTCACAACCTCTCTATTCTGTGTGTTTATGTAGCTCAGTGATGAGTAGCACCTCCTTTAATGTCAATCCGGGAAGACGTGAGGATGGTATGAAGACCTCGAGCAAGTGGCGGCACAAGTGTGTGAGTGAGAAGCACACTAGCATGCACACACATACACACACACGCGCACACACAGCAAGACAAAGAGGGAGAATCAATGGAGTTCTTAGATTACTTTCAAAAGCTCTTACAAGTTTTGTTTCAATTACAATCTAACCTCAAAAATGAGCTCTCTAGCTCTTTTTATAGTTTTTGACTAGGTTTTGGCCCTGTCCAGACCTAGTGTCCGGCCTAGTTAAAAATTAGGTTCCAGGGCTTATTTGAGGGCTCAAACGAGATCCAAAAATTACGAAAATTGGCAGGTAGATACTTCTAAAGCTCCTCAAGCTCAAGGACTCCTTGGCTTGCACAAAATGGAGCTACAAAAAGATGAATTGGTATTTACAATGGTGTTTAGTGATGAAAATCACTTGAATGGGTGTAAAGGGTTTGAAAATTTAAAGGTTGCCTTAGTGCTAGATCTGCGTGAGTGCTCGTACTTGCTTCTTCCTGAAGAAAATTGTTGGCCTATTTGCCAGATCTTCGTTGACTCCCTTGTCTGCTGCTAACACCCCCCCCTCTCTCGCGTCTGTCGTCCCTGACAGACCCTTGTTGAGAGGGTTTTTGGATGTAGTACTCGACGACGTCCTGCGCTAAATGATGTTCAGCAATTCGCAACCCTTTGGCCAAATCTGTCAGAAGAGCATCCCAGTCTACCGGCCCAGGAACCTCTGGATGTGGCATACGTAGCTTTTCGGAATGGAGAGCTTGTTCTACTGCAAACAACTGCAAGAGATGGGATGGTCTGGGAATGAATATCTCGGAGTGATATTCCCAGAATCCCGTGACAAACATCTCTTCAAACGTTTGTTTGAAGCAGGCCGGTAGATATTTGATGCGAGCGTGCCATGCATACACAACATTGATCGATGGGGTTGTGCTCATGTCGTATACAAGGTCCTGGTTCCCTTCATTAAATCCTACTGCTGAGAGATGTGGTTCCTTGACATTTTTGAAGGTCCTGAAGGTGACCAGCATAAGTTCGAAAATTTTCAGGCACATCTGAGTCATGATATCAGGTACATTCTTGAAACGGACCCCCCAATGTCGAATCGTTGAAATCATATATCCAATTGTAGGTGCGCCCTTAGGGGGTGCGAAGTACACGTAATTTAGCCACTTCTCACATCCTTTAATCGTCAGCACTGTTTGTGTGTACTCCGGCCATGATCTCCTTCAAAATACAGGGCAATAACATGGATTATATTTGATGTACAATGGCATGTTGTTCCATGTTCTTACCATTTCCGGGTAGGTTTCGAGTAGCCGAATTCTCCACGTTGGTTGGCGAATATGTCCCTGCTTGGCACTCTCTGGGATGTCGTCAAGAGCAAACTGGGTGGCAGAGGTGGGTTCCCTTGAGGTGTGGTGCTTGATCTCCGCATTATAATCCGCCATTAGAACGCAAAAGGGAACATACAGGTCGTCCGATGGGCCGATCCACCTATGGTGTGAGAGATTCTGAAAATAATCGGATTTGATTACAACCTCTTCCAATTTTGACATCAGTGCGATCTGGACTGCCACCCTGTCATCATGCGTCGTGGCTACTTTCTCTAACTTTTGCATCCATTCAGGTGCCTCAATTTCAATTGTGTCCATGCCCTGTTCTGTTTGCTTACCTCCGGGTGTTGGCATCGGTACATAGGGATCCTCGAATGTTTCTTCCACTTCAATTGGCACAAGATCGTCAGGCTCGGGCTCTACTAGAGGGGAGGGCTGACGCTCGTATTGCATGACCTTGCTGCGTAATTCCTCGAGTTCTGCCCGGAGTTTAGTGACCTCTTCAGCTGTATCTTCTGCGGTTGTGCTCTGGCTGGGTTCTATCTGTCGGGTGGCCAACTGTCTTCGTAACTCATCTCTCTCTTTTTCTAAAGCGGCATGGGCCTCCATTAGATCTGCATGAGTTTCTAACACCACCTTCATATTCTCAGAGGGAATGGCCTTGAATCGCTCTGGGTCAATTTCCTGTGGGGAACCCTCCATGGCCGCCTCCAGGTTTTCTTCGTTCTGTTTCTGTAATCTTTTATTCTCCTCTAACGCTGTAGACATATGCTTGCGTAGGAGGCCCAAGTTCCGTCGAAGCTTCAGGTTTTCCGTGATCTGAGAATGTAGTAGCTCGTCCATGTGTCGTCGTTCTTCATCATCTGCTTGGGGTGGGTTGGCTTCTAATTGTGCGTATTGCTCCTGTAATGTCACGTGCTGCTGTTGTAGTAGCTGCTTCTGCTCTTCAAGATCCTTACATCGTGCTTGGAGATCTTCGTGGCTTCGGAAGAGCCTTGTATGTTGGTTGTCAAGGTGTTGGTAGTGTTGCTGAAGTTGGGACATGCATTGATAGATATTATTACATACATTATTAAAAGGAATGGTGGGAGAAATGGTGTTGAATGCAGCGGGGAAGGGAAAGGGAAAGGGAATTGTGGATGCAGTGCTGGAGAAGGGTGAGGGGGGAGGTGGGGGAATGGGAGATTGTGGGTAAATGGGGGGTGGGAGAGGTGCAGATGTGGGTGATACCTCCATGGATTCAAAAGTGGAGGCAGTGATGGGAGTGACTGTGAACATGGGGATTGTGGTGGCGGTGATAGTTGTGAATGTGTATAGAGGTGTGTGTAATTGTGAACTCCCAGAAAGTGTGCTCGGAGTAGTGAGGTGTACCGTGACTGTAGTTAGACTTATGTTTTCAGTGGAAGTAGAGTGTGTGGGTTGGTTGATGGTTTGTGCGTTGGTGTGTGTAGTGGTTTCAGAGGTGGTGACAGTGGAGGTTACAGTGGTAGAGGGAGGTGAGTGAGGTGGATGTGGGGGAGAAGGTGGCAAGGGAGGTGATGGGGGTGCACTCGATGTGTGGGCTCCCTCAGTGTCGTGAACTGTGTGTGCTGTGCCAGTGGTTGTGGGGGTGCCTTGTGGTCCTGATCCTAATACATTCATTCGTTTTCCCGTTCGTGGGGGGCGTCTTCCATATCTTCTCTCTGTCCTTCGTGATTGCGCTAGTGCGGTGTGCACCGTTTTCGGTACTCCCAAAGCATCTGATATCATTTCCAAGGTGGCACGGTATTGCTCGTCCACACCTTCTTCCTCCAGAATCTGGTTCATGAGAGCTTTACCTGCAGCTAATGAGAGCCTGTGTTGCTCTTGAACTCGGTTCATTGTATCGTAAAGCTTCTTTAATGCGCTAGTATAGGCGAGGGCACCTTCCAGTACTTGTAGGGCTTCTTGATCATACTCCTGTTCTTCTGCTTCTGATTGTCCACCCTGTGCCTCCTCATGAGCTTCTTCTTCATCGTCCACATTGACTACGTCCGGTTGGCTGAGCTGGGCTTGGTCTGGGCAGTTTGCTGTCCACCGGCTTGCTCTTCTTCAACTTCTGCATTTACAGCATCTATGATTCTTGCAACTTCTTCGTCCGTTAGATCCTCCAGAGTGAATCCATGCGAGAATTCCAGATCAATCGGTACTGGTGGAAACACAAGATTAGGGCCATCTGTGCTGTGCCTGGGTAACCTGATAGTAAATGGTTGCACTCGTCGGGGAAGTCTTGGGGTTGTCTCAGGCGTCAGGGTTGCACCGCGAGCTTGTGCACAAGGCATCTGGACGGCGCCTCTCATCTTCTTTGAGGGAGGCCCTACAGCTGACAATCTACGTTGAAATTCCTGTGCTCTGGACCAGATCAGAGCCCTCTGCACCGGTACGTCATATGCGAGACATCTGTATACAATTCTTGTAAGTGCACAGCAACCATACAGCACAGATTTTTGCTTCTTATACCATCTCTGATGAGCCATATGAATCTGGTCGATAATCCAGTGGGGCATATTGATGGTCAACTCAAAAGCATCTGCCAGGTAGAGGCTAAACCAGATCTTTTTGGGAGGCATTGTGAACCTCTCCTGCGCGGGGAAGGCGAAATGCTGCATGACCATGCATAAGTGGATGGCAATCGTAGGTGTCATCGCAACCATGTCCTTCAACTTCGTCAGATTCCTGTTCTTCATATTGTCTGGAACCATAGTCTCTTTCTCTGTTGGGATGTGCATACCTCTCATGTCGAGTGCTTCTCTCACCAAGTTGATAGTCAATCGGAAACGCTTCAGCTCGTTGCCCCTTGTGAGTGATGGGAGCACAAAGGAACTGTATCCTTTCTTGTCTTTGCTGGGAGTGAGGGTACTAATTAAGTATGAGCACCTTAGAAAATCCGGCTTTGGTAGTTGGAACTTGAAGTAATCATAAAGTCCGGCCTTCTTCCATATCGACTTCAGTCCTTCATCGTTCTGTAGCTTTTCAAACTCCCTGGTAAAGAAATGGTATCTGCCCCATCGTCCATTGAATTCGACCTCGGACTCCCACATATATGTGCCTTCACCCAGAGGTCCAGCAACGTCACTGAACCAGTGTGAGGTTTTGCCCACCGGCATTGTGTGACCCTGCGGAGGATTCTGGATTGGTATGGCATGCAATGCTCGTAATGCCGCTGGTCTTTCCGTTAATTCCTCCTCGACTGGAAGGCTTTCGATGTCCACCACTTGGGGGCTGGTGCCGGCCTGGGAGCTAGTTCCTACTGTATCTGCCATTTTACTTCTTGTTGTCTGTCTCTGTGAGAATATACAAACATGTGTTAATATTGTACAGGACAAGGGAGGACCGTTGTTGTTCCCATCACAATATTAACATGAGGGTCGGGAGCGAATAATGGGTTAGTAAGTGTTCGGTGCACGTGTGTGTAGTTAATGCTTGGGTAGTCCTAGGAGACTAATGAAGTTAGTAAGTGGGGATGAATTTACAAATTGGGGTCGGGGGGTTTATTACAGGTCTTAGGCTGCCAAATGCGATGGATGGGCTTTGTTTTTGGTTTTGTAGAGACTCTAGAGAGCTTTATCGGTATCTGGGTTTGAAAATGAGGCCTTTTAGGGACCCATTTACAATTGATTATATGCATGCTCATGGGCCTTGGTGTGTTCCTGCGTGATGAGAACGAGTGAATACTGGCTGTACGAGTCGATGGGTTAAGCTTTATAGGCTGTGGCCTCGGCGTAGCTACTTGCGCCCGCAAGCAAGCCTTAGGCACCCAAATTTGTCTTGATTGTGGGCTAGCCTTCATCGACTTCTTGGGCACCCAAATAGATTTCACGTTAGCAGGAGAATTTTTGCAAGACTTCTTATTAATGTCGTGTTGTTGGTTATTAATAAGAGACATAGCCCGTGTAGTTGGCGGTGGTGCAACCAGTTGTTCGCCTTTCCGCACCCACACATGGTTTACTTTCTGGGACATTCTGCTACGCAGGAACTTTTGATCTCGGACATGGGTAGTACTCTGCTTCTTCTGCCTTTGATCCACCTCTGGTTGCTGCCTCCTTCTGGCCTTCGGAAAAGAAGGGAGTTCCGTTGCATCCCTGACTCCTTTTTTGAGAATATCATTCCTCTGCAACACATAGTTTTGGACAAGAACAGCATGGTCATCTTCATGTGTACCCCTGGAAGGACCAGGAGTCTGTGCCTTTCCTAATTCCTTGAGTGCTCCATTGTCTAATTCTACTGTAACTCGACTATGATTGACCCAAACCTGGAGAAGTCCACTTCTTAGGCTTAAATTGACTGCTTGGTCATAGATCCAATCTTGACCCAAGACAAGAGGTTCAGTGAGATCCTCATCTTGACACATCATTTTCCGTCACCACGAAGATCCTTTCCGAAGTGTGATCTAAGTAGGTCACTCTGCCTGGGCTATCAGGATCCTTAAACTCGTAGATCATGATATTTCCTATATCAGTTGGCTGATTAGATTTATACCTCCAAAAGGCTTCGTCAGTTTCTCGATTGAGGAGCAACTCTATGCTCTTGTTGTCTTGGGGAACCCACTCAGGTGTGATAATCCTAGTGAGAACAGATTTGCCTCGGGGTGTTCTAGGTTCTACACCCATGTTTCCTTGTTCCAAGTCACCTAAGTCCGCTTCTGAGATTACATTCCCAAATTCATCTGTCCTATCTGGGTGACTAGTGACTACATATATGGTTCCTTCTTTGTCCAGGTATGCACCGTTTTCAAACTTGACAGCTGGGTGCTCTAGTCCTATGGATTGGTCAGGGTTTTTAATCTGGACCACGGATCTTCCTAGGCCGTCCTCATAGATGCTTGCACCTAATCGGTTGGTCCTAAGGTATTCCAACTGTGTTTTGTAAGGGCCTTCTACTCTGTACAAGTAAGGCACTCCTGAACTTCCTGTAGGTCTGTCCATGCCTTGAGACATCTCTGACTCACTGGTCTCCGAGCTAGGGTAGTACGAGTGGTGGCTCAACTGCTGGGCCCAAGACCTAGCAGTGTGGTTGACACTAGCCTCTGAAGATCTAAGGCTTTGTCTCTCCCTTACTAGATGTCGCCCTGATCTAAGGTTCATATGCCTATCTAGGTAGCCCAATTCTTTGCCCAGAGTATAACCTCGTTGCTGGTTACTTTATATTAGTCGCTTGGTTCTTTTGAGTGATTTCTCGTGTTTAAGATCTTGTCTGATATTACGTCGTCAGGAATACTTGAATGTCTTCGTACTTTCAGGTTGATCGTTTCACGTTAGGTCCTTTTCCTTTATGTTATCGACCGTATAGAGATCAGGTTTTTAGGTTGCACTTGAGTTTTTAGGTAGTCTTCAACTTGATACCTGCCTATCGTCGCTCTGACTTACTCCTACCTCTCGTCGTTCTTAGCCTAAGCTATGAATTGACAGAGGGGGTTAAAAGTTTCCAACCTTCTGTTTCCTGCTCGGTTGCCCTTGAGTGCCCAGGAAATGTGTTCCCAAGCTCGCACTTACACTTGCTTAGAACGCCTTTCGATGCTCTCAATAGATCTGTAAGAGTTCCAAAATTAGCTTTGAGATTTAAGTTCCAAAGACAGAACCAATTATCTTCATTCCTGTAGCACAAACACAAACTTGCATAGTGATTTTTAAGAAAACAATCCTAAAGACCCCTAACTTTGATCCCCCTAGGTATGGTCAACTTCAAAATACTCTATCTGAAAATCAACACATTATCTTTATAAAAAACAGTTGAGGGCGTGTAGTATATGTCATGAGCTTTCCAACAAGCCCTAGAGCTCAAAAAATTGATTTCGTATGAAAAGGTTATGACTGTTCAGGGTTTAGGGGGTTAAAGCAAGATTCAATCTGGCCGACAGATCCTAGGAGTTTCTCCAAATCACAAGTGTAGGAACCTCCCAAAATGCTAATAGATTGACTATTTTGCCCCAAAATTATCCCAACTTTTGAACAAAATCAAACCCTAATTTTTGGCCGAAAAGCCTGGCAATCGCGATCGACAGGTCTGTCAATCGCGATTGACAGAGGTGTCCGTCGGGGCTGTCAGTCGCGATCGACAGTGTCAATCGCGATCGACAGAGTCGATCGTGGCTGTCAATCGCGATCGACACGTTTTCCGGTTTTTTCACCGAAATTTCAGTCAATCGGGGGCCTATCAGTCGCGATGGACACGTGGCTACGCGTAAAAGTCAATCAATCGTGGAATTTCAGTCGATCGCGATAGACGGTGTCAATCGCGATTGACAGAGGTGTCGGTCGTGGCTGTCGATCGCGATCGACGGTATCAATCGCTGTGGAGGTGATCGCAATCCGGGTGGATCGGGTCCGGTCGTGGGACACACAGGGTGTATGAAGCTAATGAATGTTGGAAGGTTTAAAGATGTGAAGGTGAAATTAATGTTGAGTATGGAGAAGAGAGAGATGTTGAAATAATTATGGGAATGGGAATGTAGGTGTGCAAGTTAGATTGATGACATGAATGATAAGAATGAAAGAGAACCATACACACGAATCAAATTTGGAAGGAAGAATGGTCCATTGGAGGAGCTTCTTAAACACTTCCTAATTCTAATCCATATGTATAGCCTTCTTTGGATGATATGTATGCATGATGAGAATAGATGGAATCCTTACACATAAATCAGTTTCAAAAGGAAGAATGGTCCAATATTGGAGCTTCTTATACACTTTCAAAAACTAATAAATATGTATGGATTTGTATGGATTATATGCATGCAAGTGAATTATGATGATGGATTTTACTCACAAGCTCAAAGAAACATCCTCACTGGTTCAACGCAATACTGCGGAGCCTTCTCACACATAGAAGAAATAGAAGACATGTAAAAATACTTAAGAGACTGAGAGAGGTGACAAGAGACAAGTGACAAGTGACATGAATTAAAAGAATTTGAATTAAGTTACATGTAAAAGATCGTCGTGGTACGTCATGCTAAGCAGTCTACTGATCAAAGGTGGTTCCGACCCTCAAACTATGACAGTTCAACCGAATGTCACACGTAAGAAGGTGAGTTCCACTCCAGTGACCCTATGTCTGTCTAGGCTCGTAACGTCTAACTAAAGAAGTCTAAGACTCATTAAAATCAGCTCTAACTCACTCACACGCTCCACCGAGGGTGAGTCAAGATAGAGATGCTGGTTTCAAGAGCCTATCCTAAATTGGAGTTCTAACTTAAATTTGAAACTAGGTTCTATACTCATACTAGCTCACCTTGGATCCTCACTCGCTCAACCGAGGGTGATCGTCTCAAGGAAACCGTAAGCTAGCATGAGCCCTATGGATGCCTAACAATGATGCTCTAGGAGTTTGGAGGGGGGTTTATATAGTTTTTTGAATGAATTTGGGCCCTTGGATCTAGAGAAATCAACTCTCAACTCTAGGATCACTACTTTTGATTACAACCATTTGATTAATCAAATCAATGGCTTGGAATTGTTCTTTCTATCAAATCTAGTGTAAAGGAGTGAAATTTAGGCGCCCTCATTCTCCACCATTGGATCTGGGGATGATCTGGATCGTCGGATCAGTGCTGACATCAATTCGGATAAGATAAGCCACTATTTTTGGAGAAATGCTGCATTATTGATCTTTGATTGTAAAAAAGGTCTTCTTTTATGGAAAAAATTCGTGGATCCTCCTTCCTTTATGCTTTAGTGCATCTCCACCCTTGAATATGAGCTCATCTTGACCGTACAACATGGTTCAATCATATTTTGACATGTGGCAGACATTCAAGCCTTCAATTTTCTTATTCTAGAAAACTGCGGTGACCTTGAAAACTGGACTTTGTGCTCTTTGACCCTCCAAAAAGTCTTTGATGAAGATGAAACATTGTAGGACTATGTTTCCAAAGATCTCCTTCAGGAATATGCAGAAAAAACTCCCATCTGAATCTAACTTGTGCAAGTTTGACTACATTTGGAAGCTTGCAAGGTGGCATTAAGGTGTCTAGGAAGCTCGGATAGCCTTGAAACTTTATACAAATATGTAGCCACATATGGTCTTTATACATGCCAAACCATATGGCTAACATAAATTTCTATACAAGAATTTGTAGGGTCAAACTAGAAAAAATACATTTTTACAAAATGAACATAGCATATCAATGTGCTACTAAATCCATTTTCTGCTGAAATTTGGGCTATAGACTGCCTTTGACAATCTTTACAAGTATATGGATTTTCATCTAATTTGGTGACAATGAAATTTTTGCCCTAATTTCCCAACTTTGACCAGCTTTGACCAACTTTGACCGCTACCATGGACTTTCTTGATTTCTTTGAAACTTTGTATGTGACCTTCCTTTGACATCCTTGATGCATCCTGGACTTCTCCGGGAATTCTGGCTACCTTCACCAAATATGTTTTTTTTTGTAGGCCTTCACAAGTGAGAGAGGAGAGAAAATCTCGACGACATTCGCCCCCACTAAACCTGCGATTCCTCCGGAAGCGCCACTCTAGCATCTGTGGAAAACAAAATGTTCCAAGCATCAAATTCTTTTATAGGGAACATAAGAAACATGGAAGGAAAATTGATTATGTGCATGAATAAGTAGGTAACGTGACATGAAGCAAAATTTGCATGAAAGAAATAATTGAAACAGGAAACATGAATATGCATGAACAAATAGGCAACATATATGCAAATGAACAAGCAACATTGGCAACAAGAAAGAAAAAAAAAACAAGCATCAATATGAAGTGGAAGTGGTTGTATTGAGTCGTTTTAAGCATCAGTTCCTCTCATCTTGAAGAAAATTTTGTACCTTTTTCATAAAGCAATCTACCTTAAATATGATTATAAACAAAGATTTAGGATTTTCAAGAGACATCTTTCATCTTTAGCTTATTTTAGATCAACTCCTTTCCTACATAAATATGAATATGCTCTTTCTATAATAACATGCAAGGAAATCTAACTAAACTCCACTAATGCATAAATCTGCTTATATAGCCCGTGATTTATTCTACTATGCCTCTTTATCCTCCTTTGGCTTGCTCTTTTTTTTTTTCGATGATGATGATGATTTGGCAACTTTATGGTTACGATCACTTTTTTGGGGTGGAAGAAAGTGTAAACTTCTTGGTAACATGTAGCTTTTTTTTTTTTTTTTTTTGACGAGGAAAAGTTAAACCCCGATACAAGGTACAACCATTTTTGATGACGGAGAACAGTCGTTTAAACTCCGATACAAGTGCTGTGAGATGGACTAAGGATGTAGAAACATGCAATAGCAGGAGCTAGGATTTCAACAATTATGCTTTCGATACTGGATACATATGCATGTTTATATATGAAAGTCATGTCACCAAAATAAACCTCCAAATCTACATGCCCTATCTTTCCACAATCCTAGATTATAATCAATTTCTTAGTAGATAAGTTACTACTTAAGATACAATTTTACACAAGTAGAGAAATCATCATTTGCCCTTTTTGACTCAAGTGATGTGGATATGCAATGCAATGCAAAGACTGAAAAAAAACATGCATGAAACAAGCATGGAAAAAAAAAAAAAAAATAGAATGAACTTGAAAAAAAACAAAGCAACATGAACTTGAAAAATTAATGATATTTTTATATGTTTTTTTTTATTTTTTTTTCCTTTTTTATTTATATTTTTATTTTTTTATAGCATGGATACTCCTGTTTATGAATCGGCCTCATTGTTGTCATCTTCTTCAATGTCCTCATCCAAAATGTACTCGTCATTATCACGTTTCTTGAATAGCTTTATCCTTTTACCTGCAATCAAAGTTTTTAGTGCAACACCATTTCATTCACAAAGAGCATACGTACCATTGTTGTTGACTTTTGATACAATGTATGGCCCAAACCACCGTTGAGTGAGCTTTTTGCGTGCATCATATTGAGAGTCAAATGTACTATCATAAATGAGCACCCAATCTCCTACTTCAATTGGATTAGGACGCAGTCGATGAGTTTTATCAAAATAATGCTTATTCTTCATTCTAGATTCTCTTAATTTTTCAGCAGCATCATCAAGTCTTACTTTACCTTGTTCTAACTGTTTAATGCGCAAACTCAAAAAGTCATCAGTAGACATGTTTTCAGACCAAGGCAAATTTGACCATGCAAAAATATGAGATTGAATTGGAAACAATGGTTTTTGACAGTACATAAGTTCAGCAGGCATATACCCAGTAGTACGTGTGCATGTCATTCTATCTGCCCAAAGTGCAAAAGGTAAGAATCTAGGCCATTGTTTGATGTCACCGTTACATGCTTTAGATATGGCTTTCACAATAGGTGGATGCCCTCTCTCTATTTTACCATTGGCCTCTGGATTATATGCAGTAGTGAGAGACAAACGAATACCGTGACGCTCAAAGAACTCTTTAGCTTCTCTTGCATTTAACTCTCCACGATCGGCAACTACTTTCTCTATGTACCCAAAGCGACTTATGACATCTTCAAGCAAGAATTTGCAAACATTGTAAGTGGTCTTAGATCGTAGTGCACGTCCCTCTACATGATTAGTTAAGTCTTCTCTTGCAAGTACAATGTAACGCATTTTGTCGATACCTTTAGGCATAGTTACAAGATCTACTACCCACTTGTAGTGAATACAAGGTGGATAAGTAGGATGCAACGGATCTCTATGTTTGACTGATGAATGAAGTTGACAAGTAGAACATGTAGAAACATAGCTACTAATGTCAACATACATCCTAGGCCAATAATAGGTACTTCTAATTTTTTCATATGTTCCAAAAAATCCTTTATGACCTGCCCATAATGTCTCATGCATTTCCTTCATTACTTGCAATTGAAGACCTCTCTTTCCTAGGACTCGTTGTGGATTCTTACCCTTACCCTTAGCATGTCTCCAAAGATAACCATTACATAGGAAAAAGTTATAAGCTCGTTTCCTAATGTTACGGAATCTATTCATAGTCCAGCTAGGTAATGGTTGTAGTGTACTGAGATACTTTCCTATGTCTCTCCATTCATCTTCGTACTCAGACTCATGAAATTTCTCATACTCATATATATGTGGAACATAGTCAACTAAATTCACATTCTTTATTAGATCACTTTCAAGATCATCATCAAATCTAGCTCTCGATAACATATCAGCAACTGAGTTTGACTTACCTGAAATATGAACTAACTCAGGATTTATGAACTTAATATATGAGATCCATCTAAGCATGGCTATATCAGGAGATGAACAATTGGCTATCATTCCAATGAGAGGCAAACAATCAGTCTCAACTTTGACATTTGCACAAATGAAATATTCTTTGTCTGTTTTCAAAGCTGTTACCATACCCCATAGTTCTCGTTTCATCTGTGGATATTTTCGTTGTGTTTCATGTAGAATTTTGGCACCAAACCTAATTGCATATCTATTCCCTTCACTATCATCTTGACTTATGACCCAACCTATACCAATAGGACTAGTATCAACAGTCAATATAATAGGTTTGTTAGCAGAATAGTCTACACGCTTAAGGATGGGAGCTTCAAGCAATAATTTCTTCAATTTACGCATAGCTTGAGTGTGTTTGTCAGTCCAAATAAATTTTCGTTTCTTCCTCAACAAGTCATAAAGACAATCAGCAACATGAGCAAAGTGAGGGATCCAAATAACATAAAAGATGCAAGCACCAAGAAATCTACGTACCTCACTCACGTTGTTACATGTTTCAGAAATCTTGCTAATGGCATCAACTTTTTGTGGGTATGGCTTTCGACCATAATGGCCACATAAATGTCCAACAATAAGTACCTCGTTGACACCAAAAATAGATTTCTCTATGGAAAATGTGAGACCTACCTCTTCAAATCGTTGAAATATTCTTTCACAATCAGAGATATGGTCAAGAACAAATTTACGACATCCCGATGAATCTAAAGTAATGTCCTTTACACGTTCCTCACTCCCTTTAATTGGAATATCATCAATGAATGGCATAGTTATATGAGGGATAAAGTCATGTAAGACCATATTCATAGCACTCATCATATGAGCCACAGAATTAGTCGCTCCTTGAGGTAAAGTACACATTCGCACTAAGCCTAAAGGAGTTTTCATTGTGGTTATGTCACGACTATCAATTGCTAATTGGAATTGGTCATATCCAGAATATAGATCACCCATTGAATAGATAGAATGTCCTGAAAATGATTCAGCAAACTCATCTACAATGGGTCCTGTTCCTACATTCCTTATGGTGACTTTATTGACGGGTTGGAGATCTTGAATAAAACGTAGTTTCCCATTCTTTTTAGGCACAGTGAACCATCTGTTTGAGTAAGGTGCAAAAGATGGCTCTAAAATTCTCATGTTTATCTTCTCCTTAAGTAGTTTCATTAGCTCAGGTAAGTGAGCCTTTGGAACAGGTATAGGACGAAGATTCCATGGAATATGTGGAATAGTAAAGATTATCATGGGTGCAACTAGCTTAGGATCTACACAACCAATCTCATGAGGATACATAGTAAAGGCTTTTCCATGGCTACGTATGACTCCCTCAAATTTATCTCTCTCTGCTGGCAAAAGAAAGTCATCATCTCTACCAATTTTCACCTGTTTGATTGTCTCATCCGTGAATGTATGTCCTATGTTTTTCTTATCCCGAAGAGTTGGATCATTTTTCACATCAATAATTTTTTCATTACTTCCTTGAGGTAATGGTTGAGCTATGGGTTTGATTTTTTTGTCTACAGTTTTGTACTTTGTTTCAACTAAGGCATCATGTGTTTGGTTAAATTTTGAGCACTTGTCAACATTGAGAGCATACTCTTGGATTAGAGCATACTCATCAAGGGAAGAAATAAGAATAATATGGGAATTAGAATTTTGTTGAAGACATAACTCTAACTCCTCAAGAGTAGAGAAACAATGAGATGTCTCAATCACATGCTCAATGTTCTCATCATGTTCCATGATTTTGTTGTTTTTATAATTTTTTTGGCTTTTTTGGATAAAAGACTTGGACAATTGACTCTTATGAAGAAAATCTAATCTAGAATGTGGAAAACAAAGTGACAAACTATTGTACATGTTGGTTGGATGCGAGATGTCAAACCAATATCCACTGTTGTCCCGCTCAACAATGGATTCTATCCGAAATTTTGATCATATGTAGCTCCAAACATGAATCGAGGTGCACAATCACTACAAGCATGCTCGTGACCCTGAGTAACAATAGGTTTCTTTCTAATTGACAATCGATTCCTAGGATGATTCACTCCTACTGTCATGACTTGAAGTGATTGCATTCCATCCTTAGACTTAAATCTAGCATAGGTAGACCCATCATCCATGGCTTTAGTTTCCATACGACTCTCACAAATAAAGGGTTGACCTAAGAGAACTTCATAGGAGCAATTATCTTGAATAAAAAAGTGAAACTCTTCTGTGATTCCTCCTATGGATATGGGCACACTAGCACAAGCTCCATACAGGGTACCTACACCATTATCTGCAGTTCTCATACGCCATCCACAATCTTTATCTATGGGCCATCGAAACTTATCATAGACTTCTCTTGAAATCACATTGATTTCAGAGCCGAAATCTACTAATGCATTTACAGTGATAGTGTTCTTATCATTTCCTATTTTAACATGCATCTCTGATGTACCTCTAGACCAAAATGTTCTTTTAAAGTGACTTTCAGGATTGTTTTCATGATTTTCATGGTCAGGTTGAATAGGTCCTAAGAAATTTTTATTAACATTTACTTCATCATCATCAAAGTCCTCTTCATCAGATTCATCAAAGTTTAAGGCTTCATTCATAGCTTGATCTTGATCTAGAGAATCTTGCATCTCAGTATCTAGATTAAGTGAAAACCTCTTCCTTTTAATTAGGCCGATAAAGTTATCTTTAAAAACAGGCTTTGCAATAGAGAAAACTTGTTCTAAAGACATAGTCACTTGACTCTTAAGCAAAATGTCATCTAAAATTTCCATAGGATCTATTTTTCTATCAATTTCTGAAATCAAGATGGCTTTAGGTTTTCTCTTTGGTTTCTTTTGTTTTTGCTCAGGATCTTGTTTTTGTTCATGTTCTCGTGTTTGGTCTTCAGTTTGTTTTGATTGTTCTGGTTTATCTAAAGGCTTTGGTTCTGTTTTTCTTTGCTTTGTCTTCTTCCCTTTTTGTTTCTCCTCTTGTTTTTGTTCATTGGGTTCTGATTCTTGTTTTTTATCTTTAGATTGTGATGTTTCTCCTTGCTCTATGATTGTTTCTATTCCCTCTGAGGTTTGTTTTCGAGTCACTCTTCTTTCACTAGGCTCAGCTTCATCTCTTTTTCGTTTTTCTTCTACATTGGATATGTGAGAAATAAGAGATTAATCTTCTATCGGTGACTCCCAAGCCGTTATTCTCCTAATCTCATCCCGTGCTCTTACTAAAGCCTCTATGGAAAAATCACCTTCCTTTGTGGGTTTACTTGATTCTACTTGTTGTTCATCAAGAGCTTCTAGTTTCACTCCTCTAGTTCCTACGTCCATTATGGTTATATTTTCATAATGCTTTTTCATTCCTCCCTTACCATAATTTCCTTGCAAAGGTAGCCTAGATCAATAGTCACAGATTTAGTCGTTGCTCCTTAGCATCCTTCAATAGTTCGCAATCTCTCAAAAAGTGCTCTAACGAATCACACCAAGGACACCTACGAGGGCCACGCACAAAACCATTTTGATTTTGAGGATTTTGATTAACTTGTGGTGGGAAATTTTGAAATTGAGGATTTTGTTGATAAGGTATTGCTTGAACAGGATAATTAGGATTTTGAAAATGCAATTGATGTATTTGAGGAGCTTGGGGAGCAACATGTGGTACTTGAGGTGCAAGAGGAGCTTCCATATTATACGGTTGATGATTTTGAAAATTTTGATTTTGAGGATTTTGAAAAGCTATTTGAGAAGCTTGAGGATACAGGTTTTGATACATTTGAGGATTTTGCACATGAGGATGAGGATTTTGCATTGAAGGATTATGCATGGGAGGATTATGCATTGGAGGAACTTGATATGCTTGAGTATGAGCTACTTGTGGATTTTGATTGGTAGCTATAACATGTTGATTAGGCTCTTGAAAAGTCATTGGGTTCATTTGATTTTGGAAAGTTTTGGTGTAATTAGATTGTAAAGCATCTATAGTCTTGGCCAAATTGGATTGTGTAGCAATAAGACTTTCCATTTGCTTAGTGAGAATATCCACTTGAGATTGTTCAACTACACTTTTATTTGGCTCTACTTTAAAACCTTGAGTAGGCTCCATCATTTGAGGAATAGGAGTAGAGTCAAAAAGCATAGCATGGGATTGTTCTCTAAATTGCTCCTTAATTTGTGGAAGGCTAGCTTGAGGAAGACTAGTTTGCTCATAAAGCATGGATTGTCTTTGATGTCTATGGGCTACAACCTCTACTACTTTACGCACTTTTTGCCAATTGTCAGTAAGACCATAGCGCTTATCTGGTTCTTCTAATCGCCGTTCAACTTCCCTACGAGTTTCAGGATGAAGAAGCTTAAGAAAATTGATCACAAGATCAGGTTCCAAAGTTATCTTATCCTCATCAGGAAGTTGTTCATAGCGTCTAATATACTCATTTTGTAAGTGAGTAATAGAGCTACTAGGCTTTGGAGAATTGACCCATCGTAAGAATCCATCTCGATTATGTTGGCTATAATCTTCAAGATAGAATTCTTTGAGCATCTCCTTTCTAAAATCACTCCAAGGAAGACTATCATATTGAGTGACACGGTTTATGATAGAGCTATCAACAATTCGTTCAAAGAATGATATCAAAAGATCTTCAGGAAGACCAAAAATCATAGCTTGCTCTTCAAACAAATCTAAGTAGCTTGTGATGTTGATGCCATTGAATTTTCCCTTCTCTCTCAACATAGAAGAGACTATTCTTTGGCCTTGTTTCTCAACAATAAGGGATTTGAATCCTTCCTCCATCTTATGTGAATAAGCAAGTGATGCACGATGTTCTAGATCTCTCACAAATGTCTTTACTTCGCGACGAAGATGTGCACGATACTGTGAGAAATCCAGTGCAACACTCAAGAATGATGATGATGATGTGATGAGGATGAAAAATATGAAACAAAGGATATGGATCACAACCTCCCAACAAGATCAGAAGCAAATGCCACGAAGCGTTTCACGTCGGGTTCAAATGTGGAGGTGATCGCAATCCGGGTGGATCGGGTCCGGTCGTGGCACATACAGGGTGTATGAAGCTAATGAATGTTGGAAGGTTTAAAGATGTGAAGGTGAAATTAATGTTGAGTATGGAGAAGAGAGAGATGTTGAAATAATTATGGGAATGGGAATGTAGGTGTGCAAGTTAGATTGATGACATGAATGATAAGAATGAAAGAGAACCATACACACGAATCAAATTTGGAAGGAAGAATGGTCCATTGGAGGAGCTTCTTAAACACTTCCTAATTCTAATCCATATGTATAGCCTTCTTTGGATGATATGTATGCATGATGAGAATAGATGGAATCCTTACACATAAATCAGTTTCGAAAGGAAGAATGGTCCAATATTGGAGCTTCTTATACACTTTCAGAAACTAATAAATATGTATGGATTTGTATGGATTATATGCATGCAAGTGAATTATGATGATGGATTTTACTCACAAGCTCAAAGAAACATCCTCACTGGTTCAACGCAATACTGCGGAGCCTTCTCACACATAGAAGAAATAGAAGACATGTAAAAATACTTAAGAGACTGAGAGAGGTGACAAGAGACAAGTGACAAGTGACATGAATTAAAAGAATTTGAATTAAGTTACATGTAAAAGATCGTCGTGGTACGTCATGCTAAGCAGTCTACTGATCAAAGGTGGTTCCGACCCTCAAACCATGACAGTTCAACCGAATGTCACACGTAAGAAGGTGAGTTCCACTCCAGTGACCCTATGTCTGTCTAGGCTCGTAACGTCTAACTAAAGAAGTCTAAGACTCATTAAAATCAGCTCTAACTCACTCACACGCTCCACCGAGGGTGAGTCAAGATAGAGATGCTGGTTTCAAGAGCCTATCCTAAATTGGAGTTCTAACTTAAATTTGAAACTAGGTTCTATACTCATACTAGCTCACCTTGGATCCTCACTCGCTCAACCGAGGGTGATCGTCTCAAGGAAACCGTAAGCTAGCATGAGCCCTATGGATGCCTAACAATGATGCTCTAGGAGTTCGGAGGGGGGTTTATATAGTTTTTTGAATGAATTTGGGCCCTTGGATCTAGAGAAATCAACTCTCAACTCTAGGATCACTACTTTTGATTACAACCATTTGATTAATCAAATCAATGGCTTGGAATTGTTCTTTCTATCAAATCTAGTGTAAAGGAGTGAAATTTAGGCGCCCTCATTCTCCACCATTGGATCTGGGGATGATCTGGATCGTCGGATCAGTGCTGACATCAATTCGGATAAGATAAGCCACTATTTTTGGAGAAATGCTGCATTACTGATCTTTGATTGTAAAAAAGGTCTTCTTTTATGGAAAAAATTCGTGGATCCTCCTTCCTTTATGCTTTAGTGCATCTCCACCCTTGAATATGAGCTCATCTTGACTGTACAACATGGTTCAATCATATTTTGACATGTGGCAGACATTCAAGCCTTCAATTTTCTTATTCTAGAAAACTGCGGTGACCTTGAAAACTGGACTTTGTGCTCTTTGACCCTCCAAAAAGTCTTTGATGAAGATGAAACATTGTAGGACTATGTTTCCAAAGATCTCCTTCAGGAATATGCAGAAAAAACTCCCATCTGAATCTAACTTGTACAAGTTTGACTACATTTGGAAGCTTGCAAGGTGGCATTAAGGTGTCTAGGAAGCTCGGATAGCCTTGAAACTTTATACAAATATGTAGCCACATATGGTCTTTATACATGCCAAACCATATGGCTAACATAAATTTCTATACAAGAATTTGTAGGGTCAAACTAGAAAAAATACATTTTTACAAAATGAACATAGCATATCAATGTGCTACTAAATCCATTTTCTGCTGAAATTTGGGCTATAGACTGCCTTTGACAATCTTTACAAGTATATGGATTTTCATCTAATTTGGTGACAATGAAATTTTTGCCCTAATTTCCCAACTTTGACCAGCTTTGACCAACTTTGACCGCTACCATGGACTTTCTTGATTTCTTTGAAACTTTGTATGTGACCTTCCTTTGACATCCTTGATGCATCCTGGACTTCTCCGGGAATTCTGGCTACCTTCACCAAATATGTTTTTTTTGTAGGCCTTCACAAGTGAGAGAGGAGAGAAAATCTCGACGACATCGCGATTGACAGGGTCCTACGTGGCAGTCAGTCGATCGTGGAGGTCTGTCGATCGCGATTGACAGGGTCTGTCGATCGCGATTGACAGAGGCTGTCGGTCGCGATTGACAGAAAACCTCGGAATTTTTCTACTGTTTTTAGTGTTTTAAGATGTGCTCCTTGTGCTGTTCTAGTGGTGCACTCAATTTTGTGAAAAGCCAAAAATTTCTATCAGTCGCGATCGACAGAAGCCTGCGACCGCGAGACAGTTTTGATGATTTTCGTACCTGCGCAGGAAGCTGGGGGTGATGATTCGGCCAGAACCTGCAATGAAACTCAAGAAACATGCAAAATCCGCACACACAATATCGCTCTCTCGCTCTCTCTCACACGTGAAATGAGGGAAATGAGGTGGGGAAGGTGATATGATCAAAAAACAGAAATTTTTGCGATGATGGAGATGGAGGTGGGAGATGGTGATGATGATGATGGAAATGAAGATGGAGAAGAAAGTAAAAGAAAATCGATGAGAGTGAAGAAAATACCTACAACTCCAACGCGTCAACTCTACATCTTACCATCACACGCTCGTCCTCAAAGCTCGATCCCCGGCAACGGCGCCAAAATTTGGTGTAGCTGAGTGATGAGTAGCACCTCCTTTAATGTCAATCCAGGAAGACGTGAGGATGGTATGAAGACCTCGAGCAAGTGGCGGCACAAGTGTGTGAGTGAGAAGCACACTAGCATGCACACACATACACACACACGCGCACACACAGCAAGACAAAGAGGGAGAATCAATGGAGTTCTTAGATTACTTTCAAAAGCTCTTACAAGTTTTGTTTCAATTACAATCTAACCTCAAAAATGAGCTCTCTAGCTCTTTTTATAGTTTTTGACTAGGTTTTGGTCCTGTCCAGACCTAGTGTCCGGCCTAGTTAAAAATTAGGTTCCAGGGCTTATTTGAGGGCTCAAACGAGATCCAAAAATTACGAAAATTGGCAGGTAGATACTTCTAAAGCTCCTCAAGCTCAAGGACTCCTTGGATTGCACAAAATGGAGCTACCAAAAGATGAATTGGTATTTACAATGGTGTTTAGTGATGAAAATCACTTGAATGGGTGTAAAGGGTTTGAAAATTTAAAGGTTGCCTTAGTGCTAGATCTGCGTGAGTGCTCGTACTTGCTTCTTCCTGAAGAAAATTGTTGGCCTATTTGCCAGATCTTCGTTGACTCCCTTGTCTGCTGCTAACAGTTTACTACTGGATGGTTAGGCCCGTATGTCAATACTGGCACTAATGGCTTAGCCCACTGCGGTACCACTTCCAAGTTAAACAAGTAAGCATCAGGAAGGTCATCTGATACTCCTTGTGGGGCTTCTCCAGATGTGAGCCTAGAAAGATGATCAGCTCTCAAATGAGTCCTCCCTTTCCTTACCACAACCTCGAAATCATATTCCATTAGTAAGAGAAACCATCTTACTAATCTTCCTGTATTGCATGGCTTGTTCACGAGATATAACAATGCTTGGTGATCAGTAAAAAAATTAAACTTATTTGCAAGCAAATAGTGTCTGAATTTCTTGACTGCATATACCATGCGTAGCCTTCTCTCTCTGTAGTGGTATAATTTCGTTCAGCTGCATTCAATTGTCTACTGGCATAGGCAATTGGAAGATCCATATTACCTTCACCAGTAGGTTGAACAAGCACACACCCAATAGCATAATTGGATGCATCCACGTGAACATGGAATGGCTTATTCCAATCTGGTGTGGTCAAGATTGGTGCTGAACATAATCTTCGTTTAAGCTCATTGAAGGAATTCTCACATTCCTCAGTCCACTCAAAGTTTGTTAGAAGTCCGTACATGGGCTTTGCAATGACAGCATACATGTGAATGAACCGGCGGTAGTAACCACAATGCCCCATGAAGGCTTGTACTTCCTTGACATTCCTTGGCCTAGGTAGCTCTGCTATGGCTCTCACTTTCTCTTCATCAGTGGATATGCCATTCTTTGACACTATGTGTCCTAGAATCTTGCCTTGCCTGACCATAAAGACACACTTTTCTGGGTTTAGGCACACTTGATATTCTCTACATTTGTCAAAGATTTGTCTGAGTTCAGGAATATGGGTTTGTCTAATGTTGGAATGAGCACAAAGATCATCAACATAGACTTCTAAATTCTTCCTCAGGAACTCTTTAAATACATGGCACATCAGTCTCTGGAAGGTGGCTGGTGCATTGGTAAGCCCAAATGGCATTACACGAAAGGCAAATATACCCCACTCTGTGGCAAAAGCTATCTTATGCTGACCTTGTAGAGCTATGGCTACTTGATTGTAGCCCGAAAATCCATCGAGGAAGTTGTACACTTCCTTGCCTGCTACTCTTTCTAAGAGATGCTCTGTGATAGGAAGCGGATAGTTATCTCGAATCGTGGCTGCATTAACCTTCTTCAAGTTAATGCATACACGCAGCTTGCCATTCTTCTTGGGCACCACTATGATGGGGGATACCCACTCAGTGTGCTCAATTTCATAGATAAATCCAGCTTCGACCAGTCGATCTATCTCCTCCTTGATCTTAGCAGCGTAATTATCGTTATATGTATAGGGCTTTTGCTTAGAGGGTTTGGCATCTGAAGTCATGGGGATGGTGTGTGAGCATATGTGTGGGTCAACACCATTCAAATCCTTGTAACTCCAAGCGAATACATCTCTGTATTCTCTTAGCAAGGCTATTAACGCATGCTCTTCTTCCTCTATTAGGTCATGGCCTATGTATGTGCATCTCTCCTCTCCTTCTTTTAGGGCCACTACTATTTTCTTGGTGGTTTCTTTGTTATCATAGGCCTCTCCTGATTGTGCCTCTCGTTTAGGCATTCTTATCATGACTCTCCTGTCGTCTATCTCATACTTCTTAAAATTTTCCGGGACCTCAAACAAAGATTCTTCCTCCTCTGGTGAGACTTCTTTCTTCTTTCATTTCTTTCCTTCTTCCTTCGGGGTCACATGTGTGGCTAATCTTACATCATTTGTAAGCTCTCCATGCCTCTGGGGTTGAAATTCAACTTCATGGAAGTATTCTTCATCTGATGCAAAAGGTGGGTCCATAATGATTGACTCTAGATCGGAGTCACTTGCATCCTCAAATGCATCAGGGCTAGGTTCGCATTCCTCTAGAACTGCCTCTCCCATGATTGGCTCTATAGAGAAGATTGAAATGTCATAGCCATCCTCATCACAGTGAGGTGTCCATTGTTCCTCATTGATGGCTACATCCATTGTTGCTAGGATTTCTGCCCAGCCGTGAGGTTCGAATTCTTCGTCCGGAAAAACTACAGGTGCATAGGCTGGGTCTTGGATTGATCTATGGGTTTCTTTTGTACCTATCTCCCTGGCTTTTTCTCTCTTCTCTTCTTCTACTGCTACCTTACACATCCATAAGTGAGTGTCTTCATGCATCCATGAGGATCCTGACCCTATGGAATGCACCGATTCCGTATCATCTTTGGCTCTATGGATGGGATTCCATTGGATGGGAGGGACATCTCTATGAGAGTAATCTTTGAGATTCACTTTGGTCGTAACACCTAAGTGCTGCAGGTACAAAGAATTGGTTCCCCAATCCTGTACCACTTGCAACTATCGCATAAAAGGTCGTCCCAAGATCATTTCATAGGCATGGTTCTTGCTAAAATCACATATGGCAAAGGTATGCTCGAACTCGACACCACAGGTGGTGAGAGTTATTCCTTCTAGCAATCCTAAAGGTCTCTCAATATGACCATCGGCCATCTGCAATTTCATTCTCGTTGGCCTGAGTGCTGGCTTGCCGCAACGCTTCCATAGGGAAGTGGTGGCAATTGCAACTCCTGCGCCTGAGTCCAAAATTGCCTTGGTGGTGTACTCCTGGTAGGTAATGGGAAGATAGGTGTTCCCTTCTTCACCTTCACACATATCTCCTATCTTATCCAAGGGTATCTCTGGCACTGTCTTATGTGATCCTACCTGGGAACGAGGTTTTGCTATCTCGGGCACTTGATAGGCTACATGTTTCCACACTTCTGGTCTAACCCTAAGCAGCTCTTCCAAAGTGAGATTGCACTGCACTTTGGTGTTCTTCACTACCTCTGTGTTCCTAGGTATGATTGAATCTTCGTTTCTTACCATGACTGTAGGTGCTCTCATACAGGTGGACTTTGCTTCCCATGGGCCTGTGAAATGGGGTAGTTCTTGTAAAGAATTAGACTCGAAGTCTAATCTTTCTTGAGATTGGGCACTCTCCTGTTCTCCATAAATGGATGGGATGTTGTTGCAGAGCTAAAGAGCGCAGAAAGCAGAGAAAAAAGACGGGCCCCAAAATTTTCCGATTTGGACACACAACTTTTGTAACATAACCACCTTGTACATATTTTCCATTGTAAATGCACTAGAGGAGTCCTCTAGATGCCTCCCCTTAGAAGATTAGTGAATTACCCATGTATATTAGTAGGAAGTTAGCAATTTAGTGAATAAAGTGCCGGTCTCTTGTGTGAAAGGACCAAACTTAGGGCACTAGTATATAAGTCAAAAGTGACTCATTGTAAAGGACTTCTTGTCATTGTGAAGAAGAGCACTTCTGAAATTTCGAGTTTGCCTCTTTCTTGCTGATTTTGATCTTCATTTTGCTCATGTATGTGTGTGTGATGCTTGAAATGCAAGTGTAGGATTGTTGTCTACCCCTTCCCCATTGTTTTGAGTGGCTGTAGTGCGTGCGTAAGCTAGGAGAAGCAAAAACGCGGGTGTTAGTAGTTCCCGTAATTCACTGTTTCTGCCATAACTTGCAGCAGAATGGTCAGAATTGAGTGAAACCACCACCGTTGGATTCGTCTCGTCGAGAGCTTCGAAACGAGTACCCTATTGTCTATGTTCGGAGTTCTGGGCTGGGAGAAAACCTCAAAAAACCAAAACTGCTGAAAAGAGGCTTGCGGCAACACTTCCAGTTTTTTCAGTAGGTGTGGGTAGTATTAGTCTTTTCTCATGCTTGGATAGTTAACTCACTTCATTTTCTATCACGTGTGCAAATGTCTTCATACACTTGGTAAGTCACTCCTTGGATTGATAATTAAATGTGTGCAAAGGACTCCACTATATGCACTTGTATGGCAATCGAGGTTTAGTCTCATTGGTACAAGTCCTTGAGTCATTGCGGCTCAAGTACACACGTTTTTGGCGCCGTTGCCGGGGAGGCACTCCACCAAGTTGCCTTCGTGATAGTTAGAGAGCAAGTGTGATCGAATCGTACTTGTAGAGGTGAATTTGTTCATTGACGAGTAGTATTCCTTTTCAGCACTTGTCACTTCCCATCCTTGAGGTGTGTGTGATAAGTTTTAGGTTTAAGCGTAGGAGGAGGGAAGAGAAGGAAGAGCTAGGGTTAGGTTAGAAGGAGAGGAGAAGTGAGGAGAAGAGGAGTAGGAGTAGCCAAAAATCCCCAAAACTACCAAAAAAATTAGCAAATTTCAAATTCTGTCAAAAAAGTATAAAAAACCAAAAATTTGGCTCATTTGACACTTCACTGTGTGCTGGTATCGTCTGCTAGCAGCGACTGGTATCGCGAGTGAAGTATCGTGGAATTCAGGCTCTTAAGGCTAGAGATTGTGCTCAAAGTGCAAGCAAGGATAGATAGAGGTGAGATTCTACTCAGATTATTTGCCAAAAACTCTCTAAACATGCATAAACACGTAATTAAGGAAATGCGCAGTATCGTGGGAGGGGGAAACTGATTTCTTTGCCATCTTTTTGTGTAATACAGAGGTATAGGAGGGAAGAGGAGAGTAAGAAGAGCAAGGGGGTAAAAAAATCTTTGGAAAAACTTGCATTTTGGCTTGAGTATCGCGATCGGTTGAGTTTTGGTATCGCGATACCAAAATTCCCTTGTATCGCGATACTCGCCGAAGTATCGTATCGCTTGATACCTGCCTTGGTATCGCGATACCATTTTTGGTATCGTGACCCCGAGTTGGTATCGCGATCGTACATTTTCTGTGGTATCGTATCGCTTGATACCGATCTTGGTATCGCGATACCATTGTTGGTGTCGTGTCGCTAAGTTGGTATCGCGATCGCGCTTACTGCAGAGGTATCGTATCGTCCGGTACTAATACTTGGTGTCGCGACACCATTGTGGTGTCGTATCGCCTAAAGTTTCTAGTATCGCGACCTCACCTTACCGAGTGGTATCGTATCGTTTGATACAGTGGTATCGCGACACGATTTTAGTATCGCGACACTGCTTATGTATCGCGATCGTGCCCTCTCAAGTGTCGTATCGTCGACTGCTTGTCTTGGTATCGCGACACTACTTCGGTGGTATCGTATCGCCAAGATTAGTATCGCGATCTCACTTATTGCGGTGGTATCGTAACGTCTCCTGTCAAGGATCGTATCGCGACACCACATTGAGATCGTATCGCCACTTATCTCCAGTATCGTAACATCTACTCTGCTGGTATCGTATCGTGGTATTTCCCAGTGGAGTATCGCGACACAATATCTGGTATCGTATCGTCTGGGTGTCTGGTATCGTATCGCCGAGAGCAGTATCGTCAGGAAGTGGTATCGCCGAGATAAACCCTTTCTTTAGTCAGACACTTTGAGCCTTTAGGAGAGCTAACCAAGGGGAATCTAAGAAGTATAAAGGGAGGCTTAGGTGTGTGAATGAACTTGAGGTCAGGAAGAGTGCTAAGTAGCCGAAGGAGTGTCATCTCTTCTATAGGAAGCACTGCTCAGGTCAGTCACCACTCCGTCTACTCAGAGACCTCTAGTGAATCTGAGGAAGACATACCCATGGCATCAGAAGACATGCAAGGTCCAGCACCACATAGAAACTTCATGTCTACAGTGGAAGGTGAGTACCGCACTGCCTTACAATATGTGTCCACAAATACCCAGGAGATTCCAATCTATCTGGATGGCTTAAACAGGTCCGTTGCCAGAATGGCAACAGTACAAGATGTCACTATCATACCACGACCAGCTGTCAAATACGAGGGAGGTGCTTACATTGACAAAATGGGTCACATCTATATAGTAACTGAATTTCCGGAGAGGATCAATGAAAGAGGAGAGTTCATGGATCCCAACAACTCTGAAGAGTTAGTGACCACCCCTAGAGGCAGATCACAGGTATCACGGGTCTTGAGAGGAGACTTGATACCTCAAGATGACTACTTGTTGGAAATCTACATGATTCACGGAGCAGACTTGTTGCTTCAAACTGACGTACCTGTTCAAGGAATAGGAGAGAGCCCCATGACATTCTATGAGCTGAAAGACCCAGAGGACGAAACTAGACTCACTTACCTAGATAAGAATCGAAGAAGATATTGGCCGGTAGGTGTCCTAGACAAGGCTCGGCTGAGATATATGGGTACGCCTGTATTTCCTCAGAGGGAGCAGGCAACTAGCTCGCAGAATCCTTTTGGAGAACAACAAGAGACGGAACATACCGCATCAAGACAGACCAGTCAAAGAAGTGTGCCCAACCGTACTCATGTACAATTTGCAACTCCAGGTGAGCACACTCATAATCAGACCTACACAGGGATGGGGAACCATTTCCGACCACCGGTCAGACCACGACCACCTGTGGGAGGACAGCCAGGAATACCTCCATTACGACCAGCTGTCCCGGCCTTCCCTGTAATGCCCAGACCACCTGAACCAACGAGAAGATTGAGACCAATCCAAGTAGCTAAGTTTATGAGAAACCATTATGATGGATCAGGAGAGCCATACGATCATATTGCTGAATTTAAACAAGTTCTAAGAGCAGAGCAAGTAGAGGACTTCTTTGTGCAGTATGAGTCTTTTGGACTCACCCTCACAGGAACGGCTCTAACTTGGTTCCAACCTTTAGATCCCAATCGATTTGGAAACATGGAGCAATTCTTTCAAGAATTTATAGGAGAATTTACAAAAAGAGGGATCAAACACAATTCTGCATCATTAATTCATAGCTTTAAGCAAAACCCTAATGAAACTGTGAAGACAGCTGCCCGAAGATTCAACCAATACGTGGACAGATGTCCTACGGCTGAGAGACCGACTCAACAAAAGATGATTTCATTATTTTTAGATGGACTCTCTAACGGGACCCTAAGAACCCTAGTATATGTAAAAAGGCTGCAAACATTGAGTGAGTGTCTTCAAGAGTGCATCGACTTGGAAGATAACCTTGCTGAGGACCTTAAGGGTACTACCGACCTCACAAAATCAGAAGACTCTAGAAGTACGGTTACGTCCAATTCTAGTAATATGGAAGAACTAGCGGAACTATTAGCTAAGAAACTAGGAGTCCAAGGGCAGAGAGCTTACCAATATCCAGCTCAAAGAGTGCCTATGATGAGGAGGTGTAACATATGTGGAGGAGAACATCCCACACACTTGTGTACCAGAGGAGGAGCCGGTGCACAACCAATGTATCCACACAACAGACAGCAACAACAAGGGACTTCTTCATACTGCCACATCGAGCAAAAATATACCAATCATACAACTGAGAACTGTCCGTTTAATAGGCAACCACGACCTGTCAATCCACCACAGTACCGACCTTATGGATACCCTCCTAGAGAGCTTGGTAGGGAGATGCCTAGATACAATCCGTATCCGGTAGGAGCACAGAGACAATACGAGCAAGCGCTGTATCCACCACCACAACCAGTATTGGGACCCCAACTATCTCAACCTCAACAAGTCGTACCTGTGAAGTATACTCAACCAGAAGAAAACTTGGAGAGAGCCATAATACCAGCTTCAATAGCGACCAATGTAGAATCAACCAACCAAGGGTATGAACCTCCACCAGGAGAGTACTATCCATATGAAGCCAACATGATGGAATATGAACCAGCATATGACATGGCCTATCATGGATATGAAGGATTTGATCAGAATTATGGAACGGAAACTGCAACTTTAATGTATACAATGCCCAAGACACAACAACCGTTGAGACCTCCCATTAGACCACCAGTGCAAAGAGGACCATGTTATAGATGCGGAGGGGATCACTTCATTCGGGAGTGTCCTCGACCTTACAACCCTCCACCACCCAGGATTTGGGAAGGATATTGTAGTGATTGTGGGAAAGAACATCTTTTCAGAGATTGCCCTAAGAACCCTACAAAAACTCAAGGTCCTGCACCAATCAATGTAATAGAGGTCATAGAAGAATCCGGAAGTGATAAGGAGTACACTGTACCGCTGAAAGCTATTACTAGAGCTCAAGCAAAACAACAAACAGGAAAACAACCTGAAGAGAAACTAGAGAACAATAAAACAGGAGACGCTAACATTCGGATAGTCGAGGATTCAGAAAACTCATGTGAGAATACCCAAAACACCAAAGTACAAAAATGGAAAGAAAGACGAGAAAAGCTCAAAGAGAAATGGGCAAGAAACAAGAGCCAAGACAGCAAAAAACAAACGAAGGGTTCTAGAAAGATTAATGAACAAAAAACGCATAAGGAGATCCCTGAAACACCATCAATTAGCCCAGAGGCAAAGAAGCCAGGATCAATTCTAGCGGACCCAAAACCAGAGGAATTGGACATGTGGTTAAAAGCATACCAAGCTAGAATCCAAATGGGACCAAACCTAGAACAACAAGAAAGACTCTATCCTCAAGGGGAATTAGAGAAAGAAAGACTGGCGATATGCAAAAAACTCATAGAAGTAGCACAGGCGACTCTAGAAACAACTATCCCAATTTTACCTGAAACAAGGATCGCACAGGAACTATATGAAGAGTGCATACAACCTAAGGATAAAGAACCTAGTCGAGAAGATGATCGAAATGAACGAATGAAATCTCAAGAAGAACAGGTATCCATAATACCTGACCTAGAGGAAGATTGGTCCAAAGATTTGTGGAAAAGAATTAGAGAAGAGCAATGGAAAAAGGATGGAATCAGTCCACCTCCTTTTGAGGAAATAATTGGAGCAGAAAGTCACCAAGATCATAACCTAGAGGAAGCATATGAGGAAGTGTCAAGATTTGATAAAGGAAGAGAGGAAACCATGAGCATCTCAACGCTGCCTAACTACATGGGAGAATATGAAAGAGAGTCGATAATAATACGAGCACCCACAGTGCATGGGAAAGAAAAAGGAAACTCAGAAGAGAGTTCACACAATCTAACAGAACTTAAGAAAACAAAGGTGCAATGTAAATTGACGGTGGAAGAGTTGCTTCAACTTAGACCACATCTATGGAGACAGCTAGCAAATCAAATAGAGCCACGGGCAGAGAAAGGAGAAATGAAAGGAAAGGAAAAAGAAAACCACTCCAAAATACGAGTTCCAGTTGATAAAGTAGGAGAATTTAGTGAAGGAGATGAAGGTAATACTTGTTTACCTGTCACCTACAATGGGTACATGACCAAGGCCATCTTAGACACTGGAGCCGGGGTAGGAATTGCAACGAAGGAAATTTGGGAAAAGTGGGGTAAACCAGCCTTACGACCCACTCGCATGAAGCTACAATTAGCAGATGGACATGTAGAGAGACCTTTAGGAATATTGGAAGGAATTAGGTTAACCACGTGTGGGGTAGAGTTTGAACACACATTGGCCATATGTAAGTTTGAAAAAGCAAACAATTATGAAATGATATTAGGACGACCATTCATGCGACAGATGCGAGTAGTACAAGATTGGGGCAGAGATTCATTATATCTCCAACATCAAGGGAACACTACCAAGATAAACCTGCACACATTCGCTTATAGGGATGTCCCTCCATTACAATGGAATCCAGTCCACAAAGAAGAAGATGACCTATCCATTCACAGTGCTGGATCAAGTGACCAATCTTGGATGCATGAGGATGCCCAGTTGTGGATGTGCAAAGAAGCCAAGAGGGAGGAGTGTAAAAAACAAATGTGGCCAATAGGGCACCTTAATTATCGATCGGTAGAAGACCCCGATTATATGCCTCAAATTTTTTCAGATGAACTCTTTGAACCACATGGCTGGATGGAAATCCTAGCCACATTAGATGTTTGCGTGAATGAGGAAGTCTTGACGATGAACGACTGTATAGACGAGGAAGGATATGATGCGAACCTCTACATGGTTGTCCTCCAAGAAGTAGAAGCAGGAGAAATTGTAGAGGAAGAGGAGAAAGAAGAGTACGAAAGCATAGAAATGGAACCAGAGTTCGACTCTGAAGAACAATATTTAGAAACAATGCAAGAAGAATCAAAAGAAAGACCGACAGAAGTCTTAGCAATTGAGACTATCCCAAGAATGCCTGAGCATAGAGAGGACACAAGTAAAGTGGAACTGGAACCAGACCACTTCGAAGTTCCAGAACATTTTAAAAGATATGAAGTGGAAGATAGAAAAATAGCAACTCAAATGCCTATACGAGAAGCACGAGACGGAGAAGCCTATGATAACAAAGAACAAACCAAAAAGGTGGTTGTAACGATAGAAGACGGGGAAGAGAGGTGCACGTATATTGGGAAAGACGTATCAGACGAGGAAGAAGAGGAACTCATCCACCTTATCCGAGAATATCGAGATGTATTTGCTTGGACGTACAAAGACCTTAAGGGTGTAGAACCTAGCATATGCGCTCATCGAATCCCTATGACTGCAGATGCGAAACCTTCTAAACAACGCCCTTACACGTATAACGAAGTTTACGCTGCAAAAATAAAGGAAGAAATTGACAAACTACTAGCGGCAGGATTCATTTATGAGATTGAACACACAGAATGGGTATCACCACTAGTTGTCGTGCCCAAGAAAAACGGAAAACTAAGGGTGTGTATCAACTTGAAAAAAGTAAATGCAGCAACTATACGAGATAGTTTTCCTTTACCCATCACAGACCATCTTTTGGAAAGAGTCGCCGGCAAGGAGGTCTATAGCTTCTTGGATGGATTCTCTGGTTATAACCAAGTAGCTATTGCAACTGAGGACCAGCATAAAACCGCATTCGCGACTGAATGGGGAATCTATGCATTTAGAGTGATGCCTTTCGGACTCACTAATGCACCGGCCACCTTCCAACGATTGATGTGTCATGTTTTCAAAGAATTTCTCAGAAAAAGCATGGAAGTGTATGTAGATGATCTTTGCACGTATTCCAATCAAAGACCTGACCACATACCGGAACTGCGGAAAATATTCAACAAATGTAGGCAGTATAGAGTTTGTCTGAACCCAGAAAAATGTGTCTTCATGGTACGACAAGGGAAAATCCTAGGACACATTGTCTCAAGGAACGGAATATCTACAGATGAAGACAAGATTAAGGTAATTCTAGATTTGCCAAGACCTAAGAATGCGAAAGAAGTACAAGCCTTTATGGGACACTGTGGATATTACCGTAGGTTTATTCACATGTATGCCATAATAGCTAAGCCTTTATACGGTCTATTGACTCAGTTCACTTGGACAGACGAGTGTGAGAAAGCCTTCAACGAGCTTAAGAAACGGCTGAGTACTGCCCCAATTCTGAAGTCACCAAATTGGAGCAAGCCTTTTCATATTCATGTTGATGCTTCGAACTATGCCATTGGATGTATCCTTGCTCAACCGGCCGATGAAGGAAAGCTTGATCATCCAATCGCTTACGCAAGTAGACAATTAAACCAAGCAGAGAGAAATTACACGACTACTGAAAGAGAGGGCTTAGGAATGGTCTACGCAGTAAAAAAGTTTAGACATTACCTCTTAGCCAACAAGTTCAAATTCTTCATTGACCATCAAGCCTTGTTGTATCTAGTCAATAAGCCTTGCAACACAGGGAGATTGGTACGATGGTTCTTATTATTGATGGAGTTTGACTTTGAGGTAGTGGTCAAAAAAGGAAACACACATGTGAGAGTAGACCACCTTTCTAGATTAAAACACGGAGAGCCACCTAGCGGAGTGCAGGATGAATTACCAGATACGTATTTGTTTAATCTTGAAGTATGTCCTAAGTGGGCGGAACGATTAATTCCCATACTCACTCATGGCCCTCAGCACCCAATCAACAGGAATAGCAAAAAAGAAATTTTTCAATCAAGGAATTTACACATTGTTGCTGGAAGTATGTATTATAAGGAACCCAACGGTGTCTTATTAAGATGTGTCGAGGAGGACGAACAGAAGCAATTAATTCAGCAAGCACACATAAACAAGTGGAAAACCCATCAAGGAATGCACGGAACAATACGAGAATTGAAGAGGTTAGGCGTATATTGGCCTGATATGTCCAAGGACGTTCACGAGCATGTAAGTAATTGTGTGGAATGCAAAGAAATTAGCTCAGAGGATCATGTGTCCTTACCCTTTTCTACCATAGCGCCTAATTGGAGTAAATCATTAGTGCAATTCCTCAAAACCAAAGAGCACGAAATAGGAGCTAGCCTAGCAAGAAAGCGATCCCTAGAAGAATTGAGCAAAGATTATGTGATAATGGGAAAACAGTTGTTCAAAAGAGGACGAGACAATCAACTCAGATTATGTGTTCATGAAGGAGAGTATTTTCCCATCTTAGAAATGGCACACGCAGGAGCGGCGGGAGGACATTTTTCAGCAGATAGAACGGTCAAGATGATTCTCTTTGCAGGCTTGTGGTGGCCAACTCTACATATGGATGCTGAAACATATGTGAGAAGTTGCGAAATATGCCAGAGAGCGAAATATCCCGTTCGAAGAGACGACATGCCTTTAAGACCCATGGTTTGTGCAAGAGCGTTTACCAAGTGGGGAATTGACTTCATAGGACCCATCAATCCACCAGCCAGAGGATCACATGCAGAATACATCATAGTAGCCACCGATTACCTGACTAAATGGGTAGAAGCCAAGGCTACCAGAAAGAATGATGCTCAAATAACTGCAAAATTTCTCTTTGAGCATATTTTCACACGATTTGGACTACCGATCGAGATAGTGAGTGATCGAGGAACTCACTTCCTAAACGAAGTCATTGAATCACTTATGAATGAATTCCTAGTAATCCATAAAAAATCTGCCCCATACCATCCCCAAGCCAATGGTCAGGCAGAGAGTTCCAACAAGGTACTATGTACGGTATTGACAAAGATTGTCAATAATGGAAGGTCAGATTGGGACAAACAATTGCATCATGCAATTTGGGCCTTCCGAGTGGCATATAAAACGGCCATTGGAACTACACCATTCAACCTAGTGTATGGGCAGAATGCGATTTTGCCTATTGACTTCTTAATACCTACATTAAAAGTAGCCCAGCAATATGAGTGGAGCGGTCATGAATTGTCTCAGCAATTAGATCAAATCGAAAAGCTGCATGAGACTAGATTGCAAGCGGTGGCAGGCATCTATGCCGCTAAACGGAGACAAAAGGCATACCATGACTCACATATTAAAGATAAGGGACTCAAAGAAGGTGAATTAGTCTTGGTGTACACCCTAAAACAGCACGCAAAGAAGCTCCAAAGACGCGGATATGGTCCCCTGATCATAAATCGAATCTCCACTAGTGGTGCAGTCAATCTCGCCACACTAGACGGCGACATTCTTCCTAATTACATCAGTGGATGCCGAGTGAAAAGATTCGTGGAGCCTCTGACTGATGAAATGCTGACTAGACTAGTGGGAGCCCAAAGTAGGAAAAGGGAAGAAGAACGAATACGAGAAGAAGCACGACAGGAAGCCCTAGAACGCATTAGAAAACGCAAGGAGTGGATCAGGCAAAGAGACGAACGCTATCTTCAAGGGGAAGAGCCCATCCCTATGGCAAACTACCAGGTCAAAAATGATGATACAACGGGTATCTGTAAAACACAACCTTACTTAAACCTAGGGATTGGTCAGACGGAGTATAAATTGATAGACGCTTTGATCGACTCAGGAGCAAGCCTTAGCTGCATGCGAAAGAGAATAGCAAATGAACTGCAATTGCAATTGAATCCCACGAAAGCCAAACTAATAGGAATTGGAGGTCACACCCTAGATTGTATTGGAACAACTAATGTATCCCTTCACATAGGAAATTCCTCCATGGAACAAAGAGTCCTAGTATGTGAGGATGACGATTTAGTAGAAGACTTCATTCTAGGACAAGACTGGATCATTGAAACCGAAGCATGTATCCATTTAGCTCAAGGATATATTTCAGCCACAATAGGGCATAAAGAGGTTTTCAGCTTGCTTGAAGAGAAACCATGTAACCAAGTCATGTCCATACCACGATCAGAGAAAGTTCAAGAAGCAATGAAAGATAGTAGCGACTGTGATCAACTCTCAGGAAGCCAATGCATAGAAATTGAAACTTTAATCATTCCGACATCCCCTGTAGCGTTGAAGCTACCCGAAATAAATGAGGATCAGCCAACGATTGAGGAGACACTCTCTCCCAAACAGGCTCAAGGCTTCCAAAGATCGAATTATTGGAAACCAACAAGCAGATACTCGAACAGACCACCACCCAAATATATATGGGTACGGAAGGATCAGGTACAGAGTCAAAAAAGGTCTACAAGCGCTTCGAAGAAAGAAACGGACATCACCAAATCAGCTACAAAGAACAACAAACGAAGAGAACCAGTACCAGTGTGGATTGCCAAGCCCCTGCTTGAAGCTCAACGATCTCGACATCAGATATGGATTCCCCAAAAGGTCTTAAAAGCAGCTAAACAGAATGTGAAGACCAAGGCGGAAACGCCACAGGAGACGA
The DNA here is from genome assembly GCA_020310875.1 of Ceratopteris richardii. NCBI lineage: Eukaryota > Viridiplantae > Streptophyta > Polypodiopsida > Polypodiales > Pteridaceae > Ceratopteris > Ceratopteris richardii. The sequence continues at coordinate 191,875,470 of CM035413.1, read as the reverse complement.
GGCAAAGGCCAGCACCACCAGAGAATCATCAGAAAAGATCACAAAGCAATGTCAAATTCCATCGGACTATGGATAAGGCAAATGGAACACCAACAACTACGCGAATCAAGAAAACCCAACAACCTCTCTCAGTGTTCTCAAAATGGGTGTGGAAACCAAAGCAACCACAAGGAGCAACTGATCAAGGAGAGAGAGCACCTACTTGCACTCATGAAGTACACAATGCACCTAAAGTATGCATAATAGGGCAACATTACACGACCACGCATTTGGCACAGAATACTCCAAACAAGATTAGTGGTGCACATTCTCCCAATGAGAATAGAACTTAGCCTCATTCTAATAGGAATGGACATAGTAGGTATATAAATAAACGCTTCGGCTACACTAACTTTTATCTTCTTTCAGGAAAATTATAAAAAAGTGGTAAGAGATCTCACTCAGGGACTAGTGGAAGAAAACGGAGTGAAGTGCGACAATAATCATGATATTGCACTACACTGTTGCAAAGTTGCATGTCAAGCTAATGCACTTCTCCTTGTAAGTGCAGATGGCTTCTGAAGACTCTGAAGCTACGATCCAAGAGGAGGTCCAGGAATTTCCTCCTCAATGTCTTACGAAAGCAAAAGGACATTGGTTCAGAGATGAGCAGCCGGTTGAGGAGTATCTCTTCTTGGCCAACATAAAGATCATGGACACAGAGCATCATTTTCCGATCATGTCCCAGGACTTTAAGGTTTTACATGGACTGCCTTCCACGATCGACATCATGAAGAATGCAGGAATTCATAAGTATTTTGAACTACCTATCTATAAACCGGACTTCCAACGTTGTACACAAGTCATGAACACCCTTCGACCAGCACTACATGATCCATTGGCACCAGAAGCCACTGTGATGGACAAGAATGGAGAATGGGTGGTGATTCAGTTTTCCCATGATTTAATCAAAGAAGCATTTGGATGGGAAAAGGATGGTGTCAACACGGTCAAGGAAGAGAGTCGTGGTGCAAAAACAAGAACCTTCGTAGACATTAATAGGGTGGACATCGAAGAAGAAGTCAGATTGATTCACCAACATTTCTGCTTCCCGAGTATGAACAGATACACGGCACCTCAAAAAATCATTGTGCAATTATTGTCTCATGCCATAAAACAGATCGGCAATCAGGTAAACCTTACACCCTATGTGCAAGAAAGATTGTTCGAGGCGAAGAAGAAATGGGAAAATAAGAAATTCCTCAATGGAACGACGGCCCTAACCATCATGATTTACCATGCATTGGGCATGCGAGAGTACTTACAAGAGATGCCATCTTCGATGGAGTTGGCTCAATTTGTTAAAGCAGCCACTGTACCGAAACAGAAGAAAGGTGCAAAGATCGTAGAAGAAGCAGAAACAAGCTCGCAACCCAGAATGAGAGGCACAAAAAGACTCAGAGAACTCGAGTTACAGGAAGAGGACACACAAATTCGGAAGAGGGTCCATGTTCTTCCTAAGGCCACCATTGAGAAAAGAAAAGAAATAACGGAAAAAGACTTGACAGAAGCTCTCGAAGAGACTCATCAATATACAAAAGGGCAAGTTAATTTGCCAGTGCAAGGTCACCACTATAAGCAATCACAACAAGCAACAGACCAGAAAGCCAAGCTCACAAAAGTCCATAGATATAAAGAAATAGGCTTGGATAATTCTAGTTCGGTCTCGGAGAAACAAGAAGAACCAGACAATTCATTGCTTAATGTCGATATTCAAAGTGAATCAAAAGATGATGGACATTGGGATGAATTAAATGAAGTGGACTATGGCGCAACCCAAGACGGCCACAAAGAACAGGATCAGACAAAAGAGGTAGACACATATGCTACTAAACAGCCGGAAGAAGAAGAAAGGCAACAACCTGTTCTACCAAAAGACGCCTCCGCTACCCATATCAAAGAAGGTAAATCTGATGATGAGGAACAATTAGTGCTATCAGAGGATAAGCCTCAAGAAGAAGGACATGACGAAGAACCCTTCACTCCACTTAGGGTTGTGGCAGAACCATCCCCCCTGGACGTCACATTTCAAGGAAGTGCCACGAAATCTAAGGATCAAGGTAAAAACAACGAAGAATTGAATGTACAACTACAAGTCCGACAACCACATAATGAAACTATTCATGTGGAAAAAGGGAACGATGTACACACAGGAGAAACCCCAAGTATACCACGGACATGGCTAAACGTCGATATAGCTCAGCTCAAGCCTGTGGTGCAGGATATGATTCGAACTGCACTAGACACTCAACAGTTAATGCTTGATGCTGATGAAGATTACGATCAGGCCATGCGTGAAAAGCAGGAGCTTCAAAAAGAAGGTGTGGATCTGGCTAATAGGTTATCAAAAGCCGAAGCTCAAGCCTTAAAGAAACACGAGGAAATAAAGAAGACCAAAACACAATGCCAGATATTAGAAAAGGAAAATGCCCAACTAAAAGAACAAATCTTGGAGCTCACAAAGAAATTAGATATGACAGAAAAAGAGAAGACAAGGATCAACGCTCGTGGTAAAATACTCGAATCACAGCTCAAGGTGAGTATGGAGGAAGCGGAAAATTTAAGGAACAGGAACAAGGAACTCATGACCGCTCTCCTCAATGATCAACCACCAGCAGAAACTAATCATTCAACGGAGGACATAAAAGAACTGGAAGAAAAGATCACCAAGATGGCAGATCAGCTCAAACAGGAGCAAGACACCATTGTTGATTGGGAAAAAAGGTATATGCATGACACTGCAGCTCTACGCAAGAAATGGAAAAAAGCTGAAAATGATTATTTCAGACAGTGCAAAGAAGACACAGATCACATGAATATAGTTGCTCAAGAATTGATCAAACATCAGGAGACGATTGCCAAGGCGGAAGCAGAATTAAAGAATAAAAATGACATCATTAAACAGCTGCAGGAGCAGATCGAGCTAAAAGAGAAACAAGGGACACCAGTAGTTCCTCCAGAAACTACGGCTACTGTGGAGGAAGAGGTACGTCCTCTCTCTCCCCCCTTGTATCATTCTCCAATAAGGGCGGAAAAGGAGGTTCCACTAGAACCTAACACACGCGACATTGCAGAATTGAGCAGACCAGAAAGGGCACTACTGGTGTCCCAGCTCACTGCTGATTTTGAAGATCAGATAATTCAGATAATGAAAGAGGCTCAGATTGAGCATAAACAATTAGATCAAATTTTGAAGCCATTCAACGTACCATACGGCCTACTTAAAGAACAGACGCGGCAGTATATAAAATCTGCAACGAATAAAGATCCGGACCACAACCTTCAATTCAAAAAAGACACTTTCGATTACACTCAAGAGGAGTTCGAGAAAGCAGATCCGATATGGAGACGAAAGCTTTTGGAAAAGAATCCTACATTGCGGGTACAGTGGGAAGCATCTCCATATGCACTTCAAGTCAATCCATCTTTTTGTCCTGTACCCCGCAGACGCTCTTGGACGCAATTTTGGGAAGGACAGCGCCAAGGCAATATTAATAACCAGTGGCTCAATTATCCATTACTACCTAGTCCGCCACATAACTACCTACCGACAGAAGAATATATGATCAAAACAATGGAATTTTGGATTGCAAGATATGCTACAGTCCCGGACTTAGCTGTTAAGATGACCAACAAAATATTCAGCATGCTTATTACAGTTTTGAAGGTGTTCCAGCATGCTAAGTACACATTTTTAAATTTCATCGGCATTACGTAGGGCTCAGAAGCATTAATTTTTGATTTATCTACTATTCCCAGCCGACTAACTATCATGGCATATTATTCTCGTCTCATGTTTTTGCCATCGACGTATATGCAGACGTTTGAAGAAGCATTCTTCACAGGCTTCTTTGAAATTGATTCAGAAATTTTTGTGAAGATGACTTCAAATTTAAATGCAAGACTGGTGGCCTATGAAACTAGCTTTTTCGCTGATCACAGACAGGCGCCAGAAGACGGAGTGAAGTCAAAGCAATGGAAGGAATTTATGATATGTCATGCAAATCTGCTGAACCAACGAGAGCAAACCGCCATCCAAACATACACGCGTCGCCTCAGAAAGCCTGTCGAGGACGACAGAGTTCAGGAGGAGGGACGTGTAGAGGGACAATCAAGCAAGAAGAAAAGAAGAAGAAGATCAAAGTCCAAACCTATGCATTAAGAAGAGAAAAAGAACATATATCTGCAGGAAGCCCCGCAGGGGCGCAACACCCATCTCTGCACAGAGCCCCGCAGGGGCACGCACCAGGCTACAAAGCTAAACCCCAGGGTCCCGAGTAGTGGACTTTTCAAACATCAAAGTAGGACCAAAAGTTAGAAAGGGGTAGAGGCTGAAAAGTTGAAGAGGGTGACTAAGAACAGCACATTCCTAGTCACTGGTGGCGTGCGTGGCAACCCGAGTCAACAGGCAAGACAACTACATCAGGCTCTCGAGTTGTAGAGCTTGAATCAAGAAGGCCATCGAATCTGCATGTCTGTTTAACTGCAGACAACACTGACCAAGGGGAGCGTGCAGTGGAAAAGCTGAAGCGCCTCTAAAACGTAATGCAAGATCAAGAAGTAGACAACACTACCCACGGGACGCGTTCGCGAAGCAAAGTCTGTCAAGGGACGACAGAGACGAAGAAGGGGAGAGTGTTGCAGAGCTAAAGAGCGCAGAAAGCAGAGAAAAAAGACGGGCCCCAAAATTTTCCGATTTGGACACACAACTTTTGTAACATAACCACCTTGTACATATTTTCCATTGTAAATGCACTAGAGGAGTCCTCTAGATGCCTCCCCTTAGAAGATTAGTGAATTACCCATGTATATTAGTAGGAAGTTAGCAATTTAGTGAATAAAGTGCCGGTCTCTTGTGTGAAAGGACCAAACTTAGGGCACTAGTATATAAGTCAAAAGTGACTCATTGTAAAGGACTTCTTGTCATTGTGAAGAAGAGCACTTCTGAAATTTCGAGTTTGCCTCTTTCTTGCTGATTTTGATCTTCATTTTGCTCATGTATGTGTGTGTGATGCTTGAAATGCAAGTGTAGGACTGTTGTCTACCCCTTCCCCATTGTTTTGAGTGGCTGTAGTGCGTGCGTAAGCTAGGAGAAGCAAAAACGCGGGTGTTAGTAGTTCCCGTAATTCACTGTTTCTGCCATAACTTGCAGCAGAATGGTCAGAATTGAGTGAAACCACCACCGTTGGATTCGTCTCGTCGAGAGCTTCGAAACGAGTACCCTATTGTCTATGTTCGGAGTTCTGGGCTGGGAGAAAACCTCAAAAAACCAAAACTGCTGAAAAGAGGCTTGCGGCAACACTTCCAGTTTTTTCAGTAGGTGTGGGTAGTATTAGTCTTTTCTCATGCTTGGATAGTTAACTCACTTCATTTTCTATCACGTGTGCAAATGTCTTCATACACTTGGTAAGTCACTCCTTGGATTGATAATTAAATGTGTGCAAAGGACTCCACTATATGCACTTGTATGGCAATCGAGGTTTAGTCTCATTGGTACAAGTCCTTGAGTCATTGCGGCTCAAGTACACAGATGTCTTGTGGGAATTGGTCATGTGCCTCATCCACAAGTTCAATGGGAGGAGGGACTTCACTTTCTTTAGCCCATTTCTCTTCTTGAATCTCTCGCAAGAATTCTGGTGTGTATTGATTCATAGAAGAAGAGGTCTCTGGCTCCGTAGAGTTAGGCGCGTAGGCCTCAGGCACATAGGCTTTCTGGGTAGGAAGACCTGCTCTTTCACTAACCTCATCATGGTGTTGAGGGGCGAGTTCCTTTTGTGATTGTGCCATTAGATTCTCTATTCTTTCTAGGGATGGGGGGTTGTCTGGTTCAGTGGAATTGGGCACATAAGCTTTTGATGGGGGGTGGGTCATGTTTTTGCTTGCTTTATCTCTTTCTTGATTTTTTTCTTCCTTGACAGATCTTGCAATTATGCCCTCTAACTTCTCTAGAAGTCCATCCAAGTGTAATTGCGTCTTGGCTGAGCCCGAGTAATTGAAAAGGCGACTGGCTTCAAACATAGTCTGAGCCAATGCGACCATTTTTGCGCAAAGCTTGGTTCTTTCTATCTCTAGGTCAGCTCTAGGGTAGCACTTGTCATGATCCGTTACATTTGGCCCTTCTTGGATTCTGGCCTGATATGCTTTAAGCATCATGTCTATGTCTTCCGGAGTGGGATCAGCTAATACTGATCCTACTCTAGGGGGTGGTGGAATCGTATGAAGTGGGTTGGAAGGTTGCGGATTGGATGGCGATGGGAATGGTGGTGGTGAGGTAGTGTGAGAGGGAGTTTGAGATGTGAGTTCAGTTATCCTGGCTTTGGTTTCTCTTATGCTTTCCTCAAGTTCACTCATCTTTTTAGCCCATTGTCTTTTCATTCTTTCCCGACTGTCTTTCCACGCTCTAGTCCTTTTCTTTGTCACGCTCTCGGTTTCACTAGCCTCTGGGTTCTTATCCTGGTTTACCCCTTGGTTCTGCTGCAATGCCTGAGCTCTAGTCACTACCTGTACTGGTGCAGTGGATGTCACACTTCCTGTGGAGTCTACCACCAACCCGATAACGTTAATAGGAGTGATTTTTGGCATATTATTAGGATTCTTAGGGCAATCTCGTAAAAGATTCTCCTTTCCACATTTTTGGCAAAAGCCCTGAATTGTTATTGACTGGGGTTGTGTGAGTGGAGGTAAGGGACAATCACGAATGAGCTGATCTCCCTGACATCTGTAGCACGGTCCTCTTGGGAATGGAGGTCTTACTTGCTTAGGTTGAGGCCTAGGGTTGGGGTTTGCATACATGACGTTTGTGTAATCTGACTCCCAACTAGGTTCATTTGGCTCTTCACTATAGTAAGACTCACCATGCTCAGGAGACTGCATGTAGTAGGCCTGGGGGCTATCAACATGTGTAGAATCAAAGCTATGGTCACTCGGGTCACTTTCAGAAAGCAATGATGTTACAGGGACTATAGCTCTATTCAGGTTCTCTTCTGCAGCAGTATACTTTACCGGAATCACATTAGTAGGAGCAGGTGGTTGCTGTGCTAGCACTGGCTGGGGTCTCAGTTGGTTTTGATAGGGTTGGTAGGTTTGTTGAGGTCTCACATACTGCTGAGGTGGGTATTGGCTCTGGTATCTGCCTTGTTGAGGGTATGGCTGAGGGTAGGGTTGCCTAACCGCTTGCTTATTGTATGGGCAGTCTTGCGCGGTGTGATTGGTGTACCTTCGTTCTATGGTGCAGTACTGGCTACTAGGATTAACTTGGGGTTGAGCCATAATGGGACAAACATTCGCCATGTGGTCACCCCCACAAGTATAGCATCTTTTCACCGGGGCAAATCTCGGAATTTGTTTGCTAGAGACACCTAGTTTTTGAGCAACTTTCTCTGCAAGTTCCTCAATCGATATGGATTGCGTGGAAGAGAGGCTAGAGGCACTATCTGAATCTTTGTATATCTTGGAAAGCTCTAACTCCTCCCCTAGGTTATCCTCAATGTCAATACACATGCGTACACACTCTTCTATGGTCCTAGGGTCCTTCAAGTACACATATGATCTTAATTTGGTACTTAGCAATCCATCCAAGAATAAAGCCACTTGCTTAGCTGGTGTGGGTAGCTCAAGGACAGGGTATCTTTCAAGATATTGCCTAAATCTCCTTCCTGCAAGTCTCACGGTCTCTTGAGGGGTTTGCTTGAAGCCGTGAATCAAGGAGGAGGTATTATGTCTTATGCCACTCTTAGAGAATTCAATAATGAAAGCCTCTAGGAGTTGGTCTATGCTCCTAAACTGCCTCTCGTTTAGCGGTTGAAACCATGTCAGGGCAGTGTTCCTAAGGGTTAGACCAAAGGCATTGTACTGCGTGAATAGATCCTCCACTTGTTCAGCTCTCAGGACTTGTCTAAACTCAGCCACATGATTGTATGGATCTCCAGTGCCATCGAAGTAGTTCTTCATGGACTTCACTAGCTGAGTTGGTCTCAAAGTCCTTGTGTGCTCTCTAGGTCGTGGTAGAGGGAATTCATCCGCATTTCTTTGATTCCTGTGAGCTCTAAGCATCTCAGGTTCTACTCTATTCGTTTCCATTCTCGTTCTTTCTCTGCTCCCTGGGGTGGCAAAGCTTACTTCCGGCCTATCTCTATGTCTGTCTCTTTGGGCTCCATGAGCTTGGGATGTTCCGGCACCAGGGTGACCATAGGACACATTCGATCTTGGTGGGGGGAAAATAAATTCACCCTTCCAAGTGTAAGCGTGCCTATCATTTTCTGTCACCACAAAGATCCTTTCCGAAGCGTGATCTAAGTAGGTCACTCTCCCTGGGCTATCAGGATCCTTAAACTCATAGATCATGATTGTTCCTATATCAGTTGGCTGATCAGATTTATACCTCCAAAAGGCTTCGTCAGTTTCTCGATTGAGGAGCAAATCTATGCTCTTATTATCCTGGGGAATCCACTCTGGTGTTATAATCCTAGTGAGAACCGATTTGCCTCGAGGGGTTCTAGGTTCTGTACCCATGTTTCCTTGCTCTAGGTCACCTAAGTCCGCTTCTGGGATCACATTTCCAAATTCGTCCGTCCTATCTGGGTGACTGGTGACTACGTATATGGTTCCTTCTTTGTCCAAGTATGCTCCGTTTTCAAACTTGACAGCTGGGCGCTCTAGTCCAATGGATTGATCAGGATTCTTAATCTGTACCACAGATCTTCCTAGGCCGTCCTCATAGATGCTGGCACCTAATCGGGTGGTCCTAAGGTATTCCAATTGCGTTTTGTAAGGGCCTTCTACTCTATGCAAGTATGGCACTCCTGAACTTCCCGTAGGTCTGTCCATGCCTTGAGACATCTCTGATTCACTGGTATCAGAGCTAGGGTAATGCGAGTAGTGACTCAACTGCTGGGCCCAAGACCTCGCAGTATGATTGACACTAGCCTCTGAAGACCTAAGGCTTTGTCTATCTCTTACTAGATGTCGTCCTGATCTAAGGTTCATATGCCTAACTGATTAACCCAATTTTTCCCAGGTACAACCACGTTTCTGAGTCCTTTGTATCAATTACTTAATCCCCTTTTTATGTTGATTATCGTGTTTATACTCTTGTCTGATATCACATCGTTAGGAATACTTGAGTTTAATCTCGCACTTTAGTTTGGTCGTTTCACGTTAGGTTCTTTTCCTTTAAGGTTGTCGTTCACACACACAGGTCATCTCTTGTCTTGAACTTGATTCCTTAGATAGTCTTTGATTTATCTCGTGCCTGTCGTTGCCTGGAATTACTTCTAACACTACCCGCACTTAGCCTAAACTAAGAATTGACAAAGGGTGTTGCGGGTTTTCCAACCTTGAGTTCCTTTCCTTGGGTTATTGCCCTGGTGTGCCGAGGACGCGCGTTCCCAAGCCTGCACTTACTCTTGCTTGCGTACCCTTCGATGCTCTCAAAGGACCTGTAAAAGGCCCACCGTTAGCTCAAGACTTAAATTCAAAAGACAGAACCAATCACTTTCATTCATGTAACACTTCACCAATTTGCACTATGACTTTTTGGACACAACTCTAAAGATCCCTGAATTTTGTTCCCCCTGGGTATGAGAAACGGATTTCGTATGAGAAAGTTATGCCCGTTCAGGGTTTTGGGGCTAAAACAGGATTAAACTAGGTTAACAGGCAAACAGGAATTCTCAGGTTACTTGGGTCATGCCCTCGTAATGCAATACTACACCCTAGTGTTTGTCCCACACTTGGCCAAAATTTAGACCAATATTTTTGCCTTAAAAATTTGACCTAATTTGCCCTTCTAACGTGTTCGCAAAGTCTATCGGTCGCGATTGATAGGTCAGTCACGATCGACGTGTCGATCGCGATTGACAGGTCCGTCGTGGCTGTCAGTCGCAATTGACTGGTCAGTCGCGATTGACACGTGGCCGAAAATTCAGTCAATCGTGGTCAAAGGGTCGTTGACTCTGTCGGTCGCGATTGATGGGTCGATCGCGATTGACAGGTCGGTCGCGAGGGTCTGTCCGTCGTGGTCAAACAATCGTTGACTGTGTCGGTCGCGATTGACAGAGCCGTCGTGGGCTGTCAGTCGCGATTGATGGGTCGATCGCGATTGATGACTCGATCGCGATTGACACGTGTCACGCGTAGATTCTGTCCGTCGTGGTCAATCGGTCGTTGACTCTGTCGGTCGCGATTGACAGAGCCGTCGTGGGCTGTCGGTCGTGATTGACATGTCGATCGCGATTGACAGGTCTGTCCGTCGTGGTTTGTCGATCATGATTGACAGAGCGATCGCGATTGACAGAAATCTGATGAATTTCAAAAAACTAAACACAATTTTGGGAAGCTCTACGCCAGTAGATCATGGTTTTGCACTTTGTTTGGCAATTTGAGCATTTTTTCTGTCGGTCGCAATTGACAGAGGTCGGCGACACACAGACAGTTACTGCGAATTCCGTACCTGCGCAGAGTGCTGGGGATGATGATGTGGCCTGTACCTGCAAGGCAGCTCAAGAAACATGCAAAAATAGCACACACAATTTCGCTCTCTCGCTCTCTCTCACAAGTGAAATAAGGGAAATGAGGTGGAGAAGGTGATATGATCAAAAAACTAAATTTTTCGCGATGATGGAAATGGAGGTGGAAGATGGTGTTGATGATGATGGTGATGATGGTGGTAAGGTAAGAAAGAGAAAAATAGGAAAAGTAACGAAATTACCTACAACGCCAACGTCTCCAATCTACGTCTTACCATCACACGCTCGTCCTCAAAGCTCGATCCCTGGCAACGGCGCCAAAATTTGGTGTAGCTCAGTGATGAGTAGCACCTCCTTTAATGTCAATCCGGGAAGACGTGAGGATGGTATGAAGACCACGAGCAAGTGGAGGCACAAGTGCGTGAGTGAGAAGCACACAAGCATGCACACACATACACACACACGTGCACACACGGCAAGACAAAGAGTGAGAAGCAATGGAGTTCTTAGATTCCTTTCAAAAAGCTCTTACAAGTTCATTTCAATTACAAGCTAACCTCAAAAATGAGCTCTCTAGCTCCTTTTATAGTTTTTGACTAGCTTTGGCCCTGTTCAGACCTAGTGTCCGGCCTAGTTAAAAATTAGGTTCCAAGGCTTATTAGAGGGCTCAAACGAGATCTAAAAAAAATGAAAATTGGCAGGTAGATACTTCTAAAGCTCCTCAAGCTCAAGGACTCCTTGGCTTGCACAAAATGGAGCTACAAAAATACGAAATGATATTTACAATGGTTTTTAGTGATGAAAATCACTATTTGTGTAGGGATTTCCTCTATTGATTTGTCATACATACCTTTGAGCTCCCTACTTGCTCTGTCTTCTCGTGTGCTCAACTCCTTGATGTCTGAAAAATTTAGATGGCCTACTTGCCGGATCTTCTTTGACTGCCATGTCTGCTTGTGCTGTCCCTTCGCTCCGACTCTCTTCCTCTTGTGGCTCCTTCGGTTCCCTGACTGCTGCCAACAGAGAGAGAGAGAGAGAGAAAGAAATAGAGAGATAGAGAGAAATAGATGAATGCATGTAAAGGAGAAAGAGAAAGGATGAAAGAAGAGAAAGAGAGAGGAAGAAGGAAATAATAAGTGAACTAAAGTAAAGAGTAGAGAGAGAATGAAAAGATTAGAAAGAGAGAGAATAGTAAAGAAAGAGAAAAAGAGAAAGATAGGAATTAACAGAAAGAGCAAGATTAGCATACCTACCTTTACTACAATGGACATAACTCTCTTACATAATGTCCAAATTGGATAGTTCCACTTGATGTAGAGAGTAGACTCCAAGAGCTTTCAATGATTTCCTGGAAGCTATGATTGGATATTTAGAAACCACTTGTAGAGAACATTTAATTCTCCACATATCTCTTCAAAGAGGTATGCTGCCCACTCACCTAGCTCCACTATTTTGGCCATAACTTCCTCATAGAATATCGAAATCAAGAAATTTAAATTGTATAGATTCTATACTTCAAGGCTTTCTTTTCACTATGTATAATCCATATTTTGACCATTTCAAGCCATCTCTGCACAAGATTTTTAATGGCTATTGAGTGGCAACAAACTCTTTTTGTGTGAATTGAGTGCTTAATTATGATAATTAGGAGTTCCTTTCTGAACCATTTTGGATTAGAATGAAGTTATTTTCATACATTTGAATCATATTTTTGCTCTCAAATATATTCATTTGAATACTTTTTGCATCAAATTTTATAATTTTGCATTGTATTCTTGCTCAATTTTATGAAACCAACATTGGAATGTGCATGAAAGTTAGTTTTTACATGAGTTCATCTATGCACATGAAGTTTCACTAACTTATGATGATTCATAAAAGCATGCACATGTTGTTGTGTGTTTCAAGATCTTTGTGCACATATTGGAGCGAGAAAAGACCTTGTTATGAGGGCATGTAGTGCCCAACAACACATATTGGAAAAGTTTCTTATTTGCAGGTTTTTGGAGTTAAGAAAGTGGTTTTCTTACCACTAGGCTGATGCCTAACATTGTAATGGTTATTATTTTTTTTTTCAGGTTTCATTTTCCTAGGAAAGTGCTGCTGAAATTTTTGTAGCCACATGGCATTATATGCCATGTGAGAACTAGAGTGATGTTGTGTTGTAAGAGAGAGGAAGTCTTATGTGTGCATAACTAAAAACATATAAATTGATTGAAGTAGAGAAGAAGATGCATGAGTGGATGCATGCATACATAGATGATATGATTTCTAGAAAGTTGAAGTGCATGATGCATTTTCTATCTATAGAAGATCATTTTTATGTATCACCATGATACGTTATCACCATTTCGTAACTCATGAGCACATGAACTGTTCTTCATGGGAATCTATGTACTTAATATAGAATTTTACCCCGAGTTGGAACAAGAGTGCTATGATTATGATCATCAGTACAAGTATTAAGTGCTTGTATATGATTGGTTGTGATGAGGTTAATGAATGTGCAAGAAGCACAATAATTATAATGACATCCATAGATATTCACTTTCACTGAAACGTGGATAGTATGTAAAGAGTCAATTTTTCCACGAGATGATTTGGATTGTTAATTGGTTTCAATTGATCTAGACGATCATTATATGCACGGATATGTATCCATGTCATAATTAATCCAAGATAATGAATGAGTATGTCTAATAATAAGGATTAACATATCTCATCATTTTTTAGATTTGAAAAATAATTGAGCAAATAATTAATGAGGTAGCAGCCTCATAGAGATTTGGATTTTGCGCTTTGAGGGAATGCTGAATTTATTGAAATTTGGAGGTCAAGTAGCTCATAAGATTTTCCTTAAGTTGACCAATTTTCAAGTAATTTCACTAGAAGTGCTGCTAATAGAGGTAGAGGCCTGAAAACAAGTGACATAGGCTTGTTACAAAGGGCATTTCTCTTCATTGGTAGCTCCAAATTGAATAATTTTTGTAAGAACCAAAAGCCTGATAGAGGCATTTTGTGGATACAAAGTTTTTTATTTTTAGATATCATTTGATAGGTCAAAGATGCTCTGCACATCAAGCCTCTCGAATTTATGAAATGACTAGAGATCATGTCACCTAGAGATGATTGGTTCTCTTACCTCCATTACTCAAACTGGATGATTTTTCTTTCTAACATTAGCTAAACATCTCCAGATGTGTCTACAAATTTTAAGATGAAATGTTTCTCCATTTAGGAGATATAGAGGAAAGAGTAAGATTTACCCTCTGCAAATTTTTAAAATATTGCAAGTATAGAGGCTTAGTATTTTGGTCATTGTTAAAGCCTCAAATTTTCATTTATATCCATAAAGGTGTTGGAAAACAATGGGCAATTGGTCCATTTTGTCAAGACCTTACAAATAATACAATGTATAGCTCTGTCCTTGTAGACGCAAGCAGACGGGCCGCGATTAGCGTGAGTAGCGTTTTTTAATAAACCTTGTACAACAAAAGCCTGGGGCAACTTGGCTACGTGAGCATCCTCCCAATCCTATGACCCGAGTTCGAATCCCAGCGGCAGCGCTACGCGAAGACCTATTATTTAGCTTTTGCTTTTTACATACAATGCTTTTGGGTAAAGCGATAGACGGACGGACATCGTTTTTGCTTTATTAAGATCGCATAGCGATCGTGGAGATCGTGGCTTTATTCGTTTTATTATGAGCTTTTCAAAGTTATACAACTACTATAAAAGAAGAGCCTCATGATCACTTGAATTATCCTTCACCTAGGATCAACACAAGCTTTCTAGAGCTTGGACCTCAGTAGAGGTGGTGTTTCTTCTAGCACATGGGGCAGCCATGGTGCTATCTTGAAGCATGTTGAGGAGCAGCTATGGAGTTCTTCTTGGTGATTCTTCTTGGAGAAGATGAAGGGTGTGCTCACACTCTAGCTCATGGAGAGGAGGTCATCTCTTGTTCATGGCAAGAAGACTTGGTCATTAGCAGCTTGATGGTGAGGATCGCCTATCTACATGATGTATTTGAAGATTGTCTTCTACAGGAAGATATTAGGTTGAAGATTATCTTCTACAAGAAGATGTCTGGCTACTTCAAAGACATTGGATGGGACCATCTACATGGCGTATTTGAAGATCATCTTCTACACGAAGATGTTAGGTTGAAGATTGTCTTCTACAAGAAGATGTCTAGCTACTTCAAAGACATTGGATGGAGTTTAACATAAGATTCACATCTTATGTTAAAGTATTCAGGTACATATTCTCTTTATGCACACAGGTACTACTTGAAGTTTATGGAGGCTGTGGCGTTCATATCAGGAGGAGTCCTATTCGGCATAGGTACAAGAGAATCAGTACTTATATGCTTTATGCATATTTGATGAGGTGTTTAAGAAGGTGTGTTCACATGAGTTTGAGGATTTCCGTTTACACTGATCCTTCCTCTTTCAGTCACTCATATTCACTCTTCTATAACCTATAAGGTCACACATCTCATGTATATTCAGATTACTGCCCATACATCTGAATATGTTTGTTACATTGTACATTCACTCATTCATCTATTTCTCATCACATAGAGTGGTTGAGAGTTTTGCTCCCACATTGTACATTGAACATTGGTATATATGATACTATGAGTAAGCGATGGCTTACGTAACACCTTACACATGACGTCTATTCTTTCTCTATCTTTGTCTCATCATTTGTATGATTAAGTTGTGGTATGTTCATGTTTTGTCAATATGGAAGATTGCTGGTATTAATGTTGTACATGACTGGAACTATGGAACCATGGACCTGTGACATGAGCCTAAGGGCCTACCTCACTTCCAACATTTGGTATCAGAGCACTAAGGTTTTGGTTTCAGAACTTTAGATCTTTGGCATCAATGCATTAAGGCTCATTCATATCTCAGGTTCCTAGAATTCCAGATTTACAACATAGGTTTTGAAAGCATCTTCTAACATTTGACATTTGACATACACACTTAA
This sequence comes from Ceratopteris richardii, assembly GCA_020310875.1. Taxonomy (NCBI): domain Eukaryota; kingdom Viridiplantae; phylum Streptophyta; class Polypodiopsida; order Polypodiales; family Pteridaceae; genus Ceratopteris; species Ceratopteris richardii. The sequence goes on along the minus strand of CM035413.1, from coordinate 191,859,967 downwards.
TCTAGATGAGTAGAGATTTGAGAATTAGACAATTCATTTACATGTGTATTCATCAGTGTGGAGTATGAAGTTGATGATCTGTTAGCAGCCGAATATTTTTGGAAGAGTATGCAAATACTTTACAAAAGTATTGTTTGAAGACCCAGACTTGATGAAGAGAAGACTACTTCAAATTCAAGGAAGAACAATGGTTTAGAGAAGATGAAGAAATCAGATCAACATCAAATCACAGGTATCAGTTTCTACTATCAGATTATCATTTGCAGGTCATATCTTAGAAGAGCAGTTATGAAGAGATTTGAAGAAATTCAAGGATTGCTTTTATACGCTTTCATCATTTGAAAGTTAAAGGCTACATCAAAACAGATATCTAGAGGTTTTTCTAGAGAGTTTTGAGAAATCTCTTTCATGGCAAGAAAGTTCATCTAAGAAGACAAGTGCAAAGATGAGATGGTTTTTTTTCAGCCAATTTTCTGTTGTAAGTTGGTTGGATATCAAGGTACAAATGTATCTAGAGAGGTATCTCTAGAAGGGCAATTCATCATTCAGACAACGATTGGTGAATTTAGTCATTTCATACATTTGAAGCAGAATTTTGATTCAGAGATATGAGGAGATGATAAAACATGTTTCTATATTCACTTCCATTTGTATACCATGTTTGTTTTGTCTCTTACTCTTAGCACTAGAGGAAGAGAAAAGTTCATTCGAAGAAGTCAAGAGTGTTTGCTACTTCAAGATGAAGAGAACAAAAGGTATGGAAGAGAAGTTTGAAGATGTTGACATCATCAGGTGAAAGAAAGATGCAGATGAAGAAAGTCCATCATTTCCAAAAGAAAAGTAAGACTTTCTTTTCTCATATATTTTCCATATACTTTTCCTATTTTATCCTCTACACCCAAAGACAAGTCTACAAGAACATTATGTTTAAAGAAGAAGCAGTTTCTTGTTTTGCATTACACTTGGTCATGATTTAGTAGATTTGACAAAGAATTGCATTGAGAGAAAGAAAAGCAGCAGATATATGTTTTGACTCATATGTATATGAGTTATGAAGCTTTTAAGCAGGCAGCTTATATGTTCCCTCAAAGAATTCCTGGAGTGTCAATACAGAGCTACTTGGTATATGACAAGTTGCAGAGAAGTATATTTCTTCTTTATCTAACTCTTGAGGTAAAAGAGTTTTTTGTAAGCAGATCTTGAAGACTTGGGTTGAGGTTTTATGTTTGGAAAAGGTTACCTCATATTTAGTATTTTTAGAAACTTCAGAAAATTCAGACTTGTTGATGTACCAGTCAGTTAAAGAATCTACTTTTTATGATTGTCTAGACTTTTGGATACATGTTTGTATTCAAAAAGGTGTTCCACCAAATCCTAACACTTGATTGAAAGTGGAGTTAGCCAAAAGAAAATCAAGCAGGTACTATCACATTTCACCCGGGTAAAATATGAAAGTTATGAAGTATCAACTTGCAGCTTTTGGAGTTCTCAAGGTGAGAAGTTTGTCCACTTATGTTTCAAGTAAGAATTGCAGATTCTTGGAAAGGCTTTGTTTGAAGAAAAGTTTTACAACTTTTTGAGAAGCATGGACACTTGGAGACATTCAGGAAGTAAATCAAACATTCAGTCATGAAGGTTTGATGACAACAGATTCTACACAGGAGAGATCATTGATCTTAAATAGATCTTGTATGATCTTGAGTATTTATGATTCAGTTCTCTATCCTTTGTTAGTGAAGATTCTTAACATTGGAAGAAGTAAGTCAAAGATTCAGATTCTATCAAATTTGTGTTGCAGAGAGATAGAAATACTTGTTATGTGCAGAAGGGTATGAATCCTGAAATGCTTTCAGCAAGGTTTTGTTATGTTAGGTTCAGCTAACCTTATTCTACAATATGGAAAGCTGAAGACTTATAGTGAAAGCTATTAGCAACTGCAGTGCTAATAAAAAGGGTTCAGAGATTTTGTTTCAGATACAGGTATTGATCACTGAACATCAGATTTATTGAAAGAAGGAAGACGTTCCACATTTCATAAAGTCTGATATATTTGAAGAATACTGGATACTAGTGTTAAGTCATCCAGGGGGGTGATGAAACATGAAGACTTATTTTCAAGCCATATGTGAAAGAATGCAGATTCATACTTTCAGGTATTCCTATATTTCCTTTGTCAGGTTCTCTTTATGTTCCAGCTTTGAAAGAAGAAGGAAGAAGAAGAATGTTTGGAGAAAGTTCCTGTTCAGGAGAAGGTTCCAGAGTTCTATTTGAAGAGAAACTTGATATTTCAGAAAGGTATATTTCAGAAGTGCGCACATATATGTTTATACCAGGTTCTGAAGGAAAGAGGTATGAAGAATTTAAAGGATGAAGACATGATGACATCATAGATTTTTTGACTCATATTTCAGTTGATTTCAATTGAGATGAGTTGACATGACTTGAGTATAGTCAGAGATGAACCAGCAGTGTTCATAATGCACTAAGTTCTGAGTTGTCAGTCACAGGTTCCAGGATTCAGTTCCTGATTTTGTTTAGTGTATTTACATGACGCAGCAGAAGTACGTTGAGAAACTTTTTTGGAAGGTAAATGCAAATATATAGATCCCAGTGTATGTTTTCAGGTTTTTGAAGACAGAAGATAGTAGGTTCAGAGTCAGTACATGCTATATTTGTTGTCAAGCAGTTATTGCTTGATGAGAACACTATTGGATATCTAATTTGCATATTTTCTCAAGTATTATGGTTCATATTCAGCAAGTTCAGGTTTTTTGAAGGAAAGTCAAATTCAGTTTTGAAGAAGACTTTTTGAAGAACAAGTTTTGAAGTGCGGGAGTACAAGCTATTTGAAGCTTGTGATAGTTTGCAGTTTATGACAGATTGAAGATCCAGTTCAGATTGTACCAATATGACATTGCAGGGGGGATTGTTGGAAAACAATGGGCAATTGGTCCATTTTGTCAAGACCTTACAAATAATACAATGTATAGCTCTGTCCTTGTAGACGCAAGCAGACGGGCCGCGATTAGCGTGAGTAGCGTTTTTTAATAAACCTTGTACAACAAAAGCCTGGGGCAACTTGGCTACGTGAGCATCCTCCCAATCCTATGACCCGAGTTCGAATCCCAGCGGCAGCGCTACGCGAAGACCTATTATTTAGCTTTTGCTTTTTACATACAATGCTTTTGGGTAAAGCGATAGACGGACGGACATCGTTTTTGCTTTATTAAGATCGCATAGCGATCGTGGAGATCGTGGCTTTATTCGTTTTATTATGAGCTTTTCAAAGTTATACAACTACTATAAAAGAAGAGCCTCATGATCACTTGAATTATCCTTCACCTAGGATCAACACAAGCTTTCTAGAGCTTGGACCTCAGTAGAGGTGGTGTTTCTTCTAGCACATGGGGCAGCCATGGTGCTATCTTGAAGCATGTTGAGGAGCAGCTATGGAGTTCTTCTTGGTGATTCTTCTTGGAGAAGATGAAGGGTGTGCTCACACTCTAGCTCATGGAGAGGAGGTCATCTCTTGTTCATGGCAAGAAGACTTGGTCATTAGCAGCTTGATGGTGAGGATCGCCTATCTACATGATGTATTTGAAGATTGTCTTCTACAGGAAGATATTAGGTTGAAGATTATCTTCTACAAGAAGATGTCTGGCTACTTCAAAGACATTGGATGGGACCATCTACATGGCGTATTTGAAGATCATCTTCTACACGAAGATGTTAGGTTGAAGATTGTCTTCTACAAGAAGATGTCTAGCTACTTCAAAGACATTGGATGGAGTTTAACATAAGATTCACATCTTATGTTAAAGTATTCAGGTACATATTCTCTTTATGCACACAGGTACTACTTGAAGTTTATGGAGGCTGTGGCGTTCATATCAGGAGGAGTCCTATTCGGCATAGGTACAAGAGAATCAGTACTTATATGCTTTATGCATATTTGATGAGGTGTTTAAGAAGGTGTGTTCACATGAGTTTGAGGATTTCCGTTTACACTGATCCTTCCTCTTTCAGTCACTCATATTCACTCTTCTATAACCTATAAGGTCACACATCTCATGTATATTCAGATTACTGCCCATACATCTGAATATGTTTGTTACATTGTACATTCACTCATTCATCTATTTCTCATCACATAGAGTGGTTGAGAGTTTTGCTCCCACATTGTACATTGAACATTGGTATATATGATACTATGAGTAAGCGATGGCTTACGTAACACCTTACACATGACGTCTATTCTTTCTCTATCTTTGTCTCATCATTTGTATGATTAAGTTGTGGTATGTTCATGTTTTGTCAATATGGAAGATTGCTGGTATTAATGTTGTACATGACTGGAACTATGGAACCATGGACCTGTGACATGAGCCTAAGGGCCTACCTCACTTCCAACAAAAGGTAGATAGTAGTAGCCTTTATAGTAGTATCCATGAAAGAAATTGGATATCATTTGGTATACCAAAATGACCTATTTTCTCAAAACAATTTCTGGTGAGGATTTTCCAAAGAGTGATACATGTGTATGATGAACACATGATTATTTCATATTGGAAGCTCCAATTTCAAATTTTTTTGTTGGAAAAGCTACTCCAGTATAGACCCCGTGATATACCCAAAATTCAAATATTTTGGAATTTATCTTCATAGTAAGAAGATATTTTAAATGTGCAGCAACATTGTTTTCAAGCTCACCTAAGCATAGGTGTAGCAGAGAGAATGATAGATTTGAATGCATATTTGATTGAATTTTAAATTGAAATTTTGTGAAACCAAACAAGATAAGTTCATCTAGATTTGGGCACAAAGAAATGAGATTTGGAGTTTTTTGGATCATTCTAAGGGATTCAAGAAAATGACCTTGTACGGGATATGGGGGGTCCCATGAGTATTATGCCCGTTCACTTGTACAATTGTAATTTCAAAAATAAAGTCCGGGGGAGTAGGCTTCGATTGAACCTCCATTTCAAAAGAAAAAAAAAGTGTGGCAGCTTACCCCCTATTGGCATTTGGGAAGAAGAAAGTATGGGCATACATGCAAATCTAGCACTAAGCCTACCAATCAATTTTTTTTCAATCCTCACATTATTTTAAAAGTGATTCTCATCACTAAAAACCATTGTAAATACCGTTTCACCCTTTTGTAGCTCCATTTTGTGCAAGTCAAGGATTGCTCGAGCTTGAGGAGCTTTGGAAGTGTTTGCCTACCAAGTTTCATAATTTTTAGAGTCCGTTTGAGCCTCCAAAATAGCTTAGGGACCTAATTTTTAACTAGGCTGGACAGGGTCTGAACAAGACCAAAGCTAGTCAAAAACTATAAATAGAGCTAGAGAGCTCATTCTTGGGCTAGCTTGTTGTAGAATTGAACTTGTATGAGAACTCTTTTGCAATAGAAGTTACTCCATTGTCTCTCTCTTTGTTCTTGCCTTGTGTGCGTATGTGTGTGTATGTGTGTGCATGTCTGTGTGCTTCTCACTCACTCACTTGTGCCATCACTTGTTTGAGGTCTTCATACCATCCTCATGTCTTCCCAGATTGACATTAAAGGAGGTGCTACTCATCACTGAGCTACACCAAATTTTGGCACCGTTGCCGGGGATTCGAGCTTTGAGGACGAGCGTGTGATGGTAAGACGTAGAGAGGACACGTTGGAAAGTTAAGTAGTTGGTTATTTCATGTTTTTCACTAATGTTTTCCCATCTTCATCTCCATTTACATCTCCATCTCTGCTCCACACCATCTCCATCCTCCTTTCATATTCCTACTCCCATTTCATTCACCTCATTTGCATAGTGAGAGTTTGTGAGAAAGCGAGAGTGCATTGTTGTGTTTGTGTGTTTTTTGCATGATTCTTGTAGGTTTTAGCAGCATCACCATCCCCAGCAAGCTCTACAGGTACGGAATTTGTCTGTGCAAGCCTCGAGATGCTGACCTTGACCTATCGTGACACACCAAAAAGTCGACCCTATCACGATTCTGAGTGCACCACGACAGAGTGTAGGCTGAGAGCTCCCAAGATCATTAGGTTGATCAGTAGAATTCACCATATTCTAGTCTATCACGACACATTGAGGTATCAGGACACACCTAGGTATCGCGAAACACCCAGGTATTGTGACACATCCATCTATCACAACACATCAAGGTATCACAACACACCCATGTATCACGACACATCCATTGTGAATCCCTAGCTTAGGCTAAGTGTTACTTAGGTGTGGTGATTAATTAGAGTGACACTAGGCACAAAGCAAGTCCAAGAGAACTAATCAACTAAGTACAAGCATTAAGCAGGTCTTAAGTGTGAAAACTCTAAGGGAAAAAAGTAAACTTGAATCGATCAATTATCAAGTGTGAAATTCACTTAAGCATTCCTGATGATGTGACTTCAAACAAAGGCTTAACACAATAATCAACTAAAAGGAATAAAGTGATTGATACGAACTAACCTACAATGAGATTGTACTTGGGACTAGGGGGTAGAGAAACCAGGCATATGAACCTTAGGTCAGGAAGACACTTAGGCCGAGACGGACAAAGCCTCAGATCCTTTGAAGCTAGCATCAATCATACAACTAGATCTTGGGCATAGCAGTTGAGTGATTACCCCTACGCTCTAGAATCAGAAACCAATGACTCTGAGATGTCCTTTAACATGGAGAGACCAGTGGGTAGTTTAGGAGTGGCGTACCTGGAAAAACTAGAAGGACCTTACAAGAATCAATTGGAATATATCAAGACCAATCGTCTAGGTGCTCGTGTCTACGAAGACGGCTTGAAAAGATCTGTGGCCAGATTAAAAACCAAGATCAACCCCATGGATTAGAACATCTGGTAGTCAAGTTCAAAAATGGAGCATATCTAGATAAAGAAGGAATGATTTATGTGGTTACCACCCTTCAAGATAGGACAGAAGAGTTCGGCAATGTGATCGCAGAAGTTGACATGGGCGACATAGAGCAAGGAGACTTAGGAAAAGAGCCAAAAACCCCTCGTGGCAAGTCGGTCCTGATGAGAATAATCACTCCAAAGTGGGTTCCCGAGGATAATAGGAGCATAAATTTACTCGTGAATCGAGAGATGAATGAGGCTTTTTGGAGGTATAAGCCTGAGAAGCCTAACAAAGTGGGAACACTTACCATCTATGGATTCAAAGATCCCGATAGCCCAGGCAAAGTGACCTACCTAGATGATGCTTCGGAGAGAATCTTTGTGGTCTCAGAGCATGAGAGACATGCCTACACTTCGAATGGTGAATTTGTTTTTCCCCAACCTCGATCCACTGTGTCTTATGGTCACCAAGGAGCTCGAACATCTCAAGCTCATGGAGCTCATAGGGATAGAAGTAAAGATTGGTCAGAAGTAAGTTTTGCCAACCCTCTGGGAAGAGAAAGGATGAGAATAGAAACGGATAGAGAAAAAATGGATAGACCTAGAGCCCCAAGAAACCAAAGAAATGCTGATGATTTTCCTTTGCCAAGGCCTAGAGAACACACTAGGACCTTGAGGCCAACCCAGCTGGTTAAGCCCATGAAGAATTACTTCGATGGCACTAGAGACCCTTACAACAATGTGGCAGAATTTAGGCAAGTCTTGAGAGTTGAACAAGTTGAGGACCTATTCACATAGTACAATGCTTTTGGCCTAACACTTAGAAACATAGCCCTTACATGGTTTCAACCACTACATGAGAGGTAGTTTTGGAGCATAGACCACCTTCTAGAAGCTTTCGTCACTGAGTCTTCTAAGAGTGGCATATGGCATAACACTTGCTCACTAATTCATAGCTTCAAGCAAAAACCTCAAGAGATGGTTAGACTAGCAGGAAGACAGTTTAGGCAATACCTAGAGAGGTTTTCGGTGCCTGAGTTACCCACACCAGCCAAGCAGGTGGCGTTGTTCTTAGATGGATTACTGAGCACCAAGCTCAGATCATATGTGTATCTGAAGGACCCCAGAACCATAGAAGAATGTGTACGCATGTGCATAGGCATTGAGGATAATCTAGGAGAGGAGCTGGAACTTTCAAAAATATACAAGGATTCAGATAGTTCTAGTAGCCTCACTTCTGGTTAATCCACATCTATCAAGGAACTTGTAGAGAAGGTAGCTCAAAAACTAGGTGTCTGTAGCAAACAAATTCCCATATTTGCCCTAGTTACGCGGTGCTATACTTGTGAAGGAGACCATATAGCAAGTGTATGTCCCATTATGGCCCAACCCAAAGTGAATCCTAGTAGCTAGTACTGCACCATAGAGTGAAGGTACACCAAGCACACCGCACAAGACTGCCCTTATAACAAACAAACTATCAGGCAAAATTATCCTCAGACATATCCACAGCAGGGCAAATTCCAGACCTAGTTCCCACCAGAGCAGTATGGTAGGCCCCAGCAACCCTACCAACCACCTTATCAAGGGCAGTAGAGACCTCAACCAGTTCTAGCATGTCAACCCCCTGTTCCTACCAATGTGATTCTAGTGAAATATGCATCTGCAGAAGAAAATCTGAACAGAGCCATAGTCCCAGTAACAGCATTGCTATCAGAAAGTGACCCAAGTGATCATAGTTTTGACTCCACATATTGATAGCCCACAAGCTTACTACATGCAGTCACCCGAGCATAATGAGTCATACTATTATGAAGAACCCAGTGAATCTAGTTAGGAGCCAGATTATGCGAATGTCATGTACACAAAACCCAACTCTAGACCTCAGCCTAGGTAGATAAGACCTCCATTTTCGAGAGGGCCATGCTTCCAATGTTGGGGAGATCACCTCATTCGTGATTGCCCTCTACCGGAACCTACACAAACCCAATCTGTGACCATTAAAGGCTTTTGCCCAGATTTTGGAAAGGAGCATTTGTTACGAGAGTGTCCCAAGAACCCCATCAACATGCCAAAAATCGCTCCTATCAATGTTATTGGGTTAATAGTAAACTCTACAGGAAGTGTGACTTCCACTACCCTAGTGCAAGTAGTCACCCGAGCTCAAGCATTGCAACAAACTCAAGATGTAGGGCAGGAAAAGAGTCCTAAGGTTAGTGAGACTGAGAGCATAACCAAGAAAAGGACAAGAGCCTCGAGAGATAGCCGAGAGAGAATGAAAAGACAATGGTCAAAGAAAATGAGCGAACTTGAGGAAAGCTTGAGAGAAACAAAAGCAAAGATAATTGAACTCACATCTCAAACTCACTCTCACACTACCCCACCACCACCATTTCCATCTCCCTCCAACCCATCACCTTCAATTACCCAACCTTCTAATCCACCACATGTAACCCACCCACCACCCAGAGTAGGATCAGTCCTAGTCGATCCCACTCCTGAGGATCTAGACATGATGCTTAAAGCATATCAGGCCAAAATCCAAGAAGGGCCCAATGTGACATATCATGACAAATGTTACCCTAGTGCCGATCTAGAGACAGAGAGAACAAAACTTTGTGCTAAGATGGTAGAATTGGCTCAAGCCATGTTTGAGGCCAATCGCCTCTTTAACTGCTCTAGCTACACTAGAACACCATTACATTTTGATGCTCTATTAGATAGATTGGAGTGGTTAATCGCAAAGTCTGGAAAAGGAGCCACCTCCCAGACTAAGCAGAGGGCAAGTGATAGAATACGCATTCCTCCCCAAGAAGCTTATGTGCCTGACTCCACCGAACCAGACACTTCTTCTTCTATGAATTGGTATTCACCAGAATTCCCGCGAGAGATTCAAGAAGAGAAATGGGCTAAAGAAATTGAAGACCCTCCTCCAATTGAACTTGTGGATGATGCACACAATCAATTCCCATCTTCCAACATATGATGAATGATATCTTTTGAGAATATTTAGATGACTTTGTTGTAATATACCTTGATGATATCTTCCTAATTCCAAAAATCTAGAGGATCATGAATGTCATGTAAAGATAGTCCTAGAGAAACTAAGAGGACAAGGATTATATGCAAAATTGGAGAAGTGCTCTTTCCATAAGACAGAAGTGGAATTTTTAGGGTACATTGTATCAGATAAAGGAATTTTTATGGATCCTAAGAAGATTGAGACAATCCTTGATTGGCAACCACCTTCATGTGTTCGAGATGTACAATGTTTTTTGGGATTTGCCAATTTCTACAGGATATTCATCAGAGATTACTCCAAGACAGTGACACCTCTTACCAAGCTTATAGGGAACTCCAAATTCTCATGGACCGAAGAAGCAGAAAAGGCCTTTTAGACCTTGAAATCAGCATTTACTATCGCTCCGATTCTAGTTCATCCTGATTCCAGTAAGCCCTTCTTCCTTGAGACAAATGCATCAGACTTTGCTCTAGGGGCCATTCTTTCCCAATATGGAGAAGATGGACACCTACATCTAGTTGCATATCATTCAAGGAAGTTTTCCCCTCCATAAATTAATTATGAAATTCATGATAAAGAACTTCTTGCCATAGTAGACGCGTTTGATACATGGCATCACCATCTAGAAGGAGCAGCTCATAAAGTCACTGTGTATCCAGATCACAAGAACCTAGAGTATTTTATGACCACCCGGATTCTCAGTAGAAGGCAATCTCGATGGAGTAACTTTTTATCCAGATTCGACTTTGTCATCACATACCGTCCAAGACGTCAATAATGTCATTCAGATGCCATGTCCAGAAGATCTTACCTTGCACCAAAGAAGGGTGAAGAGGCTTTTGATCAACAAGAGAGTGTATTAATCAAGCCTGAGCATCTCTAGTTAGCAGCTATCTCTTCAATCCATCATGAAGATTCAGCAATGAATCAGTTGATCCGTGAGAATCTACCATGGGATGAATTGTTGTAACCTTAAGCAGAAAGCTCAAGAAGGAAAATTCCAAGAAGTAAACAAATTTCAGGAAAAGGATGGGTTACTACTCTATAAGAACCTATTGTATGTCCCTCCAGGAAAACCCAGTATCCAACTACTTCAACAATGCCATGACAACCTTGCAGCAGGACATTTTGGAGTGAATAAAACAATAGAACTCATATCAAGGGACTTTTGGTGGCCTCAGATGTGGAAGGAAGTCAAAGAATACATTCGAACCTGTGATACTTGCAATAGATCTAAGGTACCCCGACATAAACCTCATGGCCTCTTGCAACCTCTACCTATTCCAGAAAGGCCATGGGCTTCATTGTCTATGGATTTCATCACAGATCTACCAAAGTCAGATAAGTATGATGCCATTCTTGTTATGGTGGATAGATTTACAAAGATGGCACACTTCATTCCAACTACCAAGGCAATCACATGTGCAACCACTGCTAGACTTTTTCTCAGGTATATAGGCTTCATGGATTGCCTGATGAAATTGTCAGTGATCGAGGTCCACAGTTCATATCGAGCTTTTGGAACAGTCTTTGCAAGCTCCTTGGTGTTCAAGTTAAACTATCTACAACAAATCATCCACAGACTGATGGACAAACAGAATGGGTGCATCAAGTCCTGGAGCAATATCTCCGTTGCACTAGCAACTATCATCAAGATGATTGGTTTGAGATTTTACCCTTTGTAGAGTTTGCTTATAACAATAGTGTTCATGCATCTACCAAGCAGACTCCCTTCTTTGCAAATTATGGACAACATCCCAGGATGGATATACAACTCTCAAATCATGTCAAGAACCGAGCTGCTAGAGACAAGGCCTAGTACCTGATGGACATTCACAAAGAACTCAAAGAAGAGATCCATAAAGCTCAAGAACAATATAAGTACTATGCAGATCAACATCGTGTCCAGAATCCATCATATCAAATTGGGGATAAAGTATGGTTACTCAGAAACAATTGCAAACCTGAAGACCTTATGAAAAGTTAGATCATCAAAGATTTGGTCCATTTACCATCTTGGCCAAGATTAATCCAATCACCTTCAAGCTCGAGCTACCAAGTACTATGAGAATACATCTAGTTTCCCATGTATCCATGCTGGAACCATATCAGATTTCATCATTGAGGGGGGACAGACCTAGTCCATCACCACCTATCGAGATTGATGATCATGAAGAATTTGAAGTCAAGCATGTCCTAGATTCTAGAATATCCCGAGGAAGATTGGAATACCTTATTCATTGGAAAGGGTATGGCATCAGTGATCGTACTTGGGAACCTGCAGAAAACCTTCAAAGAGCACCAATCAAGGTTCAAGAATTCCATAAGAGAAATCCAACGAAGCCGAGACCATATAACATGACCGCTCCTCGTGGAACTCCTCGCTTGAGGGGGAGGTGATGTCATGGACAAAGGAAACCATCCTAAACCTTGGATTCCATGTGAACCCTCTATCTCATGATTGGTTCAGAATTAGGAGAAACCAATGCTTCCATTGCGCCCGGAACGTGCCAAAACCCTAAGATCGACTATCTACTTGCCTGATTCAGATATCTAGAGCTCATGTTTCGAATTGATGCCATCATCAATTCGTAACCGCCCTTGAAAACCTATATAAGGAGGGGTTGGCCACATTCATAATCAATCTTGCCAATACCAGTCTTGGGAGCTCAAGGAGTCGTGACCACCAAGTAAGTACTCTCCAAGTTCCAGTTCCTGTTCTTGTCTTGTTCCTTGTTCCAGTCCTATCTAGTCTTGTATCCTAGACATCTAGTCTTGTCCTCTTGTAATCTCGTAGTACGAGATCTTGTCAAGTTCTGTATCTAGTCCATCTCCCAGAGGGGAGTTCTTGCAATCCAGAGATCTTGTTCCATACTTACAATCCCGAGTTGTGGGATCTCCTGTATCATCTCTAGCTGAGTTATCTATACCTACGGTCTCGGGTTGTGGGATGTCTTGTATTAGCTACATATTCCTGTGCTATTTTCCCTACGTGGGTATTCTTGTAATCAGAAGTATATTTCAGAAATCTTGTCTATTGTAGTCAGAGAGCACAATCTAGTGCTCCCCTGACAGCGGTAACAATTGCAACTCCTACACCTGAGTCCAAGAATGCCTTGGTTGTGTACCCCTGATGGGTAACTGGAAGATAGGTGTTTCCTTCTTCTCCTTCGCTCATGTCTCCTATCTTATCCAATGATATTTCTAGCACTATTCTATGAGATCCTACCTGGGAACAACATTTCTCTACGTCTGGCACTTGTTTGGCTACATGTTTCCACAATTTCGACTTAACCTTGAGTAGCTCTTCTAAAGTGAGGTTGCACTCCCCTTTAGTATTCCTTACTACCTCCGTATTCCTACGTATGATAGAGTCTTCATTTCTTATCATAACCATGGGCGCTCTCATGCAAGTAGACTTCGTTTCCCATGGGCCTGTGAAATGGGGTAATTCCTGCAAGGAATTAGACTCAAAGTCTAATCTCTCATGAGATTAGGCACTCTCCCGCTCTCCATAAATGGAAGGAATGTCCTATAGTGTAGAAATATGATCTTGTGCAAAAGAATCAACCATGGGTATATCAGTTTGAGTGAGAGTCATGGGAGTGGGAAGTTTTTACCATAAACAATTTCATATGGTGAACTTCCAGTAGTGGTATGTGTTGTGTTAGTATATGCAAATTGTAGGAAAGGAAGTTTCTCATCCCAATTACTTCGATTATCTAAAGAATAACAATGTAATGAATCTAAAATAGTAGTATTCATAGCTTCACTTTGCCCATTACTTTCAAGATGAAATGCAGAGGTAAAGCCTAATTTAGAACTTAAATTTTGAAATAATGCAACCCAAAAATGATTACAAACATGAACATCTCAATCTAAAAGAATAACTTTTGGAAAACCATGATGCAAAAAAATACATTTAATAAATAACTTAGTCAGTTGAGGTGTAGAAAGAGTCTTTTTACAAGGAATGAAATATGATTGTTTACTAAACCTATCAACAAGTGTCCAAATCATATCATTATGAGATGAAATTGTAGGAAGACTAGTAATGAAATCCATAGAAATTCCCATGGTCCACTAGGTATGTTGTAATAAAGTAAGTCTATGATCTAGGGGTCCGATCGGTTCAGACTAATCTGAAATTGGACACTGTTTGGTCACTTGTGTGTATGACCAAAGATCTCAAGAATAGACTTAAGGATAAGTTCATGTGCTTTTTTAAACAAGTGATCCACTTAGCCTAGTGGTTAAATCTCAAGGTTGTGAAGGAGAAGGTTTTCGGTTCAAATCCCATGGGGAGCATGAGGAGAGACTTTTTCCCAAGAAGCTCTAGAGCCTTCTAACTCAAGTTAACATGAGTTAAAATGAGTCTAGAGAGACTTAACTTGAGTGGCGAGTACAACCACCACTAGTGGACTCTAGTGGAAGGTACTAAAGCAGTGGACAAGATCACTCCAACCACTAGTGGACTCTAGTGGAAGGTATCAAAGGAGTGGAGGAGATCGCACATGCACTTGTGGACTTTAGTTACATTTGTGGTCCTCGATGATTCAAGCAGCTATATATAGAGGCATATGGTTGGGAGGTGAGTAAGACATTCATTCGTAAGCTGGTATTGTGGAAACTCTATTGCATTGGTATCAAGGGTTGTGTGTGGACTATAGGGCATTAAAGAATCTTATTGTAGAGAATAAGTATCCCATGCCACTGGTTGAAGATCTCTTTGACAACCAAAAGGCAGCTAAAATCTTTTTAAAGATTGAGTTACACCAAGGATATCATCAGGTCAGAATCAGAGATGATGATATTCCTAAAATAGCCTTTTGTACAAAGTATATTTTTGCTAATGTCATTCATGTTAACAAATGCACCTACAACATTTATGATCTTGATGAATCAAGTCTTACAACCATACTTAGGGAAGTTTGTAGTAGATTTTTTCGATGACATATTGATCTACAATACAAATCATGAAAGTCATCTAGAACATCTAAAAAACGTTTATAAACTTCTTTCGGATAATGAAGTTTATGATAAAGAGTCAAAATCTGATTTCTTTATCCAAGAAGTAAAGTATTTAGGCCATTGTTTCCGTGGAAGGAATCAAAGTAGACTTGGATAAGGTCCAAGTGACTCTTGAATGGCATAAGCCCAAGACATTTTGAGAGTTAAAAGTTTTTCTCATATTGGTAGGATATCATCCGATGTTTGTGGCTGGGTATGCCAAAATAGTAGTACCTTTGATAGATAAGATCAAAGGGAACCATCAGAAGATTACTTGGAAAGAGAAGCAAGCAAGAAGCTTTCAAGAGCCTTAACTTGCTTTAGTTTGAGCCTCGATTCTACAAATCTTAGACTTGAATAAACCTTTCCAATTATAAACAGATGCAAGTTCATCTACAGTATGAGCAGTGCTAAGCCAAGAAGTTCGACCAATAGCTTTTGAAATTAGAAAGCTGTCTTGCTCAACAAAACTATGCTACCTATGAGTGAGAGATGTTTGCTATAATAAATGCTTTGAAGAAATGGTGCCATTACCTATATGGATCAAAGTTAACCATAATCTTTGATTAAGAGAGCCTCAAGCGGTTTGCAAACCAAGCGGACTTGAGAGGTAAAAAAGCTAGATGGGCCAAACAGTTACAAGAGTTCATAATACAAGAGTTCGATTATGAACTAAGGTACAAAAAAGAAAAGTTCAATGTAGTGGCAAATGCCTTAAGTCAGATGCCTATGTTGAACAACCTGGTTTGTGTCCCAAGTCTTTTGGAGATATGAAATCAAGTACTTTTCCAATTCCACGATGCTCTAAGTGTTGGAAATCCTGGTATTAACTGAACCTATGAGTTATTTAAATGACATTTTTATTGGCCTAGTTTACATCGAGATGTGCAAAAGTATGTGTCCAAGTTCCATAAATGTCAAGACAATAAGTTTGATTGAATTAAAGTTGGAGGATTGCTACATCCTTTGGAGATTCCCAAAGGTAAATGAGAAATTATCTCCATGGATTTCATTTTAGGGTTACCTTGCACTCAAAAAGGCTTTGATTTAGTATGGGTTATAGTTGATCAATTGACTAAACTTGATCAGTTTATTCTAGTCAAGACTACATATAAGACTCCAGAACTTGCAAAGATATTTGTAAACGAGGTTTTGAGACTATATGGTCTTCTAGTTGGCATAGTTTTTTATCGAGATGCTCAATTTACAATTCATTTTTGGCGAGCATTCTTTGGTAGACTTGAAGCTAAACTAAGTTTAAGTACGACTGAACATCCCCAGACGGATGGACAGACCAAGAAAGTCAATCAAAGTTTGGAGGACATACTCAAAGCATATGTCACTTCCAAAAAGATTGATTGGGAAGACTATCATTGTTGTCAGGATCTTGTTAACGTGCATACGGAGATTACAGACGCAAAAAAACACACAGAAAATAGAGAAAACAGGAGACGAGACAGAACGCAAGATTGGGTGCAATCTCCCCCCATGCACTCTGGTTCGACAGTCCACAGAGTGCATGTATTTATAGGACTTTTGATTACGTCGAAAAGAGTGGTTACAAGAGGGCGGCTTCGAAAAGCAGGCATGAAACTAAAAGTTGATAA
This sequence comes from Ceratopteris richardii, assembly GCA_020310875.1. Taxonomy (NCBI): domain Eukaryota; kingdom Viridiplantae; phylum Streptophyta; class Polypodiopsida; order Polypodiales; family Pteridaceae; genus Ceratopteris; species Ceratopteris richardii. The sequence continues at coordinate 191,843,482 of CM035413.1, read as the reverse complement.
ATTTTACAGAAAGCCATTGCTTTCAATAACAGAAACTACGGTCTACAACGACCCTTATTCTAACCATTACTTTTCTAACAATAGAACCTTCTACGTAGATTTATTTACAAACTAAATAATAATTATTCAGATTATTGATGTCCGCCCTTTCACGCCTTGCACGCTCCTCACGAACCTTCAGCTGCTATATATCAAAAACATCAAAAACATATTAATACATTAAGAATATAATACTTTAACAATGCATTGTTCAATAATATACAACATGCCTCTCAGTTGACAAGCAACTGACCTCAGTTGATAAAATAATTTAACACTCTAACAATTACAATACATTGTTCAACATATTCCATGTTACTGTTACAATCCAACAATGCATTGGCTATTCCATATTTCAATCCAACAATGCATTGGCTAACATATTGCATGTTACAATCCAACATATTCCATAAGGTATAACATGCCCCTCAGTTGAACAAGCAACTGACCTCAGGTGATAAAATAATAAACATGGATGGCCAGTCACATGTTTCATCACTGAATAAAGAAAATAGGCATGTGCCATGTAAAAATACATGCATGGAAATGTTCATGGAGCTGGTACATTAATGTGTTTGTGTATGATATGCAGAAATTAAATGGTCGTAATGAGGTGTTAATTGTGTTTGACATTCTTCAATAGAGTGATTTTTGTACTTAACCAAATATCGATGATATTGAGTACCTGTGCGTGTAGTAGTGACATCATGATCAATGATTTTCTCAGGAACTAAGATTTCAGATTGTTCTTCAATCAAAGGAGGGTCATCAAGAAGTGGAGCAAGTGGTAAAGTTCCTTTAAAGGGTTTAAGTAAACTAATATGAAAAGAATTATGAATGGTCCAATGGGATGGAATATCTAATCGAAATGAATTATCATTAATTTTTTCTATAATGCGAAACGGTCCATAATAGCGTGGTGCAAGTTTAATTTTAGGATGCTGCAAAATATTTTTGAGACGTCTTTTAATTATTCGCAACCATGCAAAATCATTTTCCTTGAATTCTTTGGCTAATCGTTTAGTATTGATAATACGTGTATATCGCTCTTGACTTTTCCTAATGTGCTCGTGAACATCATGAAGTATAGAAACGTGATCTTGAGCAATAGAATCAGCCATCGGAATGTCGGTTTGGGTGAGGGATATGGGAGTGGGAAGCTTTTTACCAAAAACTATTTCAAAAGGTGCACGACCAGTAGTGGTGTGTGAAGTGTTATTGTAAGCAAATTGAAGTAATGGCAACTTTTCATCCTAGTTATTAGGATTATCTAATGAATAACAACGCAATAAATCAAGAATAGTACTATTTGTAGCCTCACTCTGTCCATTACTTTCAGGATGAAATGCAGAGCTAAAATCTATTTTAGAACCAAAATGTTGAAATAAGGCAACCCAAAAATGATTACAAAACCTAACATCACGATCAGATAACATTACTTTAGGAAATCCATGATGTGGAAAAATGCATTTAATGAACAATTTTGCAGCTTGAGGTGTAGTCAAAGTTTTTCTACATGGAATGAAATATGCATATTTAATAAACCTATCAACTATTGTCCAAATCATATCATTATGTGATGAAGTGATAGGAAGACCTGTGATAAAATCCATAGAGATTTGTTCCCATGGTTCATTTGGAATAGGAAGTGGCATTAATAATCCAAATGGTTTACCATGATGACGTTTGACACGCTGACATACAATGCATTGAGAAACATAATGTGCAATGTCTTTTTCCATGTGTGGCCAAAAGAAGAAATCTTTGCAAGAAAAAATGGTGCTTTGTATGCCTCTATGACCCATGTAAGATGGTTCATGCATTTCTTTAATGACAAAATCTTTAAAAGCTTGGGTTATGCACAATCTATGTTGAAAATAAAGAAAACCATTATGAAATGTATAATGTTCAGCAGATAAAGATGCAGCATTGTTGAAGTCATGCCATGCACGTGAAAAATACAAATCAGATGCATAAGTGGAAACCATGTCTTGAAAAGAATGAATTTTAATGGCAGAAATATTATTCAAAACAACTGAATTCGAAGGAAAACGGCTAAGAGCATCCGCTACAACATTAGCTTTACCTGGCTGATATTGTATCATGGGTTGGAAATTTTGAATGAATGATGCCCATTTAAGATGCCTATCAGAGATTAAGGGCTCACTTAATAAATGCTTAATAGCCTGTTGATCGGTTTTGATTAATACTTCAGAGCCCATAAGATAGTGTTTCCAAATTCGCAAAGCATGCACAACTGCTAACAATTCTTTATCATACGTACTATAATTTTGTTCTGAGGGCTTAAGCTTTCTACTCTCAAATGCAATGGGATGGTCATTTTGCATTAAAACAACACCTATTCCTGAACCGCTAGCATCAGTAACAACATGAAAGGGTTGTGAAAAATCAGGTAATTGTAAAACAGGTGCATGTGAAAGTGCATGTTTAAGTTTGTCAAAGGACTGTTGTTGGGTAAGTCCCCATGCAAATTTTATTTTCTTTTTCAACAACAAGGTAAGAGGTAATGCTAAATAAGAAAAATTTCGAACAAACTTCCTATAGAAACTAGCCAACCCAAGAAAAGAACGAACATCATTGACTGATTGTGGTGTAGGCCATTCTATGATAACTCTAATCTTTTTCGGATCCACATGCATACCTTCACTTGAAATAATATGTCCTAAATATTCTAGCTTATGCTAAAAGAGATAACTCTTTTCAGGATTAGCATAAAGTGTGTTCTCTCGTAACAAATGAAAAATTGTTTCAAGATGCTTTTCATGTTCACTATCATTCTTACTGTAAACAAGTATGTCATCAAAGAAGACAAGAACAAAAGCTTGGTAATCAAGAAAAATATTGTTCATCATTCGCGCAAATGTAGCAGGGGCATTAGTAAGTCCAAAGGACATTACCATAAATTCATAATGGCCATTTTGAGTTCTAAATGCAGTCTTAAAAATATCACTTTGTGTCATACGAATCTGATGGTAACCCGATTTAAGATCAATTTTACTAAAGACACCAGCTCCTCGTAACTTATCTAAGAGATCATCTATTCAAGGAATAGGGTATCTATTCTTGATCGTGATCTTGTTAAGGGCTCTATAATCAATGCACATTCGATAAGTTTCATTCTTCTTCTCTACTAAGAGAACTGGAGCTCCAAATGGGGAAGAACTAGGCCTTATAAGTCCTTTTTGTAGTAGGTCTTTTACTTGATTTTCTATTTCCTTTTGATGTAGTGGGCCATGTCTATAAGGTGCTTTATGAGGAGGAGAACTACCAGGTACTAAGTCTATGCTATGGTCAAAGGATCCTCGAGATGGTGGTAGTTCAGAGGGATATTCAGACATAAAACAATCCTTATAAGTACTCATAAAAGGTTTATATGCATCTGGAAGTGTATGAGTATAATCATTGATGACATTGACAAAAACAATGCATGAGTTGAATCCTTTCCTAAATGCACGTTTTACTTGAGTGTGACTAATGGCTGGAAATCATGCCGTGCAGACAAAGTAATGATTTGACCTTTGAAAGCAAACTTAAAGGTATGAGTATGGTAGTCAATACGTGGGTTATAATGATGACGAAAAGGCATACCTAGTATAACATCATAAGATTGCAAAGGTGCAATTAAAAATGTTCGTGAATCAACATAAGGGCCTATGCTAATCGTAACATCTTGCACTTCTCGTGTTACATTATAACGACTACCTTGAAATGCAGCTTTCACTTTATACAAAGAAGGAAACGTTTGTAATTTAAGTTCTTGTACTAATAAATGTGAAATGAAGTCATGTGAACTACCATCGTCATGTAGAATTTTAACTAGTTTGTTATTTATTGTACCCTGCATGCAAAGAAGAGAATGTAGAGAGATATCGTTACCCAAGGTACTTAAATCCTTCTCCAGTGATTCCTCTGTCCAAACAGGAGGAATTTCTTCATTATAGACCTCCATGTTATGCAATCGAGCTGTAGCCGGTTTCATATGAAGAGGTTGCAATCTGCACCTTATTTTTGTATATCCAGGTTTACCACAATTCCAGCAAGTGATTCGTGGTCGCTTCTGTTGGGCATTCACTGCTGAAGTTTGAAGGGTAGGTGGTTTGGTTGGTTGGAGAGATGAAGCAACGGGTGGAGTTGAATAATTGGATTGTGGAGGACGAGGAAAACTAGGGTAAGATGGGGCATTAAAATTACGCTTCATAGGGAATGAAGGTTTAACAGGAAATGGTCGTGGACGTGGTTGTTGTAGACGAAGTGACTTGGTTATGGACTGGAATTCTTTTTCTGCATCATAAGCAAAAGATATAGCCTCGTTGAGGGTTGTAGGTCGTAGGGTGTGAAGCTTAGCTTGGATTCCCACCTCCAAACCATCTTCGTATTTCTGCTGCAAGATATCTTCTGATACATCTTCAAGCATTCGTACAAGTAGTAAATTTTGCCAGAACCGCTCTGTGTAGGTAGTAACCGTATCACCCTCCTTCCATGTAAGGGTCGTCCATGCTCGTCGAACATGCAAATGGTATTGAGGAGGAACAAATGAATCCTTCACGTTTTCTTGAAAAGCCTTCCAAGTTGTTGGACGCTCCGTACTGTGCCGCAGGACATTCCACTAGAGTTGTGCTTTACCTACTAGATAGTTAGTAGCAAATTTAACTTTTTCACTTTCAGCATACATTTCATCGGTATAAAAATCATCAAACTGCGACAACCAATAAAGTACTAAAGGCCCATCCTTTCGACCATCAAATCGTAGAAACTGGTAGTTTATATTACCAATTTTTGAATGAGTAACATCCGATTGGGCAGACACAATAGCTTTTACTACTCTCGTAAGGTTGTCTTCCTCAGCTTGCATCTTTTGGAGGATTTCATCACGTTGTCGGATCTCGTTCTGAGCTCCTTGAAGCTCATGCCGCAAGAGCTCTAGTTGTTGTTCAAGTGTTGCTGCAGGTAGAGGTGAATCACTGTAATCCTCCATGGTGCTCTTGGACCCTTGCTCTCAACCTTGGTGTATTGAACCTTCTTGTTTGCAACCTTGGTGTCTCGATCCCATGTTCTCAACCTTGCTTGGTATCTTGAACACTCAATCAAGTGCCACCCAAGGATTTTGAAGGAATTCACACTTCCAAGCTAGCTCATTGGAAAGTTCGTTCCGAGAGCTTTCCAACGGTATATTACACGCCTCAATCCGACCTACGGATTGAAAGTTACACTTGATTCTTTGTTGGGTCCATCCTTGAAATTGCCGCGAGCGCCTTCCACAAGTAAGAGAGAGAGAGAGAGAGAGAGAGAGAGAGAGAGAGAGAGAGACTTGAGTACAACTCCAAGAGATGGTGGAGTGGTCATAGTACTTCCCTTGAAAGTAGGAGGTTGTGGGTTCAAATCCTCCTACCTTAGGGACTCTAAACCTCTCTATTACCACTCAAAATTTAAAATTGCCTCGCGCGTAGCCAACAGTCGCCAAGGGAGCCTTGGGTGCCAATGTTACCAATGTATTGCCTAAGTTATTGCCTAAGTTCTTTGCCTTAGTCGACGCCTGTGTAAACGTAGGTTCTAGTTCTGGAACAAGAATAGAAACAGAAACAAAAACCGGAATTGGAACTAAAACAGAAACAGAAACCGAAACTGAAACCGAAGACGGACACGGAGACAGAGATGGAGATGGAATCGGAATTCAGAATCGCGAACAGAGAGCAGAACCCTCTGTATTGACGCGTGCAGAGCTCTGATACCACTGTTGTCAGGATCTTGCTAACGCGCATACAGAGATTACAGACGCAGAAAAACACACAGAAAATAGAGAAAAAAAGAGACGAGACAAAACGCAAGATTGGGTGCAATCTCCCCCCATGCACTCTGTTTCGATAGTCCACAGAGTGCATGTATTTATAGGACTTTTGATTATGTCGAAAAGAGTGGTTACAAGAGGGCGGCTTCGAAAAGCAGGCATGAAACTAAAAGTTGATAACTTTTACAGAAAGCCATTGCTTTCAATAACAGAAACTACGGTCTACAACGACCCTTATTCTAACCATTACTTTTCTAACAATAGAACCTTCTACGCAGATTTATTTACAAACTAAATAATAATTATTCAGATTATTGATGTCCACCCTTTCACGCCTTCCACGCTCCTCACAAACCTTCAGCTGCTATATATCAAAAACATCAAAAACATATTAATACATTAAGAATATAATACTTTAACAATGCATTGTTCAATAATATACAACAATCGTCCTTTGGCTGAATTTGCCTATAACAATGCCAAGAATTCATCAACTGAATTTAGTCCATTCACGTTGATGTATGGGTTTCAGCCTAGGTCTCCATATGCAATGGGATTTCAAAATGAACAAGTTCAAGCAACTCAAGAATTCCTTCAAGACATGAACTTTAAGTTTTAGACAACTAAAGGAAACTTAAAGAAAGCTCAAGATTGAGCAAAGAGATATTTGTTTTCAGGTTGGTGATCAAGTTTATCTTCATGTTCCTCAATGTTCGGAAAAGTTCAAGACTGGTCAATGCACCAAGTTGTTGCCTAGATATTGCGGTCCATTTCCAGTCACCAAGAAAGTTGGCTTATGGGCTTATGAATTACAACTTTCAAAAGATAGGTGGATTCATCAAGTGTTCCATTTTAGCTGACTTATGAAGAGTCTAACAGATTTAGATAATCTAGTTGGACATTAGGTTATACTTCCACTTCTAGTAAGTACAACAGTTCCTCATGAACCTTGAGATAAACGTGCAAGAAGTCATGTGTATGAAGAGTGCTTAGTAAAATGGAAGGATGGAACTAAACAAAACTCAACATGGGAAAAGGTTTCCACAATCTAGTGAAGTTTTCAAACTTTCTAGTTTTAAGTTGGACAATGATAGATAGGTTTTCTACTTTCAAGTTCTAAGTGGATAAACCAATAGAATGAATGTGTGCTCATGTTCTTATAGTATTAGAACATGAGGCTTGGGGGTTGCCTACGGTTACTATATATAGCTTTATTTTCAAGGACCAAAATCTTTCCCAAGGGGGAAAGAATGTAATAAAGTAAGTTTATGATCTAGGGGTCTGGCCGGTTCAGACTGATCCAAAATGGGACACCGCTTGGTCACTTGTATGTATGACAAAAGATCTCAAGAACATTAAGCATAAACTCATGGGCTCTCTTAAACAAGTGATCTACTTAGCCTAGTGGTTAATTCTCAAGCTTGTGAAAGAGGAGGTCTTGGGTTCAAACCCCATGGGGAGCATGGGGAGAGACCTTTTCCCAAGAAGCTCTAGAGCCTTCTAACTCAAGTTAAGTCACATTAACTTGAGTCTAGAGAGACTTAAGAGTGGCAAGTACAACCACCACTAGTGGACTCTAGTGGAAGGTACTAAGGTAGTGGACAAGATCACTCTAACTATGGACTCTAGTGGAAGGTATCAAAAGAGTGGAGGAGATTGCACATGCACTTGTGGACTTTAGTTACATTTTTGGTCCTCAATGATTCAAGGAGCTATATATAGAGGCATATGGCTGGAAGGTGAGTAAGACATTCATTAGTAAGATGGTATTATGGAAACTCTGTTGCATATGGGAAGTGGCATATTACTCTAAATGGTTTATCATGATGTCTTTTATCAAGTTGAAACACAATGCAATGGGAAATGTACTATGCAATATCCTTTTTCATATTTGGCCAAAAGAAAAGTTCTTTACATGTACAAATAGTACTTTGTATGCCCCTATGACCCATATATGGTGGTTCTTGCATCTCTTTCATAAAAAATTATTTAAAACCTTGTGTGATGCATAACTTGTGTTGGAAATAAAAAATCCATTATGAAAAGTGTGGTAATCCTCAAATGGTGTAGAATTATTGAAAGAATTCCATATTTGTGAAAAATATAAATCCGATGCATAAGTAAGAATCATGTCATGAAATGAAATATACAACAAAAATATTATTGATTGAAACCATATTTGTTTGTAGGGATGGGAAACAAGTAAGGGAATCATCTACAACATTAGCTTTGCTAGGTTGATATTGAATCATAGGCTCAAAAGTTTGTATGAATGAAGCCCATTTAATGTGTCTATCAGAAATCAATGCTTGATTTAATGAATGTTTAATAGCTTGTTGGTCAATTTTGATTCAAACTTCAAAACCAATAAGGCAATGTTTCCAAATTTTTAAAGCATGCACAACAACCAAAAGTTCCTTATCATATGTGCTATAATTCTTTTCAGAAGGTCTAAGTTTACTGTAATAAAGTAAGTCTATGATCTAATGGTCAACCGATTTAGACATATCTGAAATCGGACACCGTTTGATCACTCGTGTGTATGGCCAAAGATTTAGAGACTAGACTTAAGCATAAATTCATATGCTCTGTTACACAAGTGATCCACTTAGCCTAGTGGTTAAATCTTGAGGTTGTGAAGGAGTAGGTCTTGGGTTCAATCCCCATCGGGAGCATGGAGAGAGCATTTTTTCCAAGGAGTTCTAGAGACTTCTAACTCAAGTTAACATGAGTTAATTTGAATCTCGTATGACTTAACTCCAGTGGGGAGTACACCAACCACTAGTCGACTCTAGGAGAAGGTACTAAAGTAGTGGTCGAGATCACTCTAGAGAGTTCATATGAGGTACCTACTCATGATGGCCAGATGAGTAAAGGGATCTTATAGAGAACTCTAGATGGTGACTAGGCAAGGGCTATAACTAGGCTGGGAAGTGAGTCCCAAGCATGCCACTCTCTACTTCTCACATTTGGTATCAGAGCTAAAGTGAGAGAGAGACCTTGATGGAGATGGAAAAGAGAGCTTCTGGTGGTCACTTGAGGGAACGATTGTTGGTGCAAACATACAAGCCTTCACTTTTGGCTTGGTATACAAAGCAATATGTGGAAGCATTTGATGGATCATGTGAATCCTAGCTTGTAACCTTTTGATCATTCACCATTGTAAAAGGTTTTAACCCTGAGAGAATATTGTAAAGGCTTGAATCTCATGGAGGTAGGAAGAATATTAGCTACGAGTTAAAAATGAGAGAATAACTCCTAATTTAGAAGAGCCACTTTTAGGTGAGACCAAGTTTGAATTCAAATTCAAAATTGGAGGAAAACGTCTTACAAAAGGCCTTGTAAATCTTGTGGCCTTTGTGCCTCATATTGTAGCTCATTTCTTGATGCTTTTGTCGGAACTCAGTAGCTTACACCATAGCTTACTCATTCTACCATCATTGTGCATCATTACAATGCCAATGATCTTGTATAATCATGTGTTATAATAGATATACTTCATTGATCATCTCTGTCTACTTCTTTGCTATGACTACTCAGAACAGCAAACTTTGCTTGATCATATCTCAGTGAGTTCTCAACCATTTTGGATGCTCTATAGCTTGTTGGAACTCTCTTAAAGTCTATTTCATGCTATCAAAGTTTCAAAGGATTCAATTCAGCCATCTGGAAGAAAGCACCATCGAACTACTCACTGGTCATCTACTATTCAGTCCCTAAAAAGTCGAGGGTAAACATTGGATTGCTAAATTTATTTCTCATAGCATAGTTTATTATTTTGGATGCTTCCACTTGTAATCATTAGATATCTTAGAAAATTAAATTCCCTCAAAATGAATTTAATTAATTGTTATTGTATTGTGAGCACTGAGCAAAAGAACTAGTAGGTGTCTAGAGCAAAATAGCAAGTTTTTTGAAACTAGCTATTCACAAAGTAGTCTGTTTTGATTCAATTGTTTCAAGCATCAACTCCAAAGTACATAGGTACTTTCTTGGTGTTATTTTCAAGTTAAAAGGTCCTAATATCAAACTCTGAAGTGTCTCAGGGCAGGTTCAAAGGAGGTTATAGTAGTACCACCTCACTTCCTTGAGGTATCCATCCATCTCTTCCAACAGTGGTTTCAGAGCAAATTGAGGTAAAATGGGAGATAGGTTCCCTTCTTTTATTGACAAATTGAATAGGAATAATTATCCAACATGGTTCTTGAGGATGAAGAACTATCTATAAGGAAGGAGTATCTATGGATACATATCAAGAGATGAGGAAATGCTCATATTCAGAGGCAAAGGTCAACCTACAAGAGAGGAGCTAGAAAGACAACTCATGGTGTGCCAAATATGCTTTAGCAAGGTCATATCTACTTAACCCTATTTCTGAATTCCTTCTTCCGCATATTAGGAATTGCAAAACTTCCTAAGATACTTGGGATACATCTCTTCATATTTGTCTTCCAATACAAGAGCTAGAAATAATCCATTGTAGATTGAGTTTACTACTCAAAGGAAGCAACCTAAGAAAACTGTTTCAGAGTATGTGACTAGGGTAAAAGATGTAGCTCACCAATTGGCAAGCATAAGAGAGGGAATCGAAGAAGAGCAACTAGTGAGACAAATAATCAATGGCATCAAGGCAGATGATAAGTGGGAAGCTTTCACAACTACTATGGACCTTTACATGGACATGCAAATTCCTGATCTTACCATTCTCATGGGCAACTCTTTACCCATGAAGCCAATCTCAACAAAAATGGAGAACCATCAAGAGGTAACAATTCTTCTGCCCTCTATACAAATAAAGGAAAGTCTAAAGATAAAGGAAAGAGCAAGAAAGTAGAAGATGAAGGTACTACTTCTCAAGCTAACTATGCAAAGAGAGGTAGGAACTCAAGAGGAAGGGGTAGAGGAGGTAAGCAAGGTAGAGGGAGACCTTTCAACTCTTCCCCATGTAATATATGTGGACTCTCTAATCACACAACAAATGAGTGCTATAGGAACTTCAAGAACTAGAGAGGAAAAGGATTTCAAAGAGGTGGCTACTCACAATCAAGAGGAAGATTCAACCATAATCAAGGTTACAACCATGGTTACAACAAAAATTATCAAGGAGGATACAAATCAAGAAAAGTCTTCAATAATTATACAAAGGATCAAGTGGATTCTCTTCTCATTATGAACATGACTTCAAAACAAGGTATGAATTATAAGCACCTCTTCTATATTGACTTAGGTTGTTCAAACCATGTAGCAGGCAATGTAGCTCTTCTCTTTGATCTTGAGAAGCCCAAGGGAAAGCACCAAGTGCAAATAGTTGATGATACCAAGCACTCAGTTGTCAACGTAGGAAATGTCAAACCTTTTGATAAGAATAGAAATCTGTTGAGCAGAGTTCAGTATGTACCTACTATCACAAAGAATTTGATGAGTGTTGGACGGACAATGGAAAAGGGTTTGTAGGTTAGGTTCAATAAATATGGAGCTTTTGTGGAGGACCCACAACATGGATTCAAGAGAATTACCAAGGGAGAGAAAGCAGGTAGATTATTTACATTTGAGCTTGAGGACACTAGAAACATTGCACTTTATAATTATAAGGATCAAAGTTTGTCTACGTTAGAGATATGGCACAAAAGATTAGGGCACATTGGTGAGAGAACCTTGACATAGATATGTAGAGATCAATGTGTACTTGGGATACCTAATGTATCCAAGCAACATATGATCTATAAATGTGGTGCTTGTTAGTTTGGTAAATCACACAGTTACTCTTTACAAGGAAAGGCTATATGCATGAGGATTATTTGGAACTTGCCCACACAGATGTGTGAGGGCCAAGCAAGGACCCTTCAATTTTAGGCTCAAGGTACTATGTGTCATTCATTGATAATTTCATTAGATGGACTATCTTGTATTTCATGAAACATAAAGATGAAGTGTTCAATTGCTTCAAGAAGTATCTTGCACTTGTGGAAACCCAAACAGGGAAAAGCCTAAATAGGATGAGGTTAGATGGAGGAGGTGAGTACTTCTCCAATGAGTTTGATGCATTTTTGCAAGACACATGTATCAAAACGAAGATTACTACTAGGTATACTCCTGAGCAAAATGGAGTAGCAGAGAGGAGGAACAGATTGATTGTGGAAATAGCTAGATCAATGCTTAATGAAAAAGAAATTTCCTAATCATTTGTTGGCAGAGAATGTTTCTACTACCACTTACCTTATGAACAGGTTACCTTCTAAATTCCTTGATGGGATGACCCCCTATGAGGCATGGCATGGTAGGAGACCATCACTTGAACATTGCAAAATACTTGGTTGTGTTGCTTATGTGCATAATCCATCTCAAATAAGAGGTAAGATAGACCCTAAGGCAGAGAAAAGCATCTTCATAGGGTATGATTTAAATTAGAAAGGATACAAGTTTTATAATCCATCCAACAAAGGATTTATGGTCAGTAGAGAGGTTGTGTTTGATGAGAATGATTCTTGGTTTGAAAGTGAGTGCAGGAAGATCAAATTACCATATGACTTGGAAGAAGAATTTCCAAGCCTCACCAACGAGGAGCCAAGCACAATTGAATACATCAGATCAGATGATGAGGACACCATCAACTTGGAAGAGTTCAAAGCATGGAAATCAAAAGGAAAGGTCAAGATGAAGAGGTTGAAAGACATATGAGAATCATCCAACCAAGCTTTGAGGAGATCACAAAGAGAGAGTAACAAGCCAATCAGATATGGATATGATACTTCATTAGTTACTAAGCATTTCATTTATCTTGCTAAGGATTCATCACTTGAAGAACCTTCTTCATATGAAGAAGAAAGTACCAAATCAAAATGGAAGGAGGCTATGGATGAAGAAATAGAAGCACTCCAAGAGAATGATACTTGGGAGCTAGTACCCAAGAAAGCATCAATGAAGTTAATTGGTTCTAGATGCATTTACAAAATCAAAAGAAACTGAGATGGATCCATAAACAGGCATAAAGCTAGACTTGTGGCTAAGTGTTTTGCACAAACCCAAGGAGTAGATTATGAAGAGACTTTTTCACCTATGGCTAAGATGCCAACCATCAGAGTTTTGGTGAGTGGAGCAACATCTAGAAATTGGAATATGTATCAATTAGATGTGACAAATGCTTTGCTCAATGGATGGATTTCAGAGGAGATTTACATGGCTCAACCTCCTGGTTATGAAGACCCAAGCAAGCTAAATCATGTATGCAAATTGAGCAAAGCTCTTTATGGTTTGAATCTGGCACCTAGGGCATGGAACCATAGGTTAACAACCTATCTTCATGACCAAGGATTCATGATGAACAAGGTAGATTCTTCTTTGTTTGTCAAGAGGAGTAATTCGGAAATGATATATTTATGTGTGTATGTTTATGATATCATTCCTATAGGTATTGATGCCGATGGCATTAAACAAATCAAAAACTAGATGATGCATGAGTTCAAAATCAGTGACCTAGGATTTCTGAAGTATTTTCTTGGACTTGAGTTAGTATACACTAACTCTGGAATTTACACCACTCAAAGTAAATATGTGCAGGACATGTTGAAGAAGTTCCACTTGGAGAATGCAAAGGTAGCTAGCACCCCTATGGGGGTAAATCATAAATTGAGTGCTCATGAAGGTGATTTTCTTAAAGACATTGCATGTTACCAAAGCATAGTTGGAAGTCTAAAACTATGCAATGTTAACCAGGATTGACATATGTTATGGAGTAAGTGTCTTGAGTCAATTCATGCATAAACCTAGAGCACCTCACTTGGAAGCTGCCAAAAGGATTTTAAGTATCTCAAAGGTACTCAAAATCAAGGTCTTTACTTCCCATACACATCACATTTGGACATTAAATTGTACTCAGATGTAGATTGGGTAGGTAGTAAGGATGACAAAAGGAGTACTTTTGGATATCTATCTTTTGCAGGTGATAAGCTCATTTCATGGTCTTCTAAGACCAACTATTGCTCTATCTTCAACAGAGGCTGAATAAGGGATTAGCAAATGCTACACAAGAAGCTATTTGGATTAGATTTCTCAGCTTAGTTTTGAGACTTCATACTCATTTACCTATGATCTTTGGTGATAACACAAGTTCTTTGCATCTTGCAACCAATCCTATTTATCATGCAAGAACCAAGCATATAGAAGTACACTATCACTCTGTTAGAGAGAAGCTAATAAGCAAAGAGACCCAACTTGCATATGTATCCACAAACATGCAATGTGCTGATTTGTTAACCAAAGCACTTGATGGTACTAAGCTTTGTAGGTTTAAAAACATGATTGGATTGCAGGATATTCAATAAGATTGATGAAGATGTGCAAGCCAAGATGTTTGGTTTGAGGGGGAGTTGTTGGTGCAAATATACAAGCCTTCACTTTAGGCTTGGTATACAAAGCAATATGTGGAAGCATTTGATCATGTGAATCCTAGCTTGTAATCTTTTGATCATTCACCATTGTAAAAGGTTTTAACCTTGAGAGAATATTGTAAAGACTTGAATCTCGTGGAGGTAGGAAGCATATTAGCTACAAGTTACAAATGAGAGAATAAATCCTAACTTAGAGGAGTCACTTTTAGGTGAAACCAAGTTTGAATTCAAATTAAAACTTGGAGGAAAACATCTGATAAAAAGCCTTGTAAATCTCGAGGCCTTTGTGCCTCATATTGCTGCTCATTTCTTGATCTTTTTGTAGGAATGGAGTAGCTTACACCATAGCTTAATCATTCTAGCATCATTGTGCATCATTAAAATGCCAATGATCTTGTATAATCATGTGTTATAATATATATACTTCATTGATCATCTCTGTTTACTTCTCTGCTATGACTATTCATAACAGTGAAGTTTGCTTGAACCATATCTCAATGCATTCTCAACCATTTTGAATGATCTATAACTTCTTGGAACCAACTTGAAGTCTATCTTATGCTATCAAAGCCTTAAAGGATTTAATTCAGTCATGTGGAAGAAATCACCATCGAACTACTCACTGGTCATCTATTGTTCAGTCCCTAAAAAGTCGGGGGTAAGCATTGGATTGCTAAATTGCTTTCTCAGAGCATAGTCTATTATTTTGGATGATTCCACTTGTAATCATTAGCTATCTAAGAAAATTAAATTCCATCAAAAGGAATTTAATCAATTGTTACCGTATTGTGAGCACTAAGCATAAGAACCAACAACTAGCGCACTCTACTCTTATGATTTAGAATCATAAATTTTGATTCGTAGGTTTTAGATCCTTCTATATCATTGAGGACAATGATCTTTAGAAGGGGGAGAGAGTGTTATAATCTAGAGATGTACATTCTTGGAGGAACAAGAAGTTCCTTGCTCGGGGGATAGCCAAGGCCAAAAGCTATAGTTCATACGAGCTACCTACTCATGATGGCTAGATGAGTAGGGGGATCTTAGAGAGAACTCTAGATGATGACTAGGTAAGGGCTATAAATAGGTTGGGAGGTGAGTTGTAAGCATGTCATTCTCTACTTCTCACAACTGCAATCACTAGTAGACTCTAGTGGAAGATATTAAAGGAGTGGAAGAGATTACACATGCACTTGTGGACTCTAGTTACAGGCATAAGGTTGGGAGGGGAGTCATCTCTCTAGCACGTGGTGGTAGTCGTAATGTTAGTTCTTGCATTGGTATCAGAGCTAGAGCTTTCAATATGGAGACCTTGTTCTCATCATCTTGCTCAAGCTCTCATGGAAAGCTTTTGTTATACTAGAGATTCCTTAATTTGCATTAGTCACGTGTTTTCTTTTGTACTTTCGGATAGTATCTACCCTTGCATTATTGGTTTGCGAACTTTCATAGTGGCAAAAGAAAACCATAGTCTTTTGTAGCTGCGTGTGCCTTCCAAGACTTGAACCGTGGACAATATGTGGGCAAACACTGCTTTAACCAAGGATTTCATGCCATGGATCCATTAAGATTTTCTTTAGATTTACACTTAGGCTTGCATAGTCTTGCCTATAGCAAATTCAAAGAAAATGTACGTTCGCATTCTCTCACCTATAGCAACATGAAAGCTCTGTATTGCACAAGCATTCTATAGTTTTTTAACTTGTGACAATTCATGAGAACCATATTGAGCTATCCATGACCAGCGGAAAATTGTATTGCTCAATATCGGATGAAAATAATTATGATATTATTCCGCACAGGTGGCATGGCTATGCCATGTTAACTTCATCAGCTGATTTCAATAAATCTTTCATATGCTCCTAACATTGGAGCTTGATTTTCAACAAGTATGTTGTGGATTTTATAGATGACTTGTTGATTTCTAGTAAAAGTCTAAAAGATAATGAATTTCATTCATGAATAATTTTCAAAACGTTAAAATAAGATACATTGTATGTGAAATCATAGAAGACACAAGTATGTTTATCTTGGTTGACTACTTAGGACATATCATATTTGCAAATGGAATTACAATGCATCCATAAAAAATCTTTGTGATCTTGAGTTAGCCTATACCTCAGAATTAGTGTCAATTATGATCATTCTCCAAACTTTCAAGCTTTTATCATAATTTTATTGCTTACCTTTCACATGTAGTTGTGCCATTGTTAGATCTAAAAAATATTTTTAGATTTGTTTGGTCTAGTTCATAGCAAGGTGCTTTTCATGCATTGAATCAAGTTGTTTGAGATGTTCTAATTGTGCTCATAGTTGATCCATAGAAAACTTTTGGCTCGGGAAATAATGCATTGTCATCGTAAGAGGTGTTGTCTTGAGTCAATATGACAGACTAGTTTCCTTTGAAGTAAGAAACTCTCTGACTCAAAGAAACTAGCCTAATTATAAGCAAGAGTAAGCATGGTGCTTTGAAGATATGAAAACATTTTTATATGGATCCACATTCAATGCTTACACAAATCATCACACTTTAAAGTAATTTCTTTCCTAGCCTAACTTATGAGGTAGACAAGCAAGATGGATAAATTTAATGCAACAATTTCATATGAAAATTCACAAAGGCAAAACAAATCGAGTTGAAGATGTATTATCTCAGATTATGCATCAAATTTGTTTTACTATTCTAAATAGTAACTTAATTCAAGGGATTAGGGATTCTTAGAATGATGATGATTATTTCCATTCTATTACAAATCAATTCTTGAATCATCAAGAGAATACATTTACATAATGGGTCAAAAACCTAATTTTTCACATGTATTTTGTGGACTTTGGAAAATAAGTAAGAAGATTGGTGATGTTTCATACAATTTTCACTTACCAGATGATTGCAAGATACACCATACATTTCATGTTAGTAATTTGTGACAATACATCTCTCAAGAAGAGAATTCTATATATGGTTTAGTTGCTTTAGAAGAAACAACATGTACTCCAAATGTACCCATCAGGGTCTTAGATAAGAGAGAGTGGTAGTAAGGGAATCACTCTATACCAAAATATATAGCAGCATAGATCATTTGTCCACTCACAGATGCTACATGGGAATTAGAAGCTCTAATTTCTATATATTTTCCGTAAGGGGATCAAGGAATAGAGCTCAAGGGAGCCAAGGCTCTAGCATGAGTCCTATGAGTCATGAGGTTATTCCATAATCTTGGAAGGAGAGTGGTTGGTAGAACATGCAAATGGTATTGAGGAGGAACAAATGAATCCTTCACGTTTTCTTGAAAAGCCTTCCAAGTTGTTGGACGCTCCGTACTGTGCCGCAGGACATTCCACCAGAGTTGTGCTTTACCTACTAGATAGTTAGTAGCAAATTTAACTTTTTCACTTTCAGCATACATTTCATCGGTATAAAAATCATCAAACTGCGACAACCAATAAAGTACTAAAGGCCCATCCTTTCGACCATCAAATCGTAGAAACTGGTAGTTTATATTACCAATTTTTGAATGAGTAACATCCGATTGGGCAGACACAATAGCTTTTACTACTCTCGTAAGGTTGTCTTCCTCAGCTTGCATCTTTTGGAGGATTTCATCACGTTGTCGGATCTCGTTCTGAGCTCCTTGAAGCTCATGCCGCAAGAGCTCTAGTTGTTGTTCAAGTGTTGCTGCAGGTAGAGGTGAATCACTGTAATCCTCCATGGTGCTCTTGGACCCTTGCTCTCAACCTTGGTGTATTGAACCTTCTTGTTTGCAACCTTGGTGTCTCGATCCCATGTTCTCAACCTTGCTTGGTATCTTGAACACTCAATCAAGTGCCACCCAAGGATTTTGAAGGAATTCACACTTCCAAGCTAGCTCATTGGAAAGTTCGTTCCGAGAGCTTTCCAACGGTATATTACACGCCTCAATCCGACCTACGGATTGAAAGTTACACTTGATTCTTTTATGGGTCCATCCTTGAAATTGCCGCGAGCGCCTTCCACAAGTAAGAGAGAGAGAGAGAGAGAGAGAGAGAGAGAGAGAGAGAGAGAGACTTGAGTACAACTCCAAGAGATGGTGGAGTGGTCATAGTACTTCCCTTGAAAGTAGGAGGTTGTGGGTTCAAATCCTCCTACCTTAGGGACTCTAAACCTCTCTATTACCACTCAAAATTTAAAATTGCCTCGCGCGTAGCCAACAGTCGCCAAGGGAGCCTTGGGTGCCAATGTTACCAATGTATTGCCTAAGTTATTGCCTAAGTTCTTTGCCTTAGTCGACGCCTGTGTAAACGTAGGTTCTGGTTCTGGAACAGGAATAGAAACAGAAACAGAAACCGGAATTGGAACTGAAACAGAAACAGAAACCGAAACTGAAACCGAAGACGGACACGGAGACAGAGATGGAGATGGAATCGGAATTCAGAATCGCGAACAGAGAGCAGAACCCTCTGTATTGACGCGTGCAGAGCTCTGATACCACTGTTGTCAGGATCTTGCTAACGCGCATACAGAGATTACAGACGCAGAAAAACACACAGAAAATAGAGAAAAAAAGAGACGAGACAAAACGCAAGATTGGGTGCAATCTCCCCCCATGCACTCTGTTTCGACAGTCCACAGAGTGCATGTATTTATAGGACTTTTGATTACGTCGAAAAGAGTGGTTACAAGAGGGCGGCTTCGAAAAGCAGGCATGAAACTAAAAGTTGATAACTTTTACAGAAAGCCATTGCTTTCAATAACAGAAACTACGGTCTACAACGACCCTTATTCTAACCATTACTTTTCTAACAATAGAACCTTCTACGCAGATTTATTTACAAACTAAATAATAATTATTCAGATTATTGATGTCCGCCCTTTCACGCCTTGCACGCTCCTCACGAATCTTCAGCTGCTATATATCAAAAACATCAAAAACATATTAATACATTAAGAATATAATACTTTAACAATGCATTGTTCAATAATATACAACAATCGTCCTTTGGCTGAATTTGCCTATAACAATGCCAAGAATTCATCAACTGAATTTAGTCCATTCACGTTGATGTATGGGTTTCAGCCTAGGTCTCCATATGCAATGGGATTTCAAAATGAACAAGTTCAAGCAACTCAAGAATTCCTTCAAGACATGAACTTTAAGTTTTAGACAACTAAAGGAAACTTAAAGAAAGCTCAAGATTGAGCAAAGAGATATTTGTTTTCAGGTTGGTGATCAAGTTTATCTTCATGTTCCTCAATGTTCGGAAAAGTTCAAGACTGGTCAATGCACCAAGTTGTTGCCTAGATATTGCGGTCCATTTCCAGTCACCAAGAAAGTTGGCTTATGGGCTTATGAATTACAACTTTCAAAAGATAGGTGGATTCATCAAGTGTTCCATTTTAGCTGACTTATGAAGAGTCTAACAGATTTAGATAATCTAGTTGGACATTAGGTTATACTTCCACTTCTAGTAAGTACAACAGTTCCTCATGAACCTTGAGATAAACGTGCAAGAAGTCATGTGTATGAAGAGTGCTTAGTAAAATGGAAGGATGGAACTAAACAAAACTCAACATGGGAAAAGGTTTCCACAATCTAGTGAAGTTTTCAAACTTTCTAGTTTTAAGTTGGACAATGATAGATAGGTTTTCTACTTTCAAGTTCTAAGTGGATAAACCAATAGAATGAATGTGTGCTCATGTTCTTATAGTATTAGAACATGAGGCTTGGGGGTTGCCTACGGTTACTATATATAGCTTTATTTTCAAGGACCAAAATCTTTCCCAAGGGGGAAAGAATGTAATAAAGTAAGTTTATGATCTAGGGGTCTGGCCGGTTCAGACTGATCCAAAATGGGACACCGCTTGGTCACTTGTATGTATGACAAAAGATCTCAAGAACATTAAGCATAAACTCATGGGCTCTCTTAAACAAGTGATCTACTTAGCCTAGTGGTTAATTCTCAAGCTTGTGAAAGAGGAGGTCTTGGGTTCAAACCCCATGGGGAGCATGGGGAGAGACCTTTTCCCAAGAAGCTCTAGAGCCTTCTAACTCAAGTTAAGTCACATTAACTTGAGTCTAGAGAGACTTAAGAGTGGCAAGTACAACCACCACTAGTGGACTCTAGTGGAAGGTACTAAGGTAGTGGACAAGATCACTCTAACTATGGACTCTAGTGGAAGGTATCAAAAGAGTGGAGGAGATTGCACATGCACTTGTGGACTTTAGTTACATTTTTGGTCCTCAATGATTCAAGGAGCTATATATAGAGGCATATGGCTGGAAGGTGAGTAAGACATTCATTAGTAAGATGGTATTATGGAAACTCTGTTGCATATGGGAAGTGGCATATTACTCTAAATGGTTTATCATGATGTCTTTTATCAAGTTGAAACACAATGCAATGGGAAATGTACTATGCAATATCCTTTTTCATATTTGGCCAAAAGAAAAGTTCTTTACATGTACAAATAGTACTTTGTATGCCCCTATGACCCATATATGGTGGTTCTTGCATCTCTTTCATAAAAAATTATTTAAAACCTTGTGTGATGCATAACTTGTGTTGGAAATAAAAAATCCATTATGAAAAGTGTGGTAATCCTCAAATGGTGTAGAATTATTGAAAGAATTCCATATTTGTGAAAAATATAAATCCGATGCATAAGTAAGAATCATGTCATGAAATGAAATATACAACAAAAATATTATTGATTGAAACCATATTTGTTTGTAGGGATGGGAAACAAGTAAGGGAATCATCTACAACATTAGCTTTGCTAGGTTGATATTGAATCATAGGCTCAAAAGTTTGTATGAATGAAGCCCATTTAATGTGTCTATCAGAAATCAATGCTTGATTTAATGAATGTTTAATAGCTTGTTGGTCAATTTTGATTCAAACTTCAAAACCAATAAGGCAATGTTTCCAAATTTTTAAAGCATGCACAACAACCAAAAGTTCCTTATCATATGTGCTATAATTCTTTTCAGAAGGTCTAAGTTTACTGTAATAAAGTAAGTCTATGATCTAATGGTCAACCGATTTAGACATATCTGAAATCGGACACCGTTTGATCACTCGTGTGTATGGCCAAAGATTTAGAGACTAAACTTAAGCATAAATTCATATGCTCTGTTACACAAGTGATCCACTTAGCCTAGTGGTTAAATCTTGAGGTTGTGAAGGAGTAGGTCTTGGGTTCAATCCCCATCGGGAGCATGGAGAGAGCATTTTTTCCAAGGAGTTCTAGAGACTTCTAACTCAAGTTAACATGAGTTAATTTGAATCTCGTATGACTTAACTCCAGTGGGGAGTACACCAACCACTAGTCGACTCTAGGAGAAGGTACTAAAGTAGTGGTCGAGATCACTCTAGAGAGTTCATATGAGGTACCTACTCATGATGGCCAGATGAGTAAAGGGATCTTATAGAGAACTCTAGATGGTGACTAGGCAAGGGCTATAACTAGGCTGGGAAGTGAGTCCCAAGCATGCCATTCTCTACTTCTCACATTTGGTATCAGAGCCAAAGTGAGAGAGAGACCTTGATGGAGATGGAAAAGAGAGCTTCTGGTGGTCACTTGAGGGAACGATTGTTGGTGCAAACATACAAGCCTTCACTTTTGGCTTGGTATACAAAGCAATATGTGGAAGCATTTGATGGATCATGTGAATCCTAGCTTGTAACCTTTTGATCATTCACCATTGTAAAAGGTTTTAACCCTGAGAGAATATTGTAAAGGCTTTAATCTCATGGAGGTAGGAAGAATATTAGCTACGAGTTAAAAATGAGAGAATAACTCCTAATTTAGAAGAGCCACTTTTAGGTGAGACCAAGTTTGAATTCAAATTCAAAATTGGAGGAAAACGTCTTACAAAAGGCCTTCTAAATCTTGTGGCCTTTGTGCCTCATATTGTAGCTCATTTCTTGATGCTTTTGTCGGAACTCAGTAGCTTACACCATAGCTTACTCATTCTACCATCATTGTGCATCATTACAATGCCAATGATCTTGTATAATCATGTGTTATAATAGATATACTTCATTGATCATCTCTGTCTACTTCTTTGCTATGACTACTCAGAACAGCAAACTTTGCTTGATCATATCTCAGTGAGTTCTCAACCATTTTGGATGCTCTATAGCTTGTTGGAACTCTCTGAAAGTCTATTTCATGCTATCAAAGTTTCAAAGGATTCAATTCAGCCATCTGGGAGAAAGCACCATCGAACTACTCACTGGTCATCTACTATTCAGTCCCTAAAAAGTCGAGGGTAAACATTGGATTGCTAAATTTATTTCTCATAGCATAGTTTATTATTTTGGATGCTTCCACTTGTAATCATTAGATATCTTAGAAAATTAAATTCCCTCAAAATGAATTTAATTAATTGTTATTGTACTGTGAGCACTGAGCAAAAGAACTAGTAGGTGTCTAGAGCAAAATAGCAAGTTTTTTGAAACTAGCTATTCACAAAGTAGTCTGTTTTGATTCAATTGTTTCAAGCATCAACTCCAAAGTACATAGGTACTTTCTTGGTGTTATTTTCAAGTTAAAAGGTCCTAATATCAAACTCTGAAGTGTCTCAGGGCAGGTTCAAAGGAGGTTATAGTAGTACCACCTCACTTCCTTGAGGTATCCATCCATCTCTTCCAACAGTGGTTTCAGAGCAAATTGAGGTAAAATGGGAGATAGGTTCCCTTCTTTTATTGACAAATTGAATAGGAATAATTATCCAACATGGTTCTTGAGGATGAAGAACTATCTATAAGGAAGGAGTATCTATGGATACATATCAAGAGATGAGGAAATGCTCATATTCAGAGGCAAAGGTCAACCTACAAGAGAGGAGCTAGAAAGACAACTCATGGTGTGCCAAATATGCTTTAGCAAGGTCATATCTACTTAACCCTATTTCTGAATTCCTTCTTCCGCATATTAGGAATTGCAAAACTTCCTAAGATACTTGGGATACATCTCTTTATATTTGTCTTCCAATACAAGAGCTAGAAATAATCCATTGTAGATTGAGTTTACTACTCAAAGGAAGCAACCTAAGAAAACTGTTTCAGAGTATGTGACTAGGGTAAAAGATGTAGCTCACCAATTGGCAAGCATAAGAGAGGGAATCGAAGAAGAGCAACTAGTGAGACAAATAATCAATGGCATCAAGGCAGATGATAAGTGGGAAGCTTTCACAACTACTATGGACCTTTACATGGACATGCAAATTCCTGATCTTACCATTCTCATGGGCAACTCTTTACCCATGAAGCCAATCTCAACAAAAATGGAGAACCATCAAGAGGTAACAATTCTTCTGCCCTCTATACAAATAAAGGAAAGTCTAAAGATAAAGGAAAGAGCAAGAAAGTAGAAGATGAAGGTACTACTTCTCAAGCTAACTATGCAAGGAGAGGTAGGAACTCAAGAGGAAGGGGTAGAGGAGGTAAGCAAGGTAGAGGGAGACCTTTCAACTCTTCCCCATGTAATATATGTGGACTCTCTAATCACACAACAAATGAGTGCTATAGGAACTTCAAGAACTAGAGAGGAAAAGGATTTCAAAGAGGTGGCTACTCACAATCAAGAGGAAGATTCAACCATAATCAAGGTTACAACCATGGTTACAACAAAAATTATCAAGGAGGATACAAATCAAGAAAAGTCTTCAATAATTATACAAAGGATCAAGTGGATTCTCTTCTCATTATGAACATGACTTCAAAACAAGGTATGATTTATAAGCACCTCTTCTATATTGACTTAGGTTGTTCAAACCATGTAGCAGGCAATGTAGCTCTTCTCTTTGATCTTGAGAAGCCCAAGGGAAAGCACCAAGTGCAAATAGTTGATGATACCAAGCACTTAGTTGTCAACGTAGGAAATGTCAAACCTTTTGATAAGAATAGAAATCTGTTGAGCAGAGTTCAGTATGTACCTACTATCACAAAGAATTTGATGAGTGTTGGACGGACAATGGAAAAGGGTTTGTAGGTTAGGTTCAATAAATATGGAGCTTTTGTGGAGGACCCACAACATGGATTCAAGAGAATTACCAAGGGAGAGAAAGCAGGTAGATTATTTACATTTGAGCTTGAGGACACTAGAAACATTGCACTTTATAATTATAAGGATCAAATTTTGTCTACGTTAGAGATATGGCACAAAAGATTAGGGCACATTGGTGAGAGAACCTTGACATAGATATGTAGAGATCAATGTGTACTTGGGATACCTAATGTATCCAAGCAACATATGATCTATAAATGTGGTGCTTGTTAGTTTGGTAAATCACACAGTTACTCTTTACAAGGAAAGGCTATATGCATGAGGATTATTTGGAACTTGCCCACACAGATGTGTGAGGGCCAAGCAAGGACCCTTCAATTTTAGGCTCAAGGTACTATGTGTCATTCATTGATAATTTCATTAGATGGACTATCTTGTATTTCATGAAACATAAAGATGAAGTGTTCAATTGCTTCAAGAAGTATCTTGCACTTGTGGAAACCCAAACAGGGAAAAGCCTAAATAGGATGAGGTTAGATGGAGGAGGTGAGTACTTCTCCAATGAGTTTGATGCATTTTTGCAAGACACATGTATCAAAACGAAGATTACTACTAGGTATACTCCTGAGCAAAATGGAGTAGTAGAGAGGAGGAACAGATTGATTGTGGAAATAGCTAGATCAATGCTTAATGAAAAAGAAATTTCCTAATCATTTGTTGGCAGAGAATGTTTCTACTACCACTTACCTTATGAACAGGTTACCTTCTAAATTCCTTGATGGGATGACCCCCTATGAGGCATGGCATGGTAGGAGACCATCACTTGAACATTGCAAAATATTTGGTTGTGTTGCTTATGTGCATAATCCATCTCAAATAAGAGGTAAGATAGACCCTAAGGCAGAGAAAAGCATCTTCATAGGGTATGATTTAAATTAGAAAGGATACAAGTTTTATAATCCATCCAACAAAGGATTTATGGTCAGTAGAGAGGTTGTGTTTGATGAGAATGATTCTTGGTTTGAAAGTGAGTGCAGGAAGATCAAATTACCATATGACTTGGAAGAAGAATTTCCAAGCCTCACCAACGAGGAGCCAAGCACAATTGAAGACATCAGATCAGATGATGAGGACACCATCAACTTGGAAGAGTTCAAAGCATGGAAATCAAAAGGAAAGGTCAAGATGAAGAGGTTGAAAGACATATGAGAATCATCCAACCAAGCTTTGAGGAGATCACAAAGAGAGAGTAACAAGCCAATCAGATATGGATATGATACTTCATTAGTTACTAAGCATTTCATTTATCTTGCTAAGGATTCATCACTTGAAGAACCTTCTTCATATGAAGAAGAAAGTACCAAATCAAAATGGAAGGAGGCTATGGATGAAGAAATAGAAGCACTCCAAGAGAATGATACTTGGGAGCTAGTACCCAAGAAAGCATCAATGAAGTTAATTGGTTCTAGATGCATTTACAAAATCAAAAGAAACTGAGATGGATCCATAAACAGGCATAAAGCTAGACTTGTGGCTAAGTGTTTTGCACAAACCCAAGGAGTAGATTATGAAGAGACTTTTTCACCTATGGCTAAGATGCCAACCATCAGAGTTTTGGTGAGTGGAGCAACATCTAGAAATTGGAATATGTATCAATTAGATGTGACAAATGCTTTGCTCAATGGATGGATTTCAGAGGAGATTTACATGGCTCAACCTCCTGGTTATGAAGACCCAAGCAAGCTAAATCATGTATGCAAATTGAGCAAAGCTCTTTATGGTTTGAATCTGGCACCTAGGGCATGGAACCATAGGTTAACAACCTATCTTCATGACCAAGGATTCATGATGAACAAGGTAGATTCTTCTTTGTTTGTCAAGAGGAGTAATTCGGAAATGATATATTTATGTGTGTATGTTTATGATATCATTCCTATAGGTATTGATGCCGATGGCATTAAACAAATCAAAAACTAGATGATGCATGAGTTCAAAATCAGTGACCTAGGATTTCTGAAGTATTTTCTTGGACTTGAGTTAGTATACACTAACTCTGGAATTTACACCACTCAAAGTAAATATGTGCAGGACATGTTGAAGAAGTTCCACTTGGAGAATGCAAAGGTAGCTAGCACCCCTATGGGGGTAAATCATAAATTGAGTGCTCATGAAGGTGATTTTCTTAAAGACATTGCATGTTACCAAAGCATAGTTGGAAGTCTAAAACTATGCAATGTTAACCAGGATTGACATATGTTATGGAGTAAGTGTCTTGAGTCAATTCATGCATAAACCTAGAGCACCTCACTTGGAAGCTGCCAAAAGGATTTTAAGTATCTCAAAGGTACTCAAAATCAAGGTCTTTACTTCCCATACACATCACATTTGGACATTAAATTGTACTCAGATGTAGATTGGGTAGGTAGTAAGGATGACAAAAGGAGTACTTTTGGATATCTATCTTTTGCAGGTGATAAGCTCATTTCATGGTCTTCTAAGACCAACTATTGCTCTATCTTCAACAGAGGCTGAATAAGGGATTAGCAAATGCTACACAAGAAGCTATTTGGATTAGATTTCTCAGCTTAGTTTTGAGACTTCATACTCATTTACCTATGATCTTTGGTGATAACACAAGTTCTTTGCATCTTGCAACCAATCCTATTTATCATGCAAGAACCAAGCATATAGAAGTACACTATCACTCTGTTAGAGAGAAGCTAATAAGCAAAGAGACCCAACTTGCATATGTATCCACAAACATGCAATGTGCTGATTTGTTAACCAAAGCACTTGATGGTACTAAGCTTTGTAGGTTTAAAAACATGATTGGATTGCAGGATATTCAATAAGATTGATGAAGATGTGCAAGCCAAGATGTTTGGTTTGAGGGGGAGTTGTTGGTGCAAATATACAAGCCTTCACTTTAGGCTTGGTATACAAAGCAATATGTGGAAGCATTTGATCATGTGAATCCTAGCTTGTAATCTTTTGATCATTCACCATTGTAAAAGGTTTTAACCTTGAGAGAATATTGTAAAGACTTGAATCTCGTGGAGGTAGGAAGCATATTAGCTACAAGTTACAAATGAGAGAATAAATCCTAATTTAGAGGAGTCACTTTTAGGTGAAACCAAGTTTGAATTCAAATTAAAACTTGGAGGAAAACATCTGATAAAAAGCCTTGTAAATCTCGAGGCCTTTGTGCCTCATATTGCTGCTCATTTCTTGATCTTTTTGTAGGAATGGAGTAGCTTACACCATAGCTTAATCATTCTAGCATCATTGTGCATCATTAAAATGCCAATGATCTTGTATAATCATGTGTTATAATATATATACTTCATTGATCATCTCTGTTTACTTCTCTGCTATGACTATTCATACCAGTGAAGTTTGCTTGAACCATATCTCAATGCATTCTCAACCATTTTGAATGATCTATAACTTCTTGGAACCAACTTGAAGTCTATCTTATGCTATCAAAGCCTTAAAGGATTTAATTCAGTCATGTGGAAGAAATCACCATCGAACTACTCACTGGTCATCTATTGTTCAGTCCCTAAAAAGTCGGGGGTAAGCATTGGATTGCTAAATTGCTTTCTCAGAGCATAGTCTATTATTTTGGATGATTCCACTTGTAATCATTAGCTATCTAAGAAAATTAAATTCCATCAAAAGGAATTTAATCAATTGTTACCGTATTGTGAGCACTAAGCATAAGAACCAACAACTAGCGCACTCTACTCTTATGATTTGGAATCATAAATTTTGATTCGTAGGTTTTAGATCCTTCTATATCATTGAGGACAATGATCTTTAGAAGGGGGAGAGAGTGTTATAATCTAGAGATGTACATTCTTGGAGGAACAAGAAGTTCCTTGCTCGGGGGATAGCCAAGGCCAAAAGCTATAGTTCATACGAGCTACCTACTCATGATGGCTAGATGAGTAGGGGGATCTTAGAGAGAACTCTAGATGATGACTAGGTAAGGGCTATAAATAGGTTGGGAGGTGAGTTGTAAGCATGTCATTCTCTACTTCTCACAACTGCAATCACTAGTAGACTCTAGTGGAAGATATTAAAGGAGTGGAAGAGATTACACATGCACTTGTGGACTCTAGTTACAGGCATAAGGTTGGGAGGGGAGTCATCTCTCTAGCACGTGGTGGTAGTCGTAATGTTAGTTCTTGCATTGGTATCAGAGCTAGAGCTTTCAATATGGAGACCTTGTTCTCATCATCTTGCTCAAGCTCTCATGGAAAGCTTTTGTTATACTAGAGATTCCTTAATTTGCATTAGTCACGTGTTTTCTTTTGTACTTTCGGATAGTATCTACCCTTGCATTATTGGTTTGCGAACTTTCATAGTGGCAAAAGAAAACCATAGTCTTTTGTAGCTGCGTGTGCCTTCCAAGACTTGAACCGTGGACAATATGTGGGCAAACACTGCTTTAACCAAGGATTTCATGCCATGGATCCATTAAGATTTTCTTTAGATTTACACTTAGGCTTGCATAGTCTTGCCTATAGCAAATTCAAAGAAAATGTACGTTCGCATTCTCTCACCTATAGCAACATGAAAGCTCTGTATTGCACAAGCATTCTATAGTTTTTTAACTTGTGACAATTCAAGAGAACCATATTGAGCTATCCATGACCAGCGGAAAATTGTATTGCTCAATATCGGATGAAAATAATTATGATATTATTCCGCACAGGTGGCATGGCTATGCCATGTTAACTTCATCAGCTGATTTCAATAAATCTTTCATATGCTCCTAACATTGGAGCTTGATTTTCAACAAGTATGTTGTGGATTTTATAGATGACTTGTTGATTTCTAGTAAAAGTCTAAAAGATAATGAATTTCATTCATGAATAATTTTCAAAATGTTAAAATAAGATACATTGTATGTGAAATCATAGAAGACACAAGTATGTTTATCTTGGTTGACTACTTAGGACATATCATATTTGCAAATGGAATTACAATGCATCCATAAAAAATCTTTGTGATCTTGAGTTAGCCTATACCTCAGAATTAGTGTCAATTATGATCATTCTCCAAACTTTCAAGCTTTTATCATAATTTTATTGCTTACCTTTCACATGTAGTTGTGCCATTGTTAGATCTAAAAAATATTTTTAGATTTGTTTGGTCTAGTTCATAGCAAGGTGCTTTTCATGCATTGAATCAAGTTGTTTGAGATGTTCTAATTGTGCTCATAGTTGATCCATAGAAAACTTTTGGCTCGGGAAATAATGCATTGTCATCGTAAGAGGTGTTGTCTTGAGTCAATATGACAGACAAGTTTCCTTTGAAGTAAGAAACTCTCTGACTCAAAGAAACTAGCCTAATTATAAGCAAGAGCAAGCATGGTGCTTTGAAGATATGAAAACATTTTTATATGGATCCACATTCAATGCTTACACAAATCATCACACTTTAAAGTAATTTCTTTCCTAGCCTAACTTATGAGGTAGACAAGCAAGATGGATAAATTTAATGCAACAATTTCATATGAAAATTCACAAAGGCAAAACAAATCGAGTTGAAGATGTATTATCTCAGATTATGCATCAAATTTGTTTTACTATTCTAAATAGTAACTCAATTCAAGGGATTAGGGATTCTTAGAATGATGATGATTATTTCCATTCTATTACAAATCAATTCTTGAATCATCAAGAGAATACATTTACATAATGGGTCAAAAACCTAATTTTTCACATGTATTTTGTGGACTTTGGAAAATAAGTAAGAAGATTGGTGATTTTTCATACAATTTTCACTTACCAGATGATTGCAAGATACACCATACATTTCATGTTAGTAATTTGTGACAATACATCTCTCAAGAAGAGAATTCTATATATGGTTTAGTTGCTTTAGAAGAAACAACATGTACTCCAAATGTACCCATCAGGGTCTTAGATAAGAGAGAGTGGTAGTTAGGGAATCACTCTATACCAAAATATATAGCAGCATAGATCATTTGTCCACTCACAGATGCTACATGGGAATTAGAAGCTCTAATTTCTATATATTTTCCGTAAGGGGATCAAGGAATAGAGCTCAAGGGAGCCAAGGCTCTAGCATGAGTCCTATGAGTCATGAGGTTATTCCATAATCTTGGAAGGAGAGTGGTTGGTAGATAGTTGGGGCCTCACAGTCTCCATGCTCATAGAGTAGTGTGTGTAAGTCTTTTCATTTATCAAGCTCATTATGTTTTTCTATATTTTGTTCCATCATCTCTTTTTCTTCATTATAACATGGTAAATATTCAATTTGAAATCATTCATTGAACCTTCAAATGTCTTTGACGATGCATCTTTGAAGGAACTTTGATCTTTGATGATGAGCCTTTGTATAATGAACCCACCTTGCAGACAGTCTTCAATGATGAGTCTTCAATGACCAGCATTCCTTAGTAGCTTGATGATGATGATACTGATGGGCTTCAAGAAATAACCCTTCAACCATTAATTTTCAAAGAAAATCTTCAAATGCCTTCAGATAACTCGAACACATTATCTTTGAACAAATACAAACTTGAGTGATTCAAGCAAGTGAATCAATTATATGAGCTAATAATAATCTTCAAAGATTACAATAGGGGAGGAATGAAAAGGGCCAAGGAAGGTTATGGAAGACTCGGCCAAAAGGAAATATGGATTGGAGCTGAAAATGTGGATTGGAGGAGAGTGGAGTAAGAGATAACACCAAGAGTACATGCGAAAGCATGGTCCCATCTGAATTGCATCATGAAGGTAGGGATAAATATCGAAGTACAATTCTCCAATAACTTATAAATGCAAGAAATGGGATAAATGAAATGTGAGCTCTCTTAAGAATATGTTTAAGCTGTGCGAACGGAAACTCCTCTTATAAAGAGTTCTGTGTTCTTCATCAAATGACTTACTTCAAAAGGTTCTCCAAGAAAGGAAAACTTCCTGCCGACAATATATCCTCCTGAAATGAAGCTACATGCACTTCAACATACATAAGTCAATGTGAATGACTATGGAGATCTCAAGACACTTCGTCTGCATCAATAAAAAACATAGTCAATAACAGTGCCATGCTTGTGTACATAGTATGTGATACATATATATTTGTATAAGCCTCTAAAAGATCTCGGCTGCAACTTTGATGTATGCGCAACACTTCATATACTCTGGCAATCGTTCTTTATAAGTATTGACATCCACTCCATCATTGTAGATTTTGACAACCTTCATAGATTTTGACTGTAACTCCAGGCCATTGACTTCATACTGTAATATGATTTGACATCTACATTTAGAACTTGTCCCATGAACAGAGTATGCATGGCTTCATAGTCATAAGGCATCATGATTGAATGCATAAAATGTTGCACTCATGAGCAAATATTACATGAGCTCAAAAGTCCATGAGTATACACAAAATGAATGCAACTACTTTATGATCCTCGACAGCCATGCATCATTGATAGCAACATGAAAGTCGTATAAATCTTCAGCAGCAGTATGTTCTTGGCAGCATCTATGGTGGATAAGATTCTTCAGCTTTTTGGCAGAATGAAAACATCGATGGCTGCACTTGGAACAATTTGACAATCGATCTATCCATTATAGATGTCGACCTCCACTTGCGTTTAGGTAGAACTTCATCCATACATAGAAAGTATTATAATGATATAATACAACAAGCGCATATATCACCGCATTTCAATATGCATTAGAGAGAGAATGAGACGTTGTCGCCCATTTTCTCATAAAGAAAATGATATATATATATATATATATATATATATATATATATATATATATATATATATATATATATATATATATATATATATATATATATATGTGTGTGTGTGTGTGTGTGTGTGTGGCAGCGGGGGTGGGGGGGTGGGTTGGAAGCGGCAAGATTCACTCGGTACTGATTTGATTCCAAAACGATTGTGGGCTGATTGCTAGAATCAAGGGAATATTGAGATTCATTAAAGGATTCTCGTGCTAGATACTTTATAAATGCAAGTTTCAATATGAATAACGTTTCTATGAAATGACATTCTTTTGCCTTTTTGACTTCTTCTTTTCCTTAAGCAATCATCATAGGAAAAGATATTAAAAAGATGTCAAGGATCGATTCATATAACTAAATATCTACAAGCCTAAATGAATGTTTGTATGGAGATTGATGAAAAACATTTAAAAATAAACCACTATTGGGATTGTCTGACTCGGTACATCGATTCTTACTATCATAGTAGTATAGGACATAGCAATAGATCAATTCCTAATCATATGCACATACATTTACACAGACTATTGTGAGGTAAGAATCAATATTGAGTCAGAGAATCACAATAGATTTTTCATTCACAATTATACACTCATATGCATACACATACACATACACACACATACATATACTATTATGAAATTAGAATCAATGTTGAGTCAAACATAATCTACCTACATCTTTCAATAATAAATTTAATGTATCACAATAGATTTTAAATTCCTAACCATATGCACATACACTTACATATACTATTATGAAGTAAGAATCAATGTTGTATTAGACAATCACAATAGATTCTAAATTCCTAATCCTATGAACATACATCATAGACTATTGCGAAGTAAGAATCAATATTGAGTCAGACAATCACAATAGATTTTTCATTCACAATTATACACTCATATGCATACACATACTCATACACTCACATACATATACTATTATGAAGGAAGAATCAATGTTGAGGCAAACATAATCTACCTACATCTTTCAATAATAAATTTAATGTACCACAATAGATTTTCAATTCCTGATCATATGCACATACACTTACACATACTATTATGAAGTAAGAATCAATGTTGTATTAGAGAATTACAATAGATTCTAAATTCCTAATCCTATGCACATACATTTACACATATTATTGTGAAGTAAGAATCAATATTGATTCAAACAATCACAATAGTTTAAACTATTTAATATTTATAGCAAAGAAATATACCTTGTTATCTCTATGATACTTTAAGTTCGTAAAGAACAAAGTAGCCTTTATGAAAATGATTAAGAATCAATCATAATAGATTTTAAATTCACATACATGTACTATTGTGAAGTAAGAATCAATGTTGAGTCAAAACAATCACAATAGTTTCAATTATTTAATATAGCAAAAATTTATACCTTGTTCTCTCTATTAAACTTTAATTTCGTAAAGAACAAAGTAGCTTTTACGAAAAATGAGCATAGTTCTATTCTTTTATAAAATATTATTCGATCGAATTTTTTTGGATCGATAAATTTTTTGATTGAAAACTTTTTGATTGAAAGTGCTTTCGATTGAAAACTGACAGATTTCTATGCAAAAACTATTCAGACATGTCTGACACATAATAATTCTATCGAATAATAAGAGCTAACTACAAAGTTCCATAATTATTCACGAATAAATGAATTGTCGAATAATGAATAATGCAACCTAGTGCATGAATTGACTCCACCCACAAACTGCATACTCTAGTTCGGGTGTCAGGGCACAAATGGAGACCACCTGGTGGATCAATTCTGGCTTTCTATGGGTATCTCTACGTGACTACATGGGGGGTGCTTGTTGTGCCGCTTTAGGATGTGAGAAGTGAAATCAAAGTTGATTGAGGTGATTATCTATATGCTAATGGCCTATGGAGTGCATATGGTATTAAAAGTAACTTAACTAAATGCAGGAAATGAGCAAACCTATAGTTGTGCCATAGGAAGTAAATATTCACAAATAAGAGAGTCAATTGTTTCTTTGTTTACTAGAATGTTCACAAGCATAGGCAATAAATTAGTAGAAATAAAGATATAAATTGAAGACTGATCTACCAATATATTTCTAGTTCAATTTGAAATTCTTCTAGAAGATGTATTTGGTTTAGAAGAAGAACTTACATCCATGATTACGATGAAAAATTAGTACAAAAGTAAATCCTATATAAGTTATATGATCATAAGAAAGTTCTTGAGACAATTTCAAATTCTAATGTATTTCGTTCACAAAGAGAGATAAATGCAAAGAATCGAATGTCTACAGCTTCAATGGCAACAAGCACGACATCTCGTTTCACCTTTCCATCCACCTCGTAATTCTCATCAAATATCGAAAGTGCTCGTAAGTGCTCGCAAATGCTTTGAAAAAGACATTAGTAAAAAAAAAACATAAGCATATTTATAAGAAATAAAACACACATTTCTTTGTTACTATTTTCTTTCAATACCTCTCGCATGCATAATATTTACTTGCATACATACATAATGCTCACTCACATTTATAATTAATATTACTCATTCATATGCATAATAATACTTACTTATATGCATGTTTAATACTCATTCATATGCATGTTTACTATTCCAAGTATATGCTTATATGCACATGTTCACTTATGTACACACCCATATGTACAAGCATACACATGCACATATAGTCACACAAGTTTAGACATTCCTACTTTGGCTAACTCACTCTCCACTTACACACATCACTCACACTCAAGTGCACATGCACACATAGGTACTCTTATGCTCATTCACACATAGATACTGTCATTTACACACACACTTATAAAAATTCGCACTTAATAATATACAAACATATATAAAACACAAACATTCATATGCATTCTATACGAACACACGAATAACACACGAATCATCTCTATCTCTCTCTCTAACTTGCTACATTGTATACATGCAAGTGTTAATGTGCATTTATACTTTCATGCTTCAAAATGTTATACACTATAATATTCAGTAAAATTCAATATAATTTAGAGTCCACAAACATACCTAAACAATTGACATCATGATTCATTATATTCTACATCCAACATATACTACCAGTAAACAATGAGTAATGGATTTATAATTTAACTTTACTCAGAATCTCTCTGTGTGTGTGCGTGCGCGCGCGCTTGTGCAACTAGAACAGTCGTTGGGGGGAGGGAGGATCTCTCTCTCTAAACCTCTATCTTTTTGTCTTGTGGGCCATCAGTAGTAGTAACTAAGGGGAATTCAGTCTCTCTCTCTCTCTCTCTCTCTCTCTCTCTCTCTCTCTCTCTCTCTCTGGAAATAGTGCGATCTCTACGTGTATGCAATGGACGGGAGGAGGGAAATTTGATTTCTCTCTCTCTCTGTGTGTATCGGATCATGCAACAACATGCATTCGGATGAGCAGAGGGGGAAGAGTCTTCTCTGTTTCTTCTTCTTCTTCTCTCTCTCTCCTCTCTCTCTGCTTTCTCTGTGCACCGAGCAGTAGCGCCTGGGAGGGGGGGAGACCATCGATGTAGTCCCACCTCTTGAAGTTGATCTTCTCCAAAGAGTATCTCCCCTTGTGTTGGACAATCATCTTTGTATTTCTTAATTTGTATTCTATATTATTCGTATATGTAATTCAAATATAAGAGTATAAGAGATTTAAACGTTATGTCTTTATATCATCAAATAATATGCTAATGATGGCTTGAAAAACATAGTGAAACTACAAAAACTTAGAGAACAACGAAGGATTTGTCTATGATTATAGCATCTATATCTAACAACTTATCTTTGCCTTATTACAAACTTTAGAGGTTGTGATTTCCCTTTCTCATCTTAGAGCGAGCAATTCTCTAGATGTGGAGTGATTCTATCCCCTCATTTCTTGATAGCTTCTTTTCCAAAATAAATGAAGTTAGTCACGGTACCATCATCGTGAATTTTCTCCATTTTGATCCACCTTCTATGTGTGTTAAACAAATCTACCACTTTTTGTGTGCCCACACCACTTGTAATGTGCTCAATCTACATATGCTTGTGTTTACATTTTTTGATGAAGAGGGGAGTTCAAACAAATGTGAACCCTTGATTATGCTCTACAAGGAAATCTGATTTTTATGATGGTATGTATCCCTTTGATACAAACATCCAAATCTTCTGATATGAACCTTCAAAGTGAGAGTCTGTGCTGCCATATAATTTTTTATTTCACTTCTTTTTTATTTTGTATACAAATGTAAATCATATTGACTCATGAAAGCACACATGAAGTGCTTATAATCCTCCACGTGAGATAGAACAATTTTATGCATTGCTTTGGTGTAGACAAACCAGCTTCAATATTTAAGGTTTTGTTGAGTTCTTTCAATACAGACCTTCTTCTTCATACTATGAGGAAGTCATCTTGCTGCTCTTTCGTTCATTGTAGAGAAAGCTTTGTGTGTGTACTGCTTTATCTTCTTCCAATCGATGTGGAGAAGTGAGCTTGAACGAGCTTCATAAATCCTTCCAATTACTAGGCAAGACACCGGGAGATTGATGTCAATGGTCTTTTAAGGTAATATGAATTCCTATGAGAAAGGTTGTGAAATAAGTACGCCAAAGAATAGGATTCTCCGAGACATACCTATGTATTAGATTGATCCAAGCTGTAGTTTCATGTGCACAAAGATCATAGAAAATAATATTATCAAGAGAGAAACTAAACCGATATACAAATACCCAAATGAATGCTTCCAAAGGAACAAAATTAATGCCTTGTTGTTGGTCATAGGAAATCTTGGATCTAATACCAAGATAGACTTCAATGTGTAGGAGCTTCCACGTCAACGTAGACGTTAATCTTCAATCACTATCCTTGGGTCTTGTGAGTTGAATTGGCCCTTTCATGGACTTCATTCTGATAGATCTTCAAAATTGAAATCATTCCTTGAACCTTCAAGTGTCTTTGATGTAGAATTTCTCAAGATACTTCGATCTTTGATGATGATCCTTCACATGATGAGCCATCCTTGGTGATAATCTTCAATGACAAGTCTTCAATGGAAAGCTTTCCTTGGTAGCTTGATGATGATAGCCTTCAGGAAGTAACCTTATAACCATAAATCCTCAAAAAGAAATCAAGGTTGTACGCCACAACAGATGGGACTCAAACCACCTGACAGTACTCAAGTGCAATCCGCTAGACCACGTCCCTGGAACAAGCTTTGTGACAATGCAATCTTTATCACTTCACAAATCATTTTTTAAAATAAAAGGAAGTTCGGCCAAGGCCTACTCTCCCGGACTTTAATTAAACAATAGAAACAATTTACAAGTGAATGAGACTAGTGCCCTTGGGACCCCCCGAGTCCCACAAAGCAAGGGCAGAACTTGTTGGCCTATAGCGTGTTACAAAGGAAAATAACAATCTTCCTATCCCCCCATGCGGAACCCACTTCACAAATCTTGCAACCTGCATAGATTTTCATAGTAACTTCAAGCCAGTGACTTCGTACTGTAACATGATTTGACATCTATATTTTGGACTTGTGCCATGAACAGACTATGCATGACTATGTGCATGACTTCATAAATGAATGGATTAAAGTTCACAAAGCTTTACATATTGTTGCGCGCATGGAGAACTCTTCTAAGTCATGAGTACACAGATGACGACTCCGGCTACTTCATGATGTTTGAGAGCTCAGCTCTGCATCATTGACAACAACATCAACGTCGTATATCCATCATGGCTCGACATCTTCAACAACAGTACCTTGTTGTTCGTCTACATGCGTTAGTGTGGGTGGTTGGGCCTTTTGCCTCTTGCATGGGGGAGGGTTCAATCCTTCTCTACGGTAAGACGTGTGTAAGCGTAAGGTCAGTGTTATGCCTTGGGTTCAATCCTGCTCTATGTCAAGACATGTGCGGACCTAAAGGCTAATCTAATGTCTTTGGGCAGTATTAAACCAGATGCTTTTGGGTAGTTTCTCCTAATGTTTGGCTTCGGGCAATCTAACCCCTGCTTTGTATAAGATTCTTCAGATTTGGTAATATAAAAACATCGATGGCACCACTTTGGACAATTTGACGGTTGGTTTATCCATTATAGGCATATCCACTTGTGTTTAGCTTCAGATAATCAGCCTCTCATAAATCAATCTACAAGTGCTTAATTGTAGATAAGTTTCCACAAATCTTGAAACATTAATACATATGTCTTGAAAAAGTTAAGACATATTGCACTTCGTTATGTGCTATTGTTATGCACATATGTATAAACACATAAATCATTGAAAGACTCTGTAAAAGATATACATGCTGAATGTTAAGTTTGTCTCTATAATCTAAGAAAGCATGACCACTTAGAAGTACACATGTGTCAAACACACATATCTACACACACTGTGTATCACATACCTTTTGCCATTGCCTTAAGGAATCGTCTCATGCATCTGTTATCGATGACTCACAAAGTTTTTTCATTCTCTCTCCACCCACACATGTCCGAATATCCATGCCCTCATACATGCAAGGGTCCCTTCTAGAATTGAGAAAATCTTTCCCTTTGCATGTATGAGGGCATGGCTCAGGCATGGTCAGATAGAGAGAGAACAGAAAAACCATGTGAGTAATTGATCATAGCTGCATCAGACAATTCTTCAAGGCCATGGCATGGCAAAAGTTATGTGATAATGATATCAGAGCTTAGCTGAGGAACTTGAGCAATATAAAGGTAAGGGGCCTCAAACATGGGCACTTGGAAAGCACTTGACCATGGATGATCTTAAATCTAGCCACTAATGATGGCACATGAGCAGGGGAAAAAGTTTAGACCACCCAATTAATGCGAAACTATATAAATATGAGCTAAGTTATATAAGAATATGTTATTATAGTTATAGAAATTTTGGCGAATCTTGATGGAAGCATCCATTTAAACTATAGAAATTTAGGCGAAAACCATCCATCGGGAAAAAATCTCCAGATTCAGGCGCTCCTTTCGTGGTTCTTAACCATCTATCGCGGCCCTTAATTCCGTTTATCGCGTCACCTCTGCCTTTTGTTACGCAGCGCCTAAAGACCATCGTATACGCATTCAATGAAGCAGCGCGGCTTGGAGTAACAAATAAAGTACATCAGCTGTCTTGAAGACATAAAGATATGATTTGTTACCATAGCTTTTGTTTTTACGTAAAAGTTTGATCTGATATTTGGGTGTGAAAATATACTAAACAAATTTTTGACTTTCGTTGGATGAGAAGGAATTTACCACTATGCTTTGAAATTTAATTGATCGCAAAATTCGGATGGCTATTTGGGGTAATTAAGGCTTGATCGGCCCTTTCTTGCCTTCCTGCGGGTGGTTTCGTT
Source organism: Ceratopteris richardii (assembly GCA_020310875.1). NCBI lineage: Eukaryota > Viridiplantae > Streptophyta > Polypodiopsida > Polypodiales > Pteridaceae > Ceratopteris > Ceratopteris richardii. The sequence continues at coordinate 191,804,088 of CM035413.1, read as the reverse complement.
CGGTTCTATATCATGGAGATTAGATGATCTTTCTTCTTCCAACAGTCTTTTGAAAATCGGCCGATCTTCGACGGATAGCCACGTGTACTATCATCATTGACTCGATGGGTTGAGTGGGCAGCCATCACCTTGTGCTCTGGTTTTTCTCTTGAATTGCGGAAGCTCATCTCAGGTGCACGATTCGGGAGCTGTGTCATGGCTCAAGTGGCCCCCTCCCTCGTGTTAAGCAATGTTGCCCCGACCCAAGGGGTGATTGGTAACCTAGCCCCTATTTTGGAGGGGGGATCTTGTGTCGCTCATGGGGCCTCCGAGGGCATTGAGCCTCCCTTGGTCTCTCTTAGTCGTGCCGCTATTCTCTCAAAGCAAGAGGAGCTCAAGAAGGTTTGTCTCGTTGGACAAGTGTTTGGTGCTACACCGCCGCTTGAAACTATGCGCCAGTGGCTTTGAAACGAATGGTACCCCCGGGGGTCGATTGTCAGCAAGTGTCAATTCCTACAAGCATGGGTGACCCTCTGCCTATTTAGATGGTCCCCTGATTTTATTCCCGACAAATCAAAATCTCTTTGTTACCCTCTCTGGGTCGAGCTTACTAACCTGCCGTACTTTTTGTACAACTTTGTGTGGGATATCATATCTCCAATTGGCAAGCCACTAGCATCACTGGAGGATGTTGGTGGCCTAATTTATGAAGGCACGAAGCACTCTTTGAATGCACGGTAGCACCCTCTGATTCAAGGCTGATCTCAGCAAGCCGCTTCCATCAAAGATTAAAGTGGATCTAGGTGAAGGGGATATCTGGGAACAAGTAATTAATTACAAAAACCTTCCCAATGTTTTTTTTTGTTGTGGCCAGCAAGGCCACCAGATTAAAGATTGCCCATTGAAAACATGAGGCACCGAGAAAAGCCCAAGGCAACAATGGGACACTGAATCGCCCGATGAACAAAGAGGAAGATAAGGGCCCCCAAAACCCAAAAACCGATTCGGACGGGTTCACAGAAGTCAGAAGAAGAAGAAAAAGAAGTCCTAGGGTGATCTCTGAGAGAAACCGTATGCTAGATAGCCCCCCAAACAATTTGTATTGTAAGTTGGAAAAGGAGATTAATGAGCTTGATTACCCCAATAGGAACCAGTTTGAGGTGAAAACTAGCAACAAAGCCCTAGAGATCCCTGAGGGCTACACTACAAGCAAAGAAGACGGGTTTACCACCAGCAACGAAGAAAATAATCATGAGGGCTACACTACAAGCAAAGAAGACGGGTTTACCACCAGCAACGAAGACAACATGGATAGTGAAAGTTCCATCATTGGATCGATGATTCCGGAAGCAGTTTCTTGTTCATTCCAACAGGAGGTCTCCCGCAAGGGAAAACAACCTATTGAGATTCCCTGGAAAAGCCCCCACAAGAACAAATTTCTAAGTCCGGATCCCCTTCCTATGAAAAAGAAAGATGAGTCCAAGAAGAGAAAGGATAAGGCCCCTCTCGCAAAGAGGGTAGTTTACGAGAATGATCATCATCTCGCTAAATGCAAGGGGGTTGACCGACCCCTCGAGAGCGATCATCATTGGTAAATGGCTTCATGACATTAGTCTAAACCTGAATTTATATGTATTCAAGAGATTAAAATTGATGGAGTAGACCTCCAGAAACATCTCAGACATGTCTCCCCGACCCATGCTTGGTTCAGACATTGCACCTCCAGGGGTCTGATGGGATGGCAATTGGTATAAATCAATTCTGGTTGAAAAAAACTCGAGAACTGCATTGAAGAGGAGAGCCATAGATGGATTGCAGTCTCCTTTGGTGCCCCTTTTTGTTTAACCTTAGTTTCCATGTATGCCCCTAATGGGGAGTTGGAGAGACTGAACACCTGGGCCTCCCTGGACTCGCTTAATTTGCGATGACTTTAATATGGTGGAGGACCCTGCGGACCGATGGAATGGCAAGGGACGGATCATCGACGATCGAGAGAAAGAAACTTGGGACAAAACCAAACTGCACTTGGACCTGGTCAAATTCAAAGACTCAAAAGGCTTCTCATGGTCAAGTCTCCAAGCAGGTGAGGACCTGAGGAAAGCTAGACTTGATAGAAGCTACATTTCTCAAAGCATTGTCAATCTGTGGGGCCATTCTTCCCCGCAACGCACTAACCTCGCCATCTCTGATCACTACCCGATCATTATCTCATTCCAACCTCCCTCCAAAACCCATAAGGCTCCTTGGTTTCATGCCTGCTCAACCTCCTTCTCTCTCCCCTCTGCCCATCAAGAAATTGTCAAAGTGTAGAAGGAGGCTTTCGCTTCCTGCTCGTCCCCACAAGTCACTGAAAATCATGACTAGAACCAGGAAGATGCTCTAGATTGTTCGGCGTAGGCGCAAAGAAGCCCTATATCATAGACTCTGGAGACTCGAAGAGGAAGTGAACAAAGGAAAAGCTCAATCCCAGAAGGGTCTATGAAGAATCAGAGCTCTACTAAGATACGAGGAAGAAATACAAAGGGAAAATTTGCAAATATTCTTTAGGGAGTGGTGGTCTGGCAAAGCGGACAAGCACACCAAAGAGATGTGTAGCATCCTTAAAAGGAAACAAAACAGGGAATTGATCGCCCTACTGCTTGACTCAAACAGCGTCGCCTGCAATACAGAAGAAGAAAACATCAGAATCATTGAAGACCATTTTACGAGACTCCAGGGGACTTCGAATCCCCTCTCCCCTGATAGATGTGACTGCATGGTGGCCATCTCTAGGGTATCCCCACATAGGATCCCACACAACCTTCGATCCTTGCTAGACACCCCTATCTCAGAAGAAGAAATCATTACTGTCATTGACATCCTTCCCAATGGGAAAAGCCCGAGGCCGGATGGGCTCACTAATGAATTCTTTAAGTCCTTCAAGTTGGCTTTGGCCACCCCTCTCCGCTTGGTCTGGCAAGAGGCACTCGAGTTCGGTGTGCTTCCGACTTGTCTCAACAACGGCATCATCAAATTAATCCACAAAAAAGGGGAAAAGAATAGAATTGAGAATTGGCATCCGCTTACGACGCTTCAAACGGGTTATAAGATCATTGCTAAAGTCATAGCCAATAGAATTTTTGGCCATCTAAGAGCTTGGTTAAGCGAGGATCAAAAGGGTTTCATCAAAGGTAGGTCTATTTTGGAAGCCATTATTGATATTTGGGAAGGTCTCGACTTCGCGGAAGAGTCAAAACAAGATGTGGTTTTCCTCAAGATCGACTTTGACAAAGCCTATGACAGACTAGAATGGGATTATATTTTGCAATCACTTAAAGATCTTGGTTGTAGCCAAAAATTCACCAAGATGATTTCGACTCTATTGGGAAACTCAGATTAACGTTAATGGCCAGTTGTCAAAGGTGATCAAATTAAAATGTTCGATCAGACAAGGTGGCCCATTGGCTCCCCTTCTCTTTGCCATCTCCATGGAAGGGCTTAGCCAGCTGATTGTGCAACAGGTGGAAGCTGGTAATATCAAAGTCCTCTTGTTGCCCCATAACCATGGCTAGATCACCATAAGACTTTTTGTCGACGTTATGAATGCATTTGTCCACAATGATTATTCCAGCCTGGAGATGTTTTGGAGGTGTGTGGACACTTTTTACAAAGCCTCTGGATCCAAAATCAACCACTCAAAGACCGCGTTCAGAGCTTTTGTCGAGATCCAACCTGACCTTCTCTTTGAACAGGGCTGCTAAAACATTCCCCCAGGTCAAGTCTTTTGGCTTCTTGGGATTCCCTTGGGTTTTGGTATCTCTATGGAGCAGCGATGGAATTGGGTCTTGGCCAGACTCGAGAGAAAGCTAAACTACTGGAGAGGTATGCAAATCAATTTGGTGGGTCGTGTGATGGTTATTAACACCTTCCTCATTCCCTCAACCATTTACTTCCTCTCTTGTTGGAGACTGAAAGAACAAGAGCTATCCAAACTGGAAAGTATTTGCAAAAATTTCCTTTGGACAGGAGATCACAATAGGAGGGGGCTTCCCAAAATCAATTGGTCCATCTGCACTAGCCAAAGGGACAGTGGGGGCCTTGGTATTTTGGACATGGGTTGCATGGCTAACAAACTGGTAGCAAAATGGATGATCAAGGCTTGGTGCAACAACGAAACTTCATGGGCCAAACTGATCTTCAGAAAAAAGAATGCATTGACTTTGGTGGGATTCCCGAAGTGGAAGAACCTCGACATTTTGACCCTTTTGTTTTCCCAGATTGCAGTTTTCCTGAAAGGTTCGAACCTTGTGTGTTCCCTATGGAAGAGTTGGAATAAAGTCAAAAGCTTTATAAGAATTAGCAAGGACTGGAGGTGGGCGGCTAGTATCAGACAGAATGACTCTATTTGGTTCTCAATCCATGGCATTAGGAATGTGGAATCTTGGAACACTCAAAGTGCCAAGAGGCTTTGGAACAAGGGCTTCAGAGAATGGAAACATCTTTGGAATCAAGACATCAACCAATGGGTCAACTTCGAGGACATCGACCTTGTGTCAGCATTACCTATGAAGAATGGAATATTTTACAAAGCAGATGCCTTGCCTGGGACCGTTCTAAAGTCTGTCTTCTCATGGGACATGACTCGCCATGCTCGCTGGGTCTCAGATGGCATAATGGCAATCACCTAACTAAAATATCAAAGGAAACATTGACTTTCAGGTCAACCTTAACAAGAAGTGGTGCCTATCTTGGATGCGGTTGCGGTGGGAAATGAAGTTCATGGCTATCTGGCACCCTCTTATCGAAAACAAAAAGTATGTCCTCATATGTAAATTCTTCATCAGGGAATTTGGACCAACCTAAAGGCTAGCAAAATTTGTGGGGCATCTCCCTGGTGCAAGTGTTGTTACCAGTCCATCAAAGATGTTGGTCACATCTTCTTTACTTGCCCCAAGTCCAATAGGCTTTGGCAGATTGTCAAAAAGAAAATAAGACTTTAGAAGAGTATCAACTGGAAACAAGCTCTTCTGGGAGAAGCAATTGGCTGCTCAGCATCCCTCTGGAATGCCATCAGAGGGGAGGTCCTATGGAAGATCTGGCGGGAAAGATGTGCTTATAACTTTGGAGACCTCCCCCCCAAAGAGTGGTCGATTGACAAATCCTTGTTCCTTCTCGGTAGAAGAATCACCAACTGTAAGAAATTCCCCCCTTTCAGGCATCATAAAGTGCTGCTCCTAATCAACAATAAGCTTAAACCAAAGTGGGCCCCACATGAAGGCGATGAGAGGGTGATTCACCTCCTTTGTAATTCCATCTAAACTCTGTAAGATCTACCCCCGCTTTGTGGGACTTGGGGGTCCCGTGGGCACTAGTCCTCTTCACTTGTACTTTTCTTTTCTTTTATTTAATATAAGTCCGGGAGAGTAAGGCTAAAGCCAAACTTCCTTTTATTTAAAAAAATTAGCCGAATTTTTTTATCATAACCTACTTAAAAATATAGATATTCAAGCAATGGTACAAATGGTTAGAAAAAGGAACAAAGCAAGTTTGTAGTAATTATAGAGGTTCCATAGCCACCCTCAAAGCTCACTCTCCTTTTTATCTCTTCGATAACTCTCAAAACTCACTTTAACTCACAAACTCTCATCAAGTTCTCACTCACACCTCACAATGATACTAGCCCCCCACTTACGCTCACTACCACTCATTATCATTCACACTCTCTTAGATCAGCTCACATCCATATACTAGCATACACATCGTTATATGTACATAAACATACCCGCATGGATGTACCCACACATATGTACCACGCCCACATAGAAACATTTGTAGCATTTAGAGAGTCGTCCAATTCCATAAAAAATGACCACCAAATTGGATAATTTGCGTGCAATCAAACTTATGTACTTAACAGTACTATGAGTCATTTTTTTCATTTACATTTCATATTTCTCGCTCATAATCTCTTTTGCTCTTTCTTCGTCTATATGCACACACAAATCCCATACAAAATAGGCACAATTGCAACATGCATACAACACATGCATGGGTACATAGACTCAACACAGACATACACAAGACAATCATACTCAAGATCATTTATACATATGCTTCATACATGTCATGCATTCACACATCCTATATGCAGACATAGTATTCTTGCATGCACGCATGCATCACATATGCATTCATATGAACATACGCTTCATACATGGCATGCATGCACACATCCTATATGCATACACATATGCATGCAAACAAACACATTCACTTTAATGCATGTGATTTATATGTATCTACATTATACTCATGACAGATGAATACACATAAAGTACATGCATACTCTCTCTCCTTCTATCTTTTGAATAGAATCTCAAGACACTCTTTGCTCCCCATTTAACACATGCATAGATTCAGAAGATGCCTTTTCTTTTCTTGATTTTTTTGCCCCAACAATGTGTCCTAGCAGATTGAACTCAAATAAACAATTCATATGCAATTCGATCATATCTCTAAACAACAGCATAGAGAATAACTTCCTCTCACAATGGCATAGTCAATACAATATTTTCATAACATTTACATTTCTCATGTTTTAATTAGATATAATGATCACAAATCGATCCATTTTCGACCTTCAAGATTGTTGGAGGCAATGGTAGAGTAAGCCAGGTGGTGCACCTCAAGGAACGAGTTACATTTGATGAAGGAAGAGCAACAACTTTAGAGTTTTTCTAAACATAATCAGGCTCATGGCATCTGAAAGAAGTAGAATGCGCAATATTATCAGTATGTCCAAAATACATAATTATATAATCACCCTATTCATGACATCTACAAACTTCAAGATTAGAGAAATAACAAGAGAATCGCTGATATACATCCTTCACGTACATTGAACTATGTAGAAATCTAGTTTAAGAAGGCATGGATCTATGGTATGGCACATATGCATATGCAGGAATGTGTTTTATACATATTTTGGTTATGAACCTAGCATAAGAGCATAGTCCCAAAGTGAGTACAACAGCAGACAACAAAAATGAAGAAAGAGAACGATTTCTTTCATCTTTTGCTGCTCTGCTTTATTGTTTACATGATGAAGTGGAAAGAGAATTTTTCCTTGCCATCTCTACACGATATAACCTTGCAATCACAGACATTGGTAGCAACCATCTATCTTTCCTTTACCAAAACAGATAGAATAAATGTTCCACTCCTTAGATCCAAAGCAATACAAGAAATATGTCATAAGCATTTTCCAAGTCCATAGGTTCATGCCAACGTAGACTAGTAACTTTGAAAAATCAGTGGCATGCTCCCCTCCATATCCATAAAAAACGCAAAACAAAGTCTAATACCCTTTGCACACACATAAGTCAATGCTTGCTAACGTCAAGCTAAGGATATGCCATAGTACTGTGTAGTATTTTAACAGTCACGCTTATGACGTGGCATGTTTTTATGTAAAAACCAAAAACAAACTGAATACATATAATCTATCACCGCTGTAATGCGTAGCTTATCCGTGAAACATGGAGTACTTCCTTCGTCGTCGTCGTCATCTCTGCGTATTCTCATAGCGCCATAGCTGCGCTCTATCAGTATGGTATCAGAGCACCGGGAACAAGACACTTGTCAGAGCATTTAGCTTCTCTTGTTTGGCGAGGCAGATCTGCTAAGTAGAATAGCAGCGGCATCTGTACTGCTTTGTGACATTAGAACTGCGCAGCGTAGTTTCCATTCAGAATTGCATCAGGGATTTTCACTACACGTTTTAGCTCAGAAAAAAAGGAACACAGCCGCTGGAAATCAGAGCTTCGAGTGCTTCCCTTTTTAGACGTAATGTTGTAATCTCGGCATCGAAACGTAATTCAACTTCGTGCTGTGCTTTTGCAAAACGACGTGCCCACTCACCTAGGGCCTCCCTTACAAACATTAACTCTCTAAACTTATTATCCATGGCCAGCACTGCTACAGACAGCCAGTGTCCGCAGAGTATAGTCCTCGAAGCTGAGACGGAAGTGAATGACTGCTCCCTGTTTGCGCTTATATTATTATATCGCTGAATCTTGATACTGAAGCTGAGCACGTATGGATTGCCTCAGACGCTATGCTTTGTCTCTTTTTTTATCTTCAGTAGCACGAACAGAGGAAGTTTCCGATTCCTCGTTGTTGGAAGGTGGATGAAATGCTCCTTTTGAGACTCACCATTGTTGGAGCATACTTTACCTCTTGAAGTATCAAAGAAACTTGATATACTTTACCTCTTGAAGTGTCAAGGAAACTTGATATGAAATTGTGAGAAGTCTATCTTAGGTACATATTTGATTTTAGTTTTTTCATTTTGAGTGCATGTGGCAGGCGACGTCATGTATTCTTTTGTGGGTCCTTGAATGGACAATACTCACATGCTATGAGACGAATGTATGAAATTGTGGGTCCTTAATTGGACAACTCACGTGTCTTGTGAGGTTATATTACCCTATTGAAAACCATTGAATTTAAACAAAAATTGAGGGACGTTGTGAAGTTTTTAATTGGGATATTCTTGTCTCTTGGAGATACCCTGGTGATATAAGTAGAAGGCCAAAGAGAAGACAGTCCAAAGACCTCGTGTACCGATCACGGTGTCGTCGAGATTTGCTCTCCTCTCTCACTTGTGAAGGCCTACAAAAAACATATTTGGCGAAGGTAGCCAGAATTCCCCGAGAAGTCCAGGATGCATCAAGGATGTCAAAGGAAGGTCACATACAAAGTTTCAAAGAAATCAAGAAAGTCCATGGTAGCGGTCAAAGCTGGTCAAAGCTGGTCAAAGTTAGGAAATTAGGGCAAAAATTTCATTGTCACCAAATTAGATGAAAATCCATATACTTGTAAAGATTGTCAAAGGCAGTCTATAGCCCAAATTTCAGCAGAAAATGGATTTTGTAGCACATTGATATGCTATGTTCATTTTGTAAAAATGTAATTTTTCTAGTTTGACCCTATAAATTCTTGTATAGAAAATTATGTTAGCCATATGGTTTGGCATGTATAAAGATCATATGTGGCTACATATTTGTACAAATTTTCAAGGCTATCAGAGCTTCTTAGACACCTTAATGCCACCTTGCAAGCTTCCAAATGTAGTCAAACTTGTACAAGGAAGATTCAGATGGGAGTTTTTCCTGCATATTCTTGAAGGAGATCTTTGGAAACATAGTCCTACAAAGTTTCATCTTCATCAAAGTCTTTTTGGAGGGTCAAAGAGCACAAAGTCCAGTTTTCAAGGTCACCGCAGTTTCCTAGAATAAGAAAATTGAAGGCTTGAAGGGCTGCCACATGTCAAAATATGATTGAACCATGGTGTACGGTCAAGATGAGCTCCTATTCAAGGGTGGAGATGCACTAAAGCATAGAGGAAGGAGGATCCACGAATTTTTTCCATAAAAGAAGACTTTGTTGACAGTTAAAGATCAATAATGCAAAGTTTCTCCAAAAATAGTGGCTTATCTTATCCGAATTGATGTCAGCACTGATCCGACGGTCCAGATCCTCCCCAGATCCAATGGTGGAGAATGAGGGCGCCTAAATTTCACTCCTTTACACTAGCTTTGATAGAAAGAACAATTCCAAGCCATTGATTTGATTAATCAAATGGTTGTAATCGAAAGTAGTGATCCTAGAGTTGAGAGTTGATTTCTCTAGATCCAAGGGCCCAAATTCATTCAAAAAACTATATAAACCCCCCTTCAAACTCCTAGAGCATCATTGTTAGGCATCCATAGGGCTCATGCTAGCTTACGGTTTCCTTGAGACGATCACCCTCGGTTGAGTGAGTGAGGATCCAAGGTGAGCTAGTATGAGTATAGAACCTAGTTTCAAATTTAAGTTAGAACTCCAATTTAGGATAGGCTCTTGAAACCAGCATCTCTATCTTGACTCACCCTCGGTGGAGCGTGTGAGTGAGTTAGAGCTGATTTTAATGAGTCTTAGACTTCTTTAGTTAGACGTTACGAGCCTAGACAGACATAGGGTCACTGGAGTGGAACTCACCTTCTTACGTGTGACATTCGGTTGAACTGTCATGGTTTGAGGGTCGGAACCACCTTTGATCAGTAGACTGCTTAGCATGACGTACACGACGATCTTTTACATGTAACTTAATTCAAATTCTTTTAATTCATGTCACTTGTCACTTGTCTCTTGTCACCTCTCTCAGTCTCTTAAGTATTTTTACATGTCTTCTATTTCTTCTATGTGTGAGAAGGCTCCGCAGTATTGCGTTGAACCAGTGAGGATGTTTCTTTGAGCTTGTGAGTAAAATCCATCATCATAATTCACTTGCATGCATATAATCCATACAAATCCATACATATTTATTAGTTTCTGAAAGTGTATAAGAAGCTTTAATATTGGACCATTCTTCCTTTTGAAACTGATTTATGTGTAAGGATTCCATCTATTCTCATCATGCATACATATCATCCAAAGAAGGCTATACATATGGATTAGAATTAGGAAGTGTTTAAGAAGCTCCTCCAATGGACCATTCTTCCTTCCAAATTTGATTCGTGTGTATGGTTCTCTTTCATTCTTATCATTCATGTCATCAATCTAACTTGCACACCTACATTCCCATTCCCATAATTATTTCAACATCTCTCTCTTCTCCATACTCAACATTAATTTCACCTTCACATCTTTAAACCTTCCAACATTCATTAGCTTCATACACCCTGTGTGTGCCACGACCGGACTCGATCCACCCGGATTGCGATCACCTCCACAACGGGATGAATATATGATTTTGTGGCCTCCCGTCAGAGAATATTTGCTTACGTTACATGCTGTTATTGATGCTTTTACCTAGAGGTTGGGTTTTGGAGTGGATTCACTATAGTTGATTTGGCTCATATATACTCTCGACAAAGGAGACTCTGCAGAAATTTTTTTTTGAAGAGGTCATCCATGATCATATAGATGCATAGGGACATAGGGAGTTCTTAGAACAAGAGTAAAAGCATTGAGATTACTTGTGAACATTTAGTTTTTTGGTGCATATCTAGAAATATAGCTGAAATACTACCGAATGTTTTCTAGGCCTCACCATAAGATTGCCATTGCATAGAGAAGTGCTTAAATTACAAGAATGGGTGATACCATTGTGCAAATAGTTGGTGATCACCTGAATAAAGATAATTATCACATATGATTATATAGGATGAAAAATATTTTGATAGAAAAAGATCTATGGGAATTAGTGAATGGAGAGGACGAGTGTCCTGAGTTGCCAGATAACCCGAATGCAGAAGAGAAAAAGGAATACAAAACATGGATAGAAAAATCTAGAAAGGTTCTCCATTGGATTTTGATATGTATATCAGAGAGTTTGATTCTACATATTATGAAGGCTAATACACCAAAGGAATCTTGGGACATAATTCATAAAATATATGGTATGTCGACGGAAGTTAGAAAAATTCACTTAAAGCAAAAGTTATATAGCGTATGGCAAGAAAATAGATCCATAACTGATTATGTGGCTGAAATTAGAAAGATCACTGATAATTTAGCTTCCATAAATTACAAGATCGATGATGATCATATGGTTTTAGTTATGCTCAATGGTCTAGGATGGCAGTACAAGAGCTTAGATACTTCCATCCCAGTAAGAGGTACTATGCCTGATTTTGAGGAGCTAGTAGCACTTTGCATGACAGAAGAAGTAAAGCTTGGTTTAAATGCATCGAGAAGTGGTAATTTAAGAGATCATGTATTCTTTCAGCATAGAGGAAGAGGTTCTAGTCGTGGATGTTCAAATTCTAGAAATGTAAACACAATTGATATACCAAGAGGTAGAGAAAGATGAAACTCGGGAGGTAGAGGAAGATCACAAGCACCTGTGAATTGTTACTATTGTGGCAAGCATGATCATTTTGAGAAAGATTGCTATTATAAGCAAAATATCCAAAGAGGAAGAGGTAGAAGTCATTATGTAGCACATGGAAACTTCTCTACTGAAAGTTCATATAGAGAATATGGAAGAGTTAATATGTTTGCAATGGAGCATGTGTTGAATAGTATGTCAAAACCTGGAAATGATATGAATTGGTACATAGACTCTGGTTGCACAAATCACATGACAAGCATAGGAAACTATTTTGAGTCAAAAGAGGCTTTGAAGACTAAAGAGTATGTAGCAACTGGTGATGATACCTTATACTTGATTAACGATATTTGAAATATACCGCTAGTACAAAGAAATTATGTTAGAAACATATTGAGTGATGTTTTACATATGCCTAGCATTCAAAGAATCTAGTTTCGATTGGTCAACTTGCAGATCAAGACATGGAAGTAATTTTCAATAAATATGGTTGTTTCATACATGATTTCAAGTATAGAAAAAGAGAAGAATTGCTTGGTCATGGAAAAAAGATGGGTAGATTGTTCACGTTTGATATGGGTACACCTCTTTATGAGAACATGTATGCCAAGAATAGTGAATACTCAGATATAATTGAATTATGACATAAAAAAATTAGTCATATCAATTTAAGAAAATTGAAGTCTATGGAAAAGCAAATGTGAGTGCGTGGACTACCAAGCTTTGGTCATTTAAACTTTGAAAGAATTTGTGAAGCATGTGTGTTTGGAAAACATCAACGTATGAAGTTTCAAGAAGAGAAATGCATAGAAGGAAACCTCTAGAGCTAATCCATAGTGATATGATTGGACTTGTTAGAACAAAATCAGTTGGTGGCTCACTATACTTTTTTATATTCATTGATGATTATAGCCGATATACATCGATTTATTTTCTGAAGCATAAGAGTGAAGTTTTTGAGTGCTTTGTGAGATTCCAAAACATGGTAGAAAAGCAATTGGACATCTACATAAAACGCCTACGATCAGATTCAGGGGGAGAATATATCTCAAGAGAATTTTATCAATACCTTAGTTGTTGATATATTTAGGTAGTGATGTGTGTGAACACACTAGGACTGTCGGGGTATTTTTTTCCTCTTTAGGAGGTTTTTTTCTCCCGGCTTGTATATATTCCTATTGCCCTAATGGGCTACTTATCTTTGTATATTCTCCAGTAATATATTCAGTATTGTGTGTTGTGCTCCAAGCTTCTTCTTCTTCTTTGTGTTATTCACGTGCTTCCGTAGATATCTAACTCCAATAATTGGTATCACAGTAGGTCTTTGCTTCATCTAGAGTATCGTCGACACTCCTTCGGTTGCAGTCTTAGAATCGTAAAAAATTTGGTGAGCATACTCAGCGTGTTTCCCAGATCAAAATAGCTTTGCTGTGTAGTGTCAAAATCGCGATCTGAGCTTGTTTCGGCCTCCAAATGCACTATCGTAGCACTTGTGCAGCCTATTTTATCTTTTTGTACCAAAGATACATACCTTTTCAGTTCGCCAGTATAAGCGTCTCCAAGTTTGCTACAGGTTTAGCAGAACTCGTCTGGGCAGTTCTGTTCAACTTTTTGAGATACAGTCAATTTTCTACATCAAGGTATTTTAGTCACCGGCCATGGCTGAAAGCAGTTCGTACGTTGGTTGTTGAGGATAACTTGGATGGTACCAACTACCCGTTGTGGGCTTATATGATGCGACATGTATTGGTTGCAAAAGGACTGTGGAACATTGTGCAGGGTATTGAAAAACATCCTATCACTCCTGAAACTATTACAATCGTAGGTACTGAAGCTGATGCAGAAGGTATTGAAGATGATGATGCTCTGCATATTCCTGTTCATGTTGTAGTTTTTGCTGCACCTATTATAGAGCAAATTCATTGGGATGGCAGAGATGCTCACGCACATGCATTGATAGCTTTGTCTCTCAAAGGTGCCATTATTCCTCACATTCGCTCTTGCAGAATAGCTAAGGATGCTTGGGATACACTTACCACATTGTACCTTGCTTGGAATGAGGCTCGTATTGCTTACCTCCGAAAATAGTTGGAGAGTGAGCACATAAATGAAGGTTTTTTCCCTTTACGAATGTCACATGTGGCTAACCTTTTCCACCATCCATGGCATTAATGTCCAACTGATGTACATTCCAACCATGATGAGTTGCAAGTGCACAGATGCTACGAACAGTAGTCATTCGGCATGTAGGAGCAAAGGTCTCATCAAAATCAATGCCTCTTTCCTAAGCATAACCCTTTGCAACAAGCCTAGCCTTATACCTATCAACTCTTCCATCATGCACTTCAGCTTGTATACCCACTTAGTGCCAATGGCCTTCTTGCCAGGGGGCAAGTCACATAAAGACCAGGTACCATTTTTCATAATAACATCATATTCTGATTGCATAGCAGCCATCCAATTTTTTTTTAATTTTGTGCTTCATCAAACAAAACTGGCTCATTCTCATCACAAAGACTAGAGGCAACCATAGCATAGAAATCTGATGAAAAGGAAGCACTATGAGACCTTGAATGAGTATAATATTACAAAGATGCATCTAATTTGCTATCACACAAAGTTTGCACCAGCCATTTTGGCATAGTTTTTGCCTCCTCTATATCCCATCATGTAAATTTGCATTAGAAATGCAATGATCCACATCATCAGATGAAACCTATAAACGTTGAGAAGTTGCCTCATTTGGACCAGCACTAGACTATCCACCTGTAAAAGAGGTAGCAAAGTATCATACATGTCTTTTGAGCTAACCGATGTCTCCTTAGTACACGAAAGTAATGGTTGAATAGCATCTTCCACAGAAAAATAGTAGAGCTAACCAAAATGTGTTTAGACTATGGATGATATAGAAAATATCTTTTGCTTTTAGAATTGTACCCAACAAAAATACATTTGACTACTTTATCATCCAATTTCCTACGTTGTTGTTTAGGCACTAATACATATGTCAAACAACCAAAAACACAACAATGAGAAACAAATGGCTTTTAACCATGCCAAGCCTCATATGGAGTGATAGACTGCAATGCTTAAGTGGAACACCTATTAAGTACATATGTTGCACAAATAACAGCCTCAAGCCAGAAACTATGTGGTAAAGCCTAACTGTTGACCATACACCTCGCCATCTCCATGAGTAACATGTTCTTCCTTTCAGCAACTCCATTTCGTTGAAGTGTATACGGTACTTTACACTGATGTTTTATCCCATGTTCAAGCCAAAAATGCATTAAAATTAGACCCTTGATCAAAACAGAGGGTGCCCATTTTACATGCTGATAGATTTTTAGCCAAAAGTAGAAATTGTTTGAAGCACATAAACAATTCAAACTTTGCTTTCAATTAATATACCCATGCATGCTTGGAAAATTCATTGATGAAAGTCACAAAGTAAAGACAGTTCCCAAAAAAAGGTGTCTGCATAGGACCACAAACATCACTATGAACAAGCTACCACTACAAGAAATAGGGGGGCGTAGCGACGCCCCCGAATTGAAAAAAAATGGGTACCGTCGCTTATGTGACGCTATCGTCGCATAAGACAGTATAATTTTCGATTTTTTTTTTCGACACTCATCGCATAAGCGATGCTAGCGTCGCTTATGCGACGCTAATTCAGAGCATCGCAAATAACGTCGCTGACTAGCAACGTTGGCAAATTGAAGAGCGTCGCATATGCGACGCTCTGGAATGTAAAAAAAAAAATTCGATTTCTCCCGGCACATTTATGCCGGGATTTGGACGCGAGCAAGAAGAGACCGAGAGAGAGAGAGAGAGAGAGAGAGAGAGAGAGAGAGCGTGCGAGAGAGAGACAGAGAGATGCATCTACTTGAAGCAAGGTATGCGCACACACACACATACATATGCATACACACACACATATACACACATAGACACATACACACATACACATAGACACACACACACATACACACAAATACACACACATATACACACATACACAAATAATGTTGCATACACACATGCACATATAATGCATACACATGCACACACATATACACATACATATACACACACATACACACACACATACACACACACATACACACACACATACACACATACACACATACACACACATATATGCATACACACACACATAGAGAGACATGCACACACATACACATACATGCATACATAATGCATATGCATATGCGTACATCCATACATACTTACATGGATACACACATATGCATACATAATGCATATGCATATGCGTACATACACACATACTTACATGCATACACACACATATGCATGCATAATGCACATGCATACATACACATACATAATGCATATGCATACATAATGCACATGCATACATACACATACATAATGCATACACACACATATGCATACATAATGCATACACACACATACACACACATATGCATACATACATGCATACACATACACGCATAGACACATACACACACATAGACACATACACACACATAAACACATACACACTCATAGACACACACACATACACATAGATGCGCACACACATACACACATACACACATAATGATGCATTCACACACATACACACATAGACACACATATACACACACACATACATACACATATATGCATACACACACACATAGAGAGACATACACACACATACACACACATACACATACATGCATACATATGCATACATGATGCATATGCATACATACATACTTACATGCATACATACACATACATAATGCATATACACACATATGCATACATAATGCATACACACACATACACACACCTATGCATACATACATGCATACACATGCACACATAGACACATACACACATAGACACATACACACATAGACACATACACACACATAGACACATACACACACATAAACACATACACACTCATAGACGCGTAGCGACACATACACATAGACACACACACATACACACACGCATATACACAAACACATACACACATACACACATACACACATAATGATGCATAGACATACATATGCATACATACATGCATACACATACACACATAGACACATACACACACATAGACACATACACACATACACACATAAACACATACACACTCATAGATACACACACATACACATAGACACACACACATACACACATATACACACACACATGCACACATAGACACATACACACATACACATGCATACACACACATACACATGCATACACACATACAAACACATATACACACACATACACACACATATATGCATACACACACACATAGAGAGAGACATACACACATATACACATACATGCATACGTATGCATACATAATGCATATGCATATGCATACAATGTACATACATACTTACATGCATACATAATGCACATGCATAGATACATACACACACATAGACACATACACACACATAAACACATACATACTCATAGATACACACACATACACATAGACACACACACACATACACACACATACACACATAATGATGAATACACACACATACACATGCATACACACATACAGACACATATACACACACATTCACACATGTATATGCATACACACACATAGAGAGACATACACACAGATACACATACATGCATGCATATGCATGCATAATGCATATGCATATGCATACATACATACTTACATGCATACATAATGCACATGCTTACGTACACATACATAATGCATACACACACATATGCATACATAATGCATACACACACATACACACATATGCATACATAATGCATATGCATATGCATACATACATACTTACATGCATACATAATGCACATGCTTACATACACATACATAATGCATACACACACATATGCATACATAATGCACACACATACACATACACACATATGCATACATACATGCATACACATACACACATAGACACATACACACACATAAACACATACAAACACATAGACACATACACACACATAAACACATACACACTCATAGACCCATAGAGACACATACACATAGACACATACACATACACACATACATATACACACACACACACAAACATACACACATAGACACATACACACATAATGATGTATACACACACATACATATGCATACACACACATATGCATACACATACACACATAGACACATACACACACATAGATACATACATACACATAAACACATACACACTCATAGGCACACACACATACACATAGACACACACACATACACATGTAGACACATACACATAATGATGTATACACACACATACACATCCATACATACATGCATACACATACACACATAGACACATACACACACATAGATACATACGTACACATAAACACATACACACTCATAGACACACACACATACACATAGACACACACACACACAAACACACACACAAACACACATAGACATGTACACACATAATGATGCATACACAAACATACACATGCATATACACATACAAACACATATACACACACACATACACACATATATGCATACATACACACATATATGCATACACACACATAGAGAGACATACTCACACATACACATACATGCATATATATACATACATAATGCATATGCATATGCATACATACATACATACATACATACATACATACATACATGCAAACATACACATACATAATGCATACACACACATATGCATACATAATGCATACACACACCTACACACATATGCATACATACATGCATACACATAGACACATAGACACACATAGACACATACACACACATAGACATATACACACTCATAGACGCATAGCAACACATACACTTAGACACATACACATACACACACACATATACACACACACACACACAAACATACACACCTAGACACATACACACATAATGATGCATACACACACATACATATGCATACACACACATATGCATACATACATGCATACACATACACACATAGATACATACACACACATAGATACATACATACACATAAACACATACACACTCATAGACACACACACATACACATAGACACACACACACATATACACACAGACATACACACATAGACACATACACACATAATGATGCATACACACACATACACATGCATACACACATATGCATACATATACACACATAGGCACATACACACACATAGATACATACATACACATAAACATACATACACATAGATACATACATACACATAGAGAGACATACTCAGACATACACATACATGCATATATATACAGACATAATGCATATGCATATGCATACATACATACATACATACATACATACATGCATACATACACATACATACACACACACATATACACACACATACACATACACATATACACACACACATAGACACATACACACATAATGATGCATACACACACATACACATGCATACATACACACACACATACACGCACATACATACACGCACATACATACAAACACACATGCATACATACATACTTAATGCATACACACTTACATATGTACACGTATATATATTGATTTCTAACCATTTTGTTTTATATGTTAGGTATTATGGATCCCAGTAGAGAGAGAAAGGCGAAACTCACTCTTATAAAATGTCTTATGAGAGCAAGAGTTCCGTCTGATACTCTAGGGGCCATAATGCGTGATTACTCAGAGATGTCTGATGAGGAGTTGGACTATACGATCCAGATGCTTACCCAGCGATCAGACGAGGGCTCTTCTGCGGCTCCACATGCAGGAAGAGAGCTATCTGCTCATAGGTATGTTTTTTTTTTTATAAACTTTTTTAATGATATTATAACACATATTTTTATTTATTTTTATCTAATCTATTTTCAGGACACCTATACCACCTCCAAATCGTGATAGCAGAGCAGAGTTGCCTATGAGGACATGCATAGGCACCTTAAGACTAGAGTGCGACATAGAGCCAGAGGGGAACATTGTGTACATAGGGAATGGATTGGAGTTCAAGAGGAGAATGCGGGCACTATGCGACTCTTACCTACGCTTTGTCCACTTACCATGGAAGTAAGTAAAAATTTTACATATAAATTGAAATAAATATCTTATGTTTTATTTACATTATGTTTTTTTATTTTTGTAGTGAGCATGATGAGAGGGATAAAAAATACGTACTTAGTTCACTTGAGACAGAGTTTGGGACAGGATGGTCGCTTAAGTGGTGTCTAAAAGAGATGCGGACACTTATGGCTCATTGTCGCGATAATGCACGGTATGCAGTGCTTTTATGTATATATATGTGGATATGAGTATGTTTGTTTATGCATGTATGTATGTATATGAGAGAGAGAGAAAAGAGGGAGACTAGAGGTATAAATACACGCATACACACACACATATACATCATGCATGCACATTTACACACATATACATATACATGCACATTTATACATACACACACATAAATGCACATTTTTACACACACATACACATGCATGCAGTTACACACATATAATGAATACACATAGACACATACACATACTCACATACACGCACACATACTCACATACACATACACATGCATAATCGTATGTACACACACATAGACTCATATAATCATATTTACATGCATATATACATATACACATGCATATATACACACACACACAACACATGCATATGCACATATAGATACACATACATACACAACACATGCATACGCATAAATAAATAAATAAATCCTATTTCAAAAATCCTAAATTGAAACACTAATTTCGATATTAGGGTTTTAAAACCCCTAATTTAAAAACTCTAATTCAACCTTTTAGCCATATGTTTGAAGTACATGTACACCTCCGACGTCCTACTAGAGCAATGTCTCTCCTCCCAACCTTATGCCTCTATATATAGCTACTCGAATCAACGAGGATCATAATATATATAAAGATATATACACATCATGTAGATAGGATACATAAATATAAAATGGAGTAGATATAGTATGCATCACACATACATGCCTAAATGCACACATAAATATATATATATACATACTAACATATTTACATGTACACATTTACACATAGACATATATACATATATACATGTACACATCACATATACATGCCTACATGCAGACATAAACATATATATACATACATACATATTTACATGTACATATTTACACATAGAGACATATACATATATACATGTACACAATTATAAACACTTGCATATATTACATGAATACATGAATATTTTACATAAATGCATATGCATATATACACATATGCATATTTAACACATGTATACATATATCACACACATGCAAACACATACATATACATGAAATACATATATATGCATACTAACATATGTATACATATAATACACATGAATACACACACATATGCATACATACATGATAAAAATTTGCTCCTCGAAGATAAAGCTATATATAAAATAATTAGGCATACCCCCGAGCTTCATGTTCTAACTTAGAACATGATTTCATCTCTCTAGTAGGATTCATCGTTATTCAAGTTAATAAAAAAATCTATTATCTGATATCCATTCAGAAGCTTCAAGTTATTGATGGATAACTAGAGTAGAATTTACTATCTAATCTGCTCATATGATTTCATTATTTCCATCATTTTGGTAAGACATCAATATAGTCTCATCTTCATTATCCTTATTGATTTCATTTATTTCTTCTATTGTTAAATCTGTGTTCTCATGAATCACATCATCTATTGATGGATTAATATCTATTTCTGGTAATTCCTCTTCCTCATCAGTAGAATCAGCATGTAGAGAATTATCTTCTTCATCAAAAAGATTAGTATCATTATCACGTATAATGATTCTAATTTCTATTTCAGATGTTGATGTATCAGTATCTGATGCTGAATCATCAAGAGGACTTTCTTCGATCTCTCTAACAATAAACTATTCAGACAATGACCTACCTCTAGGTTGCACATGAATGACTTGCCACCAAGGATGAGCATCTGGAATTTTATAAAAAAATGCTTGTTCAATATGCCTAGGAAGAATATATGGTTCTTTAGTAGATCACATTACCTTGGAAGAATCAATTGCCCAAAACCCAGATAATTACTTTCTTAATGTGGAATTACTACCTTTATACTCCCCTCGAAACTAGTCAACATTCAAAATGACCTATCGAAATATATAACAACAAAAACCCATTATTAGGTGCTTAAAAAAATAACTAACTCTATGAAAAATATATATATAATTTTTTCTACCTGTTTGAATGTACAAAATGAAATTTCATAGCTACCAACAATAGTTCCTACGTAACCAAGTTCGCTATCTATAAGGTTCATGTCTTTTGAGCTAGCACGTGATAGTTGCTTGAAAGAAGCAACAATAGTAGAATCCTCTGTTTTACGTAAAGAATCAATGGCTTTGATTCTAATACGCTGTCCAAAAGCCCACATATTAGTGAACATTCGAGCCTACAAAATAAATTCAATTAGTAAATAGAAACTAACATACATATATGAAAAAAATAAAATATTAATTTAATAAAATTACCTTTCGTTCACAACCTATCATTAACTCTCTTTGCTCATCTGAGATTTCTTCATTATTTACGTTGGCGCGTTGCAAACGACTATATAGCCAATCCGTGAAAGAAGGTATATCTGTAATCTCATTATTATCGAGATTACGTTTAAATCTTTTGTTTTTTTGCCTTTTACTTTGGAGATTTTGAAGTTCCTCGTACTCGCTAAGGAATGCTTTCATGCATTCGCTATTATATGCTACAAAAGTAGAAACATCATTTTTTTCTTGAAATGTAAGCAAGAAGGGAACCCCCTTACCTGATAATACCTCATCTATTATTTTTGAAGAAGACTCGTTGGTCCATGCACGTGGAGCTTCTTCATGAACTCTTTCAAGGTACTCACTAACGTAATACATGCACTCTTCAAGCATCCAACCCTTTGCCATGGATCCTTCTGGTTTTGCTCTTTGTCGCACATAACCTTTTAGTATTCCCATAAATCGCTCGACCCAAAACATCCATTGAGTGTTGAGAACACCTGCAATCTCTATCTCATCTACAAGATGGACTAATAAATGAACCTGAATATCAAAAACTGAAGTAGGGAGTTCTTTATCCATCAAACATAGTAGCTCTTTGCATTCACGTTTTTTTTTTGTGCGATCGAGTTTTTGTCAATATCTTTGGATGTAATCCACCTATACCTATCATAAAAGCAATTATAAAGAAGTTAATTAAAAAATAAAAGATATCCAATATTCATACATATTAAATATAAAAGTATCATAATTACCTTATAAGTGATCCAAGACGATAGATCACATCTCATACTCCTTTCATTGTACATTCATCATAATTCCTATCGGAGGACACATGTGAAGCCGTTGCATGGGTAGGAGGTGGTGGAGTACCCTCTGATTGATCAGAATCTTCACATAATAAGAAACAAAAAAATATATAAGTTATGTATCCATCAAATATATTTAAAATTAAATGTTTGATATACTTACAGTATAAAGTCATTGCACGATGAGGAGATGGTGGTGGAGTTCCATCTGATTGATCAGAATCTACAAATAATGGTATTTGATATTAATAATCTGATTATCTACATACACAAAAAATTCACATATACATATTTACACATACTCACATATTCACATATACACATTTACACATACATACATATTCACATATACACAACTACACATTATTGCGGGATAAATGCATGTATTTTGTATGAATGAGTGTATATGCATGCATGTGTGTGTACGTAAATATGTGGATATGTATATGTGTGTTTATGTTATATGTATGTATATGTGTATATGTATACATATATGTATGCGTATATGTTTGCATGTATATGTGTATGTGGGTATGTGTATGTGTATGTGTGTGTATATACGTGTATGTATTCTGATTTTTTTTCTGTTTGAGATTAAATTCACAGGAGATATTGTATGGTCAAAAAAAATAAGAGACGAGCTAACATACCACCTGAGACGTGGCAGTTTTTTCGTAGACAGCTACGTCTTCAGGAGTCATTTCCTCAGCAGAAGGTACACAAATTAATAGTTTATATTTATAATTTTTATATATTTTAGTAATTTTTTACATTTAATTTATGTATTTTTTTCTTGAATAAACAAGCTGCTGCAAAGAAGAGAGTGGATTCGGGCCACACATCGCACCTAGGCCAAATGGGCCATAATGGTTTTGTAGCTACGTTTGTAAGTATATGTGTTATTGTGAGTATATTTTTTATTTTAGTTAAAATGCAAGCAACTAATGTTTTTTATTTGTTTCATTGCAGCAAAAGGATTATGGCCGATATCCTATGAAACATGAGATCGAGTATGCTACACATTTTGGATATCGGCGTTTGAGCGAGTATATGCAAGATCATCCTGATGCCTTTGTGAGTATTTTTAAATTTTATATAATTATTTTATTTTTATGAATGGTTTAATTATTTTATTTATTTATGTTTGTTATATGTAATACAAGAGTATTATGGAGAGACAAATATGGATGAGGTGGAGAGACAGACACAGGAGGGATGATCTCGATCGTCACAAGGTGATCATGACGATGAGGATGAGGAAGATCAGGATGATCATGATATTGCTGATGATCATGATGATCATGATGATGATGATTAGGATTTTAGTTGATTATGACATTGGATTATATGTACTTACATAAATAAATAAATATATATATATATATATATATATTATCTATATATTTTTCATTTCAGTTATGTTTTGAATTGTGTGTATTGTATTAAGTAATGAAGAGTTTTGTTCTATTGATTGTTATTATTGTTTTAATTATATTAAGCATGTGTTTTAATACTTTAATTATATAATTCCTTCATATGTGTGTATGTATGTGCATGTGTATGTGTGTGTATATGTATGTATGTGCATGTGCATGTGTAAGTGTATATGTGTGTATGAGTATGTGCATGTGCATGTGTATGTGTGTGTATATGTATATGCATGTATATGTATAACTCTATGTGTATATGTGTGTATGTGCATGCATATGTGTATATGTAGGTATGTGCATGTGTGTGTGCATGCGTATATGTGTTTTAATACTTTAATTATATAGTTCATTCATATGTGTGTACCTAAGTGTATATGTATGTGTGTGTATATGTATGTATG
Source organism: Ceratopteris richardii (assembly GCA_020310875.1). NCBI lineage: Eukaryota > Viridiplantae > Streptophyta > Polypodiopsida > Polypodiales > Pteridaceae > Ceratopteris > Ceratopteris richardii. The sequence continues at coordinate 191,778,979 of CM035413.1, read as the reverse complement.
TGCATGTGTATGTGTGTTTATGTGTATATATGTATGTATGTGCATGTGCATGTATAAGTGTATATGTGTGTATGAGTATGTGCATGTGCATGTGTATGTGTGTGTATATGTATATGCATGTATATGTATAACTCTATGTGTATATGTGTGTATGTGCATGTATATGTGTATATGTAGGTATGTGCATGTGTGTGTGCATGTGTATATGTGTTTTAATACTTTAATTATATAATTCATTCATATGTGTGTACCTAAGTGTATATGTATGTGTGTGTATATGTATGTATGTGCATGTGTATGTGTGTGTATATGTATGTATGCGCATGTGCATGTATAAGTATATATGTGTGTATGAGTATGTGCATGTTCTTGTGTATGTGTGTGTATATGTATATGCATGTATATGTATATGTGTGTATATGTATATGTATATGTATATGTGTATATGTATATGCATGTGTATGTATATGCATGTGTATGTATATGCATGTGTATGTATATGCATGTGTATATGTATGAAACATGCATGTGTATGTGGATGCATTTCCATTTGCATCCATGTGCATGCATGTGAATGTGCATGCATGTGGATGTGCATATACATGTATTTGCATATATGTTAATGTGTGTATGTGTGTGTGTGTGTATATATATATATATATATGCAATAATGCATGCATGTAATTCTTTTTATGTGGTTGTAGGAAAGTTTGTGCATATGCATGTGTATATGTGTGTATGTCTAAGTGTATGTGCACATGTATCTGTGTGTATATATGTGTGTATATGTGCATGTGTATATGTGTATATGTGTGAAAGTGCATCTTCATCATGTATAAGTGTATAAGTGCATATCAATAAGTGTGAGTATGCTATGTAATGAAAATAACACGATTCAAATGATATACAAAGAATAGAAATTGTACTTACAATAGTTAGCCATACTTTTTGCTTGGTTAGCTTTTTGAATAACCTGCAATAAAGAGAGAAAGAAGAGAGAGAGAGAGAGAGTTCAAAGAGAGAAAGATGTAGAAAGAGAGAAACAGAGACACAGGGAGACAATAAGAGAGAGAGCTTAGGCAAAACAAAAATTTTGCATATACTTGTTTCAGCTCATAAGAGCAACGCAATTGCGAACTTTGGAGAGCTCTTCAATCGGATGCGTTAAAATGCCGATCGAAGAGCTTCCAACGTTTTAATTTTTGTCCGTCAAGTGACCATCGTGTAAGCGATGCTGCCCGTCGTCGCATAAGCAACATCTTTTTAGCGTCGCTTATGCGACGCCAAACCTCATCGCCAATGCGACACAGAAAAGCATCGCTTATGCGATGCTATTTAAATTCATCGTGTTAGCGATGTTGTATGGGAGCGTCGCAGCCCCATCGCACCACAAATCACAAAAACCATCGTTTGCTCCGTCGTTTAATCGACGGTCCGTGTGCGACGCTAATTACGACGCATGTTTCCATTTTATAGCGACGAAATTTTGTCGCTTTAACCGTCGCTATACGCCCGTATTCCTTGTAGTGTACAATTTCTGAGTAGCACGAACAGAACCATCTTTTGGGAAGGAGGAATGCTACATTTTGCGTAAAATATAGCCTTCACATGCATGTTTACTAGGTGCCTCAAGTTTGAGCAAAGAAGACACCATTTTTTATTTCTACAAGTGTAGCAAACTAGCAAAATTCACATGACCAAAGCATGCATGTCAAAGCTTTGCATCTGACATAGCCTGAGAATCTTGAACTCCACATGCTGAATCACTCACAAATTTTGCATAATCTATGACCTTATACAGCCCATGAAATAAAATGCCAGAAGCAATAATGATGTTGCTATTTGATACATCATGAATTGTACATCTGTCATCAACAAATTTCATGAGCAAGCCAATCTTGGCTAATGCTGAAACTGATAACAGATTTTTCTTGATCCTTGGCACTAATAAAGCATCTCACAATGTAAAAGAACTACCTCAGTAGTAGTCAGAATGATCTTATCAACTCCTATAACAAGATAAAAGCATTTGTTGGCACATATGATAGTATTCCCTATAGGGCCAGGCTCAAGTGAAGTAAAGAAACTATGTTATGAGGTAATATGTTTGGTTGCCCACTATCAAAGTACGTAACATCTAAGTCTACTACAGATATACACTATTCATGAGAAGATGGGTCATAATTGCAAATAGTAGTAAATGACCATTCTTCATTTTGCACATGATTAACAGACTCTGTTTTTGGTGTAGCGGCCTCTACAACAACCATTCTAGCCTCTTTCTTCTTTGCCTCTTTTACAGTAAGTGTTGGACAACTCTTTATGACATGATCATTTCCTTTACAGTATTTGCAAAACAATTTCTGCTTTTTTGTTTTCTTCTCATCCCTGTCATCCTTCTTTGATTGTGCAAAATTAGCATATTTTTGCTTACAAGTAAAAGATCTCTATTTACGTTTGCCCTTCTAAGTAGCCAGGAAAGCTTGGTCTGCAACACACATAATGAACCTGTTCTGCCTAGACTGATCTTCCTGCAACAAAACAAAGACTAACTCCTCAAATGTTAAGGCATTTGGATTACTATTCATCATCAATCGAAGAGTATAAGCAAAACTATGATATGAATCTGGAAGATCATTCAGAACAGTCTACACAAGTGAACTCTCAGGCAAGACTTCATCAGTAGAAATCAAATGTTCCTTCAAATTTTTCATCTTTGTCAAAAAAATGTCCATTGAATCTCCTGCATTCATGTGTGCTCACTCTCCAATTGTTTTCGGAGGTAAGCAACACAAGCCTCATTCCTTGCCTATTATAAAGTGCTAAGTGTCCTTTGATATTTTGCAAGAGTGAATGTGAGGAATAATGGCACATTTGATAGGCAAGTCTATCAATGTATGTGCCTCAACATCTCTTCCATTCCAACAAATTTGGTTTGCAGTAGGTGTAGCCAGAACTACAGCATGAATAGGAACATGAAGAATATTGCCATCTTCAATGCCATCTCCATCACCTTGAGTAACTATATTTGCAGGTGTAATAGAACATTTTTTAACATCCTATACAATATTCCATAGTCCTTTTGCAAGCATTATATGATGCATCATATAAGCCCATAATGGTAATTGGTACCATCCAACTTATCCTCAATAGACAACATACAAAATACATCACTGCTTTCAGCCATGGCCACTGACTAAAATACCCTGATGCAGAAAAATGGTTGTATCTCAAAAAGTTGAGCAGAACTACCATGTTGAGTTCTACTAAACCTGTAGTAGACTTTGAGATGCTTATACTGGTGAACCGAAACCTGTATATATCTTTGGCACAAAAAGACAAAATTGCCTACACAAACACTATGATAGTGCGCTTGGAGGCTAAAACGAGCTCAGATCGCAATTTTGACACTACAGAGTGAAGCCATTTTGAATTGTTAATCGCCTTGAGTATGCTCACCAAATTTTGTGTGATTTTGAGACTGTGACCGGAGGGGTGTCAACAACACCCTAGATGAAACAGTGACCTATTCTAATACCCATTGTTGCAGTTTGAGGTCTACGGAAGCATGCTAATAGCACAAAGAAGAAGAAGAAGCTTGGAGCACAACACACAATACTGAATGTATTACCAAGAGAATGTACAAAGAGAAGTAACCCGTTAGGGCTATAGGCGTATATACAAGCAAGGGGAAAAAAACCTCCTAGAGAGGGAAAAAGTGCCCGGACGGCCCCAGTGTGTTCACACACATCACTACCTAAATATATCAACAATCACAACAATATTTCCAGTATTATAGAATTTTGTTTTTAATTATGACAACTCAGAGAAAGATTAATCAACCATTGAATGATTCTAAGAACAAAGAATAAAGCTATAAAGTGATAACCTGAAGAGTAGTTTAAAAATCTTCTTCAAAGAAGAATCTTACAATGAACAATCGAACAAGACTTTGAAGTCTTTGATTCTGAATTATTTATAGACACTTTTTACTTTAATTAGTATTTCTTGTATCAGACAACTTGTAACTATAGTAATTTATATTCTTTTTTTTTTAATATTAGCGCAACATGTAGATTAAAGGGATATAGTATTATTATGAAGCTTTGAATCAATTTAGTGTTTAATACATTTGAATAAATCCAAAATCTACAAAAGTATATAATTAAATTACATTATAGTAACGCAAAGTTTCAATGGCTGTTGGAAGGGAATACATCTTCATAAAGAGAATGCATTTTAGAAAGTACAAAAGCAATTGATCTTCTATAATGGATGTACAGAGAGAACACATTTTATAATTGAATATCTGTTAGCCAAATCTTTTCTCTCTTCTCCATCCTCTCTTTCTCTCTCTTATTTCTCTTCTTTTATTCTCTTTTCTGCCGTACCATAAGTGTCACTTCAAGAAGACATGGAAGTCCAATAATTTACCTTTTTCAGATCTTTCCTTTCAACATGACAACAACAGTCCAATCACACTTTTCACTTTATTTTCCTTTCTGTGTAATTATAACACTTATTTCACATGAGTAATCAGGGCTCACTCAATGAGTAGAAAAAAGCACACTACTATCTAGGTTGGTTCTAATAAATATAATACTCATAGGTGAAAGTACTAACTGTACATCCACATATGCTTTTGATTAGAAGGAGAGAAATGGAGTATTAACTCTACATCCACAGATCCGATTCCTGTTTGTACCCAGAAATGGGGATGCTCTTTTAGCATGGAGGCAATAAACTAATTATCTCCTAGGAAGCTGGAAAATATGCTTATTAGGTGCTCTTGCTCCATTCAGCTTTGAAAAAAAAAAAATCTGCCAATGGTCCAAAGGGATACAAAGAGATAAGCATTCAGCATTTGGGGTGCTGTTTCTCCATCAAAGATGGACTGAGCCTACTAGGGGAGATGAAGATCAAGTAATGCTGTAAACAATGTGGAATTTATCAATGAAATTGACTTTTTTTTATATGTTTTAAGTGTACCCTTTAGGTATGTCCGTATGAGCACTTTAGAGACTAGGGGAGACGCTACATTCCACTCGGAAACCACTAGTGGTTTCTTAAAACCATGTGGTACTTATACCCTCTAAATCATAGGATCTTCATCTCAAAAGTTGTATAAGTGGATTTGTACAAAACAGGATACAAACTGGTAAGCCCTAGTATGGATTCAAGTGCAATATTTCGGGTAGTCCTATATGAGACTCCTTCAGTGCCTTTGGCATCTCCTGTGTGTGTGACACTTTTGGCCTATATTGGAGCATTTCTTCTGAAAGTAAACTTTGCTCCCTCTTCATAGATGCCACTTTGTGGCCTCTATCCCCTTCTTTTGATTCACTTGTGTCAATTAGGACAACGCACATGCACAATAGTAGCCACTTTTTCCTCCAGATATAAGACACATTTGCACATCATATAGCCATATTTGCCAAATGTGTGTACTCTATACATACATACACAATCCCTCCGGAAACTTTCTAGATACTTTTTCAGTGGCTCTCCTCTTCTCTCTCACATGCCTTTCCTCTCTCTCTCTCTCTCTCTCTCTCTCTCTCTCTCTCTCTCTCTCTCTCTCTCTCTCTCTCTCTCTCCACTTTTATTCTTCTTCACCTCTCTTTCTGCCATATAGGTGTCATGTCAAGAAGATATGGAAGTCCAATGAGATACCATTTACAGCCTTTTGAGCACGAGTAAAAGAGACCATTCCAACTTTTTCTTTTTCTTGCTTTTCTAATAACGTAAGTATAACACCAAATGCAAAGAGGGCCACACTATGAGAAGGGAAGAAAGTACAACGTTATCTGTCTTACTTTTGATGAAGATACAGAGTAATGGTCATGCATGTTTAAAACGAGAGAGATGAAGCATTGACTATACATGCGTGTAAGATTCTAATCCTTCTTCATCTTGAGATGAGGTGCTAAGATTCTTACTGTTTTGGAAGCTCAATATACAGACATTACCATAAAAGCTTTCTTAAGTGCTACTTTCCAATAATGATGGACCAGTCTCACAAGCAAGAATAACAAAAAAAAATTAAGCTGGTAAGGCTCGGACAATCCTCTTTCACCATAGTATTACGTGCTATCAGCTATGACAAGGGAATGGCCATCCAAACGAGCTACAACCCTAAAAAATTGTCCTCATGGCTAGGAAAACAAGGTGAAAATTGTGTCCCTTGTCAACATTGAAGCGCAAATTCACATGCATATGCACATGCACATACAGCCAGATCTATATGAATACATATACATACACAAATACCTATGAATATATGAATATGCATACATATAGGAATACATATACATATACACATACAAAAAGATATACTTATATGAATATGTGTACATATATTAATACCATGTGAGAAAGCACCTCTGCAAGAGAGATGGATGCACCAGCTTTTAGGTGTTTTGGAGGTGCCTGGATACTTTTTGTAAAGCCTCTGGATCCAAAATCAACCACTCAAAGACCGCTTTCAAAGCTATTATCGGGACCCAACCAGACCTGCTCATTGAACATGGCTGTCAAATCATTCCGCCTGGCCAAATTTTCTGGCTTCTTGGGATTCCCTTGGGTTTTGGTATCTCATCGGAGCAGAGATGGAATTGGGTCCTCGCCAAGCTCGAACGCAAACTAAACTATTGGAGAGGCATGCAACTCAATCTCCTTGGTCGTGCTATGGATATTAACACGTTCCCCATTTTGTCAATCATTTACTTCCTCTCTTGTTGGAGTCCGAAAGAGCAAGAGCTGTCCAAACTTGTAAGTATTTGCAGAAACTTCCTTTGGACGGGGGACCCGAATAGGAGGGGGTGCCTAAAGTCAATTGGTCTATCTTCACTAGACATTGGATAGTGGGGGCCTTGGTATTCTAGACATTGGATGCATGGCTACCAAACTGGCGGCTAAATGGATGATTAAGGCATGGTGCAACGGGGAGACTTTGTGGGCCAAGTTGATCTTTAGGAACAAGAATCCGCTGACATTGATGGGATTCCCAAATTGGAAAAACCTTGACCTTCCAACCCTTTTCTATTCCCCAACCCCGATTCTCCCGAAAGGCTCGAATCTGGTGTGCTCTCTATGGAAAAGGTGCAATAAAGTCAAAAACTTCAATAAGAATTAGTGAAGATTGGAAGTGGGCGGCCAGTATCAGACAAAACGACTCTATCTGTTTTTTGATCCATGGCATCAGGATCATGGACTTTTGGAACATTCGACGGGCCAAGAGGCTCTGGAATAAGGGCTTCAGAAAATGGAAACAAGGTACTTATGGATCAACTTCGAGGATATTGATCCCGGTCATGCTTAAACAACAAGCTTAAACCGAAGTGGGCCCCACATGCGGGGGATGGGAGGGTGATTAATCTTCTCTATAATGCCATGTAACATTTTCCCCTACTTTGTGGGACCTAGGGGTCCCGTGGGCACTAGTCCCCTTCACTTGTACCTTTCTTTTCCTTTTTTTTAATACAAGTCCGAGAGAGTAGGCTAAGGCCAAACTTCCTTTATTTAAAAAAAAAAAGAGAGAGATGGATGCAATAAAAGAGACGAGTAAAAATGTAGCATAATTGAAAAAGGAAATCTTACTAATAGTAAATACAACAATGATGGCATACTCCACTATTCCACTCTCAAGGGTAGAGCTTAACTAGTGAATTAGACACCTCCATATGGGACTACAAAGTAGAGGAATTGTTATATGAGTTTTGTAGTAAGGAAGAGTTGTAAATAGATGCAGGAATAGCTTTTTGTAAAGAAGGTGAGAGTCTTCTCAAAAGAATCGACAAAAAGAAGTGATCAATGAGGGGGGCAATATAAAAAGGCCAAGTCCCTCACTTGTAGGGATTTAGTGTGAGTAAATGTAAAAAGAAGTGATCAATGAGGGGGCCAATATAAAAAGGCAGAGCCTCTCACTTGTAGGGATTTAGTCTAAGTAAGAGAGTTTTTCTTCTTCAAAATTTCATAATGAAGCTTTCATAGCTTCTTTTTGAGTGAATTCTGCATGTTTTGTAGCTTGTGACACTTCGTACTTGCTTCCAAACTGATTCTTATACCTTAAGTGTAAGTTTTGTCGGTCTTTTCTTGTGATTACAAGTTGATTTTGTGCTAACCTATAGTCTCTATTGAGAGTTCTTAGCTCTTTCTAACTCTATATATAACTAAAAATGATGCTTTTATACATTTTGACACATTTCACTATGTATATGTTTTTGTTATCTTCCAAATGATCCATCATATGACTGATTTCATTGGCAAACGAGGGAGATAAAACCATTTTTGTGACTGGGTATCTTCACCCTATAGTCTATATGAGCTTGACTTGAAATTTGGAGATGGTGATAAATGATTAATCTTGACGGTAGATTGATCACATGATGTGATCAATAAAAGGTGGATTGATCATGTGGATCTATCAAGTTCTTGATTTGAATAATCGCATGACATGATCTTTTCTAATGAACATGTGGCATGATCTTTAAGGCGATCACATGGCATGATTTTTGGAGACAATCGTGTGGCATGCTCTTTTGAGGCGATTGCATAGGTTGATGAAAGGTGTGTATTATTCAATATTGTGGATTGATCTTATACATATAGGTAAGTTGCATGTATAGGTAGTTCTAATTTTGGGGAAGCTTTTCAAGGATCGCATCTTTCGTGTCTTCTTACAAGCTCCAACTTTAGCTGGACTTAGATATACTCTTCATGGATTGAGTGAGTAAAGGGTGTATGAGCATGCCCTCAATTCATGATCAATGTAAAAATACCATTGATTATCATTCATGTGTGACTCAATCGATTCAACTGTGGAATCAACAATTCCAAAATAAAAAATAAGACCTTTATTCCTTCAACAATCTTCTACGATTTCAGTCGATAACTTGAATGCTTATGAAAAGGCCGTAGCAAGAAGAACATAGATTGAAGCTCATCTTGTAAACCCCTCCCAAGTCAAAAATGTTAGTTCTTGCATTCACTGTTGGGGGACTTTTGGACCCCCCTAGAGCATGATTATAGCTCACTAGATGAAGGACAATAAACTTAACCCCAATTTCATCTAGCTCCAAGAGATCGAGATTGAAGGCAATGACCTTATGAAAAGACTTATGAGAATATTTTTTTCTCACTATCGGATCTCTATTGCCCATTTTTGTGGTAGTGGTGGTGCAATTATTAGATACAATTAGAGATGGTCTTCGTCTATTTACTGGTGCCATCCCCAATCCTAGTCATAGGTGGAGGAGGATCTGTCTCAATGGACCACTCCCCTTCTCAATGGTATTTGTGTATGCTCTAAATGATCCCTGTGAAAGAGCTGAAACATGGGACTCTCTGGATTCCCTTCATACATTATCCTCTTTTGTGACTTCAACATGGTTGAATTGGTTACTGATCATTGGGAGCATATTGGTCTTTTGATTGATGGAAACAAAAGAAATCAATGGGATCAGCTCAAACTTCACCTTGACTTGATAGAAATCGAGAACTAATCATGGTCTAACCTTCACGGAGGTTCCAATCTCCAAAAAGTGAAGCTTTACAAAAGCTACATTTCCTAGGATATCAATAATCTCTTCGATGATCTAGCAATTTCCCTATGCATGAACATTGTGGTCTCAATTAAATTTCCTATCTTGACTTCCTTTTTGTCCTTCATGCTTGTAAAGAAGGCTCCATGGTTTCATGGGGACCCTTTGGTATATATGTTGCCCTTTGTCCACAAAGAAATTACAAAGATATGGTCTCAAGCTTTCCAAAGTGCTGCCTCACCAGCCAAGTGCTAGAAAAATGTTGTGAAGGGCACTCATAGTATTCTATTCCAAGCCAAAATCAAGACCCAAAGGATAAGGAAGGAAAGAAGAGAAAGGCAAAATATAAGATTTTCAAAAATCAAGGAGGAAGTTAATAAAGGTAAGCTGCATCTTCAAAAAAAATATTCTCAAAACAAGGAGTAAGCTGAGACAGGAAGAAGAAATTCAATGTAAGAAGATTTTTATCTTTTTGAAGGGTGGTGGATAGAAAATTGGACAATTCTATCAAAGAAATGTGTAGGAAAAAAAATCTTCTGAAGAAGAATGTAGAATGTAAGATGTAGAAGGAAAATCACGGCCACATAGTGCAACAGTTTATAAAACTTCTCGGTGTTGTGTCTCCTCTTTTGGAATGGAGAAAGGAATGCATAGACAAAATTTCATTCATTTTATCATAGAAAATATTACCTGTTGTGGCCTATTGCATGGACGAACCCTTTTCCATTGGCAAAATCAAGGATGTGATCAATGTCCTTGCCTCATACAAGAGCTCTGGTCTTGAGAATCTCACTAATGAATTCTTTAAAGCCTTTAAAAATCCATTGCTAGTCCTTTAGACTTGTGTGGAAATATTTGGATCCCTATTATACTTTATGGAATAATGGAATGTTATATGGATTTTAATGTCTTGAGGTTTTTAATGTGATTTGTGTTTTGATTTAGCAGGTGAAGACTCATGAGGGTGTGAGTGCATATGGATTTATTCAGACATTTTTGAAGAAATATTTAGAAGATAGTATTTTGGTTATTTTTTGTAAAAATAATAGACCCCTTTATAGAGCGATGTTTTTGTAAAAATAGTAGATTACTTAGAAAGTGCTGATTTTGTAAATAAATTAGACTTTCCTAAATGCATGCTTTTCGAAGCACCACCCTCATGTTCAGGACATGATGCAAAATACCTATAAGTAGACATGCTCTGATAGACTCGTCGATCAGCGTGTGTGGGGGGAGATTGTATCCAATCCGGTGTCAAGTCTCTTGTCTCTTTCTATCTTGTTTATGCTTTTGTGAGATGCCATCTCTTTAGTATCCTCTGTGTACATGTGTCTGCAAGATTTGGTCAACTATGGTGTTACAGCCAAGGCGTGTCTGTGGAGGTGGTTTCTCGGTGTCTTGTTATGATTCGCGGCATCCATTCATGATTCGGCATCCATCTCAATTGTTCAGTCCAGGTTTTGGTTTATCAAGTTTGTTTGTTTTTTGTTCATCAGTTTGTTTTTTTGAATTCTTTTTTAATTAATTACTAAGCATTGTACTCACTGTGCTCACTGGGACATTGTGTCGTTGTACTCATTGTACTCACTATGCTCAGTGTACTCACTGTAATCACTATGCTCACTATACTCATTGTAGTCTCTGTGCTCCTTGTGTATTTTTTAATGTTTGAGTTCGATTCGGTTATCAAATTTTTTTATCAAGTTTGTTTATCAAGTTCGTTTATCAATTTGGTTACTCCTTTGGCTTACTCCAAGGTGTCAACTAAGGCATAAAACTATGGCATAACTTTGGCATCTTTGGCTTCTTTGGCACTCATGGTTCTCTTGGTTCACTTTGTTTTTGTTGGCAGCCATTGGCTATGCACGAACCAATTCTAATTTATGAGTGACAGTAAGAGCTTCCTTATTTCCCTAGTTAGCATAGTTAGCTTACTTAGTTCCTTACTTAGCATGAAGGGGATTTGTACCACAACCTCACACTTACAAGAGATGAGCTTTATCCACTAGCCTATTTTCACTTATTGATTGTTGGAGTTCGAGGTCTGTGGAAGCATGTGAACACCATAACGAAGAAGAAAAAGCTTGGAAAACAACACATAATATTGAATGTATTACCACTAGAATGTACAAAGACCAGTGATCCATTAGGATTATAGGCATATACACACTAGCTAGGGGAAAAAACCTCCTAAAGAGGGAAAAAAGTGCCCTAGTGGTCCTAGTATGTTCACACACATCACTACCTAAGTATATCAACAAATCCCCTTGGAAGTGATGTGGTGAACAAGGAGCTAACACTCATATATAAGGAAGTGCCAAGCTATGTGGAATCAATCCACAAAAGGAAGTAAGCCAAAAGATTTGAAAAAAGCTTCAAACTTCTCCCTAGGCAGAGCCTTTGTTACACTTATGTGTTCCTCGAGTAGCTTTGATGTGAACCTTTTCCCTATACATGGGCACTTTTTACTATAGTGCTAGCTAGAGGTTTTTTCCCCATGTTACCACATACTTGATACTCTCATATGTGGTGGTACTTTGTACTTAGGGATACTATTCAGCTCTTACTTTAGTTCAGTTCATCGATCAATAGAGAGAGCTATTCCAGCCATCGTCTTCTCCGTGTGTCTTGCTGCGTTTGTGCTCCTTGTGTGTGCTTCTTGTGTATCTCTCGCACTTCTACACACACCCAACAGTGGTATCAGAGCAGGTTCAGCTTCTTCTCAAGTTTCGGTTTTTCGCGTCGCGGCGCGCGCGCACTTTAACAGTGCAAATCGACTTCGGAGCATAGAAGTGTGAATTTCAGCAGCCCGGAAACATTTCCACCAGGTGCGCTGGAGTTTTACCCCCATTTCGAAGCCATTCGTGCAGTCAGAATCACCATTAGAGTGACGGTTTGTGAGCTGAAATTTCAGCACTCATTTCAGTTTTCGTCGAAGTGAAGATTTTGTCACATTCTTGTTCCTTAGTGAAATGGCGGGCAGCAATGACTTTTTTGGCATGCTTCAAGCTGAAGATAAGCTTGATGGGACCAACTATCCGATGTGGTCTTACATGATGAAGCATGTTCTTGTTGCAAAACAACTTTGGAACATAGTGGCAGATGTAGTGTATGTGACACGCATCAAGGACTTGAAAGAGCAATTGGAAAACATAGATGAGATCATTCCGGATGCATCACTCATTTCTACATTGTTGAAAGGATTACCGGAATCTTTTCAAAGCTTTGCTACTACACTTCGTTTGGTTGCAAAAGGAAATCCTAATATGTATGAATTTGATGAGGTTGTGTCTCTTCTTTTGCAAGAAGAGCAATCTAGAGTGAATAGGAGTGGTTTGATTGAGGGAACGCAAGCACTTTCTATCTCACAAAAGGGAAAAAGCAAGTATGGTTCAGCTTTGGGTTCATCAAAACCAAAGCCTCAAGCTTCCTCTTCCACTCATTCCTCTAATGATGGTGATTTGCAAAAGAAGAAGAGATGCAAATATTGCCGGAAGGCTGGTCATACGATTGATGAGTGTAGAAAGCTTGCTAAACGCAATGAAAAGAAGAAGGAATCGGGCATGTCTATTGCTGAAAATTCAGCAAATGCAAAGAATGATGAAGCTAACATGGCTCAAGATTTTTGGGCATGTGTTGTTACATGTCATTATGATGCTTCTTTACATTCTAAATGTATGGTTGTGAGTGAGGCTGATTCGGATTGGTTCTTTGATAGTGGTGCTTCAAAGCACATAACATCATGCAAAAGATTTTTTGCCTCTTTGAAAAATGCACCTAAAGGAGGATGTGTTGACCTAAGTATCAACTTAGGGACTTGCGGAGAAAGAGACTATACCTCAATCCCCTCGCAAGTGCATATAGTGGGGATACACACCTTTAATTATCAATCCAAAGAGTATACAAACCTAGCCGAGTGTATGAGGACATGCAATCATGTAATGATCAATGCAAGTGAACTACTCAAAGAATGTAAATGAGGCAAAGACTTATCCAAACAAGCTCCAACTGTTGGTCAAGGCGAAACGATACTTGGTGCAGCAGCCATCAGTATTTTGGACTTTTCTCCCAGCTCCGAACTCCAAATATAGCGAATAGCATATGCGTTTCAAAGCTCTCGAGAAGACGCATCCAAAGGCAGTGGTTTCACTCAATTCCGACGCTCCTACTTCAAGTTATGAGCGAAATACTGAGTCGCGGGAATACTTTCCTACACTTCAGCACTTCCTACACTTCGCACACACCTTTCCTACAGCTAAGAAACACTTTCATGGACAGACAACACTCACAAGCACTCTTTCCAAGCAATACACCTGCATACAAGCTCACGAAGAAGAAGATAAGGAGGGAAGAAGACACAAATTCGAATTTCTGTGCTCTCTCTTCTCACAATGGCAAAAAGTTCTTTACAAAGAGTCACTTTTGACTTATATACTAGTGCCCTAAGTTTGGTCCTTTCACACAAGAGACCGGCACTTTATTCACTAAAAGACTAATTTTCTACTATTTTACATGGGTAAGTTTCTAATCTTCTGTGGGGATGCATCTAGAGGACTCCTCTAGTGCCTTTACAACGGAAAATATATTACAAGAATGATTATGATACAAAAATATGATGTCCAAATCGGAAAAATTTTGGGGCCCGTCTTTTTCTCTGCTTTGTGCGCTCTTTAGCTCTGCAACACTCTCCCCCTCTTCGTCTCTGTCGTCCCTTGATAGACTTTGCTTCGCGAACGCGTCCCATGGTCAGTGTTGCCTGGTTCTTGATCTTGCATTACGTTTTAGAGGCGCTCTGCTTTTCTCCGCACGCTCCCCTTGGTCAGTATTGTCTGCAGTTAAACAGACATGCAGATTCGATGGCCTTCTTGATTCAAGCTCTACTACTCGAGAGCCTGTTGCACTTGTCTTGCCTGTTGACTTGGGTTGCCACGCACGCCACCAGTGACTAGGAATGTGCTGTTCTTAGTCACCCTCTTAAACTTTTCAGCCTCTACCCCTTTATAACTTTTGGTCCTCTGATTTGTCCTAGTTGCACACATCTGACCCTGTTGTATTACTTTGAGGCTGTTTACTTCTTTTGCCTGATGCGTGCCCCTGCGGGGCTCTGTGCAGAGATGGGTAATGCGCCCCTGCGGGGCTTCCTGCAGAGATATATCTTCGGATATTGCTTTCTAATGAAGCTGCTTCTTTCGTTGTCTTCTTCTTTTCTTCTTCTTACTTGATTCTCCCTCAACACTGCCCCCCTCCTGGACTCTGTCGTCCCCGACAGGCTTTGATAAGCGACGGGCATATGTTTGATAAACTCTTTGCTCTGTAGCATTCAGCTGATTGGCTTCACGTATCATGAGTTGTTTCCATTGTTCTGCCTTCACACCGTCATTGGGTGGCTGTCTGTGATCTGCGAAGAAGCTTAATTCATATGCTACGAGTCTGGCATTCAGGTTGGATGACATCTTCAAAAAGATCTCTGAATCTATTTCAAAGAATCCTGTAAAAAACGCTTCTTCAAATGTCTGCATATATGGACTTGGCAAGAACATAAGCCTGGAGTAATAAGCCATTATAGTTGGTCTGCTTGGCATCACTGATAGATCAAAAATAAGTATGTCTGTGCCCTGATTAATTCCAATATAATTCAAAAAGGTGTATGCCGCATGGTTGAAAACTTTCAGTACAGTGAGTAGCATACTAAGTATTTTATTTGTCATTTTGACAGCTAAATCTGGTACAGACGCATAATTTTGTAGCCAAAATTCTATGGTCTTGACCATATAATCCTCCGTTGGCAAATAGTTATGTGGAGGGCTTGGAAGTAGCGGATAATTCAGCCACTGATTATTTATTGTACCATTCCTTTGCATGTCCAAAAATGCTCTAGCTTCTCTTCTACGAGGTACAGGACAACATGCAGGGTTTACCTGCAGGGAATATGGAGCAGCTTGCCAGTGTATCCTTAGTGTCGGATGTTTCTCCAAAAACTTTCTTCTCCAAACTAGTTGTGCGGCTTCAAATTCTGCTTGAGTGAAATTGAATGTGTCATTCTCGAAGTTGAGCTGCTCATCAGGGCTCATTTTTGTGATCTTCTTTATATATTGACGTGTTTTCTCTTTCAGTAATCCGTATGGAATATTGAAAGGCTTCATAAGCGTCTCTAAGTCTTTTCCTTTGATCTTTGCTTCTTTCATGACTTTAATAACTTCATTTTCAAAATTTTCCGTCAATCGGGACACCACTAGTGCCCGTTCCTTCTGACTTATTTCTGCAGTATATGGCATAGGATGATCATCATGTAGATCCGCCACCTGCTCACGTATTGGAGAATGATAGATCGGGTGAGATAGAGGGCTTACCTCTACCTCGTCAGTAGGATTTTCCTTTTTTGGCACTACTGATGTCCCGATCGGTGCTTTTTCTTTCGTCTGATTATTTAGCTGTTCTATGCATTCATCTTTTTCTTTTATTGTTTGCATGGCTTCTCTAAGTGCTTCTTTGGTTGCCAATAGTTCCTTACCTATGTCAGCTACATGATCCATATTTTCACTGTAGCTTTGGACCAGTTTGGCATTCACCTTTTGTAGTTGACGCTTCAGTTCACTGGTTTCATTGGCATATCTGCTTTTCCATTCTTCTATCTGGGCTTGTTCTTGCTTTAGCAGCTCTTCATATTTCAAGATCTGATCCCGTAATTCTTGATCTTTGGTTTTTGTGGATTCCTGTTGTATGAGTGGTTGATCATATAATAAAGACTTCATTAATTCTTTATTTCTGTTGCGTAGGCTGTCGTTCTCTTCCATATATAGCTTGAGTTGTTGCTCTAAAATCATGCTTCGCATCTTCATTTTCTCTTTCTCAGCCTCGCTCGCATCATGTAATTTTTGCAACTCCGTTAGTTGTGTATGCAGCTGTTGATTCTGAGCAATGGATTCTTCATGTTGTGTCTTGATTGCCAACACTTCAGTACTTTTGTTTGCTAATTCTTTTTGTGCTGCAATCAATTGTGCCGATAGCTGTTCACTCATGAGTTGAAACTGATTTTTTTCTCTTCTTGCTTGATCATACTCGACATCTATATCCATCATCTGTTGTTGAGTGTCCATGGCTGTTTGAATCATCTGCTTTACTACAGGTTTCAACTGCGTAACATCCACGTTAAGCCATGTTTTTGGTATTGCCGGTTCTTCTCCGGTATTGACATCTTTGCCCTGAGCAATGTGTAATGTAGTTTCATGGGGCTGCCTAATCTGAAGCTGGATCCTTGGCTCAGCCCCCCTGTCTTCTTTATTTCCCTGAGGTGTGTCATCAGGCACCTCGATCACGGTCTGTTCTTGGTGTTGGAGCTCCTTCGTTTCCTTACTCACTGGAGTTTGATCTTCCTCTTTAATAGGTGGTTTTACATGTATAATACCAGTGGTTGTATCTTCCTTGATGCTCATTTTTGTAGTGCCATTCAATTTAATGACGTTCTCCGGTTCCATAGATTCTTCGACTTTCTTTTCCTTTTCTTCCTGATTTTGTGGCGTCACTTCCACTTGATCGATCTCGTTCCATTCATCTTCGTGTGTTTCTGTCCGTATATCAGTATCTAATGTATCTTTTTCAGGGCTGGATTCCGTGTTGGTACTAGAATCGTCAATGCCCAGCTCTTTGTATCTTCCAGCTTGTTTCGGTGTTTGCTCTAGATTCCGTTGTGTCTTCTCTTGACTAGCTTGTCTATAATGATGTCCTTGAACGTTTAAATTGACCTGCCCTTGCATATACTGATGTGTTTCCTTGAGAGCAGCGGACAGATCTCTCTTGGTAATAGGCACTTGGGCCGTCGTGATCTTCGGTAAGAGATGCGTTCTCTTTGATTGTGGTGTAGCTTGGGCTTCCTCTTCTCGTAGGCGCTTCGTACCCCTCATGGGTTTCTGTGTGCTGGTTCCAGCTTCTTCCACCACAGCTACTGCTTTCTTCTTCTTAGGGATCGTAGCTGATTTTACGTATCTTGCTAGTCCTTCCAAGGTTGGCATCTCTCTCAAACAGTTCTTCATTTCTAAAGCTTCATAAATCAACAATGTAAGAGCTGAACTGCCATTCAAAAACTTCTTTTGCCCCCACTTCTTTTGTGCTTCAAACAATCTTTCTTGGACTTACCCTGTTAGATTGATTTTGTTTCCAATTTGCCTCATGGCATGTGATAGTAATTGGACTACTATCTTCTGTGGAGCTGTATACCTGTGCATGCTGGGAAAGCAAAAATGTTGATGTACCAATCGCACAGCATCTTCTATGTCAATTCTATTTATCTCCAAGAATGATCTCTTCTTAGGATCATGGCATTCTTCTTTCACACTAGTAATGCCTGCTTGATTCCATCCAAAAGCTCTATTAATCAACTCATGTGTGAATTGGATGGTCTTCCATGTCCCGACTTTATCCAATACTCGGGCTTCTGGGACTGATATTTTTGTTGCGGCAGGCTGCATGGTATTCATCACCTGTGCACACCTCTGAAAGTCTGGTACATATATAGGCAGTTTAAGAAATGCCTCTATTCCCGCTTGTGTCCATACATCCTCAATATGAGGTAGTCCTTGTATGATCGTTTTGAAATCCTGAGACATGATTGAGAAGTAATGATCTGTGTCCATAATTTTGATCGTAGCCATGAAGATGAGCTCTGCCACTGGTTGATCATCTCTGAACCAGTGACCTCTTGCTTTTGTTACTGATTCTAATGGAAGAAGTTGCACCTCTTCTTGCTGTGTAGATTCGGAATCAGTGGAAGCCATCTGCACTCAATATAGAGTATGAATTAGTATCCATATGTTCTCAGAAATCCTCCTCTATATGTTGGTTATAAGTTCGATGTTGCTCCGAGTGAATGGTGTCGTCCCTTTCCCGTGTGTGTGAGAAAGGTAATACCTGGATCTTTTACATTTTTATGTATTTTTATATTTTTTGCTGAAAAGAAAACAGAAAAGTTAGTCCATAGCCGAAGCGGTTATTAAATTTTTTTTTTTTCTTTCTTTTTTTTTTTTTTTTTTGGGGGGGTATTTTCTTAATATATGTACAAGTGCTCTCCTATTTCTCCATTAGGAAAATGTGCTTGACTATCCTGAAATAGAAGAAGGATGTGCCGAATGCTTGGCCTTGTAATGTGGCCCTATCATGCATACTTGGGATCTCGACAACTCCATATGTGTGCAATTGGAAGTAGTTGGCGTATGCATGCCGTCCAATTTGTCTTTTGGTATCCAGATTTGCTTCATTGTGCTGGGCTTCGTTGTAGGTTGCCCACTTCCACTGAATGTGGCTCTTGTCTTCTTGTTGTAGGTCTGCTTGGTCTGCTTCGTGAATTTCGGGGAGGGTCGGGTTGCCCTTGCAGACTCTTTTTTTCTCCAGTAACTCTTTATTTGTGGTTGTTTTGCCAGTGGATTGCATTGGTTCTTCTTGTTTTGGGGATCATCCTTTCGGTTTATTTTCCTTGGAATGCAAGAATTCGGAACCCATATTTGCGATCGATCCTGTTGAGCAGCTACGACTTTCTTCGGAATCCAAACTGTAGTAATTTGTCGATGATTTCGCTGTTCAGATGGAGTTGGTTTTTGCTGTGCTCGTTTGTTCTGATGTCGGTTGTGCTTTTGTCGTCGAAGATACTCCTCCACTTGATCTTTCTTAATCCACGCTTGATTAGAAGATGGAATAGGGTATATTTTAATGGTGACAGATTTTGAATTACTCTGAGGCATAGTCTCTCTAATGCATTGTGTTCCAGTGAGGTTAATTTCAGTTTGACTAATACTCTCAAGACTTGCTAGACTAGAACAAGGTGTGCAAGCAGAATTCAATGTGTCCGCACATATAGTACTCGATGAAGGTGTCTCTATAGTGCAAGAGATCATACATTCCGGACTTTGTTCATTAGCATGAATTGTTTGCTCTATGCTCACAGATTTTAATGGTCGCTCGTCTAGCAGACTAAATACTTCACGATGTCCTATCTTGGCTGAGATATATCATAACGCCAATTGAATGGTCACTTCGTATTCATAAATCCAGTCTTGACCTAACACTACCTCTTCAAGTAAATCTTGGTCATGACACACTAACAGCTTTTGTTCCATAGTATTGTTGCCAAGATGCAACGGTAAGGTGATCTCACCTATGCATTGAGTGATTGTTCCTCCTATTCCTATCAACTGAGCCATTGATGGGCGTACTGTCTCTTTGAGTTTTTGGGTCAAAGAAAGCTTAATGCAGCTTACGGCTGCTCCTGTATCAATAAGAGCATTTATCAAGTGATACTCCGTTTTTCCGGCTCCCAAATTTAGATATGGTTGTGTTCTTTGCGATCCTAGGTTTTGAGTGGCTCTAAAATTAGCCATCGGGATGAGTTCTTCTCCTTGACGATATCTTTCATCGCGCTCTCTCATCCACTCTTTTCGTTTCTTTATCCTTTCCAATGCTTCTTGTCTCGCTTCTTCTCGTATTCTTTCCTCTTCTAAGCGTCTGTTCTTACCTTTGATTATTCGAGACATAGTTTCTTCTGTTAATGGTTCTAGGTATTTTTTCACTCTACACCCACTGATGTAGTTTGGTAACACATCTCCGTCTAAGGTCGCTAAGCTGATGGCTCCACTTGTAGATATACGATTAATGATTAATGGACCATATCCTCTCTTTTGCAATTTCTTAGCATGTTGTTTCAAAGTGTATACCAAAACTAAATCTCCTTCCTTCAATTTTTTGTCCTTAATATGAGCATCAAAGTAGGCTTTTTGTCGTCTTTTTGCAGCATAAATACCTGCTACTGCTTGTAACCTAGTTTCATGAAGCTTTTCTATTTGGTCCAATTGAGCTGATAATTCATGGCCTGTCCACTCGTAAGTAGTTGCTACTCTAAGAGTGGGAATCAAGAAATCAATTGGCAAAATAGCATTTTGTCCATACACTAAGTTAAAAGGGGTAGTGCCTATTGCAGTTTTATAGGCTACTCGGAATGCCCATAAAGCATGGTGTAACTGCTTATCCCAATCTGATCTACCGTTGTTAACGATTTTGGTGAGAACAGTACACAAGATTTTATTTGAACTTTCTGCTTGTCCATTTGCTTGTGGGTGATAAGGGGCAGATTTCTTATGAATTACCAGGAATTCATTCAATAAGGCTTCTATTACTTCATTAACAAAGTGCGTTCCTCTATCACTCACAATCTCTATAGGTAGTCCAAATCTAGTGAAGACGTTCTCGAAGAGAAACTTGGCTGTAGTTCTTGCGTCATTCTTCGTTGTTGCCTTTGCTTCAACCCATTTGGTCAGGTAGTCTGTGGCTACAATTATGTATTCGGCATGTGACCCTTTTGCTGGTGGGCTAATAGATCCTATAAAGTCTATTCCCCACTTCGTGAAAGCTCTAGCACTCATCATGGGTCTAAGTGGCATCTCATCTCTTCTAATAGGATATTTCGTTCGTTGACAAGTATCACACCGTTGCACATATGTTATGGCATCTTGATGTAGAGTTGGCCACCACATTCCAGCAAAGAGGATCATTTTTGCTGTTTTGTCTGCAGAGAAGTGTCCTCCTGCGGCTCCTGTATGGGCCATTTCTAAGACGGAAAGATATTCATTTTCATGAATGCACATTCTCAATTGGTTATCTTTCCCTCGTTTGAAGAGTTGTTTCCCTATAATGGCATAATCCTTACTTTGTTCTTCTAGAGCACGCTTCCTTGCTGAAGTAGCTCCGTCAGGGTACTCTTGAGTTTTCAAGAACTTTACTAGGGGCATACTCCATCTTGGTGCTATTGTAGAATAGCATAATGTAGAGTTCTCATCTAGGATTTGTTCTTGACAGGTTTGACAAGTTGACACATAGTTATGTGCATCTCTTTGCATGGTTGGCCAATATATGCCAAATCTATTGAGTGTTTGCCACGTTCCATTTGCATTCAAATGAGTGTTCCATTGGTTGATGTGTGCTTTCTGAAGCCACATTTCTTGTTCCTCTTCTTCCACGCATCTCATCAGTAATCCGCTTGAATCTTGGTGGTACAAACTTCCTGCAATGATGTGAAGGTTTTTAGTCCTCCAGAGATCTTGCGTTTGGTTTGGTATGATCCCATCTTTAGGTCCATGTGTAAGTATAGGGATCAATTTTTCTGCCCATTGAGGACATACTTCCAGGTTAAAAAGATAAGTGTCTGGCAGGTCATCAGGTACTCCTATGGGTGGTTCTCCGTGGGTCATACGAGATAAGTGGTCTGCTCTTATGTGGGTGTTTCCTTTCTTGACTATTACCTCAAAATCAAATTCCATTAGCAATAAAAACCATCGTACTAGTCGTCCTGTATTACAAGGCTTGTTGACTAAGTACAATAGGGCTTGATGATCAATGAAGAATTTGAATTTGTTTGCCAGTAAGTAATGTCTGAATTTCTTGACTGCGTATACCATCCCTAGGCCTTCTCTCTCCGTAGTAGTATAATTGCGTTCCGCTTGATTTAACTGTCTACTGGCATAGGCTATCGGGTGGTCTAATTTTCCTGTGTCAGCTGGTTGAGCTAAGATGCAACCAATGGCAAACTTGGAAGCATCCACATGAATGTGAAACGGTTTATTCCAGTTGGGGACTCGAAGGATGGGTGCTGAACTCAATCGATTCTTTAACTCGTTAAAAGCTTTTTCACATTCTTCGGTCCATTTGAACAGAGTCAATAATGCATAAAGAGGTCTAGCAATTATGGCGTACATATGTATGAATCTTCGATAGTATCCACAATGTCCCATAAATGCTTGAACTTCTTTAGCAGTCTTTGGTCTTGGTAAATCCAAAATTACTTTAATTTTGTCTTCGTCCGTTGAAATCCCATTCTTAGAGACAATATGTCCTAAGATTTTCCCTTGTCGAACCATGAAGACACATTTTTCCGGATTGAGGCATACTCGATATTGTCGACATTTGACAAAAATCTTTTCTAGTTCAGGGATGTGCTCTGATCGTATAGCTGAATATGTACAAAGATCGTCCACGTATACCTCCATACTTTTTCTCAGAAATTCCTTGAACACATGACACATCAATCTTTGGAAAGTAGCTGGGGCATTCGTTAAACCAAAAGGCATGACTCTGAAGGCGTATACTCCCCATTCAGTTGCAAATGCTGTCTTATGTTGGTCCTCAGGAGCAATGGCTACCTGATTATACCCTGAAAAGCCATCCAGAAAACTATAAACTTCCTTCCCTGCTACCCTTTCCAAGAGATGATCAGTGATTGGTAAGGGATAGCTATCCCTTATGGTTGCGGCGTTCACTTTTTTCAAATTGATGCACACTCTTAACTTTCCATTTTTTTTTGGTACAACCACCAAGGGTGACACCCATTCCGTGTGCTCAATTTCATAGATGAATCCAGCATCTAATAACTTATCTATTTCCTCTTTTATCTTGGCTGAATACACATCATTATAAGTATATGGTCTCTGTTTCGAAGGTTTGGCTTCGGATGTCATGGGGATTCTATGTGCACATATAGATGGATCTACTCCCTTTAAGTCCTTATAAGTCCAAGCAAAGACATCCCGGTATTCTCTTATGAGTCGAATTAACTCTTGTTCTTCTTCTAATGAGACATCCTG
Organism: Ceratopteris richardii; assembly: GCA_020310875.1. Classification (NCBI taxonomy): domain Eukaryota; kingdom Viridiplantae; phylum Streptophyta; class Polypodiopsida; order Polypodiales; family Pteridaceae; genus Ceratopteris; species Ceratopteris richardii. The sequence continues at coordinate 191,755,818 of CM035413.1, read as the reverse complement.
TCCTATGAAGGTACATCGTTCTTCTCCTCCTTCCATAGTTACCACTATTTTCTTGGTTTGTTCCTTATTATCATATGCTATTCTAGGTTGTGCTTCTCTTTTAGGCATTTGAATAGCAATTTTCCTTTCCTCCACTTCATATTTTTTAAAATGAGCTGGTACCTCAAATTGGTCTTGTGGTCTGTTTTCTTCATCTTCTAATTCCCTTTCAACTTCTAATTCCCCTTTCTGTGTAAGTTCTTGGTGTTTCTCATTGGTGGTGATATTTATGTTGGTAGTACCATTTCCTAGATCCATGGGTTCAGGTTCCATTTCAATGCTCTCGTAGTCCTCCTTCCAGTCTTTCTCGATCACTTCTCCTTCTTCTGCCTCCTGAAGGACTACCATATACAGACTAACATCATAACCCTCCTCATCGATACATTCGTTCATGGTCACTACTTCTTCGTTTACACAGACGTCGAGGGTAGCTAAGATTTCCATCCAACCGTGAGGTTCGAATTCTTCATCCGGAAATACTTCTGGCATATAGACTGGATCTTGTACAGATCTCACTATTCCTTGTTTCTGCTGCCAACCTTTTCTTCTCTCCTCTTCCTTCTTTGCAGCTTGACATATCCACAGATGAGTGTCCTCGTTCATCCAAGATTGATCACTAGAACTTGCACTATGGACCGATTGATCGTCTTCCTCTTTATGGATTTGATTCCATTGTAGAGGTGGCACATCTTGATAAGTGTACGTATGTAGGTTTATCCTAGTGGTGGTTCCTGCGTGTTGTAGGTATACTGCATCTTTTCCCCAATCTTGTACGACCTTTAGCTGTCTCATGAAAGGCCTTCCCAAGATCATTTCATAATTGCTTGGCCTTTCGAAGTGACAAATTGCTAAGGTGTGTTCGAATTCCACTCCACAAGTAGTGAAGACTACTCGTTCCAACAATCCTAAGGGTCTTTCCGTATGTCCATCTGCCATTTGTATTTTCATGCGTGTTGGTCTTAATGCTGCTTGTCCCCATTTCTCCCAAATTTCTTTGGTAGCAATGCCAACACCAGCCCCCGAATCTAATATGGCTTTGGTAGTGTAACCCCTATAGGTGATTGGAAGACAGGTATTTCCTTCATCTCCTTCACTAAAGTCTCCCACCTTATCCACTGGAATTCTTACTGTGTTTACTTCGTCAGCTATCTCTTTCTTTTCCTCCTTGACTTCCCATTGATTGATTAATTTCTCTTTTAAATGTGGTTTTACCTTTAACAGTTCTTCAAATGTCAGGGTACATGGGATTTTCACCTCTCTAAGACGTTGTATGATCTCAGATGTTTGGACTGATGGGTTCGTTTCCCGTCTCCTTATTGATGGAATGCGATATAATTCTGAATTGTGCTCGTACTCCCCGGTGTAGTTGGGTAGTTCCTTTACATCTTCCTCTTCTTTGTCACTTGCATCCATTGGAAAAATTTCTTCTGAATTTAGTTCAGGTATTGAACCCTCTATTTCATTTTCTGCTTCTAATTCTTCAAAAGGCGGTTCCATTCCTTCCACCTTCTTCCATTTGTCCTCTTGAACTCGTGCCCATAGATCCTTAGTCCATTCTCCTTCTACTTCGGGAACTATGGATCCTTCCTTTCTCTCAACACCAATTTCATCATTCTGAGGTCTATTTACTTCAGGCTTTTCCTGAGTGTTTAGGCACTCTTGGAATTCTCCTTCGGAAATTCGGTTATTGGGTAAAGGTGGTGCGGGTTTTTCTAAGGTTTGTTGTGCAACTTCTATCAATTTCTTGCAGATTTCTAACCTTTCTTTCTCTAAGTCGCCTCTCGGATATTCTCTCTCATGTTGCTCTATGGAAGGTCCTGCTTTTATTCTCGCCTTGTAGGCCTGAATCCACATGGCCAATTCTTCAGGCATAGGATCTGCTAAGACTGATCCTACCTCCTCCCTTCTATTCTCATTTTTATTTTCTTCTTCCACTTGCGGTTCCTTCGTTGGTTTCTGTTTACTCTTTTCATTTTCCTTCTTTTGTAATAACTTTTTTTCTTTTAGTCTCTCTCTCCGGTGCTTCCATTTTTGTGACCTTTTACTGGCAATACTTTTCTCTAGTTCTTCGGAGTCTTCAACTCTTTGAGGGATGGGTATATTCCCCTCTTTGTCACTTTGATTGTTCTCATCCGTTTTATCAGGGGTCTCTCTGGCTTTAGCTCTCGTTATTGCTTTTAAAGGTACTGTGTACTCTTTGTCACTCCCTGATGATTCAATCACTTCTATCACATTAATCTGCACGTTAGATGTGACTTTGTTGGGGTTCTTAGGACAATCTCTGAAAAGATGTTCCTTACCACAATCGCTACAGTAGCCTTCCCAAATTCGTTGTGGTGGTGGTGGGTTTGGTAATGTACATTCTCTAATATAGTGGTCACCTCCACATCTGTAGCATGGTCCTCTGGGTACAGGCGGTCTATTCATTGCTCGAGGTGGTATGGTTGCTCTAGGAGCTGTGTACATTAAAGATACATAATCCTGCTCATAACTGTATGAACTATCTGGTATTTCCATGCCATGAGCATATGGTTCATGCAGTTGTCCATATTCCATTATTGAGCTTTCATAAGTAGAGTATGTTCCTTGACTAGAGTCGTAAAATGAGTCATATGATTCTCCACTAGTCAAAGGTGTGGCTGGCACTATAGCCCTCTCTAAATTTTCTTCTGGTTGGGCCATCTTGACTGGGACAACGTTCTGAGGATGGGGCGGTTGTTGTCCTAGTACTGGCTGTGGTTGTGTGTGTCCTTGATATGCGTATGGTCGTGGTACTGGTGCCTGCGGCTGATAAGAGGGATATCTAAAGGCTTCACCTCCTTGATCTCTTTGGGGATATCCATACGGTCTCGCATAAGGCTGGGTGGGTCTGGTTTGCCTATTGTAGGGGCAATTCTCTGTGCTATGGTTTGTATACCTTTGCTCTACACTGCAATATTGTAGAGGTCCGGGGACAGAGGGTCTATGATAAGCATAGGCAGGTGGTGGGACCACTCCCCTAGTACACAAGTGAGAAGGATGATCTCCTCCGCACTGCATACATCTTCTAAGCATAGGCAGTCTCATAGGATGAGTGGGATAATTTCTCTGTCCTTGAACGTTCAGTTTTTTTGCTACCAAATCTGCTATTTCTTCCACATTGTTTTTAGAGTTTGATGTGCTACTGGCTGACTCTTCGCTTTTCAAACTACCTTGAGGTATTTTCAAGTCTTCTGCAAGGTTGTCTTCTAGGTCTATACATTCCTTCATACACTCTTGCAGAGTTTGAACCCTCTTTACATACACTAATGACCTCAAAGTTCCGTTCAACAATCCTTCCAAGAATAATGATACCATTTTGTTTTGTGTCGGTCTCTCTGCCATGGGGCATCTGTCTACATATTGTTTGAATCTCCTTGCAGCCAATCTCACTGACTCGGTAGGGACTTGTTTGAAGCTGTGGATTAATGATGAAGAATTGTTTTTAATTCCTGATTTGGTAAATTCTTCAATCATTTCTTGATATACCTGCTCCATGTTCTGAAAGGTATTAGGGTCCAATGGCTGAAACCAAGCCAAAGCTGTGTCTGACAAGGTAAGACCAAAGGACTCATATTGAATCAGAAAGTCATCTACCTGCTCGGCTCTAACTACTTGCTTAAATTCTGCTATGTGGTTGTAAGGTTCACTAGAGCCATCATAGTGATTTCTCATGCACTTGGCAACTTGGATCGGCCTTAGTTTCCTTCCTGCTTCTGGTTGTCTAGGCATCACTGGGAAAATTGGTCTTCCTATTAGTATGCCTGGTCCTCTTACTACCTGTGGTCTGACTGGAGCATGAACTCCATGTCTTGGGTCAATAGCTGGTTGAGGCCAGTAGTTAGGGTTAATTGCAGGCATTGCAAATTGCACATGTGGTCTGACTGGGATCTGGGTTTGTTGTGTTTGTTGTGTTTGTCCCGACTGTTGATATGAATCATTCTGGGATGTTCCAAGTGGGTTCCGTGAAGTAGTGGCTTGATCCCTAGGGGGAAACACTGGGATATTCTGATATTTCAACTCAGCTCTCTCTAAGTCTGTTAATGGCCAATATCTTCTCTGATTTTTATCCAAATATGTGATGATGGTGGGGAACTCAGGATCTTGTAACTCATAGATGGTAACTGGATTAGGAGCAGCTTCCCATATAGAAGAATGGGCTCTAAGCAGATGTTCCATCCCATTGATCAAATATACATCTATTAGAGTGTCATCCTGGGGAATCAGGTCTCCTCTCCAAATTTTAGTGATCGTAGATCTCCCTCTAGGAGTAGTTACTTGCTCTTCGTTTCCATCTCCATTTAAGCTTGAAGCATTATTTTCTTCACCATGCTCATTAATGTTTTCCGGGTGTTCTGTGACCACATATTCAATATCTCGTTTGTCCATGTAAAAACCTCCTACGTATTTGACTGTTGGTCTAGGCACTATGTAAGCCTCTGAAGCCTTCTTCAGTCTGGCCACTGATCTATTTAGACCATCCAAATAGATAGGGATCTCATTGTGGTTGGTGTTCACATACTCCAAGGAGGTTCTGTATTCTCCCTCGATGATTGACATCATGCCAATCATGGGTACTGTGTTTTGCATATCCTCTGAAGCCATGGGAATTTCTCCTTCTGACTCACTGGAGGTCTCTGAGTAATGTGAACGGTTACTTGGTTCTGCTACACTACCTACAGAAGAAATTACACTTCTTCGGCTTCCTAGGGTTCTTCCGGATCTCAGGTTCATCCACTTAAGAGCTCTGATTAGATTTCGATACCCTTGGGCCTTTGGCACTCTTCTCTATAGGTCAAAAATGTCTAGAAGACTTGGGTTGGAAAGAAATGAGTAAAAAAGAATTTTGTCAGAACACGATACTTGTCTCCCAAACTCACGATACACGATCTCCAGATTGGGACGATACCCGATACTTGACAAATATCGCGACACTTGCGAAACGATACCGATCGCTTAATGAAACGATACCGATACCTGAAGGTAAACGATACACGATATTCGAAGGGAGACGATACTTGGAATAGACGATACCCGATATGTGGGAAGTATTGCGATCTTTGCTCTAAACGATCTCTGGGCCAAACGATACTTGACTGGACACGATATACGATACTTGAAATCCACGATACACGATCTCTGAACTGAAACGATCGACGATATACGATATCTGGTAGATATCGCGATCTCTGAAGATCAGACGATACACGATATTTGAACCAAACGATACTTCAGACAAACGATACACGATCGGCAGTAAGTATCGCGATCTCTGAGAAGCGATACACGATACCTCAGCTCAACGATACTTGATCTCTCGCAAACGATCGCTGGCAAAACGATACTCGATACTTGTCAGGTATCGCGATCTTTAACCAAACGATACTTCTCAAGTATCGCGATCGGCACGAAACGATACACGATCAACGATACTCAATAAACGATCGCTGGCAAACGATCTCTGATCAAGTATCGCGATCGGTATGAAACGATACACGATCGATGGGAAATATCGCGATACTCGACCACAGGAGCAAAACGATACTTGAGAAGTATCGCGATACTCGACCGCGGGAGTAAGACGATACTTGACCCTTAGACACTTTTTGGAAAATGTTTTTTTGATTTTTGATTTTGACCCCTTGATCCCCTAGCTCCTCTCTCCTCTCCTCACTCTCTGTATCAAACAAATCACACTTTTTACCCCCTGAAGCTCTCAGACGATACCTGGCGCAGATCGTTTTACACAGATATTGAATTTTTTGAATGATCAGAAGGATCTAGCAATGGAGTGGCTCACCTTTGAAGCTCTGCCACACTCTTCTAGCACCTTTTCTAGTTCAACGACACTCCACAAGCTCAGTCACGATATTCTGCAGCTCACGATACTCGACGCTCACTCTCACGATACTTGCTCAGAAACACAAGTAACTTGCAAAATGAATTTTTTTGGCTTTTATAGTTGGGATTTTCTTGCTTACAAAAAAGGAAACTTTTCTGAACCAAACTAAACTCTACCCTAATGACTTGGTCCACTCTCTAATCACTCCTACTCTACTCCTTCTACTCACTTCCCTAAACTAACAACTTACTACACACACTCCAAGAATGAGAAGTAGCAAGTGCGGCTGAAAATGACTTACCAAAGAAGAGAAGATTTCCACTCCTCCACTTACTTCAATGCAAAAAGCTACTTACCATCACACGAATGCCTCGGTTTGATTCGTCACTCCCCGGCAACGGCGCCAAAAAGTGTGTTGACCTAAGTATCAACTTAGGGACTTGCGGAGAAAGAGACTATACCTCAATCCCCTCGCAAGTGCATATAGTGGGGATACACACCTTTAATTATCAATCCAAAGAGTATACAAACCTAGCCGAGTGTATGAGGACATGCAATCATGTAATGATCAATGCAAGTGAACTACTCAAAGAATGTAAATGAGGCAAAGACTTATCCAAACAAGCTCCAACTGTTGGTCAAGGCGAAACGATACTTGGTGCAGCAGCCATCAGTATTTTGGACTTTTCTCCCAGCTCCGAACTCCAAATATAGCGAATAGCATATGCGTTTCGAAACTCTCGACAAGACGCATCCAATGGCAGTAGTTTCACTCAATTCTGACGCTCCTACTTCAAGTTATGAGCGAAATACTGAGTCGCGGGAATACTTTCCTACACTTCAGCACTTCTTACACTTCGCACACACCTTTCCTACAGCTAAGAAACACTTTCATGGACAGACAACACTCACAAGCACTCTTTCCAAGCAATACACCTGCATACAAGCTCACGAAGAAGAAGATAAGGAGGGAAGAAGACACAAATTCGAATTTCTGTGCTCTCTCTTCTCACAATGGCAAAAAGTTCTTTACAAAGAGTCACTTTTGACTTATATACTAGTGCCCTAAGTTTGGTCCTTTCACACAAGAGACCGGCACTTTATTCACTAAAAGACTAATTTTCTACTATTTTACATGGATAAGTTTATAATCTTCTGTGGGGATGCATCTAGAGGACTCCTCTAGTGCCTTTACAACGGAAAATATATTACAAGAATGATTATGATACAAAAATATGATGTCCAAATCGGAAAAATTTTGGGGCCCGTCTTTTTCTCTGCTTTGTGTGCTCTTTAGCTCTGCAATAGAGGACATGTGGTGTGTGCAAACAATGCCTCTTATCCTATCATTGGAGTAGGAGAAATTGAGCTTACGGCTGCAAATGGAGGTGTGATTCTCTTGAAAAATGCATTGTATGTGCTCGGTATCAATAAGAACTTAATTTTAGTTCCGTTGATTGCCAAAGCTGGACTTCATGTACACTTTGTTGATGATAAGTGTATGGTTCATGATTTCAGTAATGGCGATGTTATCGTGATGTCTGGTACATTATGTAATGTTTTGTATCGCATGGATACATACAAGAGGGCTACCTCGAATGCCTTAGTTGCTCATACTTCTTCCATGGCTGAAATGGAGCTTTGGCATGCTCGTTTTGGTCATTTAAACTTCAATAGTTTGCTCTACTTGCAAAAGAAGGACATGGTTATTGGTTTGCCTACACTTGAGTCCATTGAAAAGCATGCATGTGAAGGTTGCATTCTTGGAAAAATGCATCGTGCTTCTTTTCCAAAAGATAGTCATACACACACTACAAGAAAATTGCAACTTGTTCATAGTGATGTATGTGGTCCGGTCAAGACTCCATCTTTTGGGAAGCATGTATATTTTGTTACCTTCATTGATGATGCTACTCGCCATACATGGGTGTATCCTATGAAAGCAAAGAATGAGGTATTTTCTTGCTTCAAAGCATTTTTAGCTATGGCTGAAAAGTTTTCTTCACAAAAGTTGTTGACTCTACGCACGGATCGTGGTGGCGAATACATGTCACATGAGTTTAATGCTTTTCTTCGTGAAAGAGGTATTTCACACCAATGTACGGTGCCATATACACCTCAACAAAATGGTGTTGTCGAGCGTAAAAATAGAACTTTACTTGAAATGGCACGATGTATGGTTAAAGGAAAGCATCTTCCTCATAAGTTTTGGATGGAAGCGGTCATGTGTGCAAACTATGTGTTGAATCACTGCCCTACAAAAGCATTGAGAGTCATCACTCCTTATGAGGCTTGGAATGGTCATAAGCTTATGGTTAGTCATATGCGTGTGTTTGGTTGTTTGGCATATGCTGTTGTGCCATCACAACAACGTCACAAACTTGATGACAAGGCAAAGAAATGTATATTTGTTGGTTATAGTGCTGAAAGTAAGGGATATCGGTAGTACCATCCATTGACGAACACAATTATTGTGAGTCGAGATGTGGTATTTGCTGAAAATTCAGTTTTCCCTCTACTTGAATGCAAAAAACTGCCAACAGTTAGCTCAGAAGATGTGTTCGATACACTCATGCCTTTGTTTCAAAATGGTGCGCTTGACTATGGCCATGTAGACCAGCAAACTGAGGTTCAAAGGACTGAAAAATTCCAGCCAAATGGGGCTGAAAATGTAGAGAATTTGCCATCAAACATGGCTGAAAATTTTCAGCCAAAAATTGTCAAAACTGTTGGAAATTTCCAGCCACATATGGTTGAACATTTGCGTCAAAATATGGCTGAAACTGAGCATGAAATTCAGCCCACACATGATGTACATATTGAAGATGTTTTACATAATGAACGCATGTCTATCAAGAGTGCACAATCTATGCCAAAGTGGCTGAAACAAACTTTGCAGGACAGCAAATTGAGTGCACCTTTACTTGGTAGAACAAGATCAAGCTCTCACCATGCATCAAGTAATTTTGTGGATTATTCTCTTATTGCTACAACATGTAATGAAGAGCCACTTTCTTTTGAAGATGCATGTGACGATCCACAATGGATGAGTGCTATGCAATCAGAAATGGATTCCATACATAGGAATGGTACTTGGGAGTTATGTGAATTGCCAAAAGGAAAGAATGCTATTGGTACAAAGTGGGTTTACAAGATTAAGAGAAAATCTGATGGTAGCATTGATCGCTACAAAGCTAGATTGGTTGCCAAAGGATATGTGCAACAATATGGCATTGACTATGAGGAAACTTTTGCACCTACTTCACGCATGACTACCATTCGTACCGTGGTTGCATTGGCTGCCCATTGAGGTTGGAAAGTGCATCAATTGGACATAAAAATAGCCTTCTTGAATGGAGATTTGCAAGAAGAAGTCTATGTGAAGCAACCTCCTGGATTTGCTATGAAAGGGAAGCTCCACGTGCATAATGACAAAATACATAAGCACTTGACTGTTGTTGGCTTCACATGTAGTCCGATTGAAAGCACACTCTATGTACGCAAAAATGGGGCTGATCTTATAGTGCTTGTTCTTTATGTTGATGACATACTCTTGACTGGGTCATGTGATGCAAAACTTGACATTCTTATGGCTTATTTGCAGCATACTTTTGATGTCACTTATCTTGGTCTTTTGAGCTACTATCTTGGCATCCAGTTTGTATCCGTTGAGGGGGGAATTGTTATGCATCAAGCAAAGTATGTTGAAAAACTACTTCAGCGTTTTGATTTTGAGGATTGCAAGCCAGTTTCCACACCAGTTGAGACAGGATTTAGATTCTCAATTGAGGACTCCAGTGATGCATTTGACACTTCTCTTTATCAGCAAGTTGTGGGATGTCTTATATATGCATGCAACACAAGGCCGGATATACAGTATGCAGTTTCCAAGTTGAGTCGATTCATGCATAGCCCTAGCACTAAGCATTGGCAAGCGGTGAAACGTGTGTTTAGATATCTCCGAGGCACTTTGAGCTTAGGTCTCTTTTATGGCAGAGATGTTCAGCCATGCTTGCATGCTTTTACAGATAGTGATTGGGCTGGTTGTTATGATACTCGCGTGTCCACTAGTGGTAATTGCTTTTTCCTTGGAGACTCATGCATATCTTGGTTGAGTAAGAAGCAACCTACAGTGGCGACGTCAAGTTGTGAAGCTGAGTACAGGGCAGTTTTCACAGCTACAGTGGAGTGTATATGGATGAGACGCCTATTGATGGATCTTTGCATGGAGATTGATGCTGCTACGCATATTCTCACTGATAGTCAGAGTGCTTTGGTTGCTGAACGAAACCCAGTGTTTCATGCACGGACCAAACATATTGAGGTGCATTACCACTATATGAGAGAGCGCCTTCATGCAGGAGATATTGATTTGGTATATGTGCCTACACAAGATAATGTGGCAGACATATTCACCAAAGCTCTTCCACGCGAAAAGTTTGAAGCTTTTTGCAAAGCTTTAGGCTTGTTACCTTGTGGGGGTTGATCTGTCACTCCCTGTATGTGTTCACATCATTCGCTCCAAGGGGGTTTGTTACACTTATGTGTTTCTCGAGTAGCTTTGATGTGAACCTTTTCCCTATACATGGGCACTTTTTACTCTAGTGCTGGCTAGAGGTTTTTTCCCCATGTTACCACATACTTGATACTCTCATATGTGGTGGTACTTTGTACTTAGGGATATTATTCAGCTCTTACTTTAGTTCAATTCATCGATCAATAGAGAGAGCTATTCCAGCCATCGTCTTCTCCGTGTGTCTTGCTGCGTTTGTGCTCCTTGTGTGTGCTTCTTGTGTGTCTCTCGCACTTCTACACACACCCAACAGCCTTTGTGAAAAGGTCTACAATGTTCTCTTGTGTGGGCGCATATGCCAAACTGATCTCTCGTGCAAAGAACCTCTCCTTGACATAATGATAGTGCATCTCAATGTGCTTAGTGCAAGCATGGAACACAGGGCTCCTTGCAACTGCTAATGCACTCTGACAGTCAATGAAGATGGTGGTGGTAGAGGACTGACCAACACCCAACTTAGCCATAAGGCATCTGAGCCACACACACTCAACAATCGCTCTGAAAGCTACCATATATTCAGCCTCACAACTCAAAGTGGCCGCAGTAGGCTGCTTCTTTCTCAACTAAGATATGCATGAGCTACCAAGAATGAAGCAAAAACCACTGGTGGAGACATGAGTATCAAAGGATTTTCAATCCATTACCAAGTCCATTCACTTACAACAAATGTGCCAATGACAATAGCCAATTAAGCCCAATAACCTTTCAAGCATCCCTTCACTAGTCTTTCTTCTCCTACTTTTTAGCATCCACCTACTTTTCAATGCCCTCCTCAATCAAATTTTTCACCACTACACAAACAACACCCTACCAAACCTCCAACCCTTCAAACTATGATGATGGATGCTCAACAAAAGAGACCTCGTATCACTTGTTGGCATTGTGGTTAGTTTTGTCATACTAAATCTAAATGCAGGTTCTGAACTAACGACATGAAGCCTCTCAAAGCTCAAGTGCACAACATGGACGTGTTTCCTAAAGACATTCAACCTGGTTGGACCAAAGAAGCACTGCAAAACGATCTAAGTACCTTTGGTAACACAATTTCTATTCATTCTTTACTTTTCATGCAAGATACTATTAATGTTTAAGTTGTCAATCTTCTACATGATGATGGTATTTTGCATGATTTTATTTCTTATACACTAGTGCAAGATCTCCAATTAAAACCACTTCCTTGTATGTATAAAGTTAAGGCTTGGTTTCAAGGAAATAGATATAATGTTACAAGCGAAGTGCATAACATTCATATTTCTATAGTTTCATACATAGATGAACACACATTCTTAACTGATCCTGATGTGCCTTTTCATCATCATTATAATCCATGCATTGATTATCATACACACATACTAAGTTTTAAGTTTAACAATCAAGACATTTCTTTGTCAGCAATGTATGACTTCCAACCATTTCCATTAATTAGTCATACTCAAGTCAAAAATGCATTTACGAAAGGTTACAATTCATGTATTCTTTTTTTCAATAACATAGTTGAGTATACACATACACTTCCTAATGCTTGTAAATCATTTATGGATTCATATAAGGATTGTTTTGTGGCTGATTTTCCTTCTAAACTACCACCTTCTAGGGGATCTTTTGACCATAGTATAGAATTAATTCTAAGCAGTTCGCCTCCACATAAAGCACCTTATAGGCATGGACCTTTACATCAAAAAGAAATAGCTAATCAAGTTAAGGATATACTTCACAAAGGACTTATAAGGCCTATTTCTTCTATGGAGTGCATGTTCTCTTAGTGGAGAAGAAGAACAAGACTTATAGGATGTGCATTAACTATAGAGCACCCAATAAGATCACATTAAAAAACAAATATCCTATTCCCAGGATAGATGATTTGCTAGATAAACTTAATGGACCACATGTCTTTACCAAAATTGATCTTAAACATGGGTATCATCAGATAAAAATGACACAAAATGACATTTATAAGACTACCTTTAGATTTTAAACTTGCCACTTTGAATTCATGGTAATACCTTTTGGACTAACCAATGCCCCTGCTACATTTTCACGTATGATGAATAACATTTTTCTTGATTACCAAGCTTTTGTTCTTGTTTTCTTTGATGATATACTTGTCTATAGTGAGAATGACAATGACCATAAAAATCATTTAGCAACTATCTTTAATTTGTTATGCAAAAACAAACTTTATGCCAATCCTGAAGAGAGTTCTTTTTCCAAAAAGAATTAGAATACTGAGTTCATATCATTTCTAGTCAGGTTGTTCATGTAGATCCAAAGAGAATTAAAGTAATTGAAAAATGGCATGTACCTCAATCTGTAAATGATGTATGTTCTTTTCTAGGGTTAGCTAGTTTTGTAGAAAGTTTGTAAGGTTTCTCTTATTTAGCACTACCACTCGCATTATTATTACAAAAAAATTTAAATTTGCATGGTCAGTGAAGATGGTGGTGGAGAAAGACTGACCAACACCCAAATCAGCCATAAGGCATCTGAGCCACACACAGTCAACAGTCGCTATGAAAGCTACCCTATACTTAGCCTCACAACTGAAGTGGCCACAGTAGGCTGCTTCTTGCTCAACCAAGATATGCATGAGCTACCAAGCATGAAGCAAAAGCCACTAGTGCACACACGAGTGTCATAGAAACCAACCCAATCAGAGTCAGAAAAAGCATGCAAATATGGTGGTAGTTGTCCCCCCTTGGGATAAAACAACCCAAGTAGCCGAGTATCACTCAAGTAGCGAAAGATGCACTTAACCGCCTTCCAATGCTTGACTCTTGGGCAATGCATAAACCTGATCATCTATGAGACAGCAAACTGAGCATAAGTAAATCAGGCACCCAACAGCCTGCTAATAGAGAACAGCATCAAATGCATCTCCAGCATCGTGAAGACTCAATCATAAACTTATCTCCATAGGAGTAGAAATAGGTTTACAGTCTTCAAGGCCAAAACATTGCAATAATGTGTCAATATATTTCGTTTGACACAAAGCCATTCCACCATCAACGTGGATAAATTGAATGCCCAAATAATGATGCAAATGCCCCAAATCAGACATCTCAAATGAGGCATGCAAGTCAGCCTTAAAATCAGCAATATGCCTCTCATGAGGACTAGTGAGTAGCATGTCATCAACATAAACCACAATGATCAGAAGTACATCATTAGCACGCTTAACATATAAGGTGCTTTCACTTGGACTGTTCTCAAAACCATGTGCAATTAGATAGGCATGTATCTTTTCATACCAAGCACGTGGTGCTTGCTTTAAACCATATATTGGCTTCTTTAACCTACACACCTGGTTTTCATGCCCTTTCTGCACAAAGCCACGAGGCTAAAAAACATACACTTTTTCATGCAAGTCGCCATTCAGAAATGTTGTTTTAATGTCCAACTGATGTACATTCCAACCATGATGGGCTGCAAGTGCATAAATGCTCCGAACAGTAGTCATATGGCATCCTGCGCATAACCCTTTGCAATAAGCCTAGCCTTATACCTGTCAAATGTACCATCAGGTTTACACTTCAACTTGTATACCCACTTAGTGCCAATGGCCTTCTTGCCAGGAGGCAAGTCACATAAAGACCAAGTACCATTCTTCATTATTGCATCATATTCAAATTGCATAGCAGCCATCCAATTTTCAGAATTTTGTGCTTCATCAAACGAAACAGGCTCGGTCTCCTCACAGAGACAATGTAGCCATAGCATAACAATCTGATGCAAAAGAGGCACTATGAGAGCCTGATTGAGTACGATATGACAGAGGTGCATCTAATTTGCTATCATGCAAGTTCTGCACCATCCATTTTGGCATAGTTCTTGCATGCTCAATATCAGCACTCTCATCAATAAGTGCATCATGTAAATCTGCATCAGAAATGGAATGATCTGCATCATCACATGAAACCTACAAAGGCTAAGAAGTTGCCTCATTAGGACCAGCACTAGACTGTCCACCTGTAAAAAGAGGCAACAAAGTATCATACATGTCTTTGGGGCTAACAGATGTCTCCTTAGTACATGAAAGCAATGGTTGAATAGCATCTTCCACAAAAACCACATCACGGCTAACCAGAATGCATTTAGTCTATGGATGATACAGATGATAGCCTTTACTTTCAGAATTGTACCCAACAAAAATACATTTTACTGCTTTATCATCCAATTTTTTGTGATGTTGTTCGGGCACTAATGCATATGCCAAACAACCAAAAACATGCAAATGAGCAACAAATGGCTTGCGTTCATGCCAAGCCTCATATGGTTGATAGACAGCAGTGCTTTAATGGGACACCTGTTAAGTACATATGTTGCACACATGACAGCCTCAAGCCAGAAACTATGTGGTAAAGCCTGATTCTTGACCATACACCTCGCCATCTCCATGAGTGACCTATTCTTTCATTCAACAACTCCGTTCTATTGAGGTGTATACTGCATTGTACACTGGTGTTTTATCCCACGTTCAGCCAGAAACGCATTAAAATCAGAAGATATATATTCGCCCCTCGATCAGAATGGAGGGTGCCCATTTTACATGCTAAAAGATTTTCAGCCAAAACCAAAAATTGTTTGAAGCACATGAACACTTTGGACTTTGGTGTCTGCATAGGACCAGAGGCATCACTATGTACAAGCTATAATTTCTAAGTAGCCCAAACTGAACCATCTTTTGGAAAGGACAAACGCCCCATTTTGCCCAAAATATATCCTTCAAAAACATGTTTTTGAGGTGCCTCAAATTTGGGCAAAGAGGACACTATTTTTAGATTTCTACAGGTGTAGCAGACTAGCAAAATTCAGATGGGCAAAGTGTGCATGCCAAAGCTTTGCATCTGACATAGCCTGAGAATCATGTACTACACATGCCGAATCATTTACAGATCTTTCATAGTGTATGAGCTTATATAGCCCACGACATAAAATGCCAAAAGCAATAATAACATCGCCATTTGAGAGATCATGAACTATACATCCTTCATCAACAAATTTCACAACCAAGCTACTCTTGGCTAATGGAGAAACTGATAACATATTTTTCTTGATCCCTGGCACAACCAAAGCATCTGACAAAGTGAAAGAACTACCATCAGTAGTAGTCAAAATGATCTTACCAACTCGCATAATAGGATAAGAGGAATTGTTGGCGCATGTAAGAGTATTCCTTGTAGAGGCAAGCTCGAGTGAAGAGAAGAAACTACGCTGCGAGGTAATATGTTTGGTCGCCCCACTGTTAAAGTACCAAACATCTGAGTCTACTGTAGACATGCACTTCTCATGAGAAGATGGGTCAAAACTGCAAACAATAGTAAACACCCATTCTTTTTCCTGCATAAGATTAGCAGACTCTGTTTTTGGTGTAGAGGCCTCTGCAACAACCATTCTAGTCTCTTTCTTCTTTGCCTCTTTAGCAGCCAGTTTTGGACACTCCTTTATGATATGATCATTTCCTTTACAGTACTTGCAAAACAATTTCTTCTT
This sequence comes from Ceratopteris richardii, assembly GCA_020310875.1. Classification (NCBI taxonomy): domain Eukaryota; kingdom Viridiplantae; phylum Streptophyta; class Polypodiopsida; order Polypodiales; family Pteridaceae; genus Ceratopteris; species Ceratopteris richardii. The sequence continues at coordinate 191,739,856 of CM035413.1, read as the reverse complement.
TTTTTATTTCTTTTCATCTTTGTCTTCCCTCTTTGATTGTGCAGAATTAATAGATTTTTGCTTACTAGTTGAAGAGCTCCATTTTCCTTTGCCCTTATGACTAGCCAGGAAAGTTTGATCTGCAACATGCATAATGGATTTGTTTTGTCTGGACTGATCTTCCTGCAATAGAACAGATACTAACTCCTCAAATGACAAGGCATTTGGATTGCCTTTCATCATCAACCGAAGAGTAGAAGCAAAACTCTGATATGAATCAGGAAGACCATTTAGAAAGGCCTGCACAAGTGAGCTATCTGTTATAACCTCATCAGTAGAAATCAATTGTTCCTTGAAGTCTTTGATCTTTGTTAGAAAATTGTCCATAGAATCACGTTCATTCATGTGCTCACTCTCCAACTGTTTTCGGAGGTAAGCAACACGAGCCTCATTCCTAGCTTGGTAGAATGTGGTAAGTGTATCCCAAGCATCCTTAGTTGTTCTGCAAGAGCGAATGTGAGGAATAATGGTACGTTTGACAAACAAAGCTATCAATGCATGTGCCTAGGCATCTCTACCATCCCAACAAATTTTCTCTGCAATAGGTGCAGCAAAAACTACAGCACGGTCAGGAATATGCATAATATCATCATCTTCGACACCTTTTGCATCTGCTTCGGTACCTGCAGTTGTAACAGTTGAAGGTGTGATAGGACGTTTTTCAACACCTTGCACAATGTTCCACAATCCTTTTGCAACCAATACATGTCGCATCATATAAGCCCATGACGGGTAGTTGATACCATCCAACTTATCCTCAATAGCCAACATACGGAATACATCACTACTTTCAGCCATGGCCGGTGACTAAAATACCTTGATGTGTATCTCAAAAAGTTGAACAGAACTACCCAGATGAATTTTGCTAAACCTGTAGCAGACTTTGAGACACTTATAATGGCGAACCGAAACTGGTATATACCTTTGGCACAAAAAGAAGAAATATCTTGCACAAGCGCTACAATAGTGCATTTGGAAACACGCTGAGTATGCTCACCAAAATTCTTGTGATTCTGAAACTACAACTAGAGAGGTGTCAACGACGCCCTAGATGAAGCGGTGACCTGCTATGATACCAATTGTTGGAGTTAGACGTCTACGGAACCACGCGAATAGCACAAGGAGGAAGAAGAAGAAGCTTGGAGCACAAGACACAATACTGAATGTATTACTAGAGAATGTACATAGATAAGTAGCCCGTTAGGGCAATAGGTGTATTTACAAGCCGAGGGAAAAAAGTGCCCCGATGGTCCTAGTGTGTTCACACACGTCACTACCTAAATATATCAACAATTATCACAACAACAATATTCTGAAGAACTCAAACATGCACTTTCTCATGCACCTGCTTTGCAATTACCAGTTTGCACAATATTTCCATGTAGTGATAGATGCTAGTGATTTAGGTATAGGTGATATATTAATCCAAAATTATCATCCCATTGCATTTGAAAGTATGAAACTTAAAACTTCTGAAAAAGAATTACAATACATATGATAATGAACTTTTGGGTGTTGTGCATGCTTTAAAAGTTTGGAAAAATTACCTTATGGGTTCTTAAGTCTTAACCAAAAAAGACCAGCATGCTATTAAGCATTTATTAGATCAACCATTTATTTCTGATAGAAACATTAAATGGGCTTCATATATACAAAATTTTCAGCCTATGATTCAATATCAACTTGGCAAAGCTAATGTTGTAGCTGATGCCCTTAGTCGCTTCCCATCACACAAACAAATATTATTTCAATCAATAATATGTCTACTATTCCTATTCATTCATTTCATGACATGATTCCTACTTATGCATCAGATTTGTATTTTTCACAAACATGGAATGCTTTCAATAATTCTACTACATTTAGTGAGGATCACTACACTTTTCATAATGGATTCTTGTATTTCCAACACAAGTTATGCATCGCACAAGGTTTTGAAGAATTTGTTATGAAAGAGATGCATGATACCGTATATGGGTCATAAGGGCGTACAAAGTACTATTTCTATGTGTAAAGAATTTTTCCTTTGGCAAATATGGAAAAGGATATTGCACAATATGTTTCCCATTGAATTGTGTGTCAATGTGTGAAAAGACATCATGGTAAACTATTTTGATTATTAATGCTACTTCCCATACCTAATGGACCATGTGAACAAATTTCCATGGAGTTTATTACTATTCTTCCTACAACTTCATCTCATAATGATATGATTTGGACAATTGTTGATAGGTTTAGTAAAAAAGCATATTTCATTCCTTGTAAAAAGACTCTTTTTGCACCTCAAGCTACTAAGTTATTTATTAAATGTATTTTCTGCATCATGGTTTTCCAAAAGTTATTCCTTCATATCAAGATGTTCATTTTTGTAATCACTTTTGGGTTGCATTATTTCAAAATTTAGGTTCTAAAATAGACTTTAGCTCTACATTTCATCTTGAAAGTAATGGGCAAAGTGAAGCTATGAATAGTACTATTTTAGATTTATTACATTGTTATTCTTTAGATAATCGAAGTCATTGGGATGAGAAAATTATAGTTTGCATATAATAACACAACACATACCAATAGCAAATGTGCACCGTATGAAGTTATGTATGCTAAAAACCTTCCACTCCCATGTCTATCACTCAAACTGATATCCCTATGGTTGATTCTTTTGCACAAGATCATATGTCTACACTTCATGAGGTTCATGAGAACATTAAAAAGAGTGAAGAACATTACAAGGATGCTAAAATTTTAGTTCCGAAGAAACTACTTGATTATGATGTTACTACTAAACACACTGGTAAGAAATATCATAGATATTTAGTTAAATATAAAAATCACTCACTTGAAGAATCTCAATGGATTCATAAAACATCACTAACTCCACACTATGATCATTTGATTTCTACATATCATTCACAATCACATTAAATTCTAGTTTTCTCATTTCATGCATGTGTTTTTACATGGAACATGCTTATGATTGTTCAATGATGGGACATGTGATTGGCCATCCATGTCTATTTCATTATTATCAACTAAGGTCAGCTGCTTGTCAACTGGGAGGCATGTCATACTTTATGGAATAATGGAATGTTATATGGATTTTAATGTCTTGAGGTTTTTAATGTGATTTGTGTTTTGATTTAGTAGGTGAAGACTCATGAGGGTGTAAATGTGCATGGACTTATTCATATACTTTTTATATTTAGAAGAATATTTAGAAGATAGTATTTAGTTATTTTGATAAAAATAATAGATCACTTTAGAAATCTTTGTTTTTTTGTAAAAATAGTAGATCACTTAGAAAGTGACAATTTTGTAAATAAAGCAGATTTTTGTAAATGTACGCTTTTTGAAGCATCGCCGTCATGTATCTTCTATTCAGGAGATAATGAAAAATACCTATAAATACACATGCTCTGATAGACTCGTCGATCAGAGTATGTGGGGGGAGATTGTACCCAATCTGGTGTCGAGTCTCTTATCTCTTTCTATTATGTTTACGCTTTTGTGAAATCTCATCTTTGTACTGTCCTCTACGCATGTGTCTACAAGATCCAGTGAACAAGCCCTCTCAATGTGTTGAAATGAATGTATCATCAAAATGATCTACAAGAAGGAGAACGAGAATAAAATAAAAAATTGGAGGCCAATTATTATGCTTCAAATTGGATACAAGATCCTTGTCAAGGCTCTCACCATGTTTTTTACTAATCACCTACTGGTTAAGTAAGGATAAAAAAGGATTCATCAAAGGTAGGTCCATTTTTTATGCTATCATTGACATTTGGGAAGGTCACAAATATTCTAAGCAGTGGAACCAAAGTTTGGTGTTTCTCACCATTGACTTTGCTAAGGTTTATGATAGACTTGAAAGGGGCTTCATTTTTCAAGCTCTCAAGGACTTTAGATTTCGCCCTAGATTTGTTAGAATGGTTGCCTCCCTCCTAGGCAATGCCTCCACCTGCATTCATGTCAACAGGGGCCTTTCAAACCCCATTAAGCTCAATAGATCTATCTAGCAAGGTTGCCCTCTAGCTCCTATGTGTTTTTCTATTAATGTTGATAGCCTCAATTGTCTTATTGAAAATCAGCTCCATTCCAAAAATATAAAAGGCCTTGTGCTTCCCTGGAGCAAGGAAAAAATGGTGATCAAAATGTTTTTTGATGATACTAATGCCATTATTCATATAAGTTGTGAAGTATATCCAATTTTTTTTCATGTCTTGATATCTTTTGTTATGTTGTTGGCCCCAAAATCAACCAATCCAAATCAACTTTTAGATCTACCTCTCAATAGCCCACCGATTTATTTGCATCCAAAAGTGACAAGAACTTGTGTCCAGCCAAGTTTTTAGGTTCTTAGGTATTCCTTTGGGATTCGAAGTTTCAGTGAGCCAAAAGTGGGATTGGGTTCTTAATAAGCTTGACTCAAAACTGAAGTACTAGAAAGGTATGCAATTGAATGTCACTGGCACAGCAATGGTGATCAACACTTTCCTCATTTCATCTATCATTTATTTTCTCATGTGGTGTAGGCCATCCAATTTTGAGCTCATGAAAATGAAAAGAATCTGTATAATTTTTGGGTGGACAAGAGAGCTCAATAGGAGAGGAATGCCTAAAATCAAATGGGATATTTGCACTTACCCTAAGAATTGACGAATTGACAATTACTTACGAGATTCTGAGCGGGAGATTGGAGCTGCTTAAATGCTGCTTCTCCTACCTTTTCTAAATCAAATTTTAAACTTAAATCTTGCATTAGAATTTTTCATCAAAGTATTTGTATAGGATTTTCATCAAAGTATTTGTATAGTATTTATTTTAATTCTGAAGTAACATAGAAGCTTTAGTACTCAAAAGGTATTTCACATTATTACAAAAACAGTTCATTTATCAATTGAAACTTTAAATTACTCTTTATTTCTAATGTTTACAAGCAATGTGTCTTCAAATGAATCTACCAAAGATAATATCATACCTACATCTTTTATTTTAGAAACTTTATTGCCTCTACCTATTGAAAATACTACCACTCAACCTAAAGTGAATGAGGCTAATTAAGAAGTAGAAGTACAAGAATTTTTTAAGAATCTTATTACTAATCAATATTTAATCTCCCCATCATATGATTATTGTTTATCTAGGTTTCTAACTTTGTTTTCAATTGTGTCAACTCAATCTGAGAATAATGAGAATTTGTTGCCTCCACCTATAAAAAGAAATACCCAACCTAAGCAAACTGAAAACGTAGTTAGTTTAGAACACGAAGTGGAAGAAACTATCAAAGATCGTACAACTAATGAAACGTTTATCTGGCATTCGCACGAATATGGTCTTTCTAGGTATAAAGCTATGCAACCTTACAGACAATAAATTCATAGGGTGACCTTAATTAGTTTGTTAAACCATAGTTAATCACTTCTCACATACTGAAACACATCAAACATCCTAGAGTATGCTATGAAACAGCTTGCATGTAGTCACATAGTGAGGCTATCGTAAGTCAATTCTGATTTGCATTTGTCTCCATTCACACCCCTCGATAGATTTGGTAAACCCGGTGTGAATCGTGACTCTAGTGTGCTTAGGGTTCTTAGGTGTGGTTTCAACATTAATTAAAAAGTTAACCTTTCTTTTCTTCTTGTTTGTAGGTGAGTGGAGAAAGGAGTAGCAACGACAAGTGAAGATCTTGCTAATACATACCCTTTTCTTGGTTTTTGAGGGTTGTTCCCTAGGGAACTGAGTGCCTCCATGGGAATAGGGGCAATCCAGACGAAGGAGCCTCCACTCTTCATTCCCCCCTCATCGACATACAAGAAGACCATTAATACACAATCACTTTTAGTTTTGTACTTAGGATTGATTTATTAAAAAAGTTTGTAAAGAATTATCACAGTGCACATTAAAACCTTCTGCATCGAGTAGCTTCACATAAAGAGTTTATTCAATTTCTTTCACTTTCGTACAATCACATCACAGAAAAAGAAGGATTGTTTTCATTGCATTACAAAATAGTCACATTACACTTGCATTTGTCAGACAGTAAAACGTCATTGCATTAAGAATGTTTATTTTTGTTTAGCATTGCATTAAGAATGAAAGCAACTGCATGTGAAATCATAGGCCTACTTATTTGAAAACAAATGACATCTTTATAAATTGCACGAAAAGGTTTACTTTATTGCATTAAAAGAGTTTTATTCTAAAAAGATAGACTTAGTTTCTTGATTTAATTTTTGCTATTATTGCTTGTTTTTCCTACTACATTAAAATCCAAAAACAAATTAGGAAAACTTATATTAAAATATATAAAGATACAATTTTCCATTAAGGTAAAATTTTGAGATAAAAACTCAAAATACAAAAATAAAATATTAAGTTAGACTAGAACAAAGTAAACAAAAGTTGAACATTTGAAAACCATTGTTATATAATTAGAAATGCCTAGATTTAGTAAAGTCAATATTTATGGCAATTAGAGCTCACCATTAGAGACTTACTACTCCATTCTAGGCACTATCAAGAACGCAAGATGGAGGAAATGTTTAAGAATATGATGATAGAGAAACAAGGAACACGAACTATTCAAGCAATTCTGAGAGAAAAAGGTAAATTCACTGGGTTGAACATGTAAGCCGCCAGATTGGCATATTGTAATTCCCTATTTTTCATATACACCACGAACCAAAAGGTCGTTGCGAAGTGATGTATCTGTTTATCAACTAATGAAAAGACATTGCGGTGACTCTCTGGTAACAACAAGTGGGATCGCCAAACTGTCTATGTGGGCGATTGCGGTCAGTGAAGTCGACGTAGTGCAGTATTCTTAAACTCTGAGTATTGTTGTTCTTATCACTTTATAATTACATTTAATTTGTGATTGATACAGTAAGATTAAGTATGGATAATAAGTCTGCGTAATGGAAAGGAATAACTCATGTGTTATGTACGATGAAAAAATATTAACCTGAGTATGAACAGTAATCTGTGAGATGACTAACCAGCGTCTTGACAGCAATTCGTATTAAACATAGTTTTGAACATTAACGTACTACAACTTGGATAAGTTAACTGGGAAAATCAAGTTACAGGGCCTCTGATTTATTAGACTCCTACCACTCCCAAGAACCCGAAAGAACTTAAAATGCTTGTAGTGTAACTGTGCATTTTAACACTGGCGCCATCTATGGGAAGGTGGCCTAGATTGTGGAAAATCAGTAAGGCGGAGTGATACGCAATTGGTGCAAAGGTGATATATACCGGTTACTCCGTCCAGCGAGTCATATCCGAAGTACAGGAGAGACCAGCACCCCTGGACAGTACCAAATTTGCTAGGGACACCCCCAGGGGCCAGAAGACTAGGCACGTTAAGCCCAGTTCTCGAAGGATCGGAACCAATTAGCAGTGATTCCGGTACCCTTCCGGTGCCACACGAGGAAATTCTGGTGGATTTTGGTGTAATTTCGGTGCAGTCTGAAGAGGGTGCAGTAACTTTGGAGTGTACAGGGACGCAGTGTGCAATTGAGCCGACACCATCAGGGGAAAGAATACCCTATTTTGGGGAAAGTTCGACAAATTCCGGTGACCGTTTGGTCCCAGTTGCAGGGAATTTATAATTTTTTGGTGACAGTGTGATACTTCTTGGTGAATCTTCATTTCGGACACCACTGTTCGGGGCAAATTTGCCTACCTAGGATATCCAAGCTGAGGATAGGCTCTTCGATTTGGAGATCCGTAAGAGACTGAACGCTATTTTCAAACCAGAAGGTGAGCAGTCTGACCATACAGACTCTGAAGGTCAAGAAACACCACCTCAGAACTCAAGAGATATCAACGATACCACGGCTAGCACTATGAGTGGTCAACAACAATAGCAACAGCAGCAACAACAACAGCAGCAATAGCAACAGCCCCTTCCGCTTCGACCAGTTCCAACAGGGGTAACTTACACAAAGTTCGGTGGATTTCCAGGTGACGATCCTGATGCCCATGTACGCACCTTTGAAATAAGTTATGCAGTACTAAACCATCCACCTGATCCAGCATACAAGGCCATCGTATTTTAGTCAAAATTAGTCAATGAAGCAGCTCGATGGTTAACAGAGTATGATTTCAATCATTTCGTTACCTATGAGGTGGTAAGGGATGCGTTTTTGCAGAGGTTCCGATTGAAGAAAAATCCTGCCGAAATCTTCGATTACTTGCAGAACAATAGACAGAAGCCGCACCAGACTGTTCAGGAATATGCCACATTATTTAGAACTCATTTAAGATAATTGCCTCTGGTACATGCTAATTTATTGGATGATGTTGTAACCCAGTGTTTATTAATGGTTTGACCCCACAGCTAAGACAAATCATGATCATCTGCTGTGTGGGAGCTATGACACTAGATGTTGTTATCGCGATGGCCCTGCAACTCGAGCATAAGGTTGGAGGATTCACTGAAGACTTGGAATGGCTGAAGCCAGTAAGCATGGTATAGATGATCAGGCCAAACAGATGTATTGCACTAAGTGCAAAAATCCAAGGCATACCAGCGCTACCTGTGCCCTTAGTCAGATGTATTGTGCCATCTGCAATATCACTGGACACTCAACCGAAAATTATGCGTATAATGCCAAAGTGCAGGGACGAGAAGCTGTAAATGCCATTATACAGGAACCAGGACAGCCAGCAACTCACTACGTGCCACCGTAGATGCGAAACAATCAGTCGCAAGGATACAGGAATTACCGGGGACAGCGGAGTACTAACTTCAATACAAATCGATGGCAGACAGGTACATCACCGGAAGGTACCTCTCTGCCACCACCTCGATGTCATTTTTGTTGTGAGCTTGGCCACATCCGGAGATTCTGTAAGGATGCAGCCAAATATGATAAAAGAAAGAAAGAGCGTCAAAACCTGATGACCAACATGGTCTATATCTCACCAGTGGAATCGCAAGCCGCAGTGGTCCAGACAAGATCCGGTAAGCAGTTGCAACCCGCAACTGAGGTGTTTGAACCTGGCATCCGTGAACAACATCGAATGTATACCAAAGCTAGCCAATGGACCACCAAAGAGCCTATTGTGTTCCCCAATCCAATTCCGGTGACATAGGTTCCCCTGCCAAAAGTGAGAGCGCATGAACAAGACTGTACTCCAGTAATAGGAGAATCATCATCAGAATCGGTCAAGAGTACAACTCAAAAAGAGCAGGTATGGGATATTCTCTCTAAGGCTTCAATTACACTCCCTTTGGGGCAGCTACTCGCATTGGTGCCCGAAATTAGGCAGCAGTTTCAACAACAGGTTAGTCCCGGATCTCTCGGTACTCCGGGGACCGCAATAATACAACCGGAAACTGATTCTACGGTGGATCATTCTGTCCCCTTAATCACTGTCTGGCATAAAAATCACAAGATTACGCAAGTGCTAATTGATGGTGGTTCCGGTGTGAACATAGCAACTGCAGCTCTCTGCAAGAAGTTAGGGTGGACCCAAATCGAGCCCGTTCAATTCTTTGTCAGAATGGTAGATCAATCTCGAGTTCATCCGATGGGACTCGTAAGGAATATCCCGATTACTCTGCAGGGCACCATGTTCAAAATGACTTTTGTAGTCTTAGAACTACCAGAATCCAACCTCGATTACAATCTCCTTTTCGGTCGACCATGGTTGAAACAGGCTAAAGTTATACAGGATTGGTCAGCGTAGGAACTGACTTTCAAAGACAATCACCGTAAATATGTTGTCGAACTGGATGCCATTCAGCCCTGCGAACTTCATGCCAGACCATATGTAGCAGAGCCGGTCCACATGTTGGATGGCTTATCTGACGACGAAGAAGAAGCGTTTCTGAAGAACAATAAAGATCTGATTTCCTTAGGTACTGTAGATCTGCAATCTGTCGCAGACAACTGGAGTCCGGCAGCCTGTACGGTTGTTCCCGTGACCGAAGACACACATGTAGATGATAATGTTGCTATGGATGAAGCCACTCTGCAACAACTTTTACAGCCAGCTGATGATCCGGGGAAACCTCGTCAATTTTATGTCCCGGAAGACCAGTTAATAACCTATCATTTGGGTGATGAAGTTAACCCGCGACTTGTTAAGATTAAGGCAGGATTGTCTGAGGCATTCCAAGAAGATTTGATCCGGCTCCTGCATGAGTTTTCTGATGTTTTTGCCTAGGACTATCGCGATATGAAGGGTCTTGAACCACGGATCTATCAACATCGGTTCGTGCTCAAACCAAAGGTGAAGCCAATTAAACAATCCATTTACCGAATGAATCCCAATTATGCAGCACAGGTCAAGGTAGAACTCAATCGGTTATTGAAGGTGCGATTCATTGTACCAATCGAACATGCTGAATGGATATCTCCGATCGTGATTGTTCCGAAGAAAATAAGCAGCTACGAATCTGTGTGGATTACCTTGAATGCGGCTACGGTACCTGATCCATTCCCTCTCCCCTTTCTCGACACAATGCTAGACAGAGTGGTTGGGCATGAAATGTATTCATTTCTCGATGGTTATAGTGGTTATAACCAGGTACGCATGGCAGAGCAGGACATACCTAAAATAGCCTTCATTACGAATTGGGGAGTGTATGCTTGTACAGTCATGTGGTTTGGCTTAAGGAATGCTCCAAGCACATTTCAACAGTGTATGCAAGAAATGTTTTCACCCTATCTGACTACTTTTATGCAAGTGTACTTGGATGACTTTTCTTTATTCGGCAAGATTGTGGCACACCTGTATCATTTACGGTGTTGTTTTGAAAAATGCCGTGAATACCGGTTATGCTTGAATCCGATAAAATCTGTGTTTGCGGTTTCTTGTGGCAAACTCCTTGGCCACATTATCTATGTGCAAGGCATACAAGTTGATCCTGACAAAGTTGCAGCCGTGTTGCAAGCACCAGTACCCACCACACCAAAAGAAGTTATGCGATTCCTGGGACAAATTCGGTGGCATGGTCACCATTTACGGTGGTTAGCCCATTTGGCAACACCACTTAATCGGCTAATGATGAGTACTCCACGACAATTCGAATGGACTCCAAAATGCCAAACTGCCTTTGATCGTTTAAAAGGATTATTGACTCAGGCCCCTATTTTGCAACCCCCGAATTGGGAAAGCCCGTTCCATGTCTTTGTCGATGCATCGGATATAGCCATTGGAAGTGTTTTAATGCAACAAACTGATAAGTGGTTCTAGCCTGTCTATTACGCTAGTCGTCGACTAGCTTCGACTGAAAAGAATTATTCAGTGACCGAAAGAGAATGTCTCAGATTGGTGTACTCTGTGAAGAAATTCCGGCATTATTTGTTAGGCCAAAAATTCACCTTTCACGTGGATCATGCCGCACTTGTATATCTGGTCCGGCTGCAACATTTAGGAGGTCACTTGGCTCGTTGGATTTTATTACTATAGGAGTTCGATTATGAAGTGATTCATCGACCCGGCATCGCACATGCATTAGCAGATTTTCTCTCTCGGTTGGATTCCGATGAAGCTCCGGTGGGCGTTGATGACACCACACCAGCAATTTACGTTACTGAAATGGCTCGTGACGAATCTGCAGACCCTCGTGGGCCACCTAACTACTATGAGCAGTTATTAACCTTCCTTACTGACGGATGTCTTCCCCCTCACACTCCTCCTGCTATGCGACGGAAATTGCAGTTTACAGTCGTAGATTCCGGTTGATTATAGGACAGTTGTACTACATAGATCATACTGGTATACTTCGTTGTATTCCACCACATGAAGTAAACTTAGTTATTGCTATGGCGCATTCAATACCCTCCGGTGGACATTTTGCAGTAGATCTTACTCACCGGAAAATTCTGTAAAGTGGTCTTTGGTGGCCTACCATGTACAAAGACGTAGTTCAGTTTGTGCAGCAGTGTGACACTTGTCAGCGATCTGGACAGCCATTACAGCGCCACTTCTTTCCTCTGCAACCTGTCTTACCCTTTGAAACCTTTTCAAAAGTGGGATCTTGATTTTATTGGACCAATCATACCTCCAATGACCCTTAGCAACAATAGCTACATTCTGACCTGCACAGATTACGCTACCAAATGGGCAGAAGCATGGGCCTTACGGTCCGCTACAAGCGGTTTCGGTAGCAAAATGCCTGATGAAGGACATCTTCCCGCGTTATGGCTTACCTCTGGAACTTGTGACCGACCAAGGAACACACTTTGCTAACAATGTAATGCGAGTACTAACGCACACTTTTCAAATTCTGCACAAATTCAGTTCTCCATATTATCCCCGTGCTAATGGTTTAGCGGAAAGTACTAACAAGACTCTGTTGAGTATGCTTCGTAAATTGATCGTGAAGACATTGCGGTGACTCTCTGGTAACAACAAGCGGGATCGCCAGACTGTCTGTCTGGGCGATTGCGGTCGGTGAAGTCGACGTAGTGCAGTATTCTTAAACTCTGAGTATTGTTGTTCTTATTGCTGTATAATTACATTTAATTTGTGATTGATACAGTAAGATTAAGTATGGATAATAAGTTTGCGTAACGGAAAGGAATAAGTCTTGCATTATGTACTGTGAAAAATATTAACCTGAGTATGAACAGTAATCTGTGAGATGACTAACCAGAGTCTTGACAGCAATTCGTATTAAATAGAGTTTTGAACATTAACGTACTATGACTTGGATAAGTTAACTGGGAAAATCAAGTTACAGGGCCTCTGATTTATCAGACCCCTACCACTCCGAAGAACCCGAAAGAACTTAAAATGCCTGTAGTGTAACTACGCATTTTAACAAACATAATCATACGTCATGGAAAAGCCTTTTTTCCACACAAAATAGGATGCATTGATCCAAAGCTTGTAGCTCCAATGATTATATTTACCGTACCGCACATTCCCTAGAATCTTCGACCGACCAGTCCCAAAGGCTCATTTACCTGAGCTAATGAGATTGTTAAAGGACAAGATTGCCATGAGCATTTGGGAACCATCATCAACACCTTACTCAAATAGGTGGTTCACAGTACCTAAAAAGAACGGGAAGCTATGCTTAGGATCTCCAACCTGTTAAAAAAGTCACTATTAGAAATGTAGGAACAGGTCCTATTGTAGATGAGTTTGTCGAGGCATTTGTTGGTCACACCATCTATTCAATGGGAGACTTATACTCCGGATATGATCAGTTTCAATTAGTTATTGAAAGTAGAGATGTAACCATGATGAAAACTCCTTTAGGTCTAGTACGTATGTGTAGTTCACCAAAAGGAGCAATGAATTTTGTGGCGCACATGATGAACGCTATGAACTTGGTCTCACATGACTTTATCCCCAAAGTGACAACACCTTTTATTGATGATATTCCAATAAAAGGATGTGTGGAAAAGGAAAAAGATGAGACTTTAGATTCATCTGGATGTAGAAAGTTTGTCTCCATCCACATTTCTGATTGTGAAAAGATCTTTTAAAGGTTTGAGGGGTTGGACTGACTTTCTCTTTAGAGAAGCCTGCTTTTGGTGCTAACGGAGTTCTGATTGTTGGACATTTATGTGGGCATTATGGTCATAGGCCTTATCCAGCAAAATTTGATGCCATTAGTAGAATTTCCAAGGTGTGTCGTAATGTTAGTGAAGTAAGGAGATTCTTAGGAGTATGTGTTTTTTATGTCATTTGGATTCCTCACTTTTCTCATGTTGCGAACCCACTATATGATTTTTCACAAAAGAGAAAGAAATTCTATTGGACTGAAGAACATACTAAAACTATGAGACGATGAAAGCAATTGCTTATCAATGCTCCAATCTTGAAACATATTGATTATTCAAGAAATAGGCATGTAATTCTGACCGTTGATACTAGTCCTATTGGTATAGGCTGGGTCATTGGACAGGATGATGAGAAAGAGCAAAGATATACAATTCTCTTTGGGGTGAAAATCTTGCATGATACTCAAAGAAATCATCTTCATATTAAAAGAGAGCTATGGAGATTAGTTACTCCTTAAAAATAGATAAAGAATATTTTGTTGGAGCTAATGTAATTATTGAAACTGATTGTCTTCCATTAATAGGATTAATTTCTAATTCTTCATCTCCTGATATACATATGTCAACATGGATTGCTTTTATTAAGTTTATTAACCCAGCTTTTGTACATATTGCTGGAAACCATAATATCATTGCTGATATGCTCTCACGAGCAACATTTGATGATGATAGTGAAGCAATGAATAGACATATAAACTTAATTAATTATAAGACATCTACTTTTATGTATGAGAGATTTAAAGATGAAGTCTATGAGGGAGAATGGAAAGATTTAGGTTATTATCTGAGTATGTTTCAGACTATTCTAAGTTGGTCACGTCGATTCCGGAACATCAGGGAGGTCTTTTAACTTCTTCTTGAAAAATTGATATCTTTGGCGACATGCTAAAGGGAAGGTGAGAAATCTGCAAAGAGTGTTAAGCTTAAGAAATTTACATGTGCAAGTTATGAGGGATATGCATGAAATATTATGGGCTGGTCATAAGGGTTTCATAGCGACGTATGAGAAGATTTGAGAAAGTTACTAGTGGCAGAGGATGTATATAACTGTAAAAGAATTTGTGACCACTTGTACTACATGGCAGTTACATTCCTCAGTGAAACATAGAGACCCTTTACATCTGACCTATCTGCCTTGTATTCATTACAAGTGGGTAGTCAACCTTGTGACCATGCCTAAAAGAAATAGTGGTATGAGGTATATAGTATTTGCACGTGAAGATTTAACTAATCATGTTGAGGGTCGAGCACTTCATTCTAATACTACTTATAATATATGCCTATTTCTTTTGGAAGAATTATTATCTAGATTTGGTAATGTTGAGAAAGTAGTAGTAGATCGAGGTGAACTAGATGCTAGAGAGGCAAGAGAGTTCTTTGAACATCATGGTATTCGTTTGTCTCTTATGACAGCCTACAACCTAGAGGCAAATGGAAAGATTGAACGAGGACATCCTTCCATAGTAAAGGCAATTTCAAAAGCATGCCATGGAGATATTGGGCAATGGCTAAAATATCTCCCATTTGCTTTATGGGCCGACAGGATGATGTACACAAGAACAATTGGTTTTATGCCGATCGAACTCATATATTGTCAAAAGCCGATATTTCCTATACATACTCAGATAGTAAACTGGATGAGCTTAAAATGTGAAGACGATTTATCACGAGAAGATTTATTAGCATTAAGAATTAAACAATGAAAACAAGGTAATGAGAATTTAAGAGAGGCTACTAAAAAATTAAAAGCATCACGATTAAAGAATAAAATTTACTTTGACAAGAAACATCGACTGAGGCCACAATCGATAGAGAGTGGGGTTTGGTACTTGTTTATGATAGTACTTTTGAGACTCAATATGATGCATGCCGTAAATTAACTAAACAATGGTTTGACCCATATGTGGTTGTTTTTGTGTTTGATACAGGTACATACACTTTAAGAGAACTTGATGGAACTTCGTTAAGAAATGTGATTGCAGTAAAGAGGATAACGCTAGTTAAAAGAAGGGCAAGCAGTGAGTACGAGTTTGATAAAGATTTCTTAGAGGATGAAGATGAAGATGAAGCATAATCAGGTGAAAATTTTCTCATTGTTGTAATTTTTCATGCATTTCATAATTAGGAATTTTTATGTTTCTGGTATAAAAGGAAATTTATTAAGATTATGTAGATAATGAAAAAGAAATCAAATTAGGAATGTGTATGCGAATTAAAGGTCAAATTTAGGGAACTTATAGTTTATTCTGAGGATAGAAGACAGAAAACTTGACTTGCGACTCTTAGTAAAGGTAGGTTTACTTTATACAAGTAGGCTTCTTTATTTTCTAAAATGTTTAGCTGATGAGATCCTAGTTCTGACTGTAGCATGCTTCTAGAACCTCAGCTCTGAATAGGGGTTAAGCCTTTCCCATATAATAAAAAAGTTGTGAAGAGAAAAGGAAAGAAAAATAAATACATCAAGCAGTACATTAATGGTTGCTGCAAGATGAAAAAAGAAAAAGAAAAGAAGAAGAAAAAAGAAAAAGAATAAGAAAAAAAACTATCACGATTTAGTTGTGGTCTCGAAATCACTCCTGAAATGTATTATGGGCTATATGAGACGGAGTTCTGCTAAAGAAGAATTATTTAGATGTATCTTATGGTAGATGATTAAGAGATAAAGGATAGAATACTTATATAAATTAAATATTACTTGTGAATAGGGTTAATGAAATGATAGTACCGCGACTATCTAAACGACTATTATAGGATTTTCTAAATTTTCTTTTGGCTTCATGCATTGAACAAAATGATTTCCAATTCACATTTACGTAATTTTATAGATTTTCTTTATTATGAGAAACTTAATTTGAATTTAGAAGCGTTTTTTATCATCTTATATTAAGTCAATTTATAAGTTTTTTTCCAAAGAATTTGATGTTGTTTCCATGATCTGCAAGTTGGTCCATCGGGACGATGTGCAGGTTTGGTGGGGACAAATGTTGGAATGATTTCCACATCCAAATTAACATTCAAAAAAATAAAAACCTTTTTGTTTTGAGGATGGTTAACTTTTATCTCTCTCAAATATTTTTGATAAAATTCTTTAACTTGACTAAGCTCTCTTTAGTACCTGCAGGCAGCAAAACTCTGAAGATCTGGACTGATCAAAGAACTCATCATCTAAATTCCTTATGTTTATGAAGTATTATGTAGTTGAATACAATCAAGCCTTATGAATAAGTATTTTATAAGCATGCTTATGTGTGTGATGCATGGGTATGTGCCATATGTATGCATGTGCATTGATGTGTGATATGTGCCATATGTATTCATGTGCATTGATGTTAAATGCATGGGTAATAATATATTGTAATTTTTATGGGTCTATATGCTTGTGTTTATGCATGTGTGATTTCATGTGGATGTGAAAATATGTATATATCTATGTGTGTCTAAATTCCTACTCTTGTATGCCTATGCTTGTCTACCCAAATGTATTCATGTTGCTAAATATCTATGCTCAAATGTGTTTATGTATGTGTCTATGTGAATGGATAAGAGTGTTTGTTTATGGGTTATGAGCTTCAATCCTATGTGTTTATCTTCATGTGAGTGTAGGAAACCCCTAGAGTGTGTTATGAGGTTCAACCCTATGTGTTTATCGTCATGTGAGTGTAGGAAACCCCTAGAGTGTGTTATGAGGTTCAACCCTATGTGTTTATCTTCATGTGAGTGTAGGAAACCCCTAGAGTGTGTTATGAGGTTCAACCCTATGTGTTTATCTTCATGTGAGTGTAGGGAAGCCCTAGAGTGTGTTATGAGGTTCAACCCTATGTGTGCCTACTAGTATGAGTATACCTATACAAGTTGCACCAAAATCATTCTACCCCATTATAAACTTGAGTACTTTATCCTAAGTACTTATATATAACTATATGTATATGTGTGTTAATCAAATAAATTAAAAGCTATTTAACCTACACTAAAAAAAATACTTAATGAATGATTTAGATTATGTAGTAAATAAAAATTATATAATTAATTAACCTTTAAACTATAAATAAACAAATGCATTATATGTGTGTGTGTGTGTGTGTGTGTATATATATATATATATATATATATATATATATATATATATATATATATATATATATATATATATATATATATATATATATATATATATATATATATATATATATATATATATATATGTGTGTGTGTGTGTGTGTGTGTGTGTGTGTCTGTGTGTGTGTGTATATAGATATGTATGTATGTATGTATGTATGTATGTATGTATGTATGTATGTATGTATGTATATATATATATATATATATATATATATATATATATATATATATATATATATATATATATATATATGTGTGTGTGTGTGTGTGTGTGTGTGTGTGTGTTATATTTTTCCTAATGTTGCTTTTATAAAACATTGATGAAAATTGACAAGAATTGACGAATTGACGATTACTGACAAGCTTTTGATCGGGAGATTGGAGTTGCTTATACGTTGCTTCTCCTACCTTTTCTAAATCACATTTTAAACTTAAATCTTGCATTAGAATTTTTCATCAAAGTATTTTTATAGGATTTTCATCAAAGTATTTGTATAGGATCTATTTTGATTCGGAAGTAATGTAGCAGTATTACTACTCAAAAGATCTTTCGTATTATTATGAAAACAGTTCATTTATGAATTGAAATTTTACATTACTCTTTATTTCTGATCTCTACAAGCAATGTATCTTCAAATGAATCTACCGAAGATAATATCATACCTACATCTTTTATTTTAGAAACTTTATTGCCTCTATCTGTTGAAAATACTACCACTCAACCTAACGTGAATGAAGTTAATGAAGAAGTAGAAGTAGATGAATTTATTAAGGATCCTATTACTAATGAGTCTTTAATATTCCCATCATATGATTATTGTTTATCTAGGTTTCTAGGTTTGTTTTCAATTGTGTCAACTGATTCTAAGAATAGTGAGAATCTGTTGCCTCCACCTATAAAAAGAAATACCCAACCTAAGCAGATTGAAAACATAGTTAATTTAGAACACGAAGTGGACGAGACTATCAAAGATCGTATAACTAATGAAACATTAGTCTGGCATTCACACGAATACGGTCTTTCTAGGTATAGAGCTGTGCAACCTTACAGAACATAAATTCATAGGGTGATCTTAATTAGTTTTTTTAATTATAGTTAATCACTTTTCACATACTAAAACACATCAAACATCCTAGAGTACGGTACGAAACACCCTGCGTGTAGTCACATTGTGAGACTATCGTAAATTAGTTCTGATCTGCGTTTGTCTCCATTCACACCCCTCAATAGCCCCGTGGAACTGGACCATAGCATGGATTGTAAATGAGATGTAGAGGTCCATGGTTCCATGTATGCACCATTTTGGGATAAGTCTCTAAGAGCTTTTGCCGCCACATCGGTTGATAGATGTTGCCTTTTTGGGTCTCTGGTGGGAGGTCCTTGGGTTGAAAATGGGTCGCAAAGGTGTGGATCTTCCCTGTGACTCTCTGTATTTCTGCATAATAATCTACCAAAATGACATCGTAGAGCCGATAGTGAAGTTTTTATGATGTAATGAGATGTCTGGGTGCCAAGTTTTTGAAATAATTGGATTGTAACACTGTTTCTTTGATGATTCACATTGCCTGATTTTGCACTATCGTGTGATCTTCATGAGTATGCCCGATTTCTTCCACTTGTTTTTAACCATGGGAGTCATGGCACCTCGAATGTATCCTAGCCCTCTTCTGTTATCCATCCACCCAGAATGGGTTGAGGATCGTAATCTTCTTCAAACATTTGTTCTACTAGAATTGAGATGGTTTCTTCCTCCACGGGTGCTTCTGGTGGGGATGGTGGCCTTTCGTATTGTAGGAGTCCTGTTTATAACTCTTTGACCTATTGTTTGAGTTCCTGTAGTGCTTCTGAGTCAGTAATGGTTGAAGAGGTTGATACGGTGGTTCGAGGGACAGCTATAGTGTCTAATGTTCATTGCTGCTTCAATTGATCCACTTCTTCTGATAATTTTTCATGGGCTTCTAGTAGGTTCCCATAGACTTCAAGTATGATTTTATGTTCACCGGGGGTATGGCTTGAAATTTTGATGGACTGATGGGTGCCCTGGGTGTATTCTCTATGGTTGCAACTAGATTTTCTTGATTTTGTGTTTGTAGCCGTCAGTTTTCTTCCTGGGCTACGGCGAGGTGGCTTCATAATAGTGCCATGTTGGGCTATAGTTTTGAGTTTTGTTCCGTCTATGTGCGTAGGTGACCTTCGACTATTTGTATGGACTCTTTGTCAGTGTTCTAAAACTTTGCTTCCAATGTGCTATGTGCCTCATGTAATGTATGAAACTACATTTGGAGATTCTCATTTTCATCCTCTAATGTAGTGATGCATTGTCGTAATTCTTCTGAGTGAGCTTATAATCTATTGTTATGATCTTCCAACTGAATGAACTCTGTTCTTAGCTTCGACATACACTCAAGCATAGTATCAAATGCATTATGCATAGATGAAGATGCAGTGTTCATAGTGGTTGATGAAAGGGAATGGGAGTGGGGAATGGGAAGTGTGGATGTTGTGTTGAAGGGATAGGTGTGTGTAGGTGAAGTTGGTGGTGGGGGAATGGGGGATGGTGGAAGTGAGGGGGGTTGGGGAGGAGCTATGGGTGGAAAAAGTTCCATGCTTTTGGTCGTGGAGGTGAGAGTGGTGTCTACCATATACATCGGAATGGTAGGTGGTGTGTGTGTGTGATCATGGTGAATAAGTGTGAAGTGGGTGCGGAGAATGAAAATGGTGGAAATGGTTGAGACATGGGCTGGGACATTCTTGAGAAAGCGACCTAGATGGGTTGAAAGGATTGGTGGGACGGGGGTGGGAATGTAAAAGCTTGGTGTTGGGACTGCCATGGATGAAGCTTCAGACATAGAGAAACCAAGAAATGTGGTTCTAATGTCTAGGAGGCCTATGACTGAGGCCATGAAGACTGGATGTCCTAAGGTAGGATCCATGAGGGATTCAATTGTAATGGTGGTGGTATGATGTATAGGGTTGTCAAAGGAGGAAAACAAGGTTGAATTTGAAGTGGGGCTATGGAAGATGAAGGTTTGCTCTATGGGGTTAGTAGTCGAGATGATATTTATAGGTTTTGTTCGAGGAGTTGAAGGTGGGGTTGTTTGAGGTAGTGGTTCTGTTGAGTCTTCATGGATGACCGTGGTTTCATGGCCCGAAGTTCCAATTGTTGGGGAGGTTGTCGCTATCCGTTTAGTTGCTGTAGTGGTTGCCTTGACAGTTGTGATGGGGATCTGAATGTTCTTGCCTGACCTTGGTCGTGTTTCGAATCTATGAGGATTGTATTGGATGGGAGGCCTCTGTATTGTAGACTAGAATGCTTCCACACCACCGTAGGTTTTTTTTTCAAACAATACGAGAGTTTCAGTGTATTTAGAGTCCACTCTAGCTTCTTCCAAGAGTTGGGCCATGAGCATTCTGTTGTTTTGTTCAGAGAGTAAGTGTTGTGCCTGCACCTGTTCCATGATGTGGTATAATCTATGGAGTTCTGCAGTATAAGATGGGGCTTCATTCATTTCTTCTTCTTCT
This sequence comes from Ceratopteris richardii, assembly GCA_020310875.1. Classification (NCBI taxonomy): domain Eukaryota; kingdom Viridiplantae; phylum Streptophyta; class Polypodiopsida; order Polypodiales; family Pteridaceae; genus Ceratopteris; species Ceratopteris richardii. The sequence continues at coordinate 191,718,637 of CM035413.1, read as the reverse complement.
CCTTCTTCTTCCTCATCTTGACCCTTTGGGCATTCTAATTGTTGGGATAGGGCTCTTTGTTAATTTTCATCCTAGTGTAGATGGTAGCCTTCTGTTGATTTCTTTCGCCTTTTGGAGGATGTGCCTGGTTTTTCTATATCCAAAAAGAATTTGACGTGAGAGAGTTGTGTATTCTGCAAGAAGGATCCAAAATTGAAGGTGCTCATCCTTTCAACATCTCTTGTGGTAGAAAATTCAAATTTGGTGGGATAGGAGGAGCATCTGGGGCAACTTGTGATATACCATCAGATCCAGATCTGGGAATTCGATTCCTAAAGCGAGGCACCGTGGCATCCCCTCGTGGTGAGACTTTCGAAGTCGTACGAATTTCTTGTGTGTGGACACATTGAATTGGGCCCCTCATTCGCTTGGATTGATATGTGGAAGTTTTGCATCCTTTAGATAGCTATACTTGTGACCAGGTCAATGCACGTTCGATGGGTATATCGTATGATAAGCATTTGTTAATGATGGGCATTATTGCACAACATCCATTCACCACTAGCTTCATAGAGGACCTTTTATTAGCTCTGTACAACTACTCTAAAATCCATACAGGAATCTTAATGGTTAGTGCACATATTATTGCCAAGTAAAGACTGATGCAGTTCCATTTGTGTGGCTGATTGAATTTATCTTGGCCAAGAAATGCAAAATGTTGCATGCACATGTAGAAAGGGATGGAAACATTTGGTGTGAGTGCCGCCATATCCTTCAAATTTTGTAGTTTCTTATTCTTCATGTTATCATGTATTAAGGCATCCTTCTCAGAGGGCACATGCGTGCCATGCATGTTTAGAGCATCGTTTACTAATTCTTGGGTAAGTTTGAACTTCTTCAACTAATTGTTTCCCAATAAAGAGGGAATGAGGAAGGTTCCTGGTCGGTTCTTTACCTGACTCACCTGTAATGTTGATACCAAATAGTAACAATGCAGAAAATCCAACTTTGGTAAGGGTGGCTTAAAGTATTTTGCCAGCCCTACATGTTGTCATATGACTTGAAGTTTTGGTGTGTTTTTTAGGGTCTCAAACTCTTTAGAGAAGAATTGGAATTGTACCCATACCTTGTCATACTCACACTTGGACTCCCATATGTACTTCACCTCTCCTAAGGGCCTTGGCATGCCATTGAACCAATGAGAGTTTGCATGAACTCTCTCCGTTATTCATGTGGGAGGGTCCGGTATGGGTATGTGTTGTAGGTGTTGCATCTCTACTGGTCGTTCAGTTGGTGGCACTTCAATAGGTAGATTTTCCATATTAACTCTTGCTTGCCTCACTCCTGCCTCCGAGTTGGGGCTTGCTATCTCTACCATGAGATTGCTCGTAGTTCTTGATGCTTATCTGCTAGAACAAGAGAAGCATATTAGCATTGCATAGGAAACATGATATTATGGTGTTCCCTTCACAATACCAATATGATACCCGAAGTGGTTACGAGGTTAGTGGGTGAGGTTTTCGAGGTGTTTGTGAATGGGAGTTAGTAGGTTAGTAATTCCTATGGATGCATACTTTGGATGTGCATTGTACTCATCATGTAGCTACTTTGATGCGGATTGATTTAAAAAATTGGTTCAAGAGGTTTGATACACGGTTTAGTTCTCCAAAATTTGATCGTGGGATCGTAGCTTTTGGTGGTGATGACATGTAAAGGTTTCCGGACTGGATTGTTTTGGTGGGACATTTTGGGTACCCATTTCTAGATATTCCTTGATGTGACCAAAGATGTGATAGTGTGGAGTGTAGGTGTTTGCCTTCGGATTTGTGCCAAGAGCCCTTGTGAGTGTTGATTCAATCTTGTGAGCTAAGGTGAAGCTATTTGATCTCATAAGCAGGTCTTGGGCACCCAGATCTATCTAGTGTTGGGGACAACCTTCATTGACTGCTTTGGGATCCAAATAGAAAAAATGGTCCATCTAGGTTGATGCCTAGGATACTCCTTCATTGTAGTCCGCCATTGAGTAGTTCGTTTGGTGCATTTTTTTGGATCCTCTCTCCAAAGCAGAGGGTTGTGCACCCTTGTGTACCTAGATCTGTTTCATTCCATGAGGTATTTTATGTTTCATCCCTCTTGATCATGCTTCCTGATTATTGGCTTCCTTTGTATCTTGTGTTGCCCTGCTTGTTTTCCTGGGATCCTCTTTGGAAAAGAAGGGAGTTCCTCATTGACTTATGCACCTCCTTCAAGAGTGACAATCTTCTACACCATAGAATCTTGCACAAGAATAACATCGTTGTCATCATATGTGTTCCTGGAAGGACAAGGAGTGGGTATCGTTCCTATTTCCTTGAGTGGGAGGTTTTCTAATTCAGTTGTGATGTAATTTTGATTTACCCAGACCTGAAGAAGTCCACTTCTAAGGTTTAGGTTGACTGCATGATCATAGATTCAGTCTTGGCCAAGACAAGAGGTTCGGTTAGATCCTCGTCTTAACACACTAGCACTTTGACTGTCATTAGAACATCTTGAATGTAAATGGGAAATTACACCTCCCTTATGCAAGGGGTTTCCACACCTCCCAATCCTATGAGATATGCTTCTATAGGATTGACTTTTAATTGCAACTCTTGATAGTAAGAAATTTGAACTACACTAGTGGCTGCTTCTAAGTCAATCAAAGCTCTTATATTTCTTGCACTTTCTCCTTGCCCTACCTCTAGGGTCACAAAGGGTCATCAATCAACTATCCAATGGGAGCGTACACCTGATGATTTGCACATGGCCATGTGATATCTTGGAGCTTCTTGAGTGTCTGACCTTGGTTGATCTCTACCTTGTTTTCTCAATTTCATTTGTCGGATGCATTATAAGGCTTTTGCTTGCACTTCTTCTCGGATTCATTTTTCCTCTTCCTTATGTTTCTTGGCAATATTGAGTCCATTTAGCATCTCCTCTATTAGGGATTCTTGATATAATTTGACTCTACATCCACTATTGTAACTAGGTAGGATGTCACCTTCTAGAGTGGCTAATTGGACCGATCCACTTGTTGATATTCTATTAATAATCATGGATCCATAGCCTTGCTTCTCTAGCTTTCTTCCATGTTGCTTCAAGGTGTACACTAGGACTAAATCTCCTGCTTTCAAGCCCTCATCCTTCATGTGGGCATCAAAGTAAGCCTTTTGCCTTTTCTTGGTTGCGTATATTCTTGCAACTGCTCTTAGTCTCATTTCACCTAACCATTCAAGATCAACGATCCTTGAAGGGAGTTCGTGACTTGTCTATCGATGCTCCTATGCTACTTTCAATGTAGGTATCAAGAAATCTAATGGTAGCGTCGCATTTTGGCCAAATACCATCTGAAAGGGTGTGGCTTGGAGTACCATTTTATAGGCAACCCGATATGCCCAAACAGCATGGTGTAGTTGTTTGTCTCAGTCAGAGTGTTTATTATTCACCAATTTTGTCAATACATTGCATAGAATCTTGTTTGTGCTTGTTGGCATACAAGTCAGATGAAGAGCATACCAGCACAACAGAGCGGTCGTGCACAACACGGCAACAAGGCCTAATCATTTTTTCCATGGACCATTCACAACTCAAGTGATTTTAATCACTACACAAACATTGTAAATTCCGTTTTTGGTAGAATAGACTCCATTTTGTTCAAGCCAAGGAGTCCTCGAGCTTGAGGAGTATTAGAATTAGCTACACACCAATTTTCATAATTTTTAGACTCCGTTTGAGCCCTCAAATAGGCTCTAGAACCTAATTTTTAAGTAGGTCGGACACTAGGTCTGGACAAGGCCAAAGCTAGTGAGAAAACTATAAAAAGAGCTAGAAAGCTCATTTTTGGGGTAGATTGTTTGTGAATTGAGCTTATGTAAAAGACTTTTTGACTAATGCAAAGAACTCCATTGTTCCTCTCCTTGTTCTTGCCTTGTGTGCGCGTGTGTGTGTATGTGTGTGCATGTTTGAGTGCTTCTCACTCATGCACTTGTGCCTTCACTTGCTCATAGTCTTCATACTATTCCTCATATCTCCACGGATTGACAATTATGAGGTGGATCTCCTCATGTTGGTACTCACCATTGTACTAGAGTGACACCAAATTTGGCGTCGTTGCCGGGGAGAGAGCTTCGAGGACGAGCGTGTGATGGTAAGACGTCGAGTTGAGACATTGGAGTTATAGGTAATATCCTTTCTTCTCCTTATTTTTCTTCATTTTTTTCTTATTTTTGCATCACCATCATCATCCCCACCATCTCCCACCTCCATCTCCATCTCCACAAAAATTTCAGTTTTTTGGTCATATTCCACTCCCCACCTCATTTCCCTCATTTCATTGTGAGAGAGGGCGAGAGAGAGCTTGCATGCGATCTGTTTTTGTGTGTTTTTTGAGCTTTTGTTGCAAGAACTAGTTGTACCACCATCTCCAGCACCTTGCACAGGTACGACAGACTCTGCACAGGTCCCGGGACGACTACCTCTATCTATCGCGACAGACAGGAAAACTTGATATTTTTTGAATGCGTGTTTGGCACGGTAACCTACACCATTAGAGCGCTCCAATGTTGAAGTTAGACGTCTGCAGAAGCACGCGAACAGCACAAGGAAGAAGAAGAAGCTTGGAGCACAACACACACGACTGAATGTATTACTAGAGAATGTACAAAGATAAGTAGCCCATTAGGGCAATAGGCGTATATACAAGCCGGGGGAAAAAAACCTCCTAAAGAGGGAAAAAAGTGCCCCGGCAGTCCTAGAGTGTTCACACACATCACTACCTAAATATATCAACAAATCCCCCCTGGGAGTGATGCGGTGAACAAGGAGCTGGCACTCATGTATAAGGAAGTGCCAAGCTATGTGGAAATCACTCCACAAAAGGAAGTAAGCCCAAAGCTTTGTGGAAGCTTCAAACTTCTCCCTAGGCAGAGCCTTCGTGAAAAGGTCTGCAATGTTCTCCTGCGTGGGCACATATGCCAAGCTGATCTCCCCAGCAGAGAACCTCTCCCTGACATAGTGATAATGCACCTCAATGTGCTTAGTGCGAGCATGGAACACAGGGTTCCTCGCAACTGCCAATGCGCTCTGACTGTCAGTGAAGATGGTGGTGGCAGAAGACTGGCCAACACCCAAATCAGCCATAAGGCATCTGAGCCACACACACTCAACAGTCGCTATGAAAGCTTCCCTATACTCAGCCTCACAACTGGAAGTGGCCACAGTAGGCTGCTTCTTGCTCAACCAAGATATACATGAGCTACCAAGCATGAAGCAAAAAACACTGGTGGACACATGAGTGTCATAGCAACCAGCCCAATCTGAGTCAGAAAAAGCATGCAAATCTGGCGGTAGTGATCCCCCCTTGGGATAAAACAACCCAAGTAGCCGAGTACCACTCAAGTAGCGAAAGATGCGCTTAACCGCTTTGTAATGCGTGACTCCTGGGCAATGCATAAACCTGCTCATCTGTGAGACAGCAAACTGAATATCTGGCCGAGTAATGCATAAGTAAATCCAACAGCCTGCTGATAGAGAACAGCATCAAATGCATCTCCAGCATCATGAAGACTCAATCGTAAACCTGTCTCCATAGGAGTGGCAATAGGCTTACAGTCTTCAAGGCCAAAACGCTGCAATAATGTGTCAATATATTTCGTTTGACACAAAGCCATTCCACCATCAACGTGCATAAACTGAATGCCCAAATAGTGATGCAAATGCCCCAAATCAGACATCTCAAATGAGGCATGCAAATCAGCCTTAAAATCAGCAATATGTGTCTCAATAGGACTAGTGAGAAGCATGTCATCAACATAGACAACAATGATCAGAAGCACATCATTAGCACGCTTAACATATAAGGTGCTTTCAGTTGGACTGTTCTCAAAACCATGTGCAATCAGTAGGCATGTATCTTCTCATACCAAGCACGTGGTGCTTGCTTTAAACCATATAACGCCTTCTTTAACCTGCACACCTGGTTTTCATGCCCTGTAGCTCAAGCGTAAGCACCACCTCCTTTACTTGTCAATCCGCGGAGACGTGAGGACCGGTATGAAGACCACGAGCAAGTGAAGGCACAAGTGCGTGAGTGAAAGCACACAAACATGCACACACATACACACACGCGCGCACAAAGTAAGATCAAAGAAAGGAACAATGGAAAGCTTAGATTGCAAAAGAGTTCTCTTACAAAAGTTCTATTCTCTAACAAGCTAACCCCAAAAATGAGCTCTCTAGCTCTTTTTATAGTTTTTGGACTAGTTTTGGCCCTGTCCAGACCTAGTGTCCGGCCTAGTTAAAAATTAAGTTCTAGGGCTTATTTGAAGGCTCAAACAGAGTCTAAAAATTATGAAAATTGGTAGGATGACACTTCTAATGCTCCTCAAGCTTGAGGACTCCTCGGCTTGCACAAAATGGAGCTACAAAAATAGAAAATGGTATTTACAAAGGTTTTAGTGATGGAAATCACTATTTTTGTAGGGGATTCTTCTGAAAAGTTGACATGTACTTCATGGAGCTCCCTATTTGCTCCTTCTTCTTGTGTATGTCCACCTTTCTGATGTGCTTCCATGCTTGTGCTTGACCTTGAGTTCCAACACTCCCCCCCCTCTCGAGTTTGTCGTCCCTGACAGACCCTTGTTGTAGTGGTTGTTCCATGTAGTGCTTTGAGAGGTAGTATCCATTCTGTATGAACAAGAGCCGTCTAACTTCCAAATTTGGCAGCGTTGGTTGTCCGGTTCTTCATTTTTCACTGCAAGCCTTTGCAAGTCATAGTCCCTTGGTATGTGCTTCTTTCGTGGATTCCGCATGAATGCGTCGTTGTGAGCTGTCAAAGATTGTGAGTTGCTCAAAAGAGGTTATCAAGATTGAGTTGGAGCAACTGCTAGCTTCGAATTGCTTCCTAGGTATTGATGTTGCCCCCAGGATGTCCTCTAGCTCTTCTAAAGATGATGTTCAGAGTAGTCATGCCAAGTACTCATAACCCATAGTGAATGATGGGTAAGTGTGTTAGTGCATGGGTTGAAAAAACTATGTGCCTTGTGCACGGCCTTGTAATGTAGCCATATGCATGCTTACTTGGAAAATGCATTGGAAGAAGTATGGTGCAAAAATTTGGGGTCTTGAGCTAAGTGCTCAAGGGTATGCTGATGAAGAGGTTTCCTACTCTATCATGGTTATAATGTGGCCCAAGTAGAAGATTCTTACCATAAGGAAAGGTCAGTCAATGCGGATCTCTTCGTGTTGTACACCTTTCATCAAGATGGACCATTGGTTGGTTTATCATTGTCGATGAATGCCCTGGTTGATGGTCCACCTAAGCATGACTCATTCATGTTCCATAAGCCAAATCTAGGAACAAGCTCTCTCTCACTTTTCTTCTCTCTCTCTCTCTCTTTTTTTTTTTTTTTGTTGTGGGAAAAAATATCACAAAACAAGAACACAAAAGTTAGTATCAATAGAAATGTTTGACATATGTCACTGTGCTCTTGTGCATGGGATTCTCAAGTGTGTCTATGCACGGCCGTGTAATGTGGCCCTATATTAATGCATACTTTGGAAATGCATGACCTCAATGGTGCATAAGACAGGGTTGTGCAAGGAGCACATGGTTGTCGCTCGTCGAGGCTTTCGATGTTATTTGCAGATATTGATGCCATCTTTGTTGGAGGTATCCATTGTATCTCGAGATGACAACTGATCATTCCTCCTTATAGGGATCCATTTGAGAACGGTCTGCGACTCGGTAGAGATCACCTTTGGCCGCTTCATGTTTGAATGATTTCGTGAGGGTTTGATCCATCGTTGCTGGCTCTTTATTTTGGTGGATGCTATCGGTACTTTCACCTTCCAAACCCATATCCTTGTAGAAGAGGTTCTTTGATCTTTATTGGAGCTCTGTGCTTGATTCAGTCCTTTACCTCGCCTTGGTGTCTTTGTTGTGCAGGTTGTTGCCTTGAAGTCCCCCCTTGGATTTTTTTTGAGCTTAGGCTTGATTGCTTGGGATCCTTGGATTGGAAGTAGTCTTTCTTGAGGATAAGTCATGGTAGGCCTAGACCATAGATTTTGAAGTCTAGTGTGAGGGGACTGATTTTGTGCAAGGGCTTTCTTTGGTACCCATATCATAGTGCGATTTGGTTGGGCTCTAAGTAATTTCTTGGCCACCCAAATTTGCTTGACATTACCAAGAAAATGTGATTTCTGTTTCTTGATGTAAGGGTCTTTTGGGCCTTCTATGTGAGTTTTTTGAGAAAACTCATCTTTACATGGGGAATGCAACAAGGGTTGATCTTCTATACCTACATCAGACTTATGCAAGGGATCAATGGGTTGTGTGGTTTGGGATTGATCTAGAGATTCATCGAGACATTTATCCTTATTACACATAGAATCCCTAGGTGTACAAATGGGTGATGGATTGTCATGATTCACCCTAGAGTCGACCTCCTTTTCCACATAGTGATACACAACATTGGTTGATCATATCCTTCTTGACCATCTGAGTGTAGATCATCCCTACTTATGGCTTCATGAGGGGAATCCAAATTTACAGGAAGAGAGGGTCCTTCCACATCCCCCAAACACTTGGAGTCCTCCATTTCTCCATTCTCTAAGGTTTCCTGTGATTTACTCAAAGAAGGATTAGATTCAAAAACATGAGTAGAAAGAAAAAGTTTTTCATGAAAAGCACGCTCTGTGAAAAGATGATTTTGCCCCCAATTATCATAAGGTGGATAGTCATTAGGATTTTCCATAGACATATATGTAGAAGCACGGATAATAGGTGGAGAAGGCACCTCAAATTCTTGATGATTTTGTGTAATGAACCTTTGGGTGCCAATGATCAAGTCTTCATCTATACAATCCATGACAAAGAATGTTTCCAAAAATTGCATATCATCCACCATAACAGGCAACACAACTTTACCCATGCATTCATAATGTTCCCCATCCATGAGGATAGAAGGATGAGTTGTTGGTTGAATGTTCTCAAAGATAATGGCCACTAGGTCAATATGAATTAAATTCCACTCACAATTAGGATTGATATAAACACCCAACCTTCTATGGTCATATCCTATTCTGATATCCACAAAAGTATTATCATATTCTCTTGTTGCAAATAAGGATCCAACCCCCTTAGACATTTCCCCCGTTTCCTTGACTCCTTGCAATTTTTCTCTAAATGTTTCACCTTTATGTGATATTATCTCATGTATTTCATGTTTATCGCCCTCCTTTTTTTCAATCTTAGCCCCTTTTCTTCTATCTTTTGCTTTTTTCTTTCCCATGACACAATTTTCTCCCCCTTGGTATTGCTCAAAAATCCTTGGGAGCCCCCTTGGTTTCCTAGTCCCACTTGAGGGTCAACTTCAAATTATCCTATCTCAAAATCAACGCGTTATTCTTGAAAAAAACAGTTGAGGTCGTGTAGAATTTGAAACGAGCTTTCCAATGAGCTATAGAGCTCAAAAAATGGACCTTGGATGAAAAAGTTATGCCAATTCAGGCTCCTGGGGGTCAAAACAGGCAAACAGGACCTTTGGAGAAAATCGCGATTTTGTGAACTTTCAGAGAATCGCGATTTTGTGAACTCAGAAAATCGCGATGTTGAGCACAACATCGTGTTTCTGAAAATCGCGATGTTGAGCACAAAATCGTGTTTCTAAAAATCGCGATGTTGAGCACAAAATCGTGTTTTTGAAAATCGCGATTTTGACTCAGAGAATCGTGATTCACAAAATCGTGTTTTTTGCTGAAAATCGTGATTTGTGAGAATCACGATTTTGAGCCCGCTGAAAATCGTATTTTCTCAGAATCGTGTTTTTGGCATGAAAATCGCGATGTTGAGCACAAAATCGTGTTTTTGAAAATCACGATTTTGAGCAAAAATTCGTGTTTTCACAGAATCGCCTTTTTCACAAAATCGTGTTTTTGGCTGAAAATCGTGATTCATGAAAATCGCGATTTTGAGCCCACTGAAAATCGTATTTTCTCAGAATCGTGTTTTTAACAAGAAAATCGCGATTTTGAGCACAGAATCGTGTTTTAGAGAATCGTGTTTTTTGACATGTTTCAAAATCGCGATTTTGAGCACAGAATCGTGTTTTTGAAAATCGCGATTTTGACTCAGAGAATCGTGATTCACAAAATCGTGTTTTTTGCTGAAAATCGTGATTTGTGAGAATCGCGATTTTGAGCCCGCTGAAAATCGTATTTTCTCAGAATCGTGTTTTTGGCATGAAAATCGCGATGTTGAGCACAAAATCGTGTTTTTAGAAAATCGTGATTTTGAGCAAAAAAATCGTGATTACACAGAATCGCCTTTTTTTCACAAAATCGTGTTTTTTACTAAAAATCGTGATTTTTTGAGAATCGCGATTTTGAGTAGGGAATCGTGTTTTCTCAAAATCGTGTTTTTTGATTGAAAATCGTGATTTGTGAGAATCGCGATTTTGAGCACAATCACAGAATCGTGATTCTGAGAATGACCACAGAATCGTGATTTTTTTCAGCCAACTTTTAGGCGGGAAGATAGAAAATCGTGATTTTTCAAAAAATTTTGAATTTTCACAGATCGCGATTTTCATCACAGAATCGTGTTTTTTGGCGGGAAATTCAAATTTCTGAGCGCCGGCTATGGCGAGCTCCGTATGAGCAGAAAATCATGAAGAAAACACAGCGCTTGCTCTCCCTTGCTTCTCCTAACTCCTTCCCACACAATAATGCATGAAAAATGGTATGAAGATGGTGAAAATGCACTAAAAAACAAGAATTTTCTATGAAGAAGAAGATGGAAGAAGGTGGAGATGATGATGATGATGAAGATGAAGAGAAAAAAAACAGAAAATGAACTGAAATGACAGTTTTTTTACCTTCCAACGTCGCAAATCTACGATCTTACCATCACAACGCTCGTCCTCGAAGCTCTCTCCCCGGCAATGGCGCCAAAATTTGGTGTAGCTCAAGCGTAAGCACCACCTCCTTTACTTGTCAATCCGCGGAGACATGAGGACCGGTATGAAGACCACGAGCAAGTGAAGGCACAAGTGCGTGAGTGAAAGCACACAAGCATGCACACACATACACACACACGCGCACAAAGTAAGATCAAAGAGAGGAACAATGGAAAGCTTAGATTGCAAAAGAGTTCTCTTACAAAAGTTCTATTCTCTAACAAGCTAACCCCAAAAATGAGCTCTCTAGCTCTTTTTATAGTTTTTGGACTAGTTTTGGCCCTGTCCAGACCTAGTGTCCGGCCTAGTTAAAAATTAGGTTCTAGGGCTTATTTGAAGGCTCAAACAGAGTCTAAAAATTATGAAAATTGGTAGGATGACACTTCTAATGCTCCTCAAGCTCGAGGACTCCTCGGCTTGCACAAAATGGAGCTACAAAAATAGAAAATGGTATTTACAAAGGTTTTAGTGATGGAAATCACTATTTTTGTAGGGGATTCTTTTGAAAAGTTGACATGTACTTCATGGAGCTCCCTATTTGCTCCTTCTTCTTGTGTATGTCCACCTTTCTGATGTGCTTCCATGCTTGTGCTTGACCTTGAGTTCCAACATGCCCTTTCTGCACAAAGCCACGGGGCTGAAAAACATTCACTTCTTCATGCAAGTCACCATTCAGAAATGTTGTTTTAATGTCCAACTGATGTACATTCCAACCATGATGGGTTGCAAGTGCACAAATGCTCCGAACAGTAGTCATACGGCATGTAGGTGCAAAGGTCTCATCAAAATCAATGCCTCTTTCCTGCGCATAACCCTTTGCAACAAGCCTAGCCTTATACCTGTCGACTGTACCATCAGGTTTACGCTTCAGCTTGTATACCCACTTAGTGCCAATGGCCTTCTTGCCAGGAGGCAAGTCACATAAAGACCATGTACCATTCTTCATTATAGCATCATATTCAGATTGCATAGCAGCCATCCAATTTTCTGAATTTTGTGCTTCATCAAAAGAAACAGGCTCATTCTCATCACAGACACTAGATGCAGCCATAGCATAGCAATCTGATGCAAAGGAGGCACTATGAGAGCCTGAACGAGTACGATATGACAAAGGTGCATCTAATTTGCTGTCACGCAAAGTCTGCACCAGCCATTTTGGCATAGTTTTTGCCTGCTCAATATCAGCTCTCTCATCAACAAGTGCATCATGTAAATCTGCATCAGAAATGGAATGATTTGCATCATCATATGAAACCTGCAGAGGCTGAGAAGTTGCCTCATTAGGACCAGCACTAGCCTGTCCACCTGTAAAAAGAGGCATCAAAGTATCATACATGTCTTTGGAGCTAACAGATGTCTCCTTAGTACATGAAAGCAATGGCTGAATAGCATCTTCCACAAAGACAACATCACGGCTAACCAGAATGCGTTTAGTCTGTGGATGATACAGACGATAGCCTTTACTTTCAGAACTGTACCCAACAAAAATACATTTTACTACCTTATCATCCAATTTTCTGCGATGTTGTTCAGGCACTAATGCATATGCCAAACAACCAAAAACACGCAGATGAGCAACAGATGGCTTGCGGTCATGCCAAGCCTCATATGGAGTGATAGACTACAACGCTTTAGTGGGACACCTGTTCAGTACATATGCTGCACACATGACAGCCTCAAGCCAGAAACTATGTGGTAAAGCCTGACTTTTGACCATGCACCTCGCCATCTCCATTAGTGACTTGTTCTTTCGTTCAGCAACTCCATTCTGTTGAGGTGTATACGGCACTGTATACACTGGTGTTTTATCCCACGTTTAGCCAGAAATGCATTAAAATCTGAAGACATATATTCCCCCCCTCGATCAGAACGGAGGGTGCCCATTTTACATGCTGACAGATTTTCAGCCAAAACCAAAAACTGTTTGAAGCACATGAACACTTCGGCCTTTGCTTTGAGTGGATATACCCATGCATGCCTGGAAAAATGATCAATGAAAGTCACGAAGTAAAGGTAATTTCCAAAAGAGGGTGTCTGCATAGGACCACAGACATCACTATGTACAAGCTGCAATTTCTGCGTAGCCCGAACTGAATCATCTTTTGGAAAGGAAGAACGCTGCATTTTGCCCAAAATACAGCCTTCACAAACATGTTTTCCAGGTGCCTCAAGTTTGGGCAAAGAGGACACCATTTCAGATTTCTGCAGGCGTAACAAACTAGCAAAATTCAGATGACCAAAGCGTGCATGCCAAAGCTTTGCATCTGACATAGCCTGAGAATCATGAACTGCACATGCCGAATCATTCACAGATCTTTCATAGTCTATGAGCTTATACAGCCCACGACATAAAATGCCAGAAGCAATAATCACATCGCCATTTGAGAGATCATGGACTGTACACCTGTCATCAACGAATTTCACACCCAAGCCAATCTTGGCTAATGCAGAAACTGATAACAGGTTCTTTTTGATCCCTGGCACAAATAAAGCATCTGACAAAGTGAAAGAACTACCATCAGCAATAGTCAGAATGATCTTACCAACAACCATAATAGGATAAGAGGAGTTATTGGCGCATGTGACAGTATTCCCTGTAGGGGCAGGCTCGAGTGAAGAGAAGAAACTACGCTACGAGGTAATATGTTTGGTCGCCCCACTGTCAAAGTACCAAACATCTGAGTCTACTGCAGACATGCACTTATCATGAGAAGATGGGTCAAAACTGCAGACAGTAGTAAACGCCCATTCTTCTTCCTGCACAAGATTTGCAGACTCTGTTTTTTGGTGTAGAGGCCTCTGCAACAACCATTCCAGCCTCTTTCTTCTTTGCCTCTTTAGCAGTCAGTTTTGGACAGTTCTTTATAATATGATCATTTCCTTTACAGTACTTGCAGAACAATTTTTGCTTTTCTGATTTCTTCTCATCTTTATCCTGGTTCTTCGATTGTGCAGCATTTGCAGATTTCTGCTTACTAGTAGAAGAGCTCCATTTTCCTTTGCCCTTCTGACTAGCCAGGAAAGCTTGATCTGCAACACGCATAATGGACCTGTTCTGCCCGGGCTGATCTTCCTGCAACAGAACAGAGACTAATTCCTCAAATGACAAGGCATTTGGATTGCCTTTCATCATCAACCGAAGAGTAGAGGCAAAACTCTGATACGAATCAGGAAGACCATTCAGAACGGTTTGCACAAGTGAGCTATCAGGTATAACCTCATCAGCAGAAATCAATTGTTCCTTCAGGTCTTTGATCTTTGTAAGAAAACTGTCCATAGAATCACCTTCATTCATGTGCTCACTCTCCAACTGTTTTCGGAGGTAAGCAACACGAGCCTCATTCCTAGCCTGGTACAAAGTGGTAAGTGTATCCCAAGCATCCTTTGTTGTTCTGCAAGAGCGAATGTGAGGAATAATGGCACGTTTGACAGACAAAGCTATCAATGCATGTGCATGGGCATCTCTGCCATCCCAACGAATCTGCTCTGCAGTAGGTGCAACAGAAACAGTAGCACGAACAGGAATCTGCGGAATATCATCTTCGACACCATCTTCATCAGCTCCAACACCTGTATTTGCAGTACCTGTCGTTACAGGTATAACAGGACGTCTTTCAACACCCTGCACAATGTTCCAGAATCCTTTTGCAACCAGTACATGTCGCATCATATAAGCCCATAATGGGTAGTTGGTACCATCCAACTTATCCTCAACAGCCAACATACGGAATACATCACTGCCTTCAGCCATGGACGATGACTAAAATACCTTGATGCAGAAAATTGACTGTATCTCAAAAAGTTGAACGGAACTGCCCAAACGAGTTCTGCTAAACCTGTAGCAGACTTCGAGATGCTTAAACTGGCGAACAGAAATTGGTATATACCTTTGGCACAAAAGGACGAAATAGCCTGCACAAGAGCTGCGATAGTGCGTTCGGAGGCCAAAACGAGCTCAGATCGCGATTTTGGCACCACACAGCAAAGTTGTTTTGATCTCGGAAACACCTTGAGTATGCTCACCAAATTTCGTGCAAATCTGAGACTGCAAACGGAGGAGTGTCGACGGCGCCCTAGAAGAAGCGACGATCTGCTCTGATACCAATTGTTGGAGTTAGACGTCTGCAAAAGCACGCGAACAGCACAAGGAAGAAGAAGAAGCTTGGAGCACAACACACACGACTGAATGTATTACTAGAGAATGTACAAAGATAAGTAGCCCATTAGGGCAATAGGCGTATATACAAGCCGGGGGAAAAAAACCTCCTAAAGAGGGAAAAAAGTGCCCCGGCAGTCCTAGAGTGTTCACACACATCACTACCTAAATATGTCAACATCCAAATCACTAGAAGTTTCTCAAAAATTTGCGTTTTTTCAGTCTATCGCGACAGACACCGTCTATCGCGACAGACACGGTCTATCGTGACAGACACCGTCCATCGCGACAGACACCGTCCATCGCGACAAACCGCAGCCCACGATAGAGACCGTCTATCGCGACAAACACTTGTCTATCGCGACAGACCTAATTCCACAACAGACACCGTCTATCGCGACATACCAAAACCACGACAGACGATAGACCCCGTCTATCACGACAGACACCCGTCTATCGCGACAGACAGAGACCCACGATAGACCCCGTCTATCGCGATAGACCAAATTCCACGACAGACTCAGTCTATCGCGACAGACCAAATTCCACGATAAACTCAGTCTATCGCGACAGACACCGTCTATCGCGACAGACCAAAACCACGACAGACGATAGACCCCGTCTATCGCGACAGACACCCGTCTATCACGACAGACAGAGACCCACGATAGACCCCGTCTATCTATCGCGACAGACGACCCCACGCGACAGTTAGTGTCTATCGTGACAGACACCGTCTATCGCGATAGACAGACATTCTCGGCAAAAAATAAAGGGGTAATTTTTTGGAAATTTAGGCTAAATTTTGGGCATATTTACATACCCACTCACTCATACACTTAATAGGCCTTGGAAAAAATGCCTTAGAACCCTGAAAGGGCCTGTTTGTCTGTTTTAACCCCCTAAACCCTGAACAGTCATAACTTTTTCATTTGAAATCCGTTTTTTGAGCTCTAGGGCTTGTTAGAAAGCTCGTGGCATATACTACACGCCCTCAACTGTTTTTTATAAGAATAATGCATTGATTTTCAGATAGGGTATTTTGAAGTTGACCTACTGAGGGGTAGGTACACCAAGAGAGCTCTAGAGGAAAAATTTTTTGACAATAGCAAAGGGGGGAAAAAGGGTCATTAAAAGTGTCTGTGATAAATTGTCTGTCAATTGAAGGATCAAGTTGGAGCTAAACTTGGGAATTTTTTACAGGATTATCGAGAGCTCTTGGAGAAATCAAAGCGAGTGCCATTGTGTGCAGGCTTGGGAACTTGCTTCCTGGGTAGAGAAGCATAGCAAGGAGGAGCGTCTTGAGGTTGGAACATCTCTTAACCCCTCAGTCCATTCTTAGCATAGGCTAAGTGCAAGTAGTTGTCTTGTTTGAATAGAGGTACTATAGGAATACTCAAGTTCTAAGAGTCTTTAACTTCTCAAGTCCAAGAATAGTCTAAATTGCAGTCAAGGGATAACTTAAAGGAAAAGAACTTAAACTAAGCGGACGCAGAACATCAAGTACGACACACTAAATTGCTCCTGACGACGCGTAATTAAAAACAAGAAAACACATCCAAAGGAACTTAAAAGGAACAAGTGACTGGTACCAAAGAAAACAGCAACGTACAAAGGGCATATGAACCTTAGATCAGGACGACATCTAGGGAGAGATAGACAAAGTCTTAGGTCTTGAGAGGCTAGTGTCAATCACACTGCTAGGTCTTGGGCCCAGCAGCTGAGCCACTTTTCACATTACCCTAGCTCTGAGACTAGTGAATCAGAGATGTCTCAAGGTATGGAGAGACCTACGGGGAGTTCAGGTGTGCCATATTTGTATAGGGTGGAAGGCCCCTACAAGACACAGCTGGAATACCTTAGGACCAACCGATTAGGTGCTAGCATCTATGAGGACGGCCTAGGAAGGTCTGTGGTACAGATCAAAAACCCAGATCAATCCATTGGACTGGAACGCCCAGCAGTCAAGTTTGAAAACGGAGCATACTTGGACAAAGAAGGAACCATATATGTAGTCACTAGTCACCCAGACAGGACAGATGAATTCGAGAATGTGATCCCTGAGACGGACATAGGTGACCTAGAGCAAGGGAGCATAGGAGGAGAGCCGAGGACCCCTCGAGGAAAATCTGTTCTTACTAGAATCCTTAATCCCGAGTGGGTTCCCCAGGACAATAAGAGTATAGATCTGCTCCTGAACCAAGAGACTGATGAAGCCTTTTGGAGGTATAAATCTGATCAGCCAAATGAGGTAGGAACAATCATGATATATGAATTCAAGGACCCGGATAGCCCAGGCAAAGTGACTTACCTAGACAATGCATCAGAACGGATCTTTGTGGTTACAGAACATGATAGGCATGCTTACACTTGGAAAGGTGAATTTATTTTCCCCCAATCTAGGTCTAATGTGTCCTTTGGTCACCTAGGAGCTGGAACACCCCAAGCTCATGGAGCTCAGAGAGACAGAAGTAGAGATAGACCTGAGGTAAGCTTTGCCAACCTAGGGGGCAGAGAAAGAACGAGAACGGAAACAAATAGAGGGGAACCTGAGGTACTTAGAGCTCCAAGGAACCAAAGGAATGTGGATGAATTCCCTCTACCAAGACCTAGAGAGCACACGATGACTTTGAGACCTACCCAGCTAGTTAAGTCCATGAAGAACTACTTCGATGGCACAGGAGACCCATATGATCATGTGGCTGAGTTTAGGCAAGTCTTGAGAGCTGAACAAGTTGAGGACCTATTCACGCAATATAATGTCTTTGGTCTAACCCTTAGGAACACAGCCCTTACAATGGTTTCAACCATTGAATGAGAGACAGTTTAGGAGCATAGACCAACTCTTGGAGGCTTTCATCACGGAATTCTCTAAGAGTGAGATAAGGCATAATACTTCCTCATTGATACATAGCTTCAAGCAGACCCCTCAAGAGACCGTGAGACTTGCAGGAAGAAGATTTAGGCAATATCTGGAGAGATGCCCTGTGCCTGAGTTACCCACACCAGCCAAACAAGTGGCTTTATTCTTGGATGGATTGTTAAGTACCAAAATGAGGTCATATGTGTACTTGAAAGACCCTGGGACCATAGAAGAGTGTGTACGCATGTGCATCGACATTAAGGATAACCTAGGGGAGGAATTAGAGCTCTCAAAAATCTATAAAGATTCAAATAGTTCTAGTAGCCTCATTTCCTCACAATCCACATCAATTGAGGATCTAGCAGAAAAAGTAGCTCTGAAATTAGGTGTCTCTAGCAAGCAGATTCCAAGATTTTCCCCTGTGAAAAGATGTTACACTTGTGGAGGTGACCATATGGCGAACGTATGTCCCATCATGGCTCAACCCCAAGTGAATCCCAGTAGTCAATATTGCACCATAGAACGGAGGTACACCAATCACACTGCGCAAGATTGCCCCTACAATAAGCAAGCAGTTAGGCAGACGTACCCACAACCATACCCTCAACACGGCAGGTACCAAAACCAGTACCCACCGTAGCAGTATGCTAGACCTCAACAAACCTACCACCCACAATACCAAAACCAACAAAAGCCTCCGCCTGTGTTAGCACAACAACCCCCTACCCTAGCTAATGTAATTCCAGTAAAGTACGCAATTGCAGAAGAGAACCTGAATAGAGCCATAGTGCAGTAACGCCATTGCTGTCAGAAAGTGGCCCGAGCGACCATAGCTTTGATTCTACACATATAGATAGCCCCCAAGCCTACTACATGCAATCTCTAGAACATGGTGAGTCCTACTACAGTGAAGAGCCAAGTGAACCTAGTTGGGAGCCAGAATATGCAAATCTCATGTACACAAATCCCAACACTAGACCTCAACCTAGGCAAGTAAGACCCCCATTCCCTAGAGGACCATGCTACAGATGTCAGGGAGATCACCTCATTCGTGATTGCCCCTTACCTCCACCTACACAACCCCAGTCAATGGCAATCCAAGGCTTTTGTACAGATTGTGGAAAAGAGCATCTCTTACAAGATTGCCCAAAGAATCCCAATAATATGCCAAAAATTACTCCTATCAATGTTATTGGGTTAGTAGTAGACTCTACAGGAAGCGTCACGTCCACCGCGCCAATACAAGTGGTCACTAGAGCTCAAGCGTTGCAACAAAACCAAGACTTAGGCTAGGAAAAGAATGCAGAGGTTAGCGAGACTGAGAGTCAGAATAAGAAGAGAACAAGAGCTTGGAGAGATAGCCGTGAACGTATGAAAAGGCAATGGGCAAAAAAGATGAGCGAACTTGAGGAAAGCCTACGAGAAACCAAAGCCAAAATCATAGAAATCACATCTCAAACGCACTCTCACACATCCCCACCACTACCATCCCCTTCACCCCCCATTCCTCAACCATCTAATCCACCACACATAACCCACCCACCACCCCGAGTAGGGTCAGTTTTAGCAGATCCCACTCCAGAAGACATAGATATGATGCTCAAAGCATATCAGGCCAGGATCCAGGAAGGACCAAATGTAACGGATCATGAAAGATGTTACCCTAGAGCTGACCTAGAGCTTGAACGAACTAAGTTGTGTGCCAAGATGGTGGAATTGGCTCAAGCCATGTTTGAGACCAGTCGCCTTTTCACTTGCTCTAGCTCCACTAGAACACCATTGCATTTTGATGGTCTGTTAGACAGATTGGAGATGTTAATTGCAAATTCTGGAAAAGGAGCCAACTCCCAGGCTAAGGAGAAGGCAAGTGATAGAATAAGCATTCCTCCCAAGGAATCTTATGTGCCTAACTCCACTGAACCAGACACCTCTTCTTCTATGAATCGATACACACCAGAATTCTTGCGAGAGATTCAAGAAGAGAAATGGGCTAAAGAGAGTGAAGTTCCTCCTCCCATTGAACTTGTGGATGACACACATGATCAATTCCCACAAGACCTTCCTTCCATTTATGGAGAGCAGGAGAGTGCCCAATCTCAAGAGAGATTAGACTTCGAGTCTAATTCTTTACAGGAACTACCCCATTTCACAGGCCCATGGGAAGCAAAGTCGACTTGTATGAGAGCACCCACAGTCATGGTAAGAAATGAAGATTCAGTCATACCTAGGAACACGGAGGTAGTGAAGAACACTAAGGTGCACTGCAGTCTCACTTTAGAAGAACTACTCAAGGTTAGGCCAGAGCTATGGAAACATGTAGCCAAACAAGTACCAGAGATAGCAAAACCTCGTTCCCAGGTAGGATCCCAGAGAACAGTGCCAGAAATACTCTTGGACAAGATAGGAGACATGAGTGAGGGCGAAGAGGGAAACACATATCTTCCTATCACCCATCAAGGATACACCACCAAGGCCATTCTAGACTCAGGTGCAGGAGTTGCAATTGCCACCACTTCCCTATGGAAGCGTTGGGGCAAGCCAGCACTCAGGCCCACGAGGATGAAATTGCAGATGGCTGACGGTCACATAGAGAGACCCTTAGGGCTGCTAGAAGGAATAACTCTCACTACATGTGGTGTTGAGTTTGAGCACACCTTTGCCATATGTGACTTTAGCAAAAATCATGCCTATGAGATGATTTTGGGAAGACCATTTATGCGACAGTTGCAAGTGGTACAGGATTGGGGAACCAATTCCTTGTACCTGCAACACTTAGGTGTTACGACCAAAGTGAATCTCAAAGACTACTTGTCACTCTAGCACAATGGCAAGTACCAACGTGAGGAGCTTCACCTCATAAATGTCAATCCGCGGAGACGTGAGAACCAGTATGAAGACCAAGAGTAAGTGAAGTGCACAAGTGCGTGAGTGAAAGCATACAAACATGCACACACATACACACACGCGCGCACAAGGTAAGAGCAAAGAGTGGAACAATGGAAGGACTTGAATTACAAAAGAACTCTCTTACAAAGCTGAAATCTACAACAAACTAACCCCAAAAATGAGCTCTCCAGCCCTTTCTATAGTTTTTTGAGTAGTTTTGGCCCTGTCCAGACCTAGTGTCCGGCCTAGTTGGAAATTAGGTTCCAAGGCTTATTTGGGGGCTCAAACGAAGTCTAAAAATTATGAAAACTGGTAGGATGCTACTTCTAATACTCCTCAAGCTTGAGGACTCCTCGGCTTGAACAAAATGGAGTTGTAAAAATGGAAAATGGTATTTACAATGGTTTTTTAGTGACAAAAGTCACTATATTTATAGGGATTTCTTCTGAAAATTTGACATGTGCTTCTTGGAGCTCCCTACTTGCTCCTCTTTCTTGTGAATCCACTTCTTTGATGTGCTTCCATGCTTTGTCCTTGACCTTGAGCTTCAACACTCCCCCCCCTCTTGAGTCTGTCGTCCCTGACAGACCCTTATTGTAGTGGTTGTGCCATGTAGTACATTGAGGGGTAGTGTCCTTCATGTACCAGTAGGAGCGGTCCATCTTCCCATTGTAGCTTGGGCAATTGTTTGGTTCATCATTTTGTCATTGGGACCTTTGTATGGACTTCGTCCATGTATTCCAGCTGGATGGTGTCTTTGTGAGCTTTCAAAAATTGTGAGCTACTCGAAAGAGGTTGTCAATGTTGATAATGAGCAACTCTTGTGGTGGATTGCTTCCTGGCTCTGGTGTTGTCACCGTGATGTCCTCTGGTTCTTCCAAAGATGGCTTCCCTAGTTTCCATACCAAGTACTTGTGACCCACAATGACTTATGGGTAAGTGCATGAGTGCATGGGTTAGAAGAACAATGTGCCTTGTGCACAGCTCAGTAATGTAGCCCTATGCATGCATACTTGGGAAATGCATTGGAAGAATTATGGTGCAAGAAGTTGGAACTTGAGCTATGTGCTCAAGGGTAAGCCGACGAAGAGGCTTCCTAATGGATCATGGTTATGTTGTTGTTGAAGCATACAATTCTTACCATGGTGAAAATTCCGTCGACCTCTAACTCTTCGTGTTGTACTTCCATCATGATGATTGACCATCAGCTTGTCTTCCGTTGTTGATGGTTTGCATTGGGGATTCGTCAAGCACACACGCCCATCCTTTCTTTCGTTGCTTTTTTTTTTTTTATAACAAGGTCACAAAACAAGAAGAAAGATGTTAGTATCAATAAAATATTTTACATATGTCCAATGTGTTATATGTGCCTAGAATTCTCAATTGTGTCTATGCACGGCCGTGTAATGTGGCCCTAGATTAATGCATACTTTGGAAATGCATGACTTGAATGGTGCAAAAGACAAGGTTATGCCAAAGGCACATGGTTGTTGTGGTCGAGGCTTTTTTTATGTTAATTCTAGACTTGATTCGATCTTTGTTTGGAGATGTCGACTGAATCTTGCAATGATGTAAACCTCGTTATAGGGATCCATTTGAGAATGGTACGTGGCTTTGTGGAGATCACTTTTGGCCCCTTCATCGTGGAATGGTGTCTAAAATTTGGTATCCAGAGTGGTTTGCTCTTTGATTTTGTGGAAGCTACCGATACTTTTGGCTTCCAAACCCATACCCTTTTTGGTTGCCTTTTTATGATTGTCGAAGAGGTGGGCTGATCTGCTTTGGTTCTTTGTGCGTGGTGTTGACCCTTGCTTCTCCTTGGCGTCTTTGTGGAAACTTTGCTTGTGAGGGAGATTTGTGGTGCTTGTGCATGTAAGAGTCTTGGGTACCCACATTTGTAATCACCCTTGTTGAGCTGCAACGAACTTCTTTGGCACCCAAATTTGTACGTTATTATGGTCGGCCTCCCTCGATTGATTTGGTACCCAAATTTGTCGAAGACTATAGGATTGAGCTGGTCTTCGTTTCTTGGTGCTTCTTTTAGCATGGTTGACTTGCCTGACTAGGAAGGGTTGTGGCAAGGTTGGTGGTTGTTCGCCTTTTCATACCCAAATCTGCGTCATGCCCTGAGCTTCTTTCTTCTTGAATTCTATCTGTCTACTTGATATAGCAGATGTCATCTTTGCGTGCCTCTTTGTTCGAGTTACACTTGCATTAGTATGTGAAGAAGAAGAGGGGTTTGCTGGCCTTTGAGCTTTTGATTCCATGATTGAGTCCTTTTGGTTCGTAGGGTTTTTGACACACACGACATTTTCTTTACAAAGATTAGTTTCGCAAGAACTAAGAGAATGTGTGCTACTTGGCTTTGTGCTCATGCAATTCTCTAATTCTAATGTGATACATTGTTCAGGTGCCCAAACTTGAAGGAGTTGATGTCGTAGTTCAAGTTGATTGCATGGTCGTAAATCCAATCTTGACCCAGGACAAGTGGCTCTATAATGTCTTCATCATGACATACTAGCATTTTGACTTTCATTGGAACATTTTGAATGTAGATGGGAAGTTCCACCTCTCCCAAACAAGGGGTTTCCACACCTCCCAAACCTATGAGATAGGCTTCTATAGGCTTTATGTTCAATTGCAAGTCTTGGCAGTATGAAAGTCTAACTGCACTAATTGATGCACCTGAGTCAATCAATGCTCTCACAGTCCTTGCATTCTTCCCTTGTCCTATCGCTATGGTCACAAAGGGACGTCGATCAATTATTCGAGAAGCAATTGCACTTGATGTTTGACACGTGGCCATGTGGTATCTTGGGGCCTCATGATTGATATCTAGGCCTAGGCGTCTTAACTTATTTCTCCTAATGCTTTCTCTAGCCTCTGCCCGTGCTTCTTCTCTAACCTTTAACTCTTCTTCTTTTCGCTTCTTAGCAGTGTTGAGTCTCTGTAGCATATCCTCTGTAAGAGGTTCTTGATATAGCTTGACTCGACAACCACTGATATAGTTGGGCAAGATATCACCTTCTAGTGTGGCCAATTGAAGTGCACCGCTAGTGGAAATTCTATTGATGATCATGGGTCCATATCCTCTTTTTTCCAATTTACGGGCATGTTTCTTTAGTGTATAAACCAACACTAGGTCGCCCTCTTTCAAGCCTTTATCTTTGATATGTGCATCGAAGTATGCCTTTTGCCGTTTCTTTGCAGCATAGATGCCTGCCGCTGCTCGTAGTCTTGTCTCACCTAAGCGTTCGAGATCAAAGATCCTAGAGGATAACTCGTGTCCATTCCACTCATGCTCTTGTGCTACTTTTAAAGTTGGGATTAGGAAGTCCAAAGGTAGCACAACATTTTGTCCGAAGACCATCTGAAATGGGGTTGCATTGAGTACCATTTTATAGGCAACTCGATACGCCCAAACAGCATGATGGAGTTGTTTGTCCCAATCAGAGCATTTATTATTTACGAGTTTGGTCAGTACATTACATAGGATCTTATTTGTGCTCTCAGCTTGTCCGTTAGCTTGTGGATGATAGGGGGCAGACTTCTTATGTATCACCAAGAACTCTTGGAGGAGATTTTCAATGACTTCATTCAAGAAGTGTGTTCCTCTATCACTTACTAACTCTATTGGTAATCCATATCTCGTGAACACGTTCTCGAATAAAACTTTGCTATAGTTTGAGCATCATTCTTTGTTGTGGCTTTGACTTCTACCCACTTTGTGAGGTAATCTGTGGCTACAATAATGTATTCGGCATGGGAGTTTCTAGCTGGGGGGTTAATAGGACCTACAAAGTCTATGCCCCACTTCGAGAATGCACGTCCTCCCATCATTGGCCTCAAAGGCATCTCATCTTTTCTAATTGGGTACTAGGCACGTTGGCATGTGTCACATTTCTTCACATAGGTATGTGCATCCATATGAAGAGTGGGCCACCAAAGTCCTGAGAATAGAATAGTCTTAATTACTCTATCAGGACCAAAATGTCCACCTGCAACACTGCTATGGGCAGTTTCTAAGATTTTCAAATAGTCTGATTCGTGAACGCACAATCTTAGGTAACCATCTTTTCCTCTCCTATATAGGTTGTCTCCTACAAAGGCATAGTCTTTAGCCTCTTGCTCCAAGCTTCGTCTTCTTGCTAGACTAGCCTCGCTAGGTAATGTTCCTGATCTCATAAATTCTACCAATGGAGCACTCCAATCTGGAATTAATGATATGTGATAAAGAGTGGCATGCTCCACTGGGGGTCTCTTTTGGCACACTGGACAATTCTTGATCCACTCATGAATTTCTTTGTCTATACTAGGCCAATACACTCCTAAACGTTTTAGATTTTGCAATGTTCGTTGTTCAGAATAGTGATTCCCTAGAAATCCTTCATGGGCTTGTTGCAACCAACTACTATGTTCATCATCCTCAACACAACAAGCTAGAACACCTTCTGTATCTTGTTTATACATGCTTCCTGCCAATATCTGATAGCTTTGTGACCGCACAATTTCATCCTTGTTCGTCTTCACCTTCTTATTTGCAGGTCCAAAGGTTAGGACTGGTACCAGGTTATTTGCCCATTTAGGAACAACTTCTAGATTGAACAGATAAGCATCGGGCAATTCATCAGACACTCCTTGCGGTGGCTCTCCTGAAGTGATGCGAGAAAGGTGATCCGCTCTGAGGTGGGTCTTACCTTGCCTAACAACCACTTCAAAGTCATATTCCATTAGTAAGAGGAACCATCTTACTAAGCGTCCGGTGTTGCAAGGTTTATTGACCAAGTATAATAAAGCTTGATGATCAGTGAAAAATTTGAACTTGTTGGCCAATAGATAGTGTCTAAACTTCTTCACAGCATATACCATGCCTAAGCCTTCTCTCTCAGTTGTTGTATAATTTCGTTCTGCAGCATTTAGTTGTCTGCTCGCATATGCTATGGGCAAATCTAGATTGCCTTCACCTGTGGGTTGTGACAACACACATCCGATTGCATAATTGGATGCATCCACATGTACATGGAATGGTTTATTCCAATCCGGAGTGGTCAGTATTGGTGTTGTGCACAAGCGTCTCTTCAGCTCATTGAAGGACTTCTCGCATTCGTCGTTCCACTCAAAATTTGTCAACAAGGCATAAAGAGGCTTAGCTATAATTGCATACATGTGAATAAACCTACAGTAATATCCACAATGGCCCATAAAGGCTTGTACCTCTTCAACATTCCTTGGCCTTGGTAGCTCCGCAATGGCTTTTACTTTGTCCTCATCTGTTGATATTCCGTTCTTAGAAACAATATGACCTAAGATTTTACCTTGACGTACCATGAACACACACTTTTCTGGGTTAAGACACACTTGGTATTGTCTACACTTGTTGAAGATCTGTCTGAGCTCAGGGACGTGACATCTCCTTTCTTGGGAATGAGCACATAAACCGTCCACATATACTTCTAAGCTCTTTCGCAAGAACTCTTTGAAGACATGACACATGAGCCTTTGGAATGTTGCAGGTGCATTGGTGAGCCCAAATGGCATCACACGAAATGCAAAGACTCCCCACTCTATGGCAAAGGCCGTTTTGTGTTGATCTTCTCTGGCAATGGCTACTTGGTTGTAACCTGAAAATCCATCAAGGAAGCTATAAACTTCCTTGCCCGCAACACGCTCCAATAAATGATCAGTGATTGGAAGTGGATAGTTATCTCTAATTGTTGAGGCATTAACTTTTTTAAGGTTAATACACACACGTAACTTTCCATTCTTCTTGGGCACCACTACAACGGAGGACACCCATTCAGTATGCTCAATCTCATAGATGAACCCCGCTTCAATCAATCTGTCGATTTCCTCTTTTATTTTGGTTGCATAGGTGTCATTATATGTGTAGGGCTTCTGTTTGGTTGGCTTGGCATCTGCGATCATGGGGATCGTGTGAGAACAAACCTTCGGATCTACTCCCTTCAAGTCTCTATAGTGCCACGCAAACACGTCCCTATATTCCCTTAACAAAGCTACCAACTCTGCTTCCTCTTCTTTACTTAGGTCATCTCCTATGTATGTACATCTCTCTTCGTTTTCTTCAATGGTGACTACGACTTTTTTGGTCTTTTCTTTGTTATCATATGCTTCTCCTATTGTGGCCTCTCTCTTAGGCATTCGTACCAAAATTTTTCGGTCTTCAACTTCATATTTCTTGAAATTTTCTGGTACCTCAAACAATGATTCCTTCTCTTCTTGTTTCACTCCTTGTCTTTTCTTTTTCTTTTAACCTTCTTCACTTCCATCCTTTGAATTGACAGTTTTAATGCTTGTGAGAGGTTCTTCTTCCTTTTGGGTAAATACTCCTATGTCTTTTAGATAGTGCTCCTCTGAAATAAAGCAACTATCCATCACAATGGACTCTAGTTCATCATCGTTCTCTTCTTTTTCTATGAAGTCACTAGGGTCACATTCTTCGAGCAAGGGTTGACACATGAAAACTGAGATATCATAACCCTCCTCATCACAATGAGGTGTCCATTGTTCTTCATTGACTGCAATGTCCATGGTAGCTAAGATTTCTGCCCAGCCATGAGGCTCAAATTCCTCACCTGGAAATATCATTGGTGTATAGGCTGGGTCTTTAACTGGTCTATCTCCTTGAGAAGTTCCTTTTTCTCTCGCTTTTAGGCATTTCTCCTCTTCCTTTGCGACCTTGCACATCCACAAATGAGTATCTTCATGCATCCAGGATGTCTCAGATGAACTTTTAGAATGCACAGAGATCAAATCTTCTTGCTCCTTGTGGATAGAATTCCACTATAGGGGTGGTACATCTCTGAAGGTGTAATCCTTCAAATTTACCTTGGTTGTGACCCCTAAGCGTTGCAAGTATAAGGAGTTGGTTCCCCAATCCTGTACAACTTGCAATTGTCGTAGGAAGGGCCTCCCTAGGATCATTTCATAGGTAGTAGTTTTTCCAAAGTTACATATAGCAAAGGTGTGCTCAAACTCTACACCACACGTGGTTAGAGTGATCCCTTCCAACAATCCTAGAGGTCTTTCAACATGGCCGTCAGCCATCTGAAGCTTCATTCTAGTTGGTCTTAATGCAGGTTTACCCCATTGCTTCCAACAGGGAGGTGGTCGCAATAGCAACACCAGCACCTGAATCTATGATTGCTTTGGTTGTGTAACCTTGGTAGGTGATCGGAAGATAAGTATTACCTTCCTCACCTTCGCTCATGTCCCCTATTTTGTCTAGAGGTATCTCTGGAACTTTCTGCTTAGAGTCTGCCTTTGGCATATTAGAAGCAAGTTCTGGAACCTGATCCTTCACCTGATTCCATAGCTCAGGTTTTGCTTTGAGCAGCTCTTCTACAGTGAGATGACACTGAATCTTAGTGTTCTTCACAACATCAGTGTTTCTTGGAAGCACTGAGACTTCGTTTCTGATCAATATTGTGGGAGCTCTGATCTGGAGAGATTTAGATTCCCATGGGCCTCTGAACTGTGGCAACTCTTGTAAAGAATTGGATTCAAATCCTGAACTTTCTTTTTCTTGTTGCTCTACTTGGTCTCCATAAATAGATGGAATGTCTTGTGGGAATTGATCATGACGGTCATCAATTTCAAGAATAGGAGGGGAAACATCCTTCTCCTTGGCCCATTTCTCTTCTTGTATTTCCCGCAAGAACTTTTGAGTGTGTTGTTGAATTGAAAGAGGTTCTCTCTCATGCCTGTGGAGGTCAAGAAACTTGAGGTTTATTTACCAACTGCTCTAATCTATCTAAAAAGCCCTGGAAGTGCAAACCCGATGTAATAGCATTCGTCTGATTGAATGATTGATTGGCCTCGAAGATAGCTTGAGCTAGTTCCACCATTTTTATGCACGTTTTTGTCTGTTCAATCTCTAAATCCGCTCTAGGGTAGCTCTTGTCTAAGTTTGCAGGTGTTGGCCCTTCTTGAAGTCGAGCCTGGTATGCCTTGAACATCATGTCCAAGTGTTCTGGGGTTGGATCTGCAAGAACAGATCCTACTTGTGGTGGTCTATTTACAGTGGTTGGTGAGTGGGGATGAGGTGGTGTGGATGGATTTTTGACATCCGAGGGGTTTTGAGAGGCAATATCTTCTATTTTTGTTTTTGCATCTTTGAGGCTTTCTTCTAGTTCAGATAACTTTTTGGTCCACTTACGATTGGCTTTCTCCCTAGTATCCTTCCATGTTCTTGTTTTTCTCTTACTAGGCTCTCCTGATTCACTTGGCTCTGATTGCTCAGCTAGTTTAGCTTTTTGTAAGGCTTGTGCCCTCGTAACTGCATGGATAGGAGCCACTTTATCGCTATCAGAACTTGAATCCCCTACTAGGCCTACCACATTAACAGGTGTAACCTTTGGTGCACTAGAGGGATGTCCGGGACAATCTCTCAGGAGCTGTTCTTTGCCACACTCAAGACAAACGACTTGTATTGTGACATTTTGTCCTTGTGTCGGAGCTGGTGGGTGGGATGGTTGTTGTCCTGATATAGGTTGAGGTTGGCCATATCCTCCATGTTCATATGGTCTAGTTGCTCCTCGTGGTCCTGGACAAGGGTTATACCTAGGAACCTCTCTGTCTTGTTCTCTAGGAGGGTACCCGTATGGTCTACATTGGGGTGGTGCAAGTAGTCGTGGTTGTCTATTCACTGGATAGTATTCGCTATTGTGGTTGGGGTACTTTTGTGCACAATAAGAGTACATGTTAGGCTCCTGATTTGGGTGTCTATCGTAAGGATAAGGTTGTGATAACCCTAATCCTTCTCTGGTGCAGACATGAGATGGATGATCTCCACTGCAGAGTGTGCAACTTCCTATCATTGGCAATCTCAAGGAAGAAATTTGGTAGTCCCGTTCTCCTTGTACCCCTAATTTCTTGGCCACTAACGCTGCCACTTCCTCCACATAACTGGAACTAGAAGTCCCATTGCTCCTTGTGTCCTCCGTTTTGGTAAGATCTTGTGTGATTTTGAGATCCTCAGCTAAGTTGTCTTCCAAATCTATACATTCTTGAAGACACTCACTAAGAGTTTGCAACCGTTTTACGTATACTAACATTCTTAATGTTCCATTGGTTAGACCCTCTAAAAATAGGGATATCATTTTCTGCTGAGAAGGTCTCTCTGTCACAGGGCATCGGGTCACGTATTGATTAAACCTTCGTGCTACATTTTTTACTGTCTCTTTGGGAGCTTGTTTGAAACTATGTAGTAAGGATGATGAATTGTGCTTGATCCCTCGCTTAGTGAATTCCCAAATAAATTCTTGGAAGAATTGTTCGATATTGCCAAAGGAATTTGGGTCCAAGGATTGAAACCAAGCTAAGGCTATTCCCATGAGAGTTAGCCCAAAGGATTCATACTGCATGAAAAAGTCATCCACTTGCTCTGCTCGTAACACTTGCTTGAATTTTGCTAAGTGTTCATAGCGCTCTCTTGTGCCATCGTAACGATTTCGCATACATTTGGCCAATTGGATTGGTCTCACTCTTTTGTCTGGCTCTGGAGATTTCATTATGATGGGGACACCTTGGGGTGGTTCTGTCCTAAAGGTAGGTCTATTCGCATTTCCCATTCCCTGGCTAGTGTGGTCATGGGGGTTAATTCCTGGCATGGTGAATTGCCCATGTGGTATATCGGGTATACTACCTTGGATCATTTGTCCTAACATCACCTTTTCTATTCTTTGCTGGGTCTCGAATGGGTTTTGAGAGGTAGTTGCGTGATCTCGAGCTAACTCTCCTCTTTCATTAATCTGATCAGGATTTTCAGTTACTACATAGATCTCGCCCATCTTGTCCACGTAGACTCTGTCTTCGTACTTGACAGCTGGTCTTGGAACTATTTCTAATTCCATGGTGTTTCTCATTCTTGCTATTGGCATGTATAGACCATCGAGGTAGATGGGTATTCCTTGCAAGTTAGTGGATACGTATTGAAGAGACATCCGATATTCCCCATCCACTATGGACATAAAATCTTTCCTAGGCACTGAACTATGCATGTCTTCAGAGGCCAAGAGTCTCTCCCAATTAAATGACATTTTTGACTCACTTGTCTATGAACTCAGCATGTAGTGTTAACCTGAGTTCTGAGTCCTTGACTTGGTTGTGTGGTTGACCTTAGTTTCAAGTGATTTGGTACTTTATCTATCTCTTCCTAAGTATCAACTTGAGCTTAGGTTCATAAGCCTTGTCTACAAGTCCACAATTGTCCTTTGAATTGCTCAAAATCTTGTGGAACCCCTTGCTTCCTAGTCCAACCTGAGGGTCCAACAAACCCAAGATCACTCCGAACGGATTTCGTATGAGAAAGTTATGCCAGTTCAGGGTTCTGGGGGTTAAAACAGGGAAACAGGATCTCTCTGGGAACTCAAGACAGGCGATACGATGCCAGATTTCCACGATACGATACCTGTGTTTTACACAATACGATACTACTGAGTGGACCAAGATCACGATACCAAACCACACGATACGATACTGAAAATGGCCGCGATACGATACCACTCACTAGACGATACCACCAAGTCCACGATACGATACCAAAATAGTTCGATGATACGATACTTGGTCTGCTGACGATACGATACCAGAATTCACACGATATGATACCTCTGCATTTGACGATACCATACCAAGTTAGTGGGCGATACTATACTTGACCACTACACGATACGATACCAGATTGATCACGATACGATACCAATGAGACAAACGATACGATACCAAAAAATTACATGATACAATACTGAGTTGATGATACGATACCAAACTATCACGCGATATGATACTGCACGGTCAACGATACGATACCAAGACCGAGACGATACGATACCATGTGGCCCGCGATACGATACCACTGGGGCGACCGCGATTGCCATACCAGCACTTGACGATACAATACCAGGATGGTATCGCGATACCTCAAGTGGGTGTGCACGATACGATACCTCGACAAGTATCGTGATACACTTGAATTCTGGTATCGCGATACCAAAACTCAACCGGACACGATACTTGGAGATTTTTAAGCCCAAATTCAAAAATTTTTACAAATATGTGTACCTTATGTTCTCCTTGTCGCTCCTATCAGCCTGTAGATGCAAAACCACTCTTCAAAGTCGCGATATGACACTCACGATACCAGACGCAGCTCTTGTCACTCCGCGAACCACTGCTCAGATTTTTTATGTTCTAGTGGTGCAAATCTTAGTATTTCAAAAGCGCCTAAGCTCTGCACCCTCTCTGAACTCCACGCATAGCCAAGAAGGAAGAAAAAGAGGCGAACTAGGGAATGTATAGTCAAAAAAGGGAAAAAATCAGAGAAGGTGAAGATGAGAGGAGATGGTGATGATGATGATGATGAAGAAGAAGGAAAACTCAGAAACTGAACTAAAAATGGTGATTTTTTACCTTCCAACGTCGCTACTCTATGTCTTACCATCACACGCTCGTCCTCCAAGCTCTCTCCCCGGCAACGGCGCCAAATTTGATGTCACTCTAGCACAATGGCAAGTACCAACGTGAGCAGCTTCACCTCATAAATGTCAATCCGCGGAGACGTGAGGACCGGTATGAAGACCAAGAGCAAGTGAAGTGCACAAGTGCGTGAGTGAAAGCATATAAACATGCACACACATACACACACACGCGCACAAGGTAAGAGCAAAGAGTGGAACAATGGAAGGACTTGAACTACAAAAGAACTCTCTTACAAAGCTGAAATCTACAACAAGCTAACCCCAAAAATGAGCTCTCCAGCCCTTTTTATAGTTTTTTGAGTAGTTTTGGCCCTGTCCAGACCTAGTGTCCGGCCTAGTTGGAAATTAGATTCCAAGGCTTATTTGGGGGCTCAAACGAAGTCTAAAAATTATGAAAATTGGTAGGATGCTACTTCTAATACTCCTCAAGCTCGAGGACTCCTCGGCTTGAACAAAATGGGGTTGATGGAAAATGGTATTTACAATGGTTTTTTAGTGACAAAAGTCACTATATTTATAGGGATTTCTTCTGAAAATTTGACATGTGCTTCTTGGAGCTCCCTACTTGCTCCTCTTTCTTGTGTATCCACTTCTTTGATGCGCTTCCATGCTTTGTCCTTGACCTTGAGCTTCAACACTACTCTCATAGAGATGTCCCTCCTATCCAATGGAACCCCATCCATAGAGCCAAAGATGATACGGAATCGGTGCATTCCATAGGATCAGGATCTTCATGGATGCATGAAGATACCCACTTATGGATGTGCAAAGTAGCAGTAGAAGAAGAGAAGAGGGAAAAAGCCAGAGAGGTAGGTGCAAAGGAAACACATAGATCAATTCAAGACCCAGCCTATGCACCTGTAGCATTTCCGGACGAAGAATTTGAACCTCACGGCTGGGCAGAAATTCTAGCAACTATGGACGTAGCCATCAATGAAGAGCAATGGACACCCCACTGTGATGAGGATGGCTATGACATTTCTGTCTTCTCCATAGAGCCAATCATGGGAGATGCAGTTTTAGAAGAATGCGAACCTAGCCCTGATGCATTTGAAGATGCAAGTGACTCCGATCTTGAGTCAATCATTATGGATCCACCTTTTGCATCAGATGAAGAATACTTCTATGAAGTAGAATTTCAACCCCAGAGACATGGAGAGATAACAAATGATGTAAGGTTAGCCACACAAGTGACCCATAAGGATGAAGGAAAGAAAAGAAAGAAGAGAGAAGTCACACCTGAGGAGGAAGAATCTTTGTTTGAGGTCCCTGAACACTTTAAAAAGTATGAGATAGACGATAGAAGAGTCATGGTGAGAATGCCTAAACGTGAGGCGCAATCGGGAGAGGCCTATGATAACAAAGAAACCACCAAGAAAGTAGTGGTAGCCATAGAATAAGGAGAAGAAAGATGCACTTACATAGGACAAGACCTCACCAAGGAGGAGGAGTATGAATTGATAGCCTTGCTAAGAGAATACAGAGATGTATTTGCTTGGAGCTACAAGGATTTGAAAGGTGTGGACCCTGACATATGTTCACACACTATTCCCATGACCTCAGATGCTAAACCCTCTAAGCAAAAGCCATATACATATAACGATAATTATGCTGCTAAGATCAAGGAGGAGATAGATAGACTTGTGGAAGTTGGATTTATCTATGAAATTGAGCAAACTGAGTGGGTATCCCCCATTGTAGTGGTGCCCAAGAAGAATGGAAAGCTACGTGTGTGCATTAACTTGAAGAAGGTTAATGCAGCCACTATCCGAGATAATTATCCACTTCCCATCACGGAGCATCTACTAGAAAGAGTAGCAGGCAAGGAAGTGTACAGCTTCCTTGATGGATTCTTTGGCTACAATCAGGTAGCCATTGCACCAGAAGATCAGCATAAGATGGCTTTTGCCACAGAGTGGGGCATATTTGCCTTTCGGGTAATCCCATTCGGGCTTACCAATGCACCTGCTACCTTTCAAAGATTAATGTGTCACGTGTTTAAAGAGTTCTTGAGGAAGAATTTGGAAGTCTATGTTGATGATCTTTGCGCTCATTCCAACATTAGACAGACCCATATACCTGAACTCAAACAAATCTTTGATAAATGCAGAGAATATCAAGTCTGCCTGAACCCAGAAAAGTGTGTTTTCATGGTCAGGCAAGGCAAAATTCTAGGACACATAGTGTCTAAGAACGGCATATCCACTGACGAAGAGAAAGTGAGAGCCATCGCAAAACTACCTAGGCCAAAGAACGTCAAGGAAGTACAGGCTTTCATGGGGCATTGTGGTTACTACCGTCGGTTCATTCACATGTATGTTGTCATTGCAAAGCCCATGTACGGACTTCTAACTAACTTTGAGTGGACTGATGAATGTGAGAATTCCTTCAATGAGCTTAAACGAAGATTATGTTCAACACCAATCTTGACCACACCAGATTGGAACAAGCCTTTTCATGTTCATGTAGAGGCATCCAATTATGCTATTGGGTGTGTACTCGCACAACCTAC
This sequence comes from Ceratopteris richardii, assembly GCA_020310875.1. Taxonomy (NCBI): domain Eukaryota; kingdom Viridiplantae; phylum Streptophyta; class Polypodiopsida; order Polypodiales; family Pteridaceae; genus Ceratopteris; species Ceratopteris richardii. The sequence goes on along the minus strand of CM035413.1, from coordinate 191,683,770 downwards.
GGGTGAAGGTAATATGGATCTTCCCATTGCCTATGCTAGTAGACAGCTAAATGCTGCTGAACGGAATTATACCACTACCGAGAGAGAAGGCTTAGGCATGGTGTATGCGGTTAAGAAGTTTAGGCACTATTTGCTTGCAAGTAAGTTTAAATTTTTTACTGACCACCAGGCATTGTTGTACTTGGTAAACAAGCCATGCAATACAGGTAGATTGGTAAGATGGTTCCTCTTGCTTGTGGTACTTACCATTGTGCTAGAGCAACACCAAGGTATGACAAGATTGGGATGCTAAAATAATTACATTTTGGAAGGGACATGCCAAGTTTTCAGTTTAACTTGAGGTTGAGCAATATTGCCCTTTGGAAAATAAGCCGGTTTTAGTTGAACCTCCACATATGTTGGACGGATTGGAGGATGATGAACAACAATTCCTCGAAGCTACCAAAGACCTATTGTCATTCAGAGTTTTTGATGTCAACCCAATCGTCACTTCAATTTGTGGCGGCATGGTTGGCTCTCTCTACACCGAGCTTTTAGAACCAGAGGATGAAAACAATGCAGATCTAGTAATGAAAGACCCTATGGAGCTAGGTAAAATACATGTTGAAGAATATTCACTAGAAGTCGTGAATTTAAGTACAATCGAAGAACCTGAACCGGATCAAATTTTTACGGAGCTTGCTCGAGAATTCCGGATGGCCTTGATTGCACTGTCGTAGCAGTATAAAGATGTGTTTGCCTGGACCTATGCATACATGAAAGGCTTAGATCCCAAATTATATCATCATAGGATCTTACGCAAACTAGATGCCACTCCGGTAATGCAGCAAAGGTATAGAATGAACCCAAATTTTGCAAAACAGCATGAGTTAGACTGATTAATTAAAGTAGGATATATTGTTCCCATCGAAAACCCAGAGTTGGTATCACTGATAGTGCAGTTATGGATTTTTGTGGACTACCAGAAGTTGAATGTGGCTACAATACCTGATCCCTTCCCCCTATCATTTTTGGATAGCATGCTGGATGAAGTTGCAGGCATAGAGATGTATTCCTTCTTAGATGGTTTCAATGGTTACAATCAAGTACAAATGGTAGAGGAGGACATACCAAAGATAGCCTTTATTACTAATTGGGGCATATTTGCATGCACAATAATGTGGTTTGCAATGAAGAATGTGCCAAGTACATTTCAATGGTGCATGCAACAGATTTTTGCCCATATATTACATCATTATGCGAATATTTTTGGATGATTTCTCAATGTATGGAAAGATGGCCACACATTTGGAACATCTTAGAGCATGTTTTGATGCATGTCAAAAGGTGCATCTCTTCCTTAACCCTACTAAATCAACATTTGTTGTAAATTTTGGGAAGTTATTGGGACACATTATTTCGGAAAATGGCATTGTCATGGATCCAGACAAAGTCAAGGTCATACTAGAGACCCCAGCGCCCCAAAATTTGAAAGAGGTTTTGCGGTTCCTAGGTCAAGTACGATGGCATGGGTGATGCTTGCGATGGTCGGTGCATTAGCAATACCATTTAACAAATTAGTGCATGTTCAACTGGCAAAATTCAAGTGGACAGAGGAAGCTCAATTAGCTTTCGAATGATTACGGAAGATGCTTGCCACTACACCTATCTTGAAAGCTCCCAACTGAAAAGAACCATTTCACGTATTTGTAGATGCATCAGATAAGGCAATTGGCAGTGTCCTTATGCACAAGGAGGGGTGAAACTGGTTCAGACCAATTTATTATGCTAGTCGACGATTAACTTTTGCAGAATACAATTATTCAACTACTAAGTGTGAATGCCTCGGATTAATTTACTTGATTAAGAAATTTTAGCATTACTTACTGGGAAGGTCTTTCACTTTTCATGTGGACCACAATGCACTTTTGTACTTGGTAAAGCAACAAAATTTGGTGGGCCGATTAGTCAGATGGGTTTTATTGCTCCAAGAATTTGAATATGATATTGTCCATTGCCCAAGAGCAAGCCACACTATCGTTGACTATTTATCACAAATTGACCATGGGGAACCACTAGTGGGGGTAGATGATACTCTTCCAGATGCTGATGTTAATGCATAAATTCAATTCACCCTATTACCCCCAAGCTAATGGATTAGCAGAGAGCACGAATAAAGTTCTTCTACACATGTTGTAGAAAATGTTGCTTGACTTCACAGACCATTGGGAAATCATTCTTCCCATAGTGCTTTGGGCATATCAGACATCATATAAGGTTTTAGTAGGCATCACTCCGTTTAAACTTCTGTATGGACAAGAAGCTATCCTTCCATTCGAGTTTGTAGTTCCCAATCTCCGAATTGCGATAAAAAAGTGGCTCATACTGGAAGACTCTTTCGCATACCAGATGCATCAGCTACGCCAGTTAGATGAACACAGGTATACAAGTTTTCTATTACTACAGGAGGTGCATATCTGACAAAAGAAATGGCTTGAACAAAACTTGAGAATAAAAATTTTTTGACCTAGTGATTTGGTACTCTATTTTCATTCAAAAATGAAATGCAAGATGGGTGAACTGAAACTGAGGTGGACAGGTTGGTTCTGGATCCATGAGTTATGCAGACTAGGCTCTTTTTGGTTGGCTACGTTGTCGGCGCGGAAGCGACGGTCGGTGGATCAGGCCAACCGCCAAAAATACGGCGCACGCGAGGTGCTTGAAGCAAGCTCAGGTGAAGCTCAGATTCAAAGAAGCAAATTCAAATTCAGAAAAATATTAATGAAACAAAAACCAAATTCTTGTTCAAATAGGATAACATCTCTTTCTTCTGTCTTACGAGTACGTGTTCGATCATCTTTTGTATTAAAGAATGCTAATTCAACTCAAAGAACAATTGATAACTCAATGTCAATTCAATGATTGAAGACTTCGTTTCTACATACGAATTGAACGAGATATATATATTGACAAAATTTGATCTGTTCAAAATGAAAGAGTTATCTTACGAGGTTTATATCTACTTTTGATATCAAAATTTGAAGTTCATGAATTTTTGTTGGCATTAACAAATTGTTCCACTTGACTTTTCAATAATGACTTGCGTTTCATGCATTTTTCTCTAATAAGTTAATATATATAATATTTCTGAACTGGGAGTAAGATAGCTATTTGAAATAAAGGCTTTTCAAACTTCGAATCAAACACGTGAAAACGTGAGGTTTTTTTTTTTTTTAGAGTGAAAACTTCTGCAAAGTAGTATTCAAGGAAAACGATCAAAAAAAGTTTTTCAATATTAACATTCTCATTAGATGACTTTTCAGAAATCCTATTTTAGCTTTCAATCTGAGCTCAATTCTTCATAGGTTCAAATAGATGAGCATCGTCAAATTCATAGGCTTCAGTCTTTTCAAATCAGTTTCGTTAGAATATCAAAGTGACGTGCAGAAAATTCAATTGTCAATGAATTTTCCTTTAAGTGATGGAAATTTTAGAATTTATTAGTAGCAGAAGGCGGAATTTTATGCAGCTATGCATCCAAAATACATTGCAGAAACAAAATTTCTAGCTATCAACGGATTTGACATTCATTAAAGCTACAAGTTCCTGGAGAACTTGAAGATATGCCAGAGTGGATTGGCTTCAGAAATAAAGTGACAGTTGATCTTAAAAGATTCAATCGGAAATTTCAATATAAATTTATTCGTAAGTAACTGAGTTTTGATTCTGCCAACTAGCATGCAATGTTATGATGCATCTATAAAATACGCACACAAACGTATTAGAATATTATGAACTATCGCATATAATCACATGTACGATTCTGTATAAATAAGATGAAGTCACAAAATAAAAATTTGACAGAACTTACCAAATGTTAGTCATCTCAGAGTGAAAACAGTACGAGTTTTAAGATGAAAGTCAATCAGTGATACGTAATTTGTGAGCTGAGTTAAGAAGTTGTTGAAAGTATCTTATCATCGATTTATCAGGGATGATAGGACATACAACCATGATCATGATTTGACTAGAGTCACTTAACTTTTTTAATAGATCATCTGGATCGTGCTAGAATTCGAATTCAATACATCAAATTCCAAATATTAAAATTCAGCCACAGATCTATCCTCATTTATGATCAAGTTCCGTCACTCCTTTCATATCTTGATGTCGACTAATACTCATCTCTGTATTGTTTATCATAAACGTATAGCCAACAATATACATAAATAGCAAGTAGATGCACAGATTCTTTTGTAGAGAAATGAGTTCTGATGCCTGTTTTTCGTATGATAATGGTAATAATACTTGTATAAGCGACAATTCACAGCAGTTCCATCATGAATATCAATAGTGCTTTGAAAATCTGATATAAAAAATGAAATAGTATTTGAATCCTGTCTTCAAAATTTTGAGTAACTTACACTGATGACAAATTATAACAGATCATATTTGCTTCAGTTTAACAAAGTAAAACGTATTATCTCATAGTGACTTTCTATCAAACATTCGTCAAATTTGCAATATAAAATAATTAAAGGTATCTGATGCAGTTTTATGCAAAAGGATAAATAAGAATAACTGTCAATACACTTCACGATTTAAAATAGCAAATGATCGAGCAATAAACAAATGCGCGTCAAGTAATAGCTTGAATGATTACCATTCAGAAATCGTAATGTCAGCAAATAGCGTTGAAGATAAACACGCAAGCACTCATTATTGCAGACGTAGTGTTTAAACAGTAGCACAGAATTATATGAAATAATATAACAATGGTAGATTGAATGTCTGAAGAATGTACTATAGATAGAACAACAAAATCTTTGATTACCATTAACGTAGTTCGCGTGGTTTGGCCTTCTCATCTCCCAGACAATCTTAACAGTCAGAGTCTTTTTCTTCATGCGCATCAGATAATAGAATGTCATCGGCAGAGTTGCACAATTGTTGAGTCAGTTTTGTCAAAAGCATCTCCATGTATTTGGCGTCTTTTTCCTCAGATCATATGCAATCACTCTTCCTCAGTAGATGAGTTGTATTGTCCCGTCGTCAGAAGATTCAGATTTCTGATACTTGTCAGATGAATTTCGTACGATGGCCTCCTCTCTAAAGATTCAGCAGAGAAGGACCTCCACGCAACACAACAAGGGCATCATCCATCCCTTCTTGGTATATGTCAGATCAAAAAATCCCTGTATGCCTGATTATGATTCGATAAATTGACCTCCTCCATCGTCGTTAGATTCCATGCAGGCCTATACCAGATTAAGAGAGAGGAAACGATGGATGCCCTTGCGTCCCCTCCAATCAGCAATCTCTCCATACGCTACTTTTTGTATATGCCTCTCTTTTCATTTGATGATAGAGGAGTCTCGACAAAAATAGCATCCAATGATTGTCCGTCACAACAGCACGCTGTCGTTCACTCATAAACTCTACACTTAGAGTTCACTCAAAACAAGCTTTTGACTCATATACCATCATTGGGTGACGATAAATGGATAAGAAAACTTATCATAAATGTTAGCATAAATCATTCGATGGGTTTTCATACTAGAATTTTCGACCATCCATTGTAGTAAATATCAAAACCCTATTGTTCACTTCATCTGCATTGGTAATCTCATGCAACATCCAAGAATCATCCACTTTGGGTTGACTCATCCGATATAGCCTTTTATGCTTATCACCTGCAAAGTCTTCATCAAGTTGAGGAGAGAGAATTCTCTCCGACAACGTTGTCCGAAGAAGTGCTACAATGATCATTAATGGGTCCAAATTGCAGCCCTATCAATTGTTTGGTGAATGAAAGAAAAAAAAAAGAGAGAAAATAAAAATACAATAAAAACAAACTTTTGAAAAATGGAAAATACAAGTTTGTGCAAAAGTGACAGAATAACTACTCAACATGCAAATCATACAATCAATTAACGATGATGACGGCTGCACCATTTCAAATTTGATCATGTGATCCTTATTATGAGTGATATCGTGAGTGAAAATTGTCGAAGTAAAGACCCCATTTAGGGAAATCATGATGTAGACTCAACGCTCTCAACTCAAAAACGGGGGCAATAAAAGGTTGAGGAAAATATCGAATCCAACTTATTTGGTGAACTTATGATCAGAGTGAGCAATGAATCGCCGTCCTCTAGCAATCATCAAACCCAACAACAACATAACTATGGTAGTGACCTTCTCCTACACTCACCTCCTAAATATACCAAACAACCTTTCTCAAGCACAAGAGGATTGGTTTGAGTGTCGAGGGCTTCTGAAGTGTGTCCTACTTGACTGGCAAAGCATTCACCCACATTTGTTAACGACGAACATTGCCAAGGTGATCGTGAGGCAGATAGAAAAGAATGATCTCAACATCTAGGAGACACGCTTGTGAGTTGGTAAGGAGAGCTCTTTTCAATTAACTCTAGCATTGATAGTAGAGCAACTCCATGTCGCCCATACAGGTGCCATAGCAAGTACGAAAACAGTAGATGTTGCAGAGATATGTAGATTGGTGGGAAAGTCATGTTCAAGAGAATACAAGTTTATTTAGCTTCCTAATGACAACCCATTAAGACTTGGATTGTTACTAATGACCATGGTTATCAATATGTAGGCTAAATACTACGGAGTATCATATGAACTATATGCCTTGATGAAATAATATGCCAAAACATAGGTAAATTGGGCAGAGATAATATTATGGAAACTGAAGAAACAGGTTCATTGCCTATTTCAAAGAACAGGGAGAGCAGTGAATGTTGTGTTGGACTCCAAAATCAGAGTTCTGTTTACATCACTTTTTTCTAAAAATACGACATTTTTACCACTAGAATGTAGTGTAGTATTTGTCAAAGTATTTCTACAAATTCTAAAGAAAAGATTTGTTGAACATAAGCCGATGGAATGCACTTCACAAGACCAAACTATAGGTGACAGAGATGAAGAAGAACAATCTTGAAGGCAACAAGTGGAGGAGAACCGGAGGAAATAGGAAGCTGATCAAAAAGCTACAGAGGAAGAGGCAGCAAGAAAGAGATTAGAAGAAGAAAATTAAAAGAGATTAGAAGAAGAAGATGAACTCGGGAGAGAAGTGGAGGAAGAAAAGAAAAAGAAAGCTGAAGTGAAAGTGGAGAAACTCCGGGGACAACACGAACAGACAGACAGTAGTGCAAAGATGTCTAGAAAAAATTATGGTGCTCCATACTTTCACTTCATGTAATCCTGGTAATAAATGGAAATAATATGATGGCAGAGTAAAATTGCCTCCATTAGATGCAGTGATTATATAAATCCTTGGATGTACCCCAATGAACTGACAAGATCGAAAATACTTGGAGATTTAGTCAGAGGGATACAATGGAGTGTAATCAAGATGGAGAATTGCAAAAGAAATGTGTGACACTCTCTCAACAGAAGGAAGGATGGGAAGCAGAGAAAGCAAAAATGAGTGCAGAAATTAGTAGACTCAGGGCAGAAGTTGGTGAACTCCAAAGAACAAATGCAAGGAGAGAGAGTGCAGCCCATGAAGAGATGATGGAGGAATTGAATGATGCCTTAGCAAAAAACGCTCTGCTCAAGGTCACAATTAAAGAAAATGCAAAGATAGTAGCCCCTCTCAAAGCTAAAGATGCACAAGGTCAAAAATTGCTGCAAAAATTGAAGAAGTCCAATAAAGAGTTGATGACCAAGTTACAAAAAGAAGAGCAGGAAGTACAAAGATTAAAGAAAAAAATATAATGACTAGAGTAATGAGATAAAAATGTAGGATGTATAGATTACAGAAACCGAAGAAAAGTTGGTAGTGTGGAACTTGGAGTTTATGGAACTGGAAGACAAACTTTGCACTCTACAAGAAGGATTTGATACGGTGTTGGCACAACTCATTGGTCTTTTGGAGTTAAAGAAGTAGGTTGAAGTTTGGAAGCAGTGTTGTGTAGATGCTAATCTTGTTTTGGAAAAGGAGGAGGTAGAGGTAACAGAGTTAAAGAAAAGTGCCTCAGTTTTAGAGCTAAAGCATAAAACACAACTCGATGAAGTGAAGAAGTTAACTGAATACTATATAGAGATTATATCAAATATTACCATAGCTTTTGATAATATGCTAGAAAAGTTGCATAATAGAATACCAAAAGTAGAAGCAACAGTGGTTAGTTATCGGAGGGTTTGTCAAACATTACTTGATTTGAAGGAATTTTTTGAAGTCGAGATTAGATTAGCTAAAGAAAATATAGAGGAAATGTCTAAGGAACTTAGGTATGACATACAAAGGATTATGTTTCTAGAGCTCCAGAACAATGATGATGAATTGTAATTCTTATCTGGTAATTTCGTGGGTCTGGATACACCGTGTGTGCTAGTGTGAGCCACCGAAATGGACAGACCACAAATCGTTGTAATTCACTTTGTGATAGGAAAGGGAGTCAATTTTCTAAGGATATTTCAAGAGTTTTTGGAAGTCTAGAGATCCATTCTTCTTTATTTCCGAAATACAGAATGGTGTGAGGAAGTACAAAGAGAGAGGAAAGGAGAACGATGTGGTATTTGGAGGTTTGTCTATGCAGAAGGGTGTAGTCTGAAGAATCTGAGGAGCAAAAACTCTATATTACAAAACTATGAAATCATAGAGTGTTGTAATGTGATGTAAAGATTGAGAAGTGTAAGCTAAGTCTATTTATAATAAACAATTACTCAATATTCCATAAATGGATTTCTCTGATGACTATCTATTTTTAAAAGTTCTCTAAGTCTCTGTGTACTATAAATGCTTCGGCATCTCTAAGTTTGTGAAGCTATATTTAGGAATGTAAATGCATGTTGTGATTGTGATAGTTTAATCATAATCCCCATTCCCATACCCTACCTTTGGATAGTGTCTTGATATGTGTGACACATTCATATCAACCCTCAAACAACGGTTTTGTTATTCCCTTGCATGTGTTTTCTTTCCTTCCCTTGGATTTCTCATATGTTATTTTCAAGGTTTTACCCACTCTGGTGTTGAAGTGGCACATCTTTGTTCATGGTTTGGTTATTCGCTCTCCAAGATAAAGAGCCCATTAGGTGGTGGACAACTATTGAGCCTACCAAACAATGACTTAATAGGTTGTGAAAAAGTGAAGTGGTGACTTGGCAAAGTGGTGCATAGGTGGTGTACAAGCCAATTTCATGGGTGCACAAGTAGTTCACAAACAAGTAATCACAATGCTTTTGCAAGAAAAGTTGAATGCAGGTTACAAAAAGGTCTTTTTGAAGGGTTTTCAAGGCTTTTAAAGTGTTATGGAAGGTCCAAGTGACCCCTCCCCTATGTGCACATTTGGTAGAAATAAAGTTCAGAATTGGAAAAGAGAAGAAGTGAAGATGGTATGCAAGAGTTTATTTGTGGTCCCCCATTTAAATTTTTTTGTTTTTCGTAAATTCACTATAGGACAAAATATGAAGTCGTTGGTCTTTTACATGAAGATGTTCTTGGGACATCAAAGTGAGACAAGTAGATGAAGTGATGTACGTATGAGGAATTGACACACAACTAAGGGCATGATCATTCTTGCACTAAGGAGATAGACTAAGGAGCAAGAGCATAGTCTACATTAGGATCAAGAGAGAGCAAAACATACACTTGGCCTGCATGTACACAACAAATTAAAGTGTGCAAAAGAGAGAGACCAAGGTGCAAAGAAGGTGACAAAGTATGTAGAGAGAGTGCATAGAGAGAAACCAAGAGAGCAACTAAGGTGTGAAAAAGTATCATCAAGGAGGTGCTACACGTCAATAGAGAAGTGACCAATCCTTCAACCTTATTGAAAGCTTGAGTGCAAGGAGTGCACAAGGTCAAGCTACTAGACACGGTGGAGGACCAGCAGAGAAGAGGTTGATTGCACAAGTAATTGTGATATCTTGTATACTTGTGTGTGTGCTTCTTTGGCTTAATTGCTATGCGCAGAGAACATATTTGTATCATTCTATACAAAGTTATTGTATTCTTTATTGTTAATCAAAACACAAAGGATTCTAGTGCAATTGTATTTATTCTTCTTCTCCATTCTTCTCCCACAAACACACAAGCATCTTTCAACTAAAGAATCCCCCAACAGAAACAGAATCCAAATATGTATGCATTTGATGAGGTTGTGTATATTATTTTGCAAAAAGAGCAATAGAATGAATAGGAGTGGTTTGATTGAGGGAACACAATCACTTGCTATCTCACAAAAAAGGAAAAGTGAGTATGGTTCAACTTTGGTTTCATCAAAACCAAAGCTTAATCCTTCCTCTTCCACTCATTCCTCTAATGAAATTGATTCACAAAAGCAGAAGAGATGCAAAATATTTTCAAAAGGCTACTCATACTATTAATGAGTGTAGAAATCCTGCCAAGCATAATGATAAGAAGAAGGAATCCGACATGTTTATTGCTGAAAATTCTTCAAATGCAAAGAATGATGAAGCCAACATGGCTCAAGATTTTTGGGCATGTGTTGTTTTTACCTGTCATTATGATGCATCATTGCATTATGTATGTATGGTTGTGTATGAGGCTGATTCGGATTGGTTCTTTGATAGTGGTTCTTCAAATCACATAAATTCATGCAAAAGTTTTCTTGCATCTTTGAAAGGTGCACCCAAAGGAGTACATGTGGTGTGTGCAAACAATGCCTCTTATCCTATCATTGGAGTAGGAGAAATTGAGCTTACGACTACAAATCGAGGTGTGGTTCTCTTGAAAAATGCTTTGTATGTACCCAATATAAAGAAGAAATACATTTCAATTGCTTTGATTTCCAAAGTTGGATTTCTCGTAGACTTTGTTGATGATAAGTGTATGGTTTATGTTTTCAACAATGGTGATATTATTGTGGTGTCCGTTACATTATGCAATTGTTTGTATCATTTGGATACATATAAGAGGGCTACTTCAAATGCCTTGGTTGCTCATACTTCCTCCATAGCTAAAATGGAGTTTTGACATGCTCATTTTGGTCATTTGAACTTCAATAGTTTGCTTTACTTGCAAAAGAAAGACATGGCTATTGGTTTTCTAACAGGAGTTTATTGAAAAGCATGCATGTGAAGGTTACATTCTTGAAAAAATGAATTGTGCTTCTTTTCCAAAAGATACTCATACACACCCTACAAGAAAATTGTAGCTTGTTCATAGTTTATGTGGTCCCGTGAAGACTCCATCTTTTGAGAAACATGTATATTTTGTTACCTTCATTAATGATGCTACTTTCCATACATGGGTGCATCCTATGAAAGCAAAGAATGAGGTAATTTTCTTGCCTCAATGCATTTTTAGCTATGGATGAATTTTTCTTTGGAAATAAGCTTTTGACACTATGCACAAATCGTGGTAGTGAATACATGTTACATGAGTTTAATGTTTTTCTTCTTGAAAGATGAATTGCACACCAATATATGGTGCCATATACACCTCAACAAAACGGTTTTGGAAAGCATAAAAAAAGAACACTCTTTGAAATAGCATGACGTATGGTTAAAATAAAGCACCTTCTTGACAAGTTTTTGGTGGAACTATCCATGTGTGCAAACTATGTGTTGAATCGCTACCCAACAAAATCATTGAAAATCATCACTCCTTATGAGGATTGGAATGGACATAAACCTATGGCTAGTCACATGCACGTGTTTGGTTGGTTGGCATATGCTCTTGTACCATTACAACAATGTCACAAACTTGATGGCAAGTCAAAGAAATGTATATTTGTTGGTCATAGTGCTCAAAATAAGGGATATCATGTGTACCATCCATTGATGGACTTAATTATTATCAAGATGTGATATTAGCTGAAAAATTAGTTTTCCCTCTACTTGAATGCAAAAAGGAGCCAACAGTTACCTCACAAGATGTGTTTGATACACTCATGCCTTCATTCCAAAGTAGTGTGCTTAACTATGGCCATGTAGACTAGCCAAGTGAGGCTCAAAGGGCTGAAAAATTCTAGAAAAATAGAGTTGAAAATGTAGATATTTTCCAACCAAACATGGCTAAAATTTTACAACCAAACTTGATTGGAACCACTAGAAATTTCCAACCACATATGGTTGAACATTGCGTCAAAATATGGCTAAAAATGAGCATAAAATTCAGCCCATGCATCGTATACATGCTGATGATTATTATATCATGAATGCATGTCTATCAAGGGTGCACAAACTATGTCAAAGTGGCTAAAAAAACTTTGGAGGACAACAGATTGAGTGCACCTTTACTTGGTAGAATAAGTGTTGTAGGATCTTATAGACACGCGTACACAGAGAGTACCAAATCTAAAAACACACAGAATTAGAGTTGTGTAGTAGAAGAGACACTACATGGTATTGGGTGCAATCTCCCCCCATGCACTCTATTGGGAGATTCTATAGTGTGTGTATTTATAGGTTATTTATTACATCCAAACTAGAGATTACAATGAGGATGCACTTCAAAAAGCATGTGCAAAAGTAAAAAGTTGCTCTCTTTTATAGTAACCCTTATTGTTTCTCTACAAAAATCGTGATCTACAGTGATCCTTATCATAACCACTATTTTTATGACTTTCTAGAAAGAACCCTCTATGTGGGTCTTTATTACAAATATATAGAAAATTTAGTTTCTCTTATTTGTATTTTGACACATTTGAAATGTCCATGCCCATCTACGCTCTCATGAACCTTGCCTTGCTATATCAAAACACAAACCACATAAACATCTTGATAAATCAAACTCTAAAATTCAACATTCCACAAGTGATAGCATCTCCTACAATTGAAAAAGCAACTAATCTCAATTGATAAGAAATAAAAATAGGCATGGATGGCCAGTCACATATCCCATCATTACCTCAATAAAAGAGTGTTTGCACATAGTGAATGGTTGCCAAGGGATCCATGGTTTCAGAGAAGCCAAAGACGCCAAAGATGCTAAAGTTTTATGCCTTAGTTGACACCTTGGAGTAAGTCAAAGGAGTAAACGTAGGAGTAAATTATAGATTCAAGTTCAGGAACTGGAACTAGAAGGAGTAAGTCGAATGAGTAAATGTAGGAGTAAACTATATGTTCAAGTTTAGGAATTAGAACTAAAACTGAAACAGAAAACTAAAATCAAAACAAGAAAAATAACAAAAATCAAAACTGAAACTGAAACCAAAACTGGAACTAGAAAACAAAAAGGAAATTGAAATAGGGATCATGATCGCAATTGGGATCAAGATCAGACATTGATCAAATGCAAAAATGGATGGCATCGAAATGCCTCATCAATGACCCATGTAGGATCTGATATCACTATTGCAAGTTCTTATAGACATGCATGCATAGAAAGTGTGAAAATTGAAAACATACAGAAACAAAGTTGCATAATAGATGAAATAGTATACAATATTCGATGCAATCTTTCCCCACACACTTTATTGGACGAGTCTACCGAGTGCATGTATTTATAGGTTTTCTATTATATCCAAAATAGCGATTACAATGAGGTCGACATTGTGGTCACCAACTACCTAGATAGGACAGATGAATTTGGTAATGTGATCCCACAAACGGACATAGGAGACCTAGATCAAGGAAACATAGGTGGAGAGCCTAAAACCCCTCGAGGCAAATCAGTTCTCACTAGAATTATCACACCAGAGTGGGTTCCCGAGGACAATAAGAGCATAGATCTGCTCTTGAACTGAGAGACCAATGAAGCCTTTTGGAGGTATAAGCCTGATCAACCGAATGAGATAGGAATGATCACAATCTATGAGTTCAAAGATCCTGATAGCCCAGGAAAAATGACCTATTTAGACAATACTTCGAAGAGGATATTTGTGGTCTCAGAACATGGTAGACATGCCTACACTTGGACCATAGAATGCAGATACACTAATCACACCGCGCAAGATTGCCCATACAATAAGCAAGCAGTTAGGCAAACCTACCCTTAGCCATACCCTCAATAAGGAAGATACCAGAACCAATACCCACCACAGCAATATGGCAGACCCCAACAACCCTTTCAGCAACCCTACCAAACCCAGCAAAGGCCTCAGCTTGTGTTAGTTCAGCAACCTCCTACCCCAACCAATGTGATTCCAATAAAGTACCCAGCTGCAAAAGAGAACCTGAATAGAGCCATAGTGCCAATGACACCACTGCTTTCAGAAAGTGACCCGAGTGATCATAGTTTTGACTCTACTCACATGGATAGTCCATAGGCTTACTACATGCAATCACCTGAACATAATGAGTCCTACTATTGTGAAGAACCGAGTGACCCTAGTTGGGAGCCAGAGAATGCAAATGTCATGTATGCCAACCCCAACCCTAGACCTCAACCTAGGCAAGTAAGACCCCCATTCCCTAGAGGACCATGCTATAGATGTCAGGGAGATCACCTCATTCGTGATTGCCCAATGCCTACCCCTGCAAAACCCCAATCGGTGACAATTCAAGGCTTTTGTCAAGATTGCCGAAAGGAGCATCTCTTACGAGATTGCCCAAAGAATCCCAATAATATGCCAAGAATCACTCCTATCAATTTCATTGGGTTAGTCGTAGACTCTACAAGAAGTGTTACTTCCATTGCCCCTGTGCAGGTGGTCACTAGAGCTCAGGCTTTGCAGCAGAACCAAGGTTTAGGCCCAAAAAAGAGTTCAGAGGTTAGCGAAACCGAGAGCACAACCAAGAAGAGGACTAGAGCCTAGAAGGATAGCCACGAGAGAATGAAACGACAATGGACAAAGAAGATGAGTGAACTCGAGGAAAGTCTAAGAGAAACGAAAGTCAAGATCATTGAACTCACATCTCAAACTCACTCTCACATGACTCCACCACCACCAATTCCATCTTCCTCCAACCCACCACCTTCCAACCCACCTCACTCAATCCCACCACCCCCTAGAGTAGGATCAGTCCTAGCAGATCCCACTCCCGAGGACGTAAACATGATGCTTAAGGCATACCAGGCCAAAATCCAAGAAGGTCCAAATGTTGCATATCATGATAGATGCTACCCTAGAGCTGATCTATAGATAGAGAGAACTAAGCTTTGTGCTAAAATGGTATTGTTGGCTCAGACCATGTTTGAAGCCAGTCGCCTCTTCAACTACTCTTGCTCAGCTAAGGCACAGTTGCACTTTGATGGACTGTTGGAGAAGTTGGAGAGCATAATTGCAAGATCTGATAAGGAATCCATATCCCAAGGAAGAGCCAAGGCAAGTGAAAAAATAAGCATTCCTCCCTAGAAAGCTTATGTGCCTAATTCCACTGAACCAGACACCTCTTCTTCGATGAATCGGTATTCACCATAATTCCTACGAGAGATTCAAGAAGAGAAATGGGCTAAAGAGAGTGAAGTTCCTCCCATTGAACTTGTGGATGACTTGCATGATCAATTCCCACAAGACATCCCGTCCATTTATGGAGAGCACGAGAGTGCCCAATCCCATGAGAGATTAGACTTTGAGTCTAATTCCTTACAGGAACTACCCCATTTCACAAGCCCATGGGAAACTAAGTCTACTTGTATGAGAGACCCATGGTCATGGTAAGAAACGAAGACTCCGTCATCCCTAGGAACACAAAGGTATTGAAAAACACTAAAGTGCAATGCAACCTCACTTTAGAAGAGCTACTCAATGCTAGTCCAGAACTATGGAAGCATGTAGCCAATCAAGTGCCAGAAGTAGCAAAACCTCATTCCCAGGTAGGATCTCAGAGAATAGTGCCAGAGATACCCTTGGAGAAGATAAGAGACATGAGTGAAGGAGAAGAAGGAAACACCTATCTTCCCATTACCCATCAAGGATACACAACCAAGGCAATTTTGGACTCGGGTGCAGGAGTTGCAATTGCTACCACTTCCCTATGGAAGCGTTGGGGCAAGCCAGCACTCAGGCCAACGAGAATGAAATTGCAAATGGTCGATGGTCACATAGAAAGACCTTTAGGACTGCTTAAAGGAATAACTCTCACTACATGTGGTGTTGAGTTTGAGCATACTTTTGATATGTGTGACTTTAGCAGTGCTCATTCCAACATTAGACAGACCCATATACTTGAACTCAGACAAATCTTTGATAAATGTAGAGAATATCAAGTCTACCGGAACCCAGAAAAGTGTGTTTTCATGGTCAGGCAAGGCAAGATTCTAGGACACATAGTGTCAAAGAACAACATATCCATGGACGAAGAAAAAGTGAGAGCTATTGCAGAACTACCTAGGCCAAAGAATGTCAAGGAAGTACAAGCTTTCATGGGTCATTGTGGTTATTAACGACGTTTCACACACATGTATGCCATCATTGCAAAGCCTCTGTACAGAGTTTTGACTAACTTTGAGTGGACTGAAGAATATGAGAACTCCTTCAATGAGTTTAAACGATGATTATGTTCAGCACCAATCTTAACAACACCCAATTGGAATAAACCTTTTCATGCTCACGTGGATGCATCCAATCATGCTATTGGATGTGTGCTAGCACAACCTATGGGTGAAGGTAATATGGATCTTCGAATTACCTATGCTAGTAGACAATTGAATGCAGCTAAATGAAACTATACCACCACCGAACGAGAAGGATTAGGCATGGTACATGTGGTTAAAAAGGTTTAGATACTATTTGCTTGCAAATAAGTTTAAATTTTTTACTGACCATCAAGCATTGTTCTATTTGGTAAACAATCCATGCAACACAGGCAGATTAGTAAGATGGTTTCTCTTACTAATGGAATATGACTTTGAGGTTGTAGTGAGGAAAGGCAAAACTCATTTGAGAGCAGACCATCTGTCTAGGCTCACATCTGGAGAAGGCCCACAAGAAGTATCAGATGATCTTCCTGATGCTTACTTGTTTAATTTGGAAGTTGTACCACAGGGGGCCAAGAAATTAGTGCCAGTATTGACATATGGGCCTAACCACCCTGTAATAAACACTCAAGATAGAGAGGTAGTCAAAGCCCAAAAGTACCATATCATGGCAGGAAGTATGTACAAGCATACAGATCAAGGGATATTAGCTTGTTATGTGGAAGAGGACGAGCACGCTAAGTGGTTGCAATTAGCAAATGTAGGTGCATTAGAGCAACACTACTCAAGACAACAAACCCTATAGACATTACGGAGACTCGGAGTGCATTGGCAGACTATGGAAGCAGATGTCCATAAGTTGTGCAAGGAATGCTCAATCTGTTGTATTAAACCACCGGTGGAGCACGCTACATTGTACCAAGTGTCTCTAATACCAGATTGGAGTGAACCATTAGTAGATTTTTTGAGGACGAAAACATTCCCTCAAGATATGACTTTGGCTCAGTAGAGAAGTTTAGAACAAGAAGCCCTAGACTACTCACTCATTGGAGATAATTTATACAAACGTGGTAAAGATGGTTACCTCAGACTATGTGTCCATGAGACTGAATATCTGAAGATCTTGGAAACTGCTCACCAAGGTGTAGCAGGAGGACACTTTGGTCCATACCAGGTGATTAAAGCAATTCTAGGCTTGTGGTGGCCAACCCTTCACATGGATGCACATACCTATGTGAAGCAGTGTGATGTTTGTCAGCGAACTCAATATCCTATATGCAAAGATGAGATGCCTTTGAAACCTATGATGGGTGGACGTGCATTCTCTAAGTGGGGAATAGAATTTGTCGGTCCTATTAACCCCCTAGCTAAGAGTTCCCATGTGGAGTACATCATCATAGCCACATACTATCTAACCAAGTGGGTAGAAGTAAAAGCCACAACGAAGAACGATGCTCAAACAACAGCGAAGTTCTTATTTGAGAATGTGTTCACAAGATTTCTGAGATTATCTGTTTTAACTTCTTGTTTCATTTCTTGTTTTACCGAATTAACAAAATCAACCTTGGGCTACCTATAGAGCTAGTAAGTGATAGAGGCACTCACTTCTTGAATGAAGTTATTGAGCTCCAAGAGTTCTTGGTTATACACAAGAAGTCTGCCCCCTATCACCCACAAGCCAATGGGCAAGCCAAAAGCACAAATAAGATTCTATGCAATGTGCTGACTAAATTGGTGAATAATAAATGTTTAGATTGGGAAAAATAGCTACACCATGTTGTTTGGGCATACATAGTCACCTATAAAAACAGTACTCCACACCCTTTCAGATGGTGTTCGGCCAAAATGCAGTGCTACTTTTGGACTTTTTGATACCTACATTGAAAGTAGCGCAAGCACATGATTGGACAGGCCATGAACTCTCCTCTAGAATCTTTGACCTTGAACGACTAGGTGAAACAAGATTAAGAGCTACACCTGGGATTTATGCAGCCAAGAAAAGACAAAAAGCATATTTTGATGCACATGTGAAGGATAAGGGTTTGAAAGCAAGAGACCTAGTCCTAGTCTACACAATGAAACAACATGCAAGGAAATTAGAGAAGAGAGGCTATGGACCAATCATCATCAATAGGATCTCCACAAGTGGAGCAGTTCAACTAGCCACTCTAGAAGGTGACATCCTACCAAGTTACATCAGTGGATGCAAAGTCAAGTTATATCAAAAACCCCTCACGGAGGAGATGTTAAATCGACTCAATACTGCAACCTAAAGAAGAGGAAAAGCGAATTCGAGAAGAAGCACAAGCAGAAGCATTGGAACGCATCCGAAGAATGAAATTGAGAAGATATGGTAGAGATCAGCCTAGGATAGGTGCCAATGTAGATCCAGGATATCATATGGCTATGTGCAAAGTCTCAGGTGTAAGTTCCCATAGAATAATTGACCGACGTCCTTTTGTAACCTTAGAGATAGGACAAGGAAATAGTGCAAAGATTGTACAGGCCTTGATTGACTCAGGTGCAGCCACTAGTGCTGTTAGACTTTCTTACTGTCAAAAGTTGAAATTAAGAGTAAATCCTATAGAAGCATATCTCATAGGATTGGGAGGTGTGGAAACCCCTTGCATGGGCGAGGTGGAACTTCCCCTCTACATTCAAGATGTTTTAATGACAGTTAAAGTATTAGTGTGTCAAGATGAGGATCTCACTGAACCTCTTGTCTTGGGTCAAGACTGGATCTATGATCATGCAGTCAACCTAAACCTAAAAAGTGGACTTCTTCAAGTCTGGGTAAATCAGAATCGCATTGTAATCAAGCCAGAAAATAAAGCATTCAAGGAACTAGGAAAGGCACACACTCCTGGTCCTTCTAGGAGTACACATGAAGATGACGATGCTATTATTGTCCAAAACTATGTGATGTAGAGGGATGCTTGTCTCAACAAAGAATTCAAGGATACGATGGAACTCCCTTCTTTTTCAAAGGCATTTCAACCACCAAAACAAGTGTGGGTGTGAAAAGGTGATCAACCTGTTGGATGCTTGTCTCAACAAAGAAGTCAAGGATACGATGGAACTCCCTTCTTTTTCAAAGGCCATAGGGATACGACAACCAAAGGTGGATCAAATGTAGGAGAAACAGATGACCTATGCTCAAAGCCAAAAGAAAGTACGAAGCACAATGTCTCAACCACCAAAACAAGTGTGGGTGCGAAAAGGCGATCAACCTGTTGCGGTCCAGTCACAACCACGGGCTAAACTTCATATTAGTGATCATCAACAGGGCACTAATAAGAAGTCTTTCAAAAAATTGTCTACTAAAGTGAAGTTTATCTGGGTACCCAAGAAGTCAATGAAGGCTGACCCACAATCAAGATAAATTTGGGTGACTAAGGCTTGCTTGCAGGCTCAAATGGCCACATAGAGACCACACCATGTACAACATGGTTCACTCACTCGAACAACTGATACCCACTCTTATTCGACACGCACAAACACATATTCGCCCATGAGCACAAGCAAAATCACTTGTAAATGGGTCCCTAAAAAGCCTCATTTCCAAGAAAACACTCTTATAAAGCCCTCCAGAGTCTCCAAAAAATCAAAACCGAAAGCCATCCACTGTGTTTGGCAGCCCAAAGCTTGTAATAAACCCCTCGGCCCCCATTTGTAAATTCATCTCCACCTAGTAACTACATCATCCTCACACTGCATCTTTCCATTTAGCTCATAGGACTAGTCATTCACTAACTACACACACAATCACCAAGCACTCATTGACCTACTAACCTATCACTAACCTCATGTTAATGTTGTAACGGGGATAAAACTTGTTCTATCTTGTCCATTACAATGTTAACACATGCTTCAATATTGTCACAGAACCAGCAAACCAGAAGTAACAAGGCAGAAGCAGCAGGAACTAGCTCCCAGGTGGGGTCAAGCACCTAGATAGTGGATACTGAAAATCTTCCCCTCGAAAACAAATTAGCTGAGAGACCCCAAGAACTCCGGGTAGTGCACGTGATCTCGATTCAAGACCCTCCGTAGGGGCATACCTCACAAGTTGGAAAGCATGCACATTGGTTCAGCAATGTCGTAGGTCCCCTCGAAGAAGGTGCCTATTTTTGGGAGGCCGAACTTGAATTTAATGGCAAGTGGGGAAGATACCACTTCTTTACCCGTGAGTTTGAGAAGTATCAGGATGCAAAAGTAATGAGATCAATATGGACGAAAGCAGGCTTAGATAGCTACTTTAGGGCACTCCTACCTAAGCCTGATTTTTTGTGTTGTTCCTACTTGATCAGCACACTCCTAGTAGAGCCAAGGGAGGAGATAGCACCTTTGTACCCCCCTCACTAACGCCAGGGCATGAGCTCAAAAGGTTCAGATTCGCCATCAACCTAGTGCGAGAGGCATTGGACATGAAAGGAATGCACATTCCTACAGAAAAAGAAACTGTGATTCTTGGATGGACGAAGCATAAGGATGTCAATAAATTGAAGGACATGGTAGCCATGACACCTACCATCGCTCTCCGCTTACGCACGATCATACAAGTCTTCGCCTTCCTAGCTCAGGGACGTTTCACCATGCCACCTACAAAAATTTGGTTTAGCTTGTACCTAGCAGAAACAGAGAATCTCACTCTCAACCTCCCCCACTGGATCATGGATAAGATCCACCTTGCACATCAGCATTGGAACAAGAAAAATAAGAATGTACTTCATGGGTGCTGCGCACTTACACGAATGATCTACAAATGCCTAGCTTATGATGTGCCCATCCAGAGGGTGTTGATATGGACAAGAGCTCAAGACTTCCAGGACGGCCATCAACAACGGGTCCACCATCCAAGAAGATGAGAGTAGTGAAAATTCCATGTGCACAAGCTAGAGGCGCTACACTCACGCCAGACAACCTTCCAACCCACCTGGTGGATTCGTCTCCTTGAAACATATCTAGAAATGGTCCACACATGGAACAACATGCCACTATTTATCAAGTATAAGCCATGTTACATTTCAGTCCTACGAAGATGCACCTGGCCCGAGTTTGCCATTGCTGTAAAGAACGTCAATGGCTATGCAAAATGGTTGAATTATGTCTATCTAGCACCTCCACAAGGACCGGCCTCGGTTGCATATATGATTTCCACCATCCGTCACTAGAGTCTCAGACTATGCAACACCCCTGATGTGATGGCACAAATGTGTATGAAGATATTTGAATTAATGCTGATCATGTTCAGAACATTCAAAAACATTAAAGATCCACATTTGTCAGAGTTGGTTTCACCGTAGGCAACCTAGACTTGGTGTATGACATGAGCACAACCCCCTCAATCAATGTAATATATGCCTGGCACGCTAGAATAAAGTATTTCCCAACTTGCTACAAACAAACTTTCGAAGAGATGCTCGTCACAGGGTTCTGAGAATACCACTCTGAAATATTCATACCCAGACCCTCACATCTCCTCCAACTGTTCGAGAATACCACTCTGAAATATTCGTACCCATATCCTCACATCTCCTCTAACTGTTTGATGTGGAGAGGACCTTACACTCAGATCAATTGCGACTGCCACATCCGGACATTCTAGGGCCACTAGAATGGGACGCTTTGTTAACATACCTCGCACGGGGGCTATGGCTGGAAGAACATCACCTTGCTTCAGATGTGGTGGAATACTATGTCAAACGCTCAACCAAACAAGGGTCTGTCAGAGACGACAAACGCGAGAGAGGGGGGGGTGTTGGCAGCAGTCAAGGCACCCAAGGACCCACAAGACAAGGAATCCAAAGAAGGGAGTCAGAGCAAGGATCAAGCAGGCAAATTAGTCAATGCAGATCTAGCAAATAGGCCCTTAAATTTTCCCAAACATTTCCCAAATAGTGATTTTAGTCACTCCACACCATTGTAAATACCATTCCACCTTCTTGTAGTTCCATTTTGTGCAAGCCAAGGAGTGCGTCAGCTTGAGGAGCATTAGAAGGACCTACGTATCAATTTTCATAATTTTTTGAGCTCGTTTGAGCCTCCAAATTAGCCTAGGACCCTAATTTTTAACTAGGCCAGACACTAGGTCTGGACAGGACCAAAGCTAGTCAAAAACTATAAAAAGAGCTAGAGAGCTCCTTTCTTCATTACATCCTCATGTCTTCTCGGATTGACATTAAAGGAGGTGGTACTCATCACTAAGCTACACCATAGAACTTCAAAGGCAAACCCAAGAGCTGCAGATAATTGTAAATCAATCTTCTTCAAGTACCCCCATGACAACTAACATGAAGAAAAGTCCAAAAGTGAGCATGCCTGAGAAATTTGATGGGACAAATCTAAGGAAGATACATCAAAGAAATAGGTCTACATCTACCTATGCATCAAAACTCAAAAAAGTCAATTGTGAACTGACATGACATGAGGATTATTTTATCAACCAATTTCGATGGGGCTTACGTGATGATGTCAAGGACCTCATGTTAACCATGCCCAAGGTAAATACTTTGAATGAATTCATGAATCAAGCAATTGAGTATGATAATAGGTTGTTTGAGAGAAAGCAAGAGAAGAAGATTTCTATCCGCGGTTGAGAATACAAGTTTACCTTAGTTCCTCAACAACATATGTTGGAAGAATCTCAACCAGAACCCATGTAGTTAAATAACATTAGCTTGAGATCATGATCATATTGTGGAGATCATGATCATATGGCATTCAATTATCCTAAGAAGAAGAAGCAAGTTGGAATTAGGACTTCTACAATCACCATCCCACATCAAAAGGATCATCATCAAAATCAAAAGAGGAGTGTTTCCCATCATGGGAATCATGGCCTTGATCCTGTACGTAGGTATACTATGAACCCTTTTTAGTTTCATCATGGATATCCATCATCATCGTGTTCTAGTACCACATATCAAGAACTCTACAAAGACCAAGAGCTATGAAGATTCAAGTCCTAGAAGATCTCAGAGTCACATAACCGCTCTTCATGGAACTCCTCCCTTGTGGGGGAGGTGATGTCATGGACACAAAGGAAACCATCATAAACCTCACATTCCATGTGACTTTACATATCTCATGATTGGTTCAGAATTTGGAGAAACTAATGTATTTGGAGAAACAAATGACTTCATTGCATCTGGAACATGCCAAAACCCTAGATCGATTCTCTATTTGCTAAACTCTAACACTCAGAGGTGTTGTTTCTAGTTGATGACATCATCAACTCATAACTACCCTTTCAAAACCTATATAAGGAGTGGTTGGCCACATTCATTCTCAGTCTTGCCAATACCAGTCTTGGGAGCTCAAGGAGTCTTGACCGCCAAGTACTCTCCAAGTTCCAATTCCACTTCTAGTCTTGTTCCTTGTTCTAGTCTTGCCTAGTCTAGTTCTTGGACATCTAGCCTTGTCCTCTTGTAATCTCGTAGTACGAGATCTTGTCTAGTTATTTTTTGTATCTAGATCATCTCCTTGAAGGGAGTTCTTCTAACCCAAATATCTTGCTTCAAACCTATCAGTCCCAGGTTGTGGGACGTCTTGTATCATCTCTTGTCCAATTATTCATACCTATCAATCCCAAGTTGTGGGACACCTTGTATCAGTTACGTATTCTTGTATCATTTTCTCTACATGGGTGTTCTTGTAATCATAAGTGTATTTCTGAAATCTTGTCTACTGTAGTCAAAGAGCACAATCTAGTGCTCCCCTGATAGCACCAACCATTTAAGCATAGTTTTACCTCCTCTATATCAGCCCTCTCATTAACAAGTGGATCATGTAATGTTGCATAAAAAATGGAATGGTTTGCATCATCATGTGGAACCTATAAAGGTGAAGAAATTGCCTCATTTGGAATAGCACTTGATTGTCCATCTATAAAACAAGGCAACAAAGTGTCGTAGACATCTTTGGAGCTAACGGATGTCTCGTTAGTACATGAAAGTAATGGCTGAATTGCATCTTCCACAAAAACAACATCATGGCTAACCAATAACCGTTTAATATGTGGATGATATAGATGATAGCCTTTGCTTTCAAAACTATACCCAACAAAAATACATTTAATTGATTTATCACTAATTTCGTGCGTTGTTGTTCATACAGTCAAACAACCAAAAACACATAGATGAGCCACAGATGACTTGTGACCATGCCAAGCCTCATATGGAGTGATAGACTATAATGCTTTGGTGGGACACATGTTAAGTACATATGCTGCACACATAACAGCCTTAAGCCAGAAGTTATGTGGTAAGGCCTTGCTTTTGACCATACACCTCATCATTTCCATGAGTGACATGTTCTTTCGTTCAGCAATTCCATTCTGTTGAGGTGTATATGGCACTGTACACTGATGTTTTATCCCACATTTATCCAAAAATGCATTAAAATCAGAACACATGTATTTCTCCCCTCGATCAAAATAGAGGGTGCCCATTTTACATCTTGATGAATTTTCAACCAAAACTAGAAATTGTTTGAAGCACATAAACACTTTGGACTTTGCTTTTAATGGATACACCCATGCATGCCTGAAGAAATCATCAATGAAAGGCATGAAGTGGAGGTGTTTGCATAGGACCACAGACATCACTAAGATCAAGATGCAATTTTTTATTAGCTCAAATAGAACCATCTTTTGGGAAGGAGGAATGTTGCATTCTACCCAAAATACGGCCTTCACAAAGATGTTTACAAGGTGCCTCAAGTTTGTGAAGAGAGGACACCATTTTAGATTTTTGCAAGCATAGCAAACTAGCAAAATTCAAATGACCAAAGTGTGCATGCCGAAGCTTTGCATCTCACATAGCCTGAGAATCTTGAATTGCACATGCTGAATCATTCACATACTTTGCATAATCTATGAGCTTATACAATCCGCAACATAAAATGCTAGAAGAAATAATGACATCATCATTTGATAGATCAAGAACAGTACATCTATCCTCAACAAATTTCACAACCAAGCCAATCTTGCTTAATGGTGAAATTGGTAACAAATTTCTCTTGATCCATGGCACAAATAAAGCATCGGACAATGTAAAAGAACTATAATTAGAAGTAGTCAAAATGATCTTACCAACTCCCATGATGGGATAAGAGAAGTTGTTGGCACATGTGATAGTATTCCCTATAGGGACAGGCTCAAGTGAAGTGAAGAAACTACACTGTGAGGTAATATGTTTGGTTGCCCCACTATCAAAGTACCAAACATCTGAGTCTATTGCAGACATATTGTGCTCATGAGAAGATGGGTCATAACTGCAAACAATATTAAACACCCATTCTTCATTGTGCACAAGATTAATAGACTCTATTTTAGGTGTAGAGGTCTCTACAACAACCATTCTAGCCTCTTTCTTCTTTGCCTCTTTTGCAACTATTTTTGGACAAATCTTTATGACATGATCATTGTTGGGTGTGTGTAGAGGTGCAAGACACAAATGAGAAGTACACATAACAAACATAGCAAGACACATGGAGAATATGGATAGTTGGAATAGCTCTCTCTATGGTTGGAATAGCTCTCTCTGTTGAATAATATCCCTAAGTACAAAGTAACACCACATATGAGTGAATCATGTATGTGGTAACATGGGGAAAAGATCTCTAGCCAACACTAGAGTAAAAAGTGCCCATGTATAGGGAAAAGGTTCACATCAAAGCTACTCGAGGAACACATAAGTGTAGCAAACCCCGCTGGAGCAAATGATGTGAACACATACAAGGAGTGACAAATTAGCCCCCACAAGGTAATAAGCCTAAATCTTTGCAAAAAGATTCAAATTTTTCCCATGGAAGAGCTTTGGTGAATATGTCTGCCACATTGTCTTGTGTAGGCACATATACCAAATCAATATCTCTACATGAAGGCACTCTCTCACATAGTGATAATGTACCTCAATATGTTTGGTTCGTGCATGAAACACTAGGTTTCATGCAACAACCAATGAACTCTGACTATTAGTGAGAATATGTGTAGCAACATCAATCTCCATGCAAAGATCCATCAATAGGCATCTCAGCCATGTACACTCCACTGTAGCTGTGAAAATT
This sequence comes from Ceratopteris richardii, assembly GCA_020310875.1. NCBI lineage: Eukaryota > Viridiplantae > Streptophyta > Polypodiopsida > Polypodiales > Pteridaceae > Ceratopteris > Ceratopteris richardii. The sequence goes on along the minus strand of CM035413.1, from coordinate 191,657,417 downwards.
GCCTTGTACTTAGCTTCACAACTCGGTGTTGCCACTGTAGGTTGCTTCTAACTCAACAAAGATATGCATGAGTCTCCAAGGAAAAAACAATTACCACTAGTGTACACGTGAGTACCATAACAACTAGCCCAATCACTATCTGTAAAAGCATACAAGCATGGTTGAATATCTCTTCCATAAAAGAGACCTAAGCTCAAAGTGCCTTTGAGATATCTAAACACACGTTTCATAACTTGCTAATGCTTAGTGTTAGGGCTATGCATGAATTGACTCAACTGGGAACTTGCATACTATATATTCGGCCTTGTGTTGCATGCATATATAAGACATCCCATAGCTTGCTGATAAAGAGAAGTGTCAAATGCATCACTGGAATCCTCAAGTGAGAACCTAAATCCTGTCTCAACTGGTGTGGAAACTGGCTTGCAATCCTCGAAGTCAAAATGTTGAAGTTGTTTTTCAACATACTTTGCTTGATGCATAACAATTTCCCCCCTCAACGGATACAAACTGGATGCCAAGATAGTAGCTCAAAAGACTAAAATAAGTGACATCAAAAGTATACTGCAAATCAGGCATAAGAATGTCAAGTTTTGCATCACATGACCCAGCCAAGAGTATGTCATCAACATAAAGAACAAGCACTCTAAGATCAGCCCTATCTTTGCGTACATAAAGTGTGCTTTCAATTGAACTACATGTGAAGCCAAGAGCAACCAAGTGCTTATGTATTTTGTCATACCATGCACAAAGAGCTTGCTTGAGACCATACAAGGCTTTATGCAAGCAACAAACCATATGCTCTTGTCCTTTCATTGTAATCTAGGAGGTTGCTTCACATAAACCTCTTCTTACAAATCACCATTAAAAAAAGCTGTCTTTATGTCTAACTGATGTATTTCCAACATTGATGGGCAGCCAATGCAACCATAGTATGAATGGTATTCATGTGTGAAGTAGGTGCCAAATTCTCCTCATAGTCGATTCCATATCGTTGCACATATCCTTTGGCAACCAATCTAGCTTTGTAGCGATCAATGCTACCATCAGAATTTCTCTTAATCTCGTAAACCCACTTTTTACCAATGGCATTTTTTCCTTTTGGCGATTCACATAACTCCTAAGTACCATTTTTATGTATGGAACCCATTTCTAATTGCATAGCACTCATCCATTGTGGATCATCACATGCATCTTCAAAAGTAAGTGGCTCTTCATTACATGTTGTTGCAATAAGAGAATAATCCACAAAATTACTTGATGCATGGTGAGAGCTTGATCTTGTTCTACCGAGTAAAGGTGCACTCAATTTGCTATCCTGCAAAGTTTGTTTCAGCCACTTTGGCATACTTTGTGCACTCTTGATAGACATGTGTTCATTATGTAATACATCATCAACATGTACATCATATGGGTTGAATTTCATTGTCATTTTCAACCATATTCAGCCATATGTGGCTGGAAATTTTTAGTTGTTTCGACATTTTTTTTATTGAACAATTTCAGCAATGTTTGGTTGGAAATTATCTACATTTTTAGCTCTATTTTGCTAGAATTTTTTAGCCCTTTGAGCTTGAGTTGACTGGTCTACATGGCGATAGTCAAGCACACCATTTTGGAACAAAGGCATGCGTGTATTGAACACATCTTGTGAGCTAACTGTTGGCTGTTTTTCGCATTCAAGTAGAGGGAAAACTGAAATTTCAGCAAATACCACATCTCGACTCACAATAATTTTGTTTGTCAAGGGATGGTACAAATGATATCCCTTACTTTCAGTACTATAACTAGCAAATATACATTTCTTTGCTTTGTCATCAAGTTTGCCACATTGTTGTGATGGCACAAGAGCATATGCCAAACAACCAAACACGCACATATGACTAACCATGGGCTTATGTCCATTCCAAGCCTCATAAGGAGTGATGACTCTCAATGCTTTTGTAAGGTAGTGATTCAACACATAGTTTGCACACATGACCGCTTCCATCCAAAACTATGAGGAAGATGCTTTCCTTTAACCATACATTGTGCCATTTCAAGTAGATTTCTATTTTTACGCTGAACAACACCATTTTGTTGAGGTGTATATTGGTGTGAAATACCAATATACACCTCACATTGGTGTGAAATACCTCTTTCATGAAAAAAAGCATTAAATGCATGTGACATGTATTCGCCACCACGATCCGCGCGTAGAGTCAAAAGCTTTTGTGAAGAAAAATTTTCAAATATAGCTAAAATTGCTTTGAAGCAAGAAAATACCTCATTCTAATTTGCTTTCATAGGATACACCCATGTATGGAGAGTAGAATCATCAATGAGGGTAACAAAATATACATGCTTCCCAAAAGATGGAGGTGGAAGAGGAAGGTTAAGGCTTTGGTTTTGATGAACCCAAAGTTGAACCATACTTGCTTTTCCCCTTTTGTGATATAGCAAGTGCTTGCGTTCCCTCAATCAAACCACTCCTATTCACTCTAGATTGCTATTCTTGCAAAAGAAGAGACACAACCTCATCAAATGCATACATATTAGGATTTCCTTTTACAACCAAACGGAGTGTAGTGGCAAATTTTTGAAAAGATTATGGTAATCCCTTTCAACAATGCAGAAATGAGTGATACATTTGGAATAATCTCATCTACATTTTCCAATTGCTCTTTCAAGTCCTTGATGTGTGTCACATACACATCTACCAACTCATTTTCATCCATACATACATCCTAAAGTTGCTTTCCCAAGTATGCAACATGTGCTTCATTACGCATGACATACAAAGAAGCAAGAGTGTCCCATGCCTGCCTTGATGTAGAACCTGACCAAATGTGTGGAACTATATGACACTTCACAAAAAAGCACAATCAATGCATGTGTGGAAATCGCTTCACAGAAGAGCAATCAATGCATGAGCTTGAGCATCCTTTCCATCCCATCTAATCTTCTCTTGGGTAAGTGGATAAGGCATAGTCATTGTACTTCAAGAACTTGAATATATGACACCAAACTACATAGTATAAGAACTGACGAGTCGTTTGTCAAGATCTTCCACTATGTTTCATAGTTGCTTTGCAATAAGAACATGATGTATATCATGTAATTCCACAATGGATAGTTGGTCTCGTCAATCTTATCTTCATCTTGAACAATGGCAAACAAGTCATTGTTGCTTGAAATTGCACAAAAAGAACTAAAAAATAGCAAGATATGAACTTCAACAAAAGCTAAGATGCAGCTCACAATCTATAAATTTAATGGCAATTTTGATGCATGAATGGCTTTGAAAAGGGGGTAAAAGCCCAATGTACTTACTAGAAATGTTCTCTTGAGGGTTGAAATTTGTACTTATATGCTCTAGAACTAGTCTGTATTGTTAAAAGTGCACATAATGACTAATGTGAAAAACATCAGGTTGAGAGGGACCTAAACTTACTTTGATACCATTGTTGGGTGTGTGAGAGAGTGAGGAAGCATGAATAGATATACACACAAGAGAGAAGAAGGAGATCGAACAGGAAGGCACATGATGGTTGGAATAACTCTCTATAGAGAAATGATCAATAGTATGAGAATGAGTGATTTGAAAGCTAAGTGAATCCATAAGTTTTATGTACTACCACATATGAGTATATCATGTATATGTGGTTACATGGGCAAAAAACTTCTAGCCAGTACTGGAGCAAAACGTGTCCATGCATAGGGAAATGGTTTTCATCAAAGCTACTTGAGGAACACATAAGTGTAACAATAACAACTCTAGAGGAGCTTGAGCTCGATTTCTACTCTCTCATCGAAATGCTCTATTTCTACTCTCTCATGGAAATGCTCGATTTCTTGCCCATCATGCAAAGTTCACATGGTTCTTAGAACCTTAAATACAAGAAAATGTATTACCATCATTTTTATTTTATATTTCTTTGAGAATAGCAAATATGAGATGCCCAAAATATTGATGTCACAATCCCTGTAGCCAGATATTTTGAGTTATTTTCCATGTCTAAATTGATGGGTTCCTATAGAGGCATTAAGGAACTATACCATTGATTCTTACTTGACATGTGGTAAAATGATCCACTATCTAATATCCAAGTTTCACCAACACAAGCTTAGGCAAGTGTACATACATCCTCTATGGAACTACATAGCTCAAGCTCTATGTGTAATGAACTATAGGAGATTTGAACTCGCCGCCTCCTAGCTAGGAGTGTGATGGCCTAAACACTTGCCCCAACTCCCTCTTAGGGTGTGGTTCAACCATCTCCTATCGATCAAGGGTGTGGTTCGACCATCTCCTACATATCACTTTATTACATTCTTCCCCCCTTTGTTGATCATTGTTCTCAATGATTTGTTGTTGCGTACTTTTTTGAACCTTGTTCACAACCTTGATGTCTTGAAACCCTGTTCTCAACCTTAGTATCTTGAACCTCGTTCTCACCCATGTTCACTATCTTGAACCCTCAATCAAGTGCCACCCAAGGTGTCCCAAGGGCTTCACAGTTCCAAGGTAGCTCACAATTTTTGAAAAGTTCATTTGGAGAGCTTTCCAATAGTATCTTACACACCCCAGTCTGACCTACAGATTGAGAGATACACTTCAATATTTGTTGGATATAATTCTCAAAGCACCGCCTTCCCATTTAGTACCCTTTCACATGATAGAGTGCGCGAGCACCTTTTTTTGAGGCCATTGGGTCCCACCTTACCCAAACCTACTTCATAGGCTTTGTTGATATATTTAGGTAGTGATGTGTGTGAACACACTAGGACCGCTGGGGCACTTTTTTCCCTCTTTAGGAGGTTTTTTTCCCCCGGCTTGTATATACGCCTATTGCCCTAATGGGCTACTTATCTTTGTACATTCTCTAGTAATACATTCAGTATTGTGTGTTGTGCTCCAAGCTTCTTCTTCTTCCTTGTGCTGTTTGGGTGCTTCCGCAGACGTCTAACTCCAACAATTGGTATCAGAGCAAGTCGTCGCTTCATCTATGGCACTGTCGAAACTCCTCCGGTTGTAGTCTCAGAATTGCACGAATTTTGGTGAGCATACTCAGCATGTTTTCGAGATCAAAACTGCTTCGTTTTGAGGTGCCGAAATCGCGATCTGAGCTCGTTTCGGCCTTCGAACGCACTATCGCAGTGCTTGTGCAGGCTATTTCATCTTTTTGTGCCAAAGGTATATACCAGTTTTTGGTCGCCAGTATAAGCGTCTCGAAGCCTGCTATAGGTCTAGCAGAATTGGTTTGGGTAGTTTTGTTCAACTTTTTGAGATACACTCAATTTTTTGCATCAAGGTATTTTGGTCACCTGCCATGGTTGAAAGTAGTGATGTATTCCGTATGCTGGTTGTTGAGGATAAGTTGGATGGTACCAACTACCCATTATAGGCTTATATGATGCGACATGTGTTGGTTGCAAAAGGACTGTGGAACATTGTGTAGGGTGTCAAAAAACATCCTATCACACCTGCAATTGGTACAACTGCAGGTACTGAAGCTTGATGCAGTAGGTGTCGACGATGATGATATTCTGCATATTCCTGTTTGTGTTGCGGTTTTTGCTGCACCTATTGTAGAGCAGATTCGCTGGGATGGCAGAGATGCCCAGGCACATGCATTCATAGCTTTGTCTGTCAAACGTGCCATTATTCCTCACATTCGCTCTTGTAGAATAGCTAAGGATGCTTGGGATACACTTACCACATTGTACCAAGCTAGGAATGAGGCTCGTGTTGCTTACCTCCGAAAATAGTTGGAGAGTGAGGACATGAATGAAGGTGATTCTATGGACAGTTTCCTAACAAAGATCAAAGACTTGAAGGAACAATTGATTTCTGCTGATGAGGTTATACCAGATAGCTTACTTGTGTAGATCGTTCTGAATGGTCTTCCTAATTCATATCAGAGTTTTGCTTCTACTCTTCGGTTGATGATGAAAGGAAATCCAAATGCCTTGTCATTTGAGGAGTTAGTCTCTGTTCTGTTGTAGGAAGATCAATCCAGGCAGAATAGGTCCATTATGCGTGTTGCAGATCAAGCTCTCCTGGCTAGTCAGAAGGGCAAAGGAAAATGGAGCTCTTCTACTAGTAAGCAAAAATCTACAAATGTTGCACATTCGATGAACCAAGACAAAGAAGAGAAAAAATTAGAAAAGCAGAAATTGTTTTGTAAGTACTGTAAAGGGAATGATCATATCATAAAGAACTGTCCAAAACTGGCTACAAAAGAGGCAAAGAAGAAAGAGGCTGGAATGGTTGTTGCAGAAGCCTCTACACCAAAAACGGAGTCTGCTAATCTTCTGCAGGAAGAAGAATGGGCATTTACTATTGTTTGCAGTTTTGACCCATCCTCTCATAAGCAGTGCATGTCTGTAGTAGACTGATGTTTGCTATTTTGACAGTGGGGCAACCAAACATATTACCTTGCAGTGCAATTTCTATTGGATACCTCTTAATCTCCAAATGTTCAATTTATCTTGACTTGAGAACTCCTCTATATCAAGAATAAATCAAACTTTACACAACCTTCAAATTATCTTTCACATATATCAAGAAATACTTCTCTGTAAGAAGTTTTCTTCATCTTCAATAATCTGCTTCAGAGATAAGCTTCAATTTCTTCATAATACTTCAAATTTATTCATTCAAATGATACTCACGTATCCATGCTACCTTTGCGCAACTATATTGATCATTAGTTCTTCAACAGAATCACTAGATTTCTAATTTGATCTTTTAGATCAAATCTGTGTCAAAAACTTGTCTTCCAGAAATGACGACTTTGACATGATCAACTTCTTAAGATTTTGAATGTTCACTCATTAAAAAATTTATACTGTGCGCTGAGATCTAAGCAAAACATTGACACAGAAAAATGCGCGATTCTGAGAAGTCTATCTGCAGATTCTACATACAAATGTTCCTATTGATCATTCTCACAGTAGGAAAGGAATTAGATCAAAAAACTCTGAACATAGATTCATTAGCTTCCAAATTAGATGTGTACAAAAGGATTTCTGATCCACATGATCAGACTGAGAGAAAACTACGAAATGCTCGTCGCTATTTTCTGAAGATAACTCTCTTCACATCTATCTCTAAGACACTTATCTTCTACTTACTCTCACTCATATTTCTTTACATCTTTGACTTATATACATATGGTTCTAGACTTATCCCGTGTCTATTACATTATTTCTTATCATACTAAGGATCATCTATACTCAAATTACAAGAGTTTCCAACTGTAATGTACATATGTATACAAACTTCATTTCTAAGATCTCTTCACTTTCTCAAGTGACTTCTTGAACTTCAATCAGATCTTTGACATGCTTGAGCAAAGCAATTGTATGTTGCTTCTTTGAGCACCAAGAAACTAACTTATCTCCAATATAACAGAGATACCCATGAGTGGACCTTCTATCATCTGAATCACCTGCCCAATCTGCATCACTAAACACTTTGATTCTTGTATCAGAAGTAAATCCATAATACAAACCTTCACTTAGGGTTCCTTTGATATATCTGAGTACCCTTTGAGCTGCAATCCAATGAGTCTTCTTTGGACAATGCATAAATTGTGATAACACACCTACTACATATGATAGATCTGGCCTTGTCAAGGTAGCATAGATTAAACTACCTACCAAACTCTGATATTTCTTCAGGTCATTAAATTCTTCACCTCCATACCTGCTCAATTTATGATTTACCTCTAATGGTGTGCTTGAAGACTTGCAATCCTCCATGTTGAACTTGATCAGAAGATTCTTCAAATATCTCTCTTGTGTAACATATACTCCATGTTGAGTATATACAATTTGCATTCCTAAGAAATAAGATAAGTTTCCCAAATCACTTATCTTAAACTCCTTCTCTATTTGTTTCTTAAGCTCATTGATTCCTTGAGCATCTGTACCTGTGAGAATAATATCATCAACATAAATACACATGTATATGTATCCATTTTCACTTGCCTTCACTAGCAAGCTACTATCTGCCTTTGATGCTTGAAATCCACATTCCTTCAAGAACTTAACAAGCATGTAATTCCATGCTCTTGGAGCCTGCTTCAACCCATACAAAGCTCTCTTGAGCTTACACATATAATCTGATCCAATTGAATCCATGAAACCTTTTGGTTGTTCCATGCAATATACCCATTCAAAAATGCATTCTTCACATCTAATTGTGATAACTTCCATCCTTTACAAGTAGCAATAGCAACCAATGATCTAATTGTCGACATCTTAGCAACAGGACTAACGGTTTCATCATAATCTACACCATAAGTTTGGGTATAACCTTTGACCACAAGTCTAGCCTTGTATCTAGACACCTTGCCATCTGCAAACCTTTTTGTTTTATACACCCACTTACATCCAATGACCTTCTCATTCTTTGGTCTTGGCACCAATTCCCATGTTTCATTTTCAAGTAGAGCATCATACTCTTCTTGCATTGCCTTCTCCCAATTATGTTTACCTTTAGCTTCTTCATATGTGATTGGGTCCTCTTCTGTCTTCACAATATAAGCATAATCTTTTGTTGTTAAGAAAGATGTATCATAGCTATACCTGATAGGCTCTTTTCTTTCCCTTGAGGATCTTCTAACCTCTGCACTTCTTGAAGTCTCACCCACATTTGATTCTGGATCAAATCTTGGCCCACTCCAACATTATTATGCAATTTACTTTTACAATCAACATCATCAATATCTTCTTCATACATACTTACTTTTGTCTTTCCTTTTCTTTGTATTTCTTTAATATATGCATACTCATTTGTTGATCCTGTATACCATGTACATTCCTCATCAAATGTAACATCTTTGGTAACAAGAAATTGCTTTGTAGATGGACTCCACAATCTATGAACCATCTGTCTATCATCATACCCAATAAACACATACTTCTTTGCTTTGGGTTCTAACTTATGTCTCAATTGTGAAGGAACATAAGCATATGCTAAACATCCAAATACCTTACAATGATCAAGAGTAGGTTTCTTACCCCACCATGCTTCATAAGGAGTTCTTCCCTCCAATGCTTTACAAGGTAACCTATTCACAAGGTATGTTGCAGTGTTGGTAGCTTCTGCCCATAAGTAATTTGGACAATTCTTTTCCTTCATCATTGCTCTTGCAAATTCTAGAAGAGTTCTATTTCTTCTTTCTGCAACTCCATTCTGTTGAGGAGAGTACCTGCAAGTTACTTCTCTTTTTATACCTACAATGATGTTTATATATCCCTGATTTGGATCTTGCACATAGACACCATCATTTGTGAATCTGACTTCATATCCTTTCTCCACAATTTGCCCTACACTTATCAAGTTTTTAGGAATAGTAGGAACATAAAGTACCTTGCTCAAGAGTGTACTTCCACTCTTTGTCTTCACTGATCCAATGCTCTCCACTTTATGCTTGGTGTTGTCACCTGTTTAAATTGTATGTCCATTCACCTTTGCTTCCATATCAGTCATCAATGATATATTGCCACTCAAATGATTGCTACATCCTGAGTCAATATAGAACACCCTTTGATCTTCTCCTACTGCTTCATGTGTTGCATTCAGGATGAGAGTCATGTCATCCTTTTGATCTGATGCATACTTATAATAATTGTTGTTGTAGGACTGAGATTGGAAACTTCTTCCACCTCCTCTAGCATATGATGTCCTACCACCTCTTCCTCTGAAGTTGCCTCTTTGGTTTCTGCCTCCTCTACCTCTTTGATTGAAAATCTGGTTATTACTTCCACCATTTTGATTGTTATACCAAAAATCATTTGCCAAATGATTGGTTCTGCCATAAATCCAACAAGCTTTAGTATTATCTTTATTCTTACCTCCTCTTCCTTTACCTCTGAAATTCATCTTTCCTTTTGTAAAGTAAACTTGACTTGAAGTTCCTTCATCATCAGTTGACTACTTCCCTTTGCCATTCTTTTTCTTGTCCTTGGAGTACATAGCTTGACTAACACTCCTATCATTGTCTCCCTTAATGTCCTGCTCAAAAGTTAGCATGTGTCCCAACAATTGATTAAGATCAAGAGTAAAGTGATCTAGTGACAATTCTATGGACAATATGAAAGGCTTCCACTTCTCATCTCCTCTCAGACCTGTAAGTATTTGCCTTACCAACTTATCCTCTTCAATATCTTCATCTACTGCTCCCAAGCTATCTGCAATATCCTTCATCCTTGCCACATAATCAGAAATTGGCTGTGAACTCTTCTTCTTGAAAGTTGTGATCTCAACCCATAATGAGGACTTCCTTGACTTGGTTGTGTTTTGGAAATGCTCTTCCAAAGCATTCCACACATCTGTTGCACTTTCCAATCCTCTAATATGAGGTAGAAGATAATCATTTACAGCCATGTAAATGATGCTTCTAGCTTGAGCATCCTTTCTCATCCAAGTCTTCAAATCTGCAAGCTCTTCCCTAGTTGGAATACTAGGAACTGCAAATTCAAGCTTTTCTTCTTCTCCTGTAATGAATGCCATCAAATCTTTGCTCATGAGTGTGCCTCCATCCTCATGGACCAAGCTGGATAGTTCTCCCTATCTAGCTTATCAATCTGCAAGCTTTCTCCCATCTTTGATCTTCTGTATCTGTAATTACTATGAGTTATGATAGTAAAGTGTACCTTTGATATGAGACTTCAATCTTTCTTGATCCTTCGAACTCGTGCTTTGTACTTCTGCAGGTTATCTTCAAGAATTTGTCCTTGTCCACCTTCAACTAGAAGGAACTTCAATATCTGCAGCAGTCGGGACTTCCAATGCCTTTAGTTCACTTGTATTACACCTTAAGCTTTGATACCACTGTTGGAGACCTCTTAATCTCCAAATGTTCAATTTATCTTGACTTAAGAACTCCTCTATATCAAGAATAAATCAAACTTTACACAACCTTCAAATTATCTTTCACATATATCAAGAAATACTTCTCTGTAAGAAGTTTTCTTCATCTTCAAGAATCTGCTTCAGAGATAAGCTTCAATTTCTTCATAATACTTCAAATTTATTCATTCAAATGATACTCACGTATCCATGCTACCTTTGCGCAACTATATTGATCATTAGTTCTTCAAAAGAATCACTAGATTTCTAATTTGATCTTTTAGATCAAATCTGTGTCAAAAACTTGTCTTCTAGAAATGACGACTTTGACATGGTCAACTTCTTAAGTTGATTTCTCATAACACAAATCCCATTTTGCTAAATGCTTTTAGCCATAGCTTCCTTACCTTCTAACTTAGATTTTGAATGCTCACTTATTAAAAACTTTACATTGTACACTGAGATCTAAGCAAAACATTGACACAGAAAAATGCGCGATTCTGAGAAATCTATTTGCAGATTCTACATACAAATGTTCCTATTGATCATTCTCATAGTAGGAAAGGAATTAGATAAAAAAACTCTGAACATAGCTTCATTAGCTTCCAGATTAGATGTGTACAAAAGGATTTCTGATCCACATGATCAGACTAAGAGAAAACTACGAAATGCTCGTCGCTATTTTTTGAAGATAACTCTCTTCACATCTATCTCTAAGACACTTATCTTCTAATGACTCTCACTCATATTTCTTTACATCATTGACTTATATACATATGGTTCTAGACTTATCCCACATCTATTACATTATTTCTTATCATACTAAGGATCATCTATACTCAAATTACAAGAGTTTCCAACTGTAATGTACATATGTATACAAACTTCATTTCTGAGATCTCTTCACTTTCTCAAGTGACTTCTTGAACTTCAATTTGATCTTTGACATGCTTCAAGCTCTTTATAATCATCAATTTATGATTGCTGTGTTCCAACAATTTCTTCTCTTCACTCGAGCCTACCCCTACAGGGAATACTGTTACATGCACCAATAACTCCTCTTATCCTGTTATGGGAGTTGGTAAGATCATTTTGACTATTGCTGATGGTAGTTCTTTCACTTTGTCAGATGCTTTATTTGTGCCAGGGATCAAGAAGAACCTGTTATCAGTTTCTGCATTAGCCAAGATTGGCTTGGTTGTGAAATTTGTTGATGACAGGTGTACAGTTCATGATCTGTCAAATGGCAATGTGATTATTGCTTCTGGCATTTTATGTCGTGGGATGTATAAGCTCATAGACTATGAAAGATTTGTAAATGATTTGGCATGGGTAGTAAATGGTTCTCAGGCTATGTGAGATGCAAAGCTTTGGCATGCATGCTTTGGTCATCTGAATTTTGCTAGTTTGCTATGCCTGCAGAAATTTGAAATGGTGTCCTCTTTGCCCAAACTAGAGGCACCTAGAAAACATGTTTGTGAAGGCTGTATTTTGGGCAAAATGAAGCGTTCTTCCTTTCCAAAAGATGGCTCAGTTCGGGCTACTCAAAAATTGCAGCTTGTACATAGTGATGTCTTTGGTCCTATGCAGACACCTTCTTTTGGGAATTATCTTTACTTCATGACTTTCATTGATGATTTTTCAAGGCATGCATGGGTATATCCATTGAAGGCGAAGTCCGAAGTGTTCATGTGCTTCAAATAGTTTTTGGTTTTGGCTGAAAATCTATCAGCATGTAAAATGGGCACCCTCCATTCTGATCGAGGGGGGGAGTATATATATGTGAGTATATACATGTCTTCTGATTTTAATACATTTCTGGCTGAACATGGGTTAAAACACTAGTGTACAGTTCCATATACACCTCAAACAGAATGGAGTTGCTGAACGAAAGAACAGGTCACTCATGGAGATGGCGAGGTGTATGGTCAAGAGTCAGGCTTTACTAGATAGTTTCTGGCTTGAGGCTGTTATGTGTGCAACATATGTACTGAACAGGTGTCCCACTAAAGCGTTGCAGTCTATCACTCCATATGAGGCTTGGCATGACCGCAAGCCATCTATTGCTCATCTGCGTGTTTTTGGTTGTTTGGCATATGCATTAGTGCCCGAACAACATCACATAAAATTGGATGATAAAGAAGTAAAATGTATTTTTGTTGGATACAGTTCTGAAAGTAAAGCCTATTGTCTGTATCATCCACATACTAAATGCATTTTGGTTAGCTGTGATGTTGTTTTTGTGGAAGATGTTATTCAACCATTGCTTTCATGTACTAATGAGACATCTGTTAGCTCCAAAGACATGTATGATACTTTGCTGCCTCTTTTTATAGGTGGACAGTCTAGTGTTGGTCCTAATGAGGCAACTTCTCAGCCTTTGCAGGTTTCATGTGATGATGTAGATAATTCCATTTCTGATGCAGATGTACATGATGCACTTATTGATGAGAGAACTGATATTGAGCAGGCAAGAACTATGCCAAAAGGTGCAGACCTTGCGTGATAGCAAATTAGATGCACCTCTGTCATATCGTACTCGATCAGGCTCTCATAGCACCTCTTTTGCATCAGATTGCTATGCTATGGCTGCATCTAGTCTTTCTGATAAGAATGAGCCTGTTTCGTTTGATGAAGCACAAAATTCAGAAAATTGGATGGTTGCTATGCAATCTGAATATGATGCAATAATGAAGAATGGTACTTGGTCTTTATGTGAATTGCCACCTGGCAAGAAGGCCATTGGAACTAAGTGGGTATACAAGCTGAAGCGTAAACCTGATGGTACAGTTGACAGGTATAAGGCTAGGCTTGTTGCAAATGGTTATGCGCAGGAAAGAGGCATTGATTTTGATGAGACATTTGCACCTACATGCCGTATGACTACTGTTCGGAGCATTTGTGCACTTGCAGCCCATCATGGTTGGAATGTACATTAGTTGGACATTAAAACTGCATTTCTAAATGGTGACTTGCATGAAGAAGTGTATGTTTTTCAGCCCCGTGGCTTTGTGCAGAAAGGGCATGAAAACCAAGTGTGCAGGTTAAAGAAGGAATTATATGGTTTAAAGCAAGCACCACATGCTTGGTATGAGAAGATACATGCCTATCTGATTGCACTTGGTTTTGAGAACATTCCAATTGAAAGAACCTTATATGTTAAGCATGCTAATGATGTGCTTCTGATCATTGTTGTCTATGTTAACGACATGCTGCTCACTGGTCCTATTGAAAAGCATATTGTTGATTTTAAGGCTGATTTGCATGCCTCATTTGAGATGTCTGATTTGGGGCATTTGCATCACTATTTGGGCATTCAGTTTATGCAAGTTGATGGTGGAATGGCTTTGTGTCAAACGAAATATATTGACACATTATTGCAGCATTTTGGCCTTGAAGACTTTAAGCCTATTGCCACTCCTATGGAGATAGGTTTACAATTGAGTCTTCATGATGTTGGAGATGCATTTGATGCTGTTTTCTATCAACAGGCTGTTGGATGCTTGATTTACTTATGCATTACTAGGCCAGATATTCAGTTTGTTGTCTCATAGATGAGCAGATTTATGCATTGCCTAGGTGTCAAGCATTGGCAGGCGGTTAAGCGCATCTTTCGCTACTTGAGTGTTACTCGGCTACTTGGGTTGTTTTATCCCAAGGGGGGATCACTACCGCCAGATTTGCATGATTTTTTTGACTCTGATTGGGCTGGTTGCTATGACACTGGTGTGTCCACTAGTGGCTTTTGCTTCATGCTTGGTAGCTCATGTGTATCTTGGTTGAGCAAGAAGTAGCCTAATGTGGCCACTTCCAGTTGTGAGGCTGAGTATAGGGCAGCTTTCATAGCTATTGTTGAGTGTCTGTGGCTCAGACGCCTTATGACTGATTTAGGTGTTGGTCAGTCTTCTGCCACCACCATCTTCACTGACAATCAGAACGCATTGGTAGTTGCGAGGAACCCTGTGTTCCATGCTCGCACTAAGCACATTGAGGTGCATTATCATTATGTCAGGGAGAGGTTCTCTGCTGGGGAGATCAGCTTGGCATATGTGCCCACGTAGGAGAACATTGCAGACCTTTTCAGGAAGGCTCTTCCCAGGGAGAAGTTTGAAGCTTTCCGCAAAGCTTTGGGCTTACTTCCTTTTGTGGAGTGATTTCCACATAACTTGGCACTTCCTTATACATGAGTGCCAGCTCCTTGTTCACCGCATCACTCCCGGGGGGGATTTTTTGATATATTTAGGTAGTGATGTGTGTAAACACACTAGGACCACTGGGGCACTTTTTTCCCTCTTTAGGAGGTTTTTTTCCCCGGCTTGTATATATGCCTATTGCCCTAATGGGCTACTTATCTTTGTACATTCTCTAGTAATACATTCAGTATTGTGTGTTGTGCTCCAAGCTTCTTCTTCTTCCTTGTGCTATTCGCATGCTTCCGCAGACGTCTAACTCCAACAGGCTTTGATACCATATTTGAACTCTCAACCTCCTAATTAGGAGTGTGATGGGCTAACCACTTGCTCCAAAAGCCATGGTTGAGGATTACTTTCTAATCCTCCCTCTTAGGGTGTAATTCAACCATCTCATGTCAATCAAGGGTGTGGTTCAACATCTCCTGCTTATCACTTTGTTACACTATGTTATTTGTAGACTCTTTATTTTTCAAAGTGGATTTGAGGGTACTACTCTCCCATAAGTTTGATTCTTTCTATAGTCCTTGGTGGAATGTCCCTTCTTTTTGAAATAATCACAACTTCTAACACATTTTTTTCTTCTTTTCCTTCTTGTTTGAACTCGTAAAAGATCCTTTTCCCTTTGCATTAGCTAAAAATATTGCAACACTTGAAGTTTGGTGATTCTCTAGACACATTTATCCTTTTAGCAACTATTAGATCCTTCACCTTCTTTTTGCAAAGATGAAGAACACTCATGAGGCATAAAAAATTAAGGCTTTGTAACTTGTAATCCCAAGGCTCAATGCTTATGCTTATATAATATGTTAGTCGGCCGCCGGATTGGAATTTGTAAAGACAAAATCCTTTCAGTTTCCGCATGCACGAAAGGTTGTTACACCGATACTTTGTAATCTTTATATAAAGCAATGAAAAAGAGACGCTTCAGGAACGTGCGTTGGGATCACCAGACTGTCTATCTGGGTGATTGAGCTGAACGCTGCTGTAGTGTCTGTTGAGCAATTCTGAGTATACTACTCTTGTTCTGTCTGGTTGTCTATTGATACCTGTTTCTGTTCGAGAGTTACATAGACATTCAGTTGATCGTTAGACTGTTTGTCTGAGTGAGTTGTTCTGTGTGGTTTCGGTTGCGATTGGTCTGTTGATTACGCGTATCGTGGTGTCACTCTTTCTTGTAAGGTGCTGTAACTTGTTGGATGGAGTCTGTGTAATTGCGGTAGTGTTCTGAGAACTTTGAGTCGTATTGTGTTGTCTTCGGCGTTGAGGTCTGTCCTCATACGGTATAGGTCAAGCTACAGTAAGGGTCGTCTTAAGTTGCGTACTGAGCCCCCTAGTACTGTGTGTCTGAGACTGTTGAGTTCTTCTGTGCCTTCGGTTTGTCTGATTGTTTGTACCACTTCGGTGAAAGGTTGAATTACTGATATTGTCTCTAGTGTTACAGTATTTTGTATTCGGAATAGTTCTAGAGTTCATCAAGTAACTCTGTATCACGATACTGCATAGTCTGGTGCAGTGTGTTCGGTCAACTTTGGGAGAGTTTGGTTGAATACTGTAAGATTATAAGTGTAACGGAGTCCTGATGGAGTTTTGAGCATCAGTGTATTGTGTGTGTGAAGTGGTTAGTTTGGGGAACCAAGCATAGGGCCTCTGCCTAGCAGACCCCTTCCACTCCCAAGAACCCAATAAATATTTAAACGCGCTACTGACAATTAGTCCCGCGTTTAACACTGGCGCCGTCTGTGGGAAGGTGGCAATAGATCAGATTGTTGCAAATCGATTGTAGAAACGCGACTATAGATTGTGAATTGACAGTATTATTACGCAAGTAGTACAAAAGATAATACATGCCAGTTACTCGATCCGGTGAGTCATATCCGAAGTACCGACAACCTTGGATACCCAATTTGCTAAGGACGCCTCCAGGAGGTAGAAGCGCAGATAGGTTTAACCCAGTTGCCAAGGAAGTGAAGAACGCTAGTAGTGATTCTGGTAGTATTCCGGTGGATTGTACTACATTTCTGGCAGATTCTGGTGCGATTCCGGCACAGTCTGTCGAAAATATAGTAACTCCAGAGTCTACCAAGATGCAGCACGACGTTAATTTAACACCAGTGGGTCAAGATTCGAATTTCTCTACGGATAGAAACGTCTTGGTCAAAGAAATCAGTGAAGATGAAAAAGCACCTTGTTTTGGTAAAGATTCGACACCTTCCGGTGTTATTTCGGTACCAGTTTGCACCCTTGTTCTTAGCCACTTGTGCACCACCTGTGCATGACTTTGCACTTTTGCACCACTTGTTCATCATCTTCAAAATCACCGCTTTGACCAGCTCAAGACCAATGTCAATACTCTACATCTTACTATCACACACTTGTCCTTGAATTGCCACAATGGTGCCAATTTTGGTGTCACTCTAGCACACTGGAAGTACCATTGTGGTGAAGATCTACCTCATAAATGTCAATCCATGGAGATTTGAGGATGGTATAATGACGATGATTGAGAGGAATGCACAAGTGCATGAGTGAGAAGCATACTAACATGCACACACATACACACACTCGCATACAAGGGAGAACGAAGAGTAGAACAATGGAATGTTTCATTGAAAAGCTCTTAGTACAAATTTCATAAAAAATACAATGGAATGTTTCATTGAAAAGCTCTTAGTACAAATTTCATAAAAAATACAACCTCAAAAGTGAGCCATCTAGCTCCTTTTATAGTTTTTGTTTACTATTTTGGACTAATTTAGACCTAGTATCTGGCCTAGTTAAAATTTAGGTAAATTGATACATTGCTCTTATAACACTCCTCAAGATCAAGGACGTTTGTCTGATTGTTTGTACCTCTTCGGTGAAAGGTTGAATTATTGATATTGTCTCTAGTGTTACAGTATTTTGTATTCGGAACAGTTCTAGAGTTCATCAAGTAACTTTGTATCACGATACTGCATAGTCTGGTGCAGTGTGTTCGGTCAACTTTGGGAGAGTTTGGTTGAATACTGTAAGATTATAAGTGTAATGGAGTCTTGATGGAGTTTTGAGCATCAGTGTATTGTGTGTGTGAAGTGGTTAGTTTGGGGAACCAAGCATAGGGCCTCTGCCTAGCAGACCCCTTCCACTCCCAAAAACCCAATAAATATTTAAATGCGCTACTGACAGTTAGTCCCGCTTTTAACAAATAGAACATTGCAAAAAATCTTCAAAAGTGAGAGGGGGAAGGTCTAAGTTGACATGTTGAAGTTATCACTAATCCATCATATTTTTCAAGAAAAATCTGAACACAATTGCAAGCCAATTCATCCTTGTTATTACAACACCAATATTAGCTAGTAGATCTTACAAATTCTTCATTTTCTTGATGAAGTCTTCAACCTTCCTCAACTTAGAATGCTTCTAATTTTCTAGTTTATTCTTAAGATTTTGAATTCGAGTGTGATTCTTGGTCTCATATCAGTGAGCCAATATGCTACAAGCTTTGTGCACTTTAGTGGTGCGTTGTACCAGAGGAAGCATGACATTAGTTACACTGATAATAATTGCACATAGATCATCTATATTCCACCTCTTCTAAGCTTGAAGAAGATTTGGATCATGCTAAATTGTTACTTGTAGATTTCTTGGATCTTCCATCAAAATAGACTTTGGATAAGGTCCTATAGATCCCATGATGTTATCCAATAGCTCATAAGAGTCCAAGATGGTGAGACTTTGAGCTTCCATAGTATGTAATTTATTCTGTTAAATTTCTTTCGGTGAAGGCAAATGGATGAATATGAATTGGTGTAGCAAAGACAACATCATCAACAACAGATGAGGAGGGTGAAGCCATCCATTAGTAAGTTCCTAAATTAATATACTTGCTAAAACAAGAAGCCCTTCCTGACTACAAGCACCTCAATGCTTTGATACCATGTAAGAAAGTATTTACACCAAAGTATTTGCACAAGGAAGATAAATGTAATAGAAGATAAAAGTACAAATATAACAAAATCTAAAAACAATTTCTTATACATTGATGGAATTATCCACCCATATGTTCTCAAGATAGAACTTAAATACGAATCTAGACAATTCTAAATGGGAGATTACAAGGTAGATATATGTTTGCTAAATTCAATGTCTTTACTAAAGCAAAAATCATCTATAAATATACTGCTTGAGAAGTGTGACCTTTTGCGATTGACTAAGCATGAGTGGTTATATGTGGGTGACCCTTTCATCATATACTAACATTATATGCATATGAATATGTATACATGTACACAAACAAATATGTCTACGTCTACACATTATAAGAATACATATGTGACTATGCATACGAATACATAAACATATATGCATACAAATACATATACATCTACGTCTACTCATACACATAGAAATACGTATATGTCTACATGTATTCATATATGATATATGAGTAGACATGTACGTTTATGTATATGTCTACTCATACAATACATATATGTAATACATGTACACATACGCTAAACGAAAGCACTTAGAGTTTAGACTTAGGCAAAGTCTCATAAACGAACCACTTTACACTGCCAAAGAAATGAACATAATGATACAGGAGCATCATGGGCATGGCGTGCGTCCAGCATGATCTGAGTCGAAGGCGGTCATTCAGTGCTTTGTAGTCAAAATGAATGACAGACATCTAAAGAGCCATCGTCGTCGCAACTTGTAACTTGTAAGTCGGGGATTCTTCATGCCGAACGCGGATACGAGCCTTGCGACTACATTAGCGCGTCACTTCTATTGTCCACTGGTTCACTCTATGCCTTGAACCTTGGGAGTCGGTGCTTTGATCCTTGGACCTCCACAGTCTCTATTGCCCTGTCACCTGTGTGTGATATCCTCACTAGAGCAGAAAAGTCGCGTACTGCAAAATAATGCTTGGTGATGCACGGACGTATATGTTGTGTCCCACATTCTCTTGACGCCCGTCGCCCACACAGAGCAGCAGCGGTCAAGGCTCAGTAGTCCGGACGCCGGAGTCTGTGCAAGCCGAAAAGTAAGGCGCAGAGAGAGAGAGAGGCGTTCGTTGGTCGACAGCAACCTTCCCGCCCGCGTGCGCAGTTCGTGGAGTATCGCAGAAGCGTGTGTGATCCGTAATGGGGACTTTCCAAGCGAAGGATTCTTGCTCTGGACCACTATGCTTTAGTACGTCCCCTCTAGTAAGGAGATGCCCTCATTCAGCAGCCTTCTCTGTAGATGCCAGCAACTCTATCCTCCAGAGGGGATCTATCTTCGATGATATTATTCCATCATTGCCATCACTTGTCGTTCTATGCTCGTCTATCAAGGAGAGAAAAGTCGCCTTCATCTGGTAAGTCCGATGGTTCAGGGGAGGCGAGCGCACAGAGAGAGAGAGAGAGAGAGAGAGAGAGAGAGAGAGAGAGAGAGAGAGAGAGAGAGAGAGAGAGAGAGAGAGAGAGAGAGAGAGAGAGAGAGAGAGAGAGAGAGAGAGAGAGTTTCACATGACCATGTGCTCTTTATGCAGGCAGGCGGAAGGGCTACTGAGTGCTCTATTCGCCTGTCATGTGTCCCCTTTCCTTTCTCCTATCCAAAATCTGTCGGGTCTTGCCTTTCTCTTCCCTCCCATTTCCTGTTATATATTCTCCCTTCATGTACATATTCACGCATCAAGAAAAGAAGATATTCACTCTTTCATCCACCAGTCTCATTCATTCTTCTCTGGTTTTACAGTTAAAAATTCAAGGTGGAGGACCAGAAATTAATCTAACATGATCAGTCGCTCGAGATACTCAACCATGAAAGACTGAGTGCTGTGGACATGGCGATGTCAGAAGTAAATGGCGTGGCTGCATTTCCTTTGTCTGCTGGCACAACGAATGCATTGCAATTAGATGCTGTTGCAAGAGAGCGAAATGGCATTAGGGGGGCTTCAGTGGAACATGCACAGAACAGAGTATTAACTGAATCTGCGCCAGCATCAGAAGAGTCTGTTCTCGATTGGGACATCTCGCTTTCATGTGGAAGTCACAGCAAGGAGCATCAGCAGCCACAACAACAGCAACAACAGCAACAGCAGCAGCAACAGCTAAGAGAAGGAGCTGCAACAGGAAACCAGCTTACTGAGAATAGTGCTGCTTACTTCTTATGGCCTCCAGTGTGCCCCCCTCATGGCAGTGCTGGAGAGCGGGCAGATTACTTCAAGGGCCTACAGAAGGACGTCAATTTTACGTCATCTGGCATGATACCCACTGGTCAGCAGGCTTCTAATCTATATGAGCTGATGACAATTCGGGCTTATAACAGCAGATTACTGCGTCGTGTCAGTCTTGGTACTGCAGTTGGCTTTCGCACCAGGAAGGGCGTGCTTACTGAAATACCTGCAATTATTGTTTTTGTAGCGCACAAAGTGGAGAAGGCATGGCTTCATGAAAGTCAGATGCTTCCTGTTTATCTAGAGGTAGGCTGCTGTTTCTTGAATATGAAA